>JAWZYV010012596.1:0-710077 GCA_038373885.1 Cheiracanthium punctorium | reverse complement strand
CCCGATTTGACGTCACGGTGACGTCACATTGTTACGTTGCCGCGGAAGGACATTAGACAGTCAAGGTGACTCAATTGTGACTCATTCGCGATGTCGCGTGACGGAAATGCGATGTCACTGTGACTTCTCATTTTGGTCACGGTGCTATTAGGGAAATGCTTTGCGAAAAGCTGAAAATGTACACGATTTTCCCTTTTTTCTGTTAATTTTTAAAAATCCTTATACAGAAGCTGAAAAACGGAACATTTTGGCTTAAATACGTATTTACGGAACAAAGTTAAAAAAACTGAACAAATCCGTATAAAACGGAACACTTGGCAGCTATGCTATACGCAGGTTTGGTAGCAACTTTGGCTACAGAGGTATCATACGGACATTTATAAAACAGGAAAATCATATATATTTCATGCACAAACCCACAGCATTTGGCAAATTAAATCAAAGCCAATTACGTTACACTTATTTGAAACTAAAATGCAATGAAGTACTAATATTTTATTCATTGGAATAGTTTAATAAATAACTTAAGTGCTTGTGTGCCTTTTTTATAATTTTGTATTTAACTTATTTACTATCTAAAAAAAGTACCCTTTAAAAAAGTATTCAGGTAATACTTAAACTTCCTATGTTGGTTTTGTATATTAAAAATTATTTATCATATGAATTAGACTTTTTACATTTTTGTTGCGTTTTGTGTTTTTCAAAAACTCGTTAATTATTCACAAAGTTAAACTAGGAAATTTCGCTTTATTAACCTTCCAGAAAACTTTGAATAAAAATATGTACAAAGCATACCTCACTTTGTGCCCCTTTCCTTTTATGTGAATATACATTTCCAACTTCGCATTTTACCTCTTAACCTTGAATAGGATCTTTGTAGGACTGCGAATTGGGGAGATGGGGAGGAACAACTGAAAGCGAAAAATGATCTTTGTACTGACCCTAAAGATAGCACTGAAAGGCAGGCTCAGAGAACAAGGGAACAGCTTTTGGCTTGGAGGGTGAAGGATGTCAACATAGTAGTACTGTGTGCATCAACTCAGATAAGATCCGAAATGTACTATGATGAGAATTAATTGTCTTGGGCCCTTTCCATATTTTGTTATGTACAGTTTTTTTATACATTGCATACATGTGTTGAAACATGAAATATTTAACCACATAATAATACATAATTACCGTTCCTTGTAGAAAGTTCTGAATAGCTGCAAAAAAACCAGTACGGTTATCATTTAAAATCTGTTGAGCATACAATGCACCACAATGTGCTGATATTGCATCAACAGGTGTGCTATTAGTTATATCACTTCCATTATAGTCATTCAGTTTATCAGGCAATAAATCCATCCAATTAAGTTTTTCTCTCTGATTAACTTCATAATAGTCAATCTAAAAAGAAGCAGAAATATATTTAAAGTTATAAAATAAATATTCAATGTTCAGCACGGCACTGATATTCCTGTCCTTTGCATTCAGCCAGCAAATCAACAATCATTTTTTAAATGAAAATCTGCTGGTAAATCTGATTGATAAATTTCATTGAAATTACTATATTTATTTTTTAACTTTGATACTGTCAGTCCCAGGAACTGACACTACCCAAACAAAAAGTTGACAACCAGTCCCCAGATACCAGCGCTTTGTTTTACATGTCAAAAAAGATACGTCTAATGACATTTAAAATGGAAGATAGTTTAAGATTATTCACAATTTATATTTAATTATAAATGCATGAATGCTTTTTCAAATTTTATCTTTTAGCACAAGCTAATAAGGCTCAGAAAATTAAGAATTTGAAGTAAATATCATTATATAATTCCTTTCAGAAAAATCTGAAAATACTGCTTACTGTTAAAGTGATACTAAAATTATCATAATATTCAAGTGGAATTTCTTTATATGTCCCCTTGCAGATACGATCAAAATTTGATATCTTTTGAGCAGTACAAAATAATTTACTTAAAATGTTCATACTTCAAATATTTATTTCACTTTTTAGCAATATTTATCCATTATTTTTCTGCAAGCATCATGCATTTGATTGGAAAATTATTTTTTATGAAAATACGTGCAGATGCTGCTGATAATAGTTGAAATATTTTGTAATAGATCATTTCCAGCTTTATACAAGACCAGCTGAAGTACCCGTTCTTCGACTGGAATAGATATTGTTAAACCAACAAATACAAAGAAAAATTAGTAAATAAATACTAAGGCTATTTAGGTTATATATTTAATCGCCTACAAAAATAGTTTGACAATATTTATCAGCACATTATAACTATACTTGATTTTTTTTAAAGTACTGTTTGGAATGTGCATCCTATTCTGCGAGTGTATCATATTTGTCTTGTTGTTCTTCAAAATTGAAATCTAAGTTAAAATTGCAAACTAAAGCTGTTTTAAAATCCCACCAGGCATATTCTAACTATACTTACCTTTATTTACATGAATATAGACATCAATATTTCAATTATATAAACAGTAGGATTAGGCAATTTCTCGACAAAGATGGTTGTGTTATGTTGTGTTGTGGGATTACGGCCAATTAGCTACACATTGGCTCTAGGCCGAAAGGTGGGGTGTCCACCGCGGAAGTCTTTCTAAGGGGTCCTAGCCCGTATTTATGCTTAAGTTTCGGAGGAAACTATGGAAAACTCCGAATGGCTAGGTTGGTAGACATGACCTGGTTTTGAACCAAGCACCTTCCGTGTCCCAGTTCGGCAGGCTTTGCGCTCGGGCACTCCATAAAGATGGAAGATATAGCTTTAGGAACTTATTTATTTTATGCCAAACTTTGCGATAAATCACCAAAAATGGCAAACCTTGGTGACTTTTGCATTTAATTTGGCAACTTTTGAAACATGATTCACCCTTTCACCAGGCAGACAAAAATATTTTATCAGCTCTCGAGTACTGAAATTAACAGCATTCGAGAGCTAAAAAATACATGAAAAATGTCTTTTTTAGTCAACTACAATTATTAAGGTCAATTTTTAATAACCTTGAAAAAGATTTTTATGAATTTGTGTTCGTTACATTGTAGTGTAAGATTTTTAGTGCATCTTCATTTTCCTTCGATATATGAAGACAAATATCGAAATAACATTTTGACCCCTTTGAAAATAACCTTTTTGTGGTTTATCCCCGTTTTGATGCACATTCTAAAGCACCCTGAAAATGAATTTTAAGCATTTGTGTTCACTATATTTTTAAGCAAGAATTTTACGCTATCTTTTTTTTCCTCCGATAAATGAAGGGAAATGGCAAAAGAATGTTAAAGAACGTTTT
Source organism: Cheiracanthium punctorium (assembly GCA_038373885.1). Lineage (NCBI taxonomy): Eukaryota > Metazoa > Arthropoda > Arachnida > Araneae > Cheiracanthiidae > Cheiracanthium > Cheiracanthium punctorium. Next base: position 706,786 of record JAWZYV010012596.1, on the reverse strand, counting down.
GGTTCCTTATGCCCGCTTGGGTGCGAATTCTAAAACCCTGATATTGATTTTTAGATGTTAGCCATATAATTCTTGCTTTAAAATACAAACATCTTCTTTTTTCCTCTGAGATATGAAAGGAAATATGAAAAGAACGTTTGGCCCCTTACATACCTTTGGGAGCAAATTCTAAAAAAATCCTGAAAATGACTTTTAGGTATTTGTAGTAGTTACATTTTAAAGCAAGAATTTTATTGCTATCTCTTTTTGTATCCCATTATACTAATGTTCTGTGCTGAACTAGAATTAAAAGTCATAGATCTTGTTAATACTTGAGAAAACAGATTATTTTGTTATTGTAGATCATCACGACTGAAGTGTATTTGGAGAAAGTGCTTGCAACAAATGCTAAAAGACATCAACTTTTATTTAATAGAAATATAACATGGTAAAAATATCACAAACTATTTATTGAAAATTCATTAAACATTACATGCTCTCAGACTAGCTGCTATGTAAATTTACTTAAAAAACTGCCTAAAAAAAATGTATGGCCAAACTTTCTTAATCCCTGAAGATTAAAAGTGGTTTTAACGATGCAAAAAAAATCCCATTTAAGAAATACAATGTCCGGTGAAACAGGATCAACTTGCGAGGTTCTTGTTCAAAAGGACTTTGAGAAGACATCAAAAATTTAGGTAAGTTTCAATGATTAAATAAGCATAAAAGATGAGAGAAACATTATTCACAAATAACACTTATTTGGGACACGTTTCCCCCCTGAGATATGAAGGGAAATGTGAAAAGAACATTGTGGGCCGCCACCACCATACGGGTGCAAATTTTTTTAAATTGCTTCTTAAATGACGCCTTGGGAACAAAAGCTACAAAGGTCCTAAAATTTAATGTCTATATCTCCAGTAGATTTGGGTGGACAATGATCGTCAGTCAGTCAGTGAGTCAGGACATCTTCCTTTATATACAGAGGTGATAAAAAAGGATTTTTTTCTTATTTTGCTGTTGATTCCGAAATGCACTTAATAAAAAAGTTTAAGTTTAGACACATCTTTATTACAAGCCCAAAAAAAATAAGCAAACAAGCATTGAAAGGAACAAAGGTTTTAAAAACATCCAAAGTGTCTTATTTTTTTTAAGCTATATAGTTTATAACTATACAAACCTTCAATAAGTTTTCTTGTAAGCCTTTTTCATCTACACTAGCAGTTTCCACCAAATAAGAAAATGTATAGTTGATTACGGCATTATTTGTAGTGGGAAACAAAATTTGAGGCATCACAAGGAAAATAAAATTCAGACTGAAGATAATAAAGTTCATGTACAACAGCCATCTTATAAATAAAAAGTAAGAAACAACTGCAGATCCATGCTGCCCTAAACATAAAAACTTAAGTTATTTTCTTTCCTAAGAAATTATTTTAATATGAAATGAAATAAAACAGACAAAAATTTAAAAAGTTCTTACATACTAATATTATTTTTAAATCTTTGAAGGAACTGGTATGCAAAGCAAAATTTAAAAAAATAATAATAATCGAACTTTGTTGACTCAATTTCAGAACAAGTTTTAAATCATTTCATATCATTTAGGAAGAATTTCATGCATCAGGCCTTTTAGGCATAGGAAAAATTTCATGCATTAATGAACTAAAAATTCCCTCACTAGATCACAGTAAACAGATGTGCAGTTATAGTCTTGCTGAACATTTTATTTATTTATAAAAGAAATGCCCACTACTGATTAAAATCCATTTGCAGTGATGCATATAAAAGGACAAATTTTATAAGACAAAATTTAAAAAATAAAATACAGAGATAAAATAAATATTTGCAGTCATGACTGCAAAAGTTCAAAATGCTTAACTTTAAAAACTTTAAAAGAAATGTTAAAAATATCCAAGTCCAAAGAAAACTTATTATAAATTTTATAGAATTTATATAACAAAAGGTAAATGTAATTATATTTTATAATTGGATCCACAAATAAATTACTATTACGAAGAGACTTGTTCAGTACATTTACACAAATACTCTGAAGAATATCACTGCAGTCTACCATATTATTGACAACTTTATAAAAAAATGATAAACAAAATAAATCACGATGAGAAGTTAAACTAGGATGACCAAAAACACTTCTCAAGTAAGATGAAGAAATATTCGGAATGTAAATAGGATTACTTTCGTAGTATAAATAACGTGCAAACTGAGTCTGCACCCATTCAAGAATTTTCATTTTATTTTTATAATACTATGGATCCCATATAAGACTACAATATTCCAAATTAGAGTGAATCAAACTGAAGTATAAAACTTTTAATGCATGAAGGTTAGAAAAATCTTTAGTTTTACACTTAAGAAAACCAAGTTTTTTGTAATCTTTAGAGATAATGTTATGGATATGGAGAGAAAAATCAAGTTGTGAAATATGGAGAGAAAAATCAAGTTGTGAACCTGTCAAAAACAATACCCAAATCAGTAATAGAATCAGAACGAAATAAAGGAAGATTATTAATATGATATGAATAACTTAAAGTTTGAGATTTACAAGAATAACAAAGAATACTACATTTCATAATATTAAGTAATTTGTTGTCAATGCACCATTCATATAAACTATTAAGATCACTTTGTAAAAGACAAGTATCATTAACAGACTGCATCGCTTTAAATAATTTCAGATCATCAGCAAACAAAAGAAACTTAGAAAATTTAAAAACTAAACACAAATCATTAATAAACAAAATAAAAAGTAAAGGTCCCAAATTAGAACCTTGGGGAGCACCAGAAGTACATGTAAAATTCTCAGAAACAGCACCATTAAAATACACACAAAGCTGTCTATTACTCAAGTAAGAAAAAATCCAGTCAGTAAGATTAATGTGAAAACCCATGCCAATCAATTTCTTAAGAAGAATACCAAAGTCAATAGAGTCAAAAGCCTTGGAAAAATCGGTATAAATAACATCAAGTTGATATCCGTTTTCAAACGAAGAAATAATATTGTTATTTAAACAAAATAAATTAGTAAGCATAGACCGTTTAAGAATAAAACCATGTTCAGATGAGAAAATTAAACTTTTAACTTGCTGAAAAACCTTATTGTGCAATACAATTTCAAATATCTTAGAAAAAGGACTTAAAATAACATTGGGTCGATAATTTTTGCAATCATTTATATCACTCTTTTTAAAGACAGGAATAATTTTAGTATGCTTCCAAGCATCCGGAAAAGTATAAGCTTTTAAAGAAAGATTCAATAAAATAAGAAGAGGATAAATCAACCCATAAGCACAGCCTTTAACAATAAAGGAAGGTACATTGTCAACACCAACAGCTGAAGACTTCAACTTCTTAAATGCCAAAAGCACATCCTCAAAAGTAATATTATCAATTTTAATGTAATCATACAAGGAGCTGTTAAAGGAGGGAGAATTTCTGTCATAATCCGAACTAGATTTGTACACAGAGCTAAAGTAGGTGGCAAAAACATTAGCGATATCACTATTGTCATAAAAGAAGACATTTTTATAACAAATATTGTTAGGCAAAGATTTGTTTTTATTAAAATAAGACCAGAACTTTTTAGGGTCAGGGATCAGTTTATTTTCTGTATTCTGCAAATAAGAAGCATAATCCTTACCAATACTGATCTTTAATTTAGATCTAAAATACTTAAATTCACCGCAGGAGTCCAAAGTGGGGATCTGAAATGATCGGATCCCCACTTTTTAATAAAAGCCTAAGAACTTTACTTTTACATTTAATTAATTTAATAGTTTCAGTGGAATACCAAAAGAGGAATTTTTTTCTTGAAGATTTCACAAGAATCGTATGATTTAAAACATCATAAAGATACACATAAAAGCAATGCACAGCTTCATCAACATTATTAAAAGCATTCAGAAAATTCCAGTCAGTCTCAGAAAATAAATGCTACATAGCAAAAAAAAAAAAAAAAACAGCTTTTTTAAAATCATAACCACGAATTCCACTACTTTTCTTACCAGCCCGAGTTGGAACATAATTAATAACAATGAACAATGCAGGATGATAATTATCTTCAGAAACCAGAGGTCTATCACTGTGCTCAACCAAAATATTACAAAAATTGTTATTAACCAAATTCAAATCTAAAAATTTGTTGTGACAGTTAGGTACCACATTAAGTTGGTTTAAATTATAGAGTTGCAAAAAATTAAATAGTTCATTTAAAATAGGATCCAAACAATTAACATTAAGACACTCTGTTGTTACAGATAAGTTAAAATCACCACAAATAAAAATATTATCAAAATATATAAAAATATATATGTAGTGAACTTCACAAAAACATTAAAAAACTTCACATAAGTTTCACAACCAGGAGGGAAATAAATAACACATAAAAGCATTTTAATCCGACAGTTCACATGAATGGAGTAATATCAATCCTATCAATAAACATGATATTTATTTGCTAGATGACTTAGATAATTCAAATAATCAATTTTGTCAACAGTTTTATTGAAATTATTGTGGAAGAACAACTGAACCTACTTTGAAAATTTTAGCATTTATTGATGGAATATTTTTCTAAGACTAACAGCGATAGAATATAGTACTTTAATCTTGAGTAAATCATTTGTAGACATACAATAAGAAAAAGAAATCAAATTCAACAAAGTGATAACATCATGATTTTAAAAGTTAAGCAAAAAGTCGTTACATGCAAGGTGGTAATAGAAATTTTTTTAAAAATAATACAGTAGAAGACCTTTATAACGCAAACCTCGAAATGCAAGGTTTTGATTAGAATTTTGCGTTACATAGATCATTCACTTATATCATTAAATTTCCCTAGTAAACATATTAAAATACAGCTGTAACACATAAATATAATGCTTAAAAATAATTTTTTAAATACAAATACTACTTTAAAAAACAAAATATGCAATTTATTTATTTACGGGGAAAAATTGAAATTACTAAAAGGATTAAAGTTTGTTTGTTAAACAATATATTGATTTTGATTTGTTCTAGAATTTGTGCAATCTCTCAACAAATAACTTTTCTTGCAGCCTGTGAACAGTTGATAATTCTACTTCAGTTATACAGTCTTGTGTTTCTAGGAATTTAAAATATTAATCTCTTATGGAAATTTCTTCAGATACTGAAAGTTTTTCAACTTTCTCGCCAGCATTTGATTATGTTTCAGAATTGTTTTCATCTGGTTTTGAAACAGAGGAAATTATTTCATCACTGGTCAAATGATCCACAATTTATGACCTATCATCTATTACCAAAAATTCACAAAAGTTTTCTTCATGCAGATTTGCAAACTGAGTACTTTCATTTTGTGCACAATGCATTACTTCAGCAGTTTAGATTTTAACTAATGAACTTAAATACAGTTCCAAAAATCAGTTTTAAAATAGTGTTAAATTGAGAAAACTCTTCCTCCCCTACTTCTCATAGACTGTTTAAAAGTACTTTCCTGCTAAGTTGAGACATAAAGCATATTGTGGAGGGGGGGGGGCAGTGGGCGTGTGCCCCCAACTTTGTTCAGAAAAGCATTAATTTTAAAATCTTTTTTCTTTCCAAACTTAAAGAAACATAGCTATTTTTTCTTTAGAATATGCTATGAGCCTTCCCCACGCGCGCGAGTGCAAGCATACATAATAAAAACAAAACTTTTGGTGATGCCACGCCGTACGATTTAATATAAAACAAATCAATGTTTTTAATTAACAAAGAGGAATATTATTAAATAAATAAACGACTATATTTCGGTAGTCAACTGTTTCAGTTGACTACCAAAATATAGTCGGGAGGGAGAAAGAGAGAGGTTCCTGTTCTTTTAAAGTAAACAGTTCTTCCTCTTCGACCAGGTCGGCCAGCTGTTATGCTGATAATGCATAATGCGTGCATCGGAGAATAATTGTTTATTTTAAACTTGGCATGTTGTGAGATTTTCTTAATGTCTCAAAATTAATTCACTAGGAAAGCAATTTAAGAAAAAAATGCAGATGGTAGAAATTTCTTAATTGTGCTTTTCTCTGTTCACTTCTGCGGTGTTAATGCGGTTTATGGAGAACTGCGGTATATCGATCTTCTACTGTATATGAATTCCTGGAAGCCTAATATATGAATATGGCTGCCAGATTCAATAAATTAAAATAAAATTTGAACTATAGTTATTTGAAGGTATGTACTCAAGACTGTATTTAACCATAACAATAGCGATTTTACAGTACAGTGAAAAAACTTTGAATGGTGACTGATATTTCTTTTTGAGTAAAGAACTTAAAATAAGTGCATGAAATGGTACTTGTAAACATAAAGAAAGTAGTATGCTGTTTTCTGCAATGTTCTGTATGTTGTTGGGCTATACCAAGTGTTCTGCTCGAACACCATCTTATTTATCATTTTGAAGAGAAAAAAAAAAATGTTTGCTATTTTGAAAAAAAATAAAAATAAAAAATAAACTCTGCTGTTCGAGCCTTGTCAGGGGGAGATCCCCTGAACCCCCCTTAATTTTTTTAGTTTCACTATTGCCATATTAAAACGATAGTAATGGACTATGTCATTTTATCTCTCATCTTTCGTGTTTGTCGCCTGGTTACCCTATGTTGAAATTTTTAGGATTGTAACCTATTTATCGAAAAATACATGGGATGCCTATTCTACAGCTTACAAAATAGTGTAACAATAGATTAAAGCTATTGTGAACTAATAGTATTTAAATATTCATAAAATTATGTCACATACTTTTATGTCGCATTTTTGGGACAAATTTCAATAAAGGGGGTGAGAGATAAAATGACATAGTCATTAAAAAGTTTTCGCTGCAATCATAATAATGAGAGCTTTATTGTTCATTGTTATATTGAGAGTGTATGTAAATAATTGTTATATATCTTGAATTTCTATTCGATTGGCATGACCGAAAGACTACTAAGGAGTCACATAAGCAGTCATGGCAGCACTACATATATTGAATCTTTTTGGTTTCCAACTTTATTTCAGTACTAGATAGTGTGATCAGTACTAGATAGTACTGTGAATGAAATATCTGTAAAGCTTATTTACCATCTATCTAATTTATAAGATTAAAGAAGGATGCATATATTCACTTAAACATGATTTCACAAACAAAAAAATTACCTTCAATTACAGCCAAAGTTTCATGCCACAAGTCAAAATAAGATATAAAATCATCCCATTTCTTTGAAACAGCATCATTAATCTGAAAAATGCAAACATAAATAAAGTTTAGAATAATTTTAAAAGTGGGTAAAATTCACAAACACTGAAAAGCAAAAAGAACATTCCAAAAGCGGTTTTTAAAAGTGAAAATTGATTAACCACCTGAGCATTTTGGAAATGGGCAAAAACGTAAAGATGAAAGAAATTTTAATTCTTGCTAAAGATGACTTACTAATTAGACTAAAATCTCGAGCTAAAGAGAGTGAAGGCCAAAATTGTTTAGAAGAATTGAAAAATAATAAAGATATTACTTGTCTCAGTTCTGACAAAACAGGAGAAATAGCGATTATGGATAAAAGTGATTATAAAGAAAAAAATGAAAAATATAATAGAGGCACTAGATAAGTGATTAAATTAAAGAAGACCCAACTCTTAAAATTAAAAACCAAGTACAAAGAACTGACACCCATTTTTTGATGAGCTGCCATTGCTAATAGAATTTTTGCAAAATACAAAGACCACAGAACACCTCCCCTCATTATGTCCAATAGTTAGCATGTGAAGGCTCTACTTACAGCCTAGAAAAATACATGAAAAAATATTTTACAGCAAACCGTTCCGCCATCCAAGTATTTATCAATCCCTACAGATGATTTTCTAAAGCAAGTTTTGATAGGAAGATTTGTAATTAGAAAAAATAAGTATTACTTACAAGCATTAAAATAAAAAATATTCAGTGATACCTGCGTGTTTTAAATCGTATAAATTGTGGGTGCATTGCTATGAAAAACTAGAATTAAGTAAACAGAATTTTACAGCTCATCTGCTTGGAAGAGCTTTGTAATATAACACATTAATTACCACTAGGCCTTTCTGACTAGGTGCACTGCCCAGCACAAAAATTAATTAATTAATTAAATTAATAAATAAGGTTATAGTTTTCAATGCTTGAATTTGATGCAATAATACATGGCTACTTCATAGTTCTGCCCAGCTGGCAAAAACTTTTGATGGAGATTATTGATTAGAATGCATTTAACTTGCTAGTTTTCTATATACAGGGTGCTAACAGTGCCCAATGGCTATTTCCTAAACCATTAGTCAGAGACACATAGTTCCAGTTGCAGAAATGCTTTTAAATGTATAATCTATTATATCAGTAACAATTGAAGTCAACAAATTAATTCCTATAAAAGTTCCAAAATTTAAATTTTTATAGGGTCCCCTGGTCCTATCAGTTATTTTTAGAAAAATTTTCTCTATACAATTTTATGCACAATAAATTAAAAAAAATCCTTCCTTCAATGAACAAGTCACAGAGTTATAAAGCAGCAAACATTTTGACTTAAGTCCCTTTACCACGTTTAAAAATGCACCGTTATGGTAAACCGTCAAGGGACTGTATAAATAATGAAATTTTAAATTATAGGTTTTAATTTCATTTTCTAGCATACAGTGGAGGAAGAAGCAAAACTAATTTTAGAATACCGATCTTTAAGCGAGGGATTATCTTTAAGAGGATTATATTTATAACCAGGCTCTATAAAATACTATCTAGAGTCAGACTTTCTAAATCGTATGTGTGTAAGCATGCAGATGTGTAACACTGAGTATGCTATGCAAAGTACAGGAAGAGTTTTCTATTCAGGTGCATATTTGCATTGAAGTCGAAGGAAGCTACTTAGAACATATGTTACGCTAATAGGATATGTATTACTTTTATAAGAAATTGGTATAACTTTTAATTATATGAATTCTTAATTTAATTGTAAATATAAATTGCTAATACAAAAATATTACTTCTGAAAAGAAACTTTTCCTTTTTAGAGACACTAAAATACTTTTCCTATAAGAATAATAAAATGAATTATGATGAGTATAAAAACTGAAGATTACTATTACTTTTTAAAATCAGATTTCAGCATATCAAATAGGTAGATATTTAAAAAAAAAAAAAAAAAAAAAAAAAAAAAAAAGCAAATTGCTTATAAATGGTGATAAATAGCCAGTAAATTCAAAATAAAAGATATCCTAATCCACAGATAATTAAATAATTATTTAGAAAGCTATAACAAATTGCTAAGTAGTTTTGTTAAAGAAATACAATTTTACAAAAAAAAAAAAAATCTTACAACTATGCAATTGTTTCAGTAGCAATGAACTACGAACAATTAAAAATAAATTAAAAAGATATCACTGAAACTGTTTTTTTTTTTTTTAACCACTGCCAAAATAACAAAACTTAGGAGAATTGTTATATGATAGATGTCATGCACTTAAGGGTGATTCGCACAATATGGGACAAAATAAGATTGGTGGTTTTGCATCATTCCTGTCATGCACTTTTAAAGGAAAGAGTTTTTTCCTTTTACTTCTTTTGATCCAAAATGTTATACAATAGAGCACTGTTTATATGTTTTTCAAGGGAATGATGTATAAATGAAAAGACATATAACTAGGAAGTTAATACATTACATTACAGGCTTAACACTACTCATGCAAATTTACATAAATATAATGATTTTAAGTTGTTTTCAGGTACTACTACAATGAAAAGAATAACTAAATAAAAAAAAATTAAAACACTTATTATAAAAGTGAAACAAATCACACTATTATTGTATCTTAAAGCCACATATCTTTGATATTAATATAATACACATTGCACATTAATTATGATGTAATTTATGTTCTATACCGACAATGAATTATCATTCATTGTCGTCTGATTGCATTTGATGATTAATTACAATATTATGAATTGAATTATGTACAAAATATTTTTTCACTCTTATTCTGACAAGGTTTATCAATATAGATTGCTTGTTTAAAGATACATATCTCCTTACATCCTTTGTCAGGCATTCCATCTAGGAAAAATTTCTCCCTAAGTAGGAAAATAATAACTGAAACAGAAAATTTTCAAGGGAAGTGGAAGACGACGTATAACTGAAATTGCACATTTTATAAACGAAGCATTTTTGCATTAAAATGAATAGGAATGAGTCAGGACTTCAAGAAAACAATGTATAAATGTAAAAGTTGTATAAATGGTGCAATTTTCATTGGATGTCTAATGAAAAAAAAATGCATTTGGCAATCTGTACTTTACTATTGTCTGAAGCCCTGGCGTAACAGAAATTATACATATGGTACAGAAATAACAGGGACCGACATTAAAATAACACTTCAAACAATTACTGCTCACAGGCAGTAATTTGCAGAATTTTTTTGTGTGCTCCAATAAAAAAACTATTAATGCTATGCTCACTATTTTTAATAGAGAATAAGTTATTGTAATTATCGATGATGTATGTCAATTTCTGGGGAATTTATTCATATTTATGTAGACTGGAATGCATAAGAATTTTTTTAATGTGTTCACCGCTGTTAACTAGCTGTTAATACTATACATACATTTTCAACAGGACATGTGCTATAATGAACATGGATATTTTATATTAAGTAGCAAACAGTGCATACAAAAGAGTACATACAAAGTGACTCTTTTCAACTATTTTAGAAGTTTTAACAAGAAGAAGTTTTTTCTTTTTTTTTTTTTTTTCTTTCTAATGAAACAGAATAGTACTGCTAAAAATCTCTAAACTATTGGTGTCTATAAATTGTACTGTATCAGTTGAAAAAAAAAATCCCGTAGAGGAAATATGAATGCTACATCCACAATGTTCAATGAAGAGCATGTTGTCATAAATATTACTAAATATGTTTAAAATACATTAAGTCTCTAAAAGGTGGCAGGCTACAGACTATACAGAAAGAATTTAAGAATTTTTAGATTTCATGTACTTTAAAGCAGGAATACATATATAAAATTGAATCAGCTGAATGAATGTGAGTGCGTAATCAAGTTTACTGCAAAAACCTAGATAATTCATTTTCTTAGTTTTTTTAAAGGTAATTTAAAATTCATTTCAAGGAGTATACTTTTTTTTTTATAATGATACTGTACTTATAAAATTTCATTCTGAATAATAATAAAAATAAATCATAAACTAAAAAATAGACAGATTCTAAATGTTCTAAACCAGTTAAGTCTAACCAACTTTTTTGCTTTATAATAATTAGAACCACAAAATTTGTTGATGTCAATGTCAAATTACTTTTGTGATGCCACACAGCAAATTTAAATATATCCTAGTAAAGTTACTAACGACAATTACAAAAGAAAATCAATATTTTTACCCTTTTTATAGGCTTTATATACCTACCTGTAATGTCTTTTCTCAGTTATAGGAACAGGAAGCTTTCGAACAAATGAATCAGTAACTAATTTCTCTTTTGTAACTGGTATTACACATTCTTCAACTTTAACCTATAAAACAGTGTGACCTTACAATACTTATTTATAATTCAGTGAGCGCAACAGGTAATTGAAAGTAATTCTTTAATGGAGTTTAAAAAAAATTCATACAGAATTTTCAATGTAAATATCCAATATAAAAAAATAAAATAAAATAAAATCTGGCACATCTATTAGAACTGCATTTGCAAGAATGAATAATTATGGAGCAAAATAAATTAGAAATATACAAGAAAATTTAGCTATAACTTATTTGAAAGTGATATTTTCTATAATACAAAACATTTTTGCTCCCCCCCCCCCACATGTTACATACCAGTTTATGTCCATGGTAATAATAATACTTTTTACATCTGTTTGTCTGTGTCTATATCCACTTTGTGTCAATGATTTCATCAAAAACAATGATCAAACATCTAACCTTTTGAAAAAAAAAATAATATTGAAATAGTTATTTTAGAAAGATACAGATTTCTTCCTCACTAGCTTAAAAATGACAAAATATTGATTATTAAACATTATTTCTGGCATATTCAATTTGATGATATTTTATTTAAACTCTTTATGCTTGGTAACAGTTGGTGAGATTTCATTCATGACTAAATAATGACCGTCTGACTTATATGACATAATGTATGAAAGCTGTCCGTAGATTTTAATGCAGTAAAAGTCTTTTCAGTGATCCTGTCAAGAAACTGAGTCTATTGCAATCAAAAAGCTGCACAACTAGATGACTAGATGTTACAACAGTCCTAAATATAAAATTTCAACATTCTATGCCTAGAAATTTTTGAGTTATGTAAATTAAATAAATATATATATATATATATATATATATATATATATATATTTAAAGTAATAAACAAACATTGAGAAAAAATAGACAGATAGACAGATTTTTTTTTTTCATTAAAAAAAAAAAATTTAACTTCTACATATTATTTCTACAGGGATGTGCGGTGGCTCAACAACTCTCCCAAGCAGTCACATTTTTAAACACATATTGCTCGTTAAAACGGATTACCAACGAGAAAGATACAGACTTAATGAGATGACTTGGTGAAGGTTTTTTTCAGAGGTAACTGGCTCGTAATCATATAACATTCGAGAGAGAGAAAATTTCAAAACTAAGACAGACACACGCACACAGCCCAATTAACTTTTCCTTTTAACCAATATTCCAATATTCCCACCACAACAGCATCCCAATTTAAGAACGATATTAATGTAACTCAGCTCCTTAAAGGAGCATAACAATGAAAGGAAAACCATTTTTTTTTTTAAGTTCAAATATTTAATTTCATTTTGAAGCGAATTTCATTGTTTTTTCACAAGATTACAAAATGATTGATTACAGAATCAAAAAATATATTTTTTCCTATTAAGGTAATTAACAAATCACTTACAATTGATATAATTCCGAGGTTTGAAAGGCTGTTTTGTCCAGTTCTATTACGTGCACAGTTTTTAATTCTCAATATACTGAACACTCAATTCAGTCTCAATACCAATAGTTCTAAAAGTTGCCATTGCAGTGGAAACGGGAGTACGAGTAACAGCAACATCATGATCCCATTGCTTTTTGTTGTAACCAGTTATCCAATATGAGCTTTTTCCCCAGCTAAATAGTGGACAGTTCCAACAATTTGTTCGTTAAAGATAGCACTTCCAGCAAGCCATTTACATCTTTCATAAAAAGCCTTTTAAAGGGTTGCATAATGCCTTTTTGTTGTTTTAAATTTGGCAGTGCACGCATTGGTCTTCCTTTAGCAATCACAATTTTCTTTTCATTAAGTTTTCCGCTGAAAAAATTGGCTATAACATCATTTGTAAAATCAGCCGTGTTTTCTAAAATAGTACAAAGCACTAAATTTGAATAATTTTAAAAAAGGAAATGAAATTGTCCAAGCGCAGCTTCAGACTGAATTCTGAGAAGGGGCACTGAACATTTTACATAGGTATATAAATTGTTTAAAATGCAAATTCAACATGTAAAACCGTGAAGTACGCAAATCTAAAGTAAAAAATTTTCAGAGGGGGTCATAGCCTCCATGTCATCTCATGGGAGCCATCCTTGAAATCGTCTTGAATCAGTGAAATCGTAAAACCAATTTAAAAAGCACAATGCAGCCCACCTCACAATTTGGTTTCGGCCCTTGCAGAATAGTACACTGCTTGGTTTATCAATCAGAGTAAGGCAGAATGTGAGTTTTGGTATGTCGTCTCTGATCAGTTAATTCTCTGATGAGGTCAGGTTTCCACAGCAACACCCCTTCAGCAGACATTGCAGATGGGTTGATCTCAGAGAAGAGAAATGAAGAGAATCAGAAAGAAAATATACTTGTTTATCCACTTTACATCTTTGCGTTAAAAAATTATGAATATACACAGAATTTTTTTAAAAAATAAGTAAGGTAGATGGTATTTTCTTTCAATTTGTAATATAAAGCAAAATTTAAAAACAATAATAGCCGTGTTTTTATTTGCCCAAGCACTGCTTGGGTGGAATGAACGTCACTCTATGTCTATTTTACTGTTTTTGTTGATGATGAGATTCGACTAACTCTAGTTTTTCAAAGGTGGGAAATGGTCAGCAATCATTGAGAGACTACTTAGCAGCCACCATACTGATGCTTTTTTGTTGCTTTAAAGTAGAAAACAACCATCATAGTTTGGAACTACAGTTAGATAACATTGGAATTCATTAAAGAAAAAATACCTCAGGGGAGTGAAGAGATTTCTTTGGAAGTTGAATGATGACTTGTTTTCGCTGAAGATTTGATTTTTCAACTAATGATTCTTGAGATATTTCTTCCAATACAGCATGGAGAGAGCTTCTTTTTTCAATGCTAGTAACATTAGGAATTGCCTTTTGCACTTGAGATATGAGGATTGAATTCCGGTAATTAGCCACTCTGTCTGTGACAATGCTTTCAATGTTGTTCTCTTCCTAAAAATAATAAACATTTTTATTTCAACGATCTACTTATTTTTCTGAAGAAAAAATTTGCCACTTAAATAAGGGTCATTGCTGTGTTATTTTATTCCTTATGTCTGGAAATCTGGGTCAAAACAGGACTGATTAAGTGAAAATAAATTACTGCTCTTGAAAACAACAAAATTATTGCAAATAATGCAAAATAAAAAAGCTGCAAAAATACAATATCAAATCCAAAAACATACATAAAAAAGGGAAATAAACTAATAAGATTAGTTTTCTCTTTTGATAAAAAAAATAAAGGTGCCGGTGTTAAAAATAATTAAATGATTTTAGGAAACACACTACAATAAAATAAACTCTGCATTTATTTTGATAAACACAATAGTTTAGTACACATTTCTCAATCCACAACAAAACAAATAAAAAACATTAAAAAATTCTTACATTTTCCCTATTGGTTGGTGAATACTCTGCCTTTGAAGGGATAACCTTTATGTTTTTAAAGGGAATTATAAAAACTTCAGCACTCGCTTTTGCTTTTAATTTTATGTAGTATTTATTTGAAACTGAATGCATTACGTCCCTATGTACTTAATTAATTGCCTAGCTTGTAAACATTTTATTTTACAGCTGTTTAGGGTATTTTAAAGGTTTCAAATTTCAATGAATGTAATTAAATATTAATTAAGCTTTTTTAATTAAAAAATTATTAATACTTATCATGAGTCAAAGAATAAATCAAATAATCAATAAGAATTAAATATTACACTAACTTTTAACTATTTTTATTGGAACATTCGTTAGTTTTGACTACACAAGTAGTTTTTAATTTAAACATGTGTGCCACAACCTATGAAGACGTGTGCTTCCCAATATTTTGTCTTATTAACCTTAAGGTAAGGAAAAGAAATATTTTGTCCTTCATAGCACTTTTATTACCAAGGGTCACACAGTTTATAAGCTAATCCCATGTTCCAAAAAAGGTGCATTCATTGGATATTAAAATGCCTGGGTCTCATAGTCTCTGCAAATTCTTGATGGCCGTGGAGACTGAGACATGGGAATGAGGAAGAAATACCAAATGTCTTTTTATTAAATTAGATTAAAAGACAAAATCATTTGTTTGAAAACAAAAGCTGTTACACCCTCTACAGAATTTTGAAGGAAGCTAATGAAAAATTATATTTTGCTAGGAAATTTTGTTTTATATGTTATGTACATATGAATTAAAATTTTTTAATTTACTTGAAAAATTTAACTACAATTACTTTTTATGCACTGCACATTAAGAAAATTCAAATGGTTATTAAATTCATAATTTATATTTGAAAAAATCTGATATGGACAACTCGTGACTTCTTTGCACGTCCATAAAATCAAAAATATTTTTGCCGCACTTCATCTAAACTTATTTTAGTAAGTAATAGTAAGGTTTAGTGATTTCTAGCCAAATATTTCCGATATTGCCAAGCTGGGTTCAGTTTGAAAGATTTGCTTCTGAGACTTAATTTGGCAATATTTTGGCAAAAGCTGACAAGCTTGAGATAGCTTGCGAGATTTTGGGGATACTAAAAATAGTAATTGACCACAGACCAATGAATGACCAATGAATTGAATGTATCTATACACCTCAATGTATTTTAAGTCATTTGAGTGACCCTGTCAATAAATTACCCAGTCGATTGAAATAAAAAAAGAGACGCACAGTTAGATGTTACAATAGTTCTAAATACAAAATTTCAATATTCTACGGTTAAAAGTTTTAGAGTTATGTGAAATGCGAAATTACATTTGGCACCAAATTTAGAGCTATTTCGGTAAAACTTGCCAAGGTCGGCGGCAAATGGCGAAATTTTGGGCATGGATCAAACAATGTCTTACTGCAGATGTAATATATTGAAGATGTCCATAGACATTAATGTATTGAAATTCTTTGGGTGGTTCTGTAAATAAACTGTCCAGTAAATTGGAACCAAAAATCGAGATGCACAACTAGATGTTACAGCAACTGAAATTTCAACATTCATTGGCTTGTAGTTTTTGAGATTAGAGAGTTAAATACATACACAGCGGACCATTACCTAACTATATGGTAGAACGGTGTTGTGCTTGAAATGGATGAATGTCCCTAAAACTGCCAATGACCGTAATGAGTAGGAAATCTTTTGAGTGTTCCTGTAGCAGAACTATAAATGAATAAGACACTTTTTTTGATGGAGAAATGGATTTTGTAACCCTCACTGGCATATATCACTTCTGAGTCGTTTGAAATAGCTTAATACCTCTAAAGTATGCTTTAATGAATTTCTACTCATATAGCATAATGTATTTAGAATATTTTGGGCTGGTTTGTAGATGAACTATCCAGTCAATTGGGACCAAAAGGGGAGGTGCACAACAACATGTTACAATAATCCTAAATATAAAGTTTCAATATTCTACAACTAATAGTTTTTGAGATATGTGAGTTACATAGCTGCGTACATATGTATGTACAGACGGCATGGAAAAACTGGTCAAAATAGACTCACGGTAGGTCAAAATGGGTTGCACATGCATTTATGAACATTTACGGTAGCGTATGATGAAATGCATCACAAAAATTCTAAAAAAATAAATTTAGAAGTCAAAATCGGTTTTTTCGTTGAAATCTGGCTCCCGAAATTTTTCACGATCACATTACTTCCTTATACTCCATACATGCAAGGAAGTAATAAAATTGTGTATAATATTTGTAATAAACATTCAAATTTTCATAATGTGTAACACATAAATAGAACTTAGAGGTACATTATTTTAAATATATCAATTTATATTATGAAATACAAATAATTTTGTTTTAGAATGTTCAGCAGAGCTATTCAGTCAAATACTGTGTTATTCAGCCAAACTAAATATTTGGTTTTTAAAATACTGAATACCAACTGAACATTTATTGCATGACCAACCAAAATGACCAACATTTAATTAAGCATTCTGTTGCTTCTTTATTAAGGATGCTATCATGCATGCTGTAAAGCTGAAAATATTTCAGGCACTTCAGTTTTTACTTCCTTGAATGGAGTATAGGAAGTAATGTGATTACGAAAAATTTGGTAGACAGATTTCAATGAAAAAAGTGATTTTGACTACCTCTAAATTTACTTTTTAACAATCTTAGCAATGCATCTCATTGTATGCATGCATGTACATTCATATAAATGCATGTACAACCCATTTTGAATGACCGCAAGTCCATTTTGACCAATTTTTCCACATCTCAAAAACTATTGGTCATACAATGTTGGAACTTTTCAGCTGCTGTAACAGCTAGTTGTGCACCTCCCTTTTGTTCCCAATTGACTGGATAGTTTATCTACAGGGCTGCCCAAAAGATTTTAAATACATTATGAGCTTACTCTATGAGCAGAAATTCGTTAAAGCATATTTTAGAAGTATTAGGCTAATTCAAATGTCTCAGAAGTGGTAAATGTTGTTAAGAATTACAAAATGAATCTCTCCATTGTAAATAGTGTCTCTATCATTTATAGTTCTGCTACAGGAACACTCAAAAGAATTTCAACACATTACGATCAACAACAATTATAGAGACATTCATCCATTTCAAGCACAATACCATCCTACCATACAGTTAGGTAATGGTCTGATCAGGGTCATGTGCCTACCTTAAAAATTATGCCAAAAGTCGCCAAGCTTGGCAACTTTTGGTGTGCATGTGTGCATGCATTTAACTCTCATATCTGAAAAACTATTAGTAGTAGAATGTTGAAATTTCATATATAAGATTGCTGTAACATCCAGTTGCGCATTTCGATTTTTGGTTCCAATATACTGGATAGTTTATTGATAGGACACACCCAAACGAATTTCAATACATTAATGTCTATGGACATCTTCAATATAGTACGTCTGTAGACAGTCATTGTTTGGTCCATGCCCAAAATCACGCCATTTGTCATCGACCTTCGTGAGTTTTGCCGAAATATCACCAAATTTGGCACAAGAAATATATTTGTTTTTTGCATAACTCTAAAACTTTTAAATGTAGAATGTTGAAATTTTGTATTTAGAACTACGTAATATCTAACTGTGCATCTCTTTTTTGACTACAATTGACTGGGCAATTTATTTACAGGGTCATCCAAATGACTTACATTAAGGTGTATGGATACATTCAATTCATTGAAAGTCTTTGGTCAATGACTACTTTGGCTATCCCCCAAATATCTCGCAAACTACTCAAGCTCCTCGGCTTTTGGCAAAATATCGCCAAATTAAGTGTCAAAAATAAATCTTTCAAATTGAACCCAGCTTGACGATATCAGAAATATCTGGCTAGAAATCACTAAACCTTTGTATTACAGCAGTATTTTATCTCTTTCAAACAAAATAAGTTCAGATGAAGTGCACAGAAAGTATTTTTGATTTAATAGACATGTAAGGAAGTCATGTGTTGTCCACATTGGATTTTTAAAGATTAATAACTAAAAACATATTCTATTTTCACCTTGTAAATTGAAGTGGAATGACTCTTTACGTTTTTATTTTCTAGTTTTTCTCAGATGTTTCACCAGAGCTCAGGTCACAGCCAGAAGTAGATTCAGGGGAAGGGGTAAGAGGCTTCACCCTTGCTCTCCCCCTTAAAGACATTGCTTAAAGATAACAGATTGCTTCATTGTATACTTTAAGTCAAATGAGCTTTTTAATTTTTTTTTTCTTTTAATAAATTAGCCCCTTGCAAAAGAAGTTTACGTTGCTTTATTGTACATTTTGTTTAGGACAATCAAGCTTTTCTTAAAAATTAGCACTTCTCAAAGATTTATAAAATAGAAAATTCTGGTGAAATCTGTTAACTTAGTGCAGAGTTGTTAAAATATTACACAAAATTTACAGTTGGTAAATAATTTTACAGCAATATGACAACAAATTTTTAAGCTAAACTGCAATCTTTCATTTAAAAAAAAAAAAAATGCTTAATATGAGCAAATCAATACTCAAGTTACCTGTTCCGAAATGCCAGCACTGTTGTTAGACATATTTACAAGAATATAAAGGCTAAAAAAGAAAATGCAGATAAGATTAATTCAGAAGAAAATATACAATTAATAATCTGTAAATAAAATGAAATTTCATTTTGTTTTATGAGTAAACATGTTTCTAAAGGCTAAGAGAAATCGAGAAGAGAAAAACATACATTTCACTTCCCAGTGTTTCATAGGTAATTATCTATGAAACACTGGGAAGTGAAATGTGTATTGTCAGGATCTATTATCTATGTATATATAAATACGCTAAGCAAAACCTTAGTGTCCCTTTTGCAGCACACTGAACGAACGGATGACCACGAAATTCGGCACAATTAAAGTTCGTATGGAATTGTTTGTGCGAATGTTAAAATTTTTGTGTAGTATGCTAATGCATGGTAAAAAATTAGAGAAGTAATTTGGCACACAGTATTTTGCGCCAAGTCGGCTGATAGTTCCATTGTTGGGTCAATTTTGAAATAACAACACTTAGTTTCAGCAGTATTATAGGGTTATAGTATTACAACAAAATTTGAAAAAAATTGAATTATTCCCCAGTTTGGTGATACGCCAATGATTAAAATGTGCTTTAGTAATGTGTTTGGCGACTTTTTTTAGATGGCAATAAGTGCGCAAAGTGTTGTAAATTCCATGTTTAAAAGCAGTAGAAAAATCTTGGAGGAGAGAATAATACTTAGTATTCGTTCCGAGCAGGTCAGAATCCAAGAGACGCTGTGCAGAAAAGCACCAATTCGACAATTTCTTCATAACCTCCCACCAGGCAGTATGCTAAAGCAAATTTTCTCCAAAAATATTATTGAAGAAATACATCAGCAATTAAGAGGGAGTGAAAATAATATTATTAATGAAGTGTATGGAAATATTTCCGAAAACATACTTTCAGATAACACATTGAAGTCAGTTGTAATAGAACCTAAAAATGATGATTGAACTTTTAATAATGTTAATAATCGAATACGAATATCTGATGAATTCAGAACATATCACAGTAGCTACGATAAAATAATTTGGTATGATGACAGAGAAATCAATAACTATCAAGTACAGTTTTTAAATTCGTTGACTGTGAGTGGTTTGGTTTTTTTTTTCTTTTCTTTTCGGTTATCCGGGAGCAAGTGAAAAAGTGCCAAATAATTGTGATCTGCGTGAAATTCTTACAAACCTAAAGCGATTTCCAGTACATAGTTGTTTATCCCTTTCCATATTTTGGAAATTTAATTTAATTTCGCATTTTTATTCAATTCCACACGTTTTCAGAAATTCCCCATTATGTAACCAATAAGCATACAAATTTCTTTTTAGTATATTGATGCTTATTGGTATCATATTTTTGAATATGATCAAATATGAATTTATAAATATT
Source organism: Cheiracanthium punctorium (assembly GCA_038373885.1). Taxonomy (NCBI): domain Eukaryota; kingdom Metazoa; phylum Arthropoda; class Arachnida; order Araneae; family Cheiracanthiidae; genus Cheiracanthium; species Cheiracanthium punctorium. The sequence goes on along the minus strand of JAWZYV010012596.1, from coordinate 685,931 downwards.
GGTATATTTATAAATTCATATTTTTGAATTTATTTAATTCTGTATCTAAATACTATTTTGCATATGGATTAAAATTTTTGCCTTTTTTGGGGGGAAAAGACAGTGTTTCAGAAGTAGTCCTTAAACGTTTCCCAGAAAAAACAATTGGCGGGATTTGTACCTGGCTAACAAAAATAAATAAAAAACAGAATTTGCCACCACATGTTAGTAAATTGCATCATTATACTAATAAGAAACTTAAATGTGATAACTATTAATTAGACTTAATATGAGAAAGGACTTAAATATGACTAAGACTTAAATATGAGAAAGGAAGCATTAGTCCATGGAACAGGAATGCGCATCAAGTTTACACATCATAATGCTATTGATTGCGATGTTTGAAGTGGAACTGCAGGCAATTTTTAATTCCACTTAGAAAATATTCTGGTACTATTTTACCATATCCTTTCAAAAAACTCAATTTCCAAATATACCTGCATTTTTGCGGTGATAGTAAAGAAATCTCAAGGACAATAATTCGAAAAAAGGGCAAATTTATTGAGGCAGCAAGGTTTCATGCATGGTCAGTGGTAGCCTCAGCAAGTAGACTTGAATCATTCGACTTTTTAATATTTTATAACTCCAAACATAATGGGCCTTTAGCCGAGGATAGTTCCAGGTTCAATTTTCGGAGGGGGCCACTAGACTTTTTAGTTTAGCTTAAATTGTTCAAAATGCAAACTGAATGCGTGAAATCCAAGGTCGTTAGAGGGAGATGACCCTATGACCCATTCGCTGGAGCTGCCTTTGCATTATGAAATATGATACAGCTTTTACAAAAACACCGTATTCACAAAAAAGTGTGGTGGTTGTAAAATGAAATTGTACAAAAGTGGTCACTAAAGACAGATAGTCTCTTAGCAAAGGAGGTCACTTTAGTAGGTTCCAGTGTATATGGAATGGTGAGACATATTCTTTGATAGAAGAACTTTATTCACACTCAAATTTAAAAATATTAATGCTTTATGGTCGAATTTCCTGGCCAAATATCCTGGATAAGTTGGGGCAGGATATCATCCTTAAACTGGCTGCTTTGGCCCAGAGCGGCACTGTATGTTTACAGTGGATTCCTTTGCATGTTGGGGTTTACGGAAACGAAGTTGCTGACATGATAGCTATGAGGGGTAGCGAGCTATCCACTCCCCTTACCACTGAACTGCGAACTTCTGAAATCCATTCCCTGTTTCTGAATAAAATTAACACAGCTTGGAGGACTCCGCCTGAACATGCCTGGTATGCCGCTGAGCGCCCTGGACTGTCTCTGCAATGTACCGGTCAAAGACTTGTACAGACCACTTTGTCCAGACTTAGGACTGGCCACATAAAGAGTCTAGAATTTAATGATAATGAAAAAACTTATGCGTCTGCCGATGTTCAGCCATCGCCTCTCCCCCTCATATCTTGGATTAGATTGGTGCCTCTGTGAGGCAGCTGTTGAATGCGGGGGATGAGGTTGAGGTTTTTAATTTAATTATACGGCATGGTCTCTTGGACTTGGTTTAGTTGATCTAAGCCTGGGGACATAAGCAACAACAACAAGTGACTCTACACTCCCCCCCGCTTAAGGAATTTATCCCCAACTCTCAGACACAAGACGGAAAAACATGCCAAGTTGACTAATTTCATAATGCGCCAAGTACAGTACTAAGCTGCGGTGCAATGATAATTATTTTAACTTAAATAAGATGCACTAAAAACATTAACACTAGACAAGAGGCATGAATTGTAAAACTGCTTTCGGTACTTTTCTGTTATCTCGTAGCCAGCCAAATTTGGCAATTTTTTTCTGGTAGGTAGAGAGAGTAGGTTTTATAGTTGCGAAGCTTAGCAACTATATTTTCTGGTAACCCATCCTCATTATGTATTCATACGCAAACATGTAGTTCCTCCTGTGTAGTAGTGTGCGAGCCATTTTCATTTTAGTTTTGAATTTTTTGTCTAGTGTGATGTGACGGTTGTTCCTCCTTAGAATAACAGCCAAATAATGGCGTTTTTCTAGAAGTTTCTTTTGTAGCTGTACTGCTGGATATGTTTATTTTGATAAGTATTTTACTCAAAGTTTAATATTTTATTGTTAAGGAATTGAGTTTGCAGTAGTTGAATGTTTAGTTAGTGCATTGGAATTGTCTTTTGTTTGGATTGTATTGAAATATGAATATCTGGGATTTGCCTACGTCCGATGAAGGCGCTGTTAAATATTTCCAAAAGTTTGAAGTTTTACCGTCTTTTATGCATTGTGAATAAATTAAAATCTTAGATTAACCATTTGACAGTGCATTGGTTTCTGTGAGGGTTGAGGGGTGGATTTAACCTTTTGAATGTTTGATGTTGTTGCATAGTTATTGTATTTTTGCTCTTATTCCAAGGAGGAACCAATGTTTGTTTTTTTTAATGTCATTTTTTGGATATTTTGAATGTATTAAACGTTTATGGCAACGTTTTGAGTGGTAAGTCTTATGTTTAATTTTGTTTATTTTTTACATGTGCTAATGTTGTTTTTCAGGCATTGCATGGCAAAAAAAAATCGCCACAAAAAATTACGCTCGCAGTTACTTGGCGAAAAAAAAAATATCGTAGATACTTGGCGACAAAAAAAAATCGCCAAATTTGAGTGGTGTCGAGATAACGGAAAAGTACCCTGCTTTCAACATAGAACATGAACACATTCTCCTTTGAATGCATACAGCACCATAATTTTCTGGAATAGATAGTGGCATTATATCGGGATTTGATTACATACACGGCATATGCTGTACATATTTCGCAGGCTATATTGACATTATTTTGTAATTTTTAATATAATTACATAATGCGCAAAAAATTACCGATGGAATGAGGAATCTTAATTCATAAATTATCGAAAACACCGTGCACGTAGCAAACAAAAATCCCAAAATTATCAAATAAATGGAGTTATCCATGGAACAATGAACAAACGACAAACGAAAACGAATATCGCGAATTGCCAAGATTTGAACACAAATGCTTGATAATCATTCATAAATACCGCTGATGTGAATGTGTTCACGTGATCAAAGCGAAAACAGAAACAAACCAGGCTATGGTCGTAGGTTCGATTCTTATTTATCCCCTGTTTGTTTACGTTTATCATTGTGTCCACGTTATTCAACGAGGTTTTATAAGCTGATCCTAGAACCAAGTCCCGAAGTAAATATTACCTTTTATTTTATCACTTTGTTTATAAATCTCTTTTTCCTTTTCTTACTTTCACTTTCGTAAATTCACATGCTTCCAGTTATTAACACTAAATAAAAAAACTTACGGCACTGCGCAGTTATTTTTATGTTATATTAGAGTAAATACGTATATGTAACTCTCGATATGTGACTTACAACCCAGATATGAAGATCTTATTCTACTAATATTTAATGATTTTCTCATACGCATGCATATGGGATTCATTTCGGCTCAATTTAGTTTTCAGTATCTTTACTTAGGAGTTCAGTATTCAAAATATTTTGATAAGTAATTCTTTTAAAAATTAATCTGATAACTTCAAAAGTGAAATATCCGTGTGTTATTTGTTTTACATCTAAAATTATGTATTTTTATCAGATTTATTTTTTACTATGATTTTTGCCTTTATTTCAGATAAATTTCAAGTTCTGAAAAACTTCTGAGGAGTATAAAAAGTTCCTTGCAATGGCTTCTCCACATAATACTGGCCAGTTTACAAATGATAATATTCCTTTACAAGATAGTAATAAAAATTTATTTTTGTATAAGTTCATTTTAAGTTTGATGAGTGTAAAGTACATCAATTCAACCCAGCATGTTGTGGAACCCGCTTGAATATTTGACATTAATGGCTACTTTTCTTTGATGATTGTTTAGTTATTTACAAAATTGATTATGCACATCAGTATGTACACAATTTATAAAATTTTTTGATTATGGTTTCCATTAAAACAGTTCTTATATTCTTAAACCTTGGAAGAGTGGCATATGTAACCTGGTGAAATATTTCATCTTGCCATGCCGTCAAATATCCAAGTTGTGTGTTAACGCTACCTAAGAAAAATCATTGTTCCCTATTGTTTTTTCAAGAAATATATTACACTGTATGTCAGTCTGCCGATGCCAGCGAGTAACTTATTTCACTTCAACTGAAGAAGCCATTAATTTAAACATATTTGGCATTCAGATTAATACCATAATGATGATAAGAATTTACATAAAAACAAACATTTGAACACCCAAAACAACTTTAATTCAAAACCACTAACACATTTTATATTGCTAACGTTGTCATACTAAGGAAAAACAAATTAAAACAATAACAATATCAACACATTTTCAACATCCTTCCACCTTTTGAATATAAAAATATTCACAACTAAATGAAAACTTGGGAAGTAGCAATTTGCAGATGGCAACGTTAGTATTTTTCAGTTAAATATAAAATTAAATGTTAAAACGTTCAATTAGTTCATATATTATCTGATCACCCCATAACAATTTCACCAACAGTAGATGTATATGGCACTTACATATTATCCTGGCAGTCGTCAAACTGTTGCCAATAGTATTCTGAACCATCCATAATTTCATGCGTCCGGCATTTATCTTGGCAAAAAAATCGCTCTTCTTGGCGGACCGCCGGGATAATACTTAAGTACTACTTTCTTGATTTTTTTACTTTGTTGAATGAGCACACCCAGACACTCTGATCTGTTTCCGTAAGTCTTGGAGGATTGTTTGTGCCTGTACTACCCAAGCAACACAACAATGTTGTTTCAATGCGGTTTAAATGTGAAATGCTAACATACAAAATGCTGTTTCAACGTGAACTTTCAATGTCGTTTCCACATGATTTTGTTCAGTTTTCTCCACATTGTTTCAGCATGGACATTGATATAATATTGAAACAACATTGTGAAATCACAAGAGGAAAACAAATGAAAAACAAGATTTTATTTCTTTTGTGCAAAATTATTAAAATCATGCGGAAATTTACAAAAAAATAAAATTGCTGATAATTATCTACTTGAAAACATCATTTTAATTCGTATTAAAATATAGCATTGTCATAATACATTTTTACAGACAGTAAATACGAATTAAAATGATGTTTTCAAGTAGATAATTATCAACAATTTATTTTTCGTAAATTTCCGTACGATTTTAATAATTTTGCATGAAAGAAATAAAATCTTGTTTTTTATATTAGTTTTCCTCTTGTGATTTCACAATGTTGTTTCAATATTATACCAATGTCTATGCTGAAACAATGTGGAGAAAACTGAACAAAATCATGTGGAAACGACATTGAAAGTTCACATTGAAACAACATTGTTGTGTTGCTTGGGTAGAGTCTCTTGCACCAAGGTTTTTGCTCAATAGTATCTAATTCAAAGCAGTCTCCAACATAAAGTCCTGGTTTGTGATTGCGTATGTTGCAAAAATAATTAGTTTGAAGTGTTGTGCTCTTGATTTTTCTGTTTGAACATTCAACACAATCGTTGCTCTTCACATCCTCACAGTGTCCCTGCCATTAAGCAGGGGTCTGTCCGGACTTTTCAGACAGGGTCCTGCTTTAGTGAAATTGTGAAAAATTGACTCATAATTTTATGAATCTCAAATTAGCATTCAATCAGGTCTTTCTAGCCAGGGTCCTGTTTTTGTGAATTTGCAAAAAATATAGAATTTTACAAATTTAAATTTAGTATTTAATTAAAGTTCCATTTTAAGACATTTTATAGAAAGTCCTTAAGAAAAATTATATATGTATAAACAATCACATACAGATTTTTATAAATAAGCACATCAAATTTTTTTCACGTATAGTGATTTATACAAATAGTACATATAGAGTAGAAGCTCGATTATCAGACGTAACTGGAACCGAGCGAACATCAAATAATCAAAATTTACGGGTAATGCGATTTGTCAAGAATCATCTATAAAATAGAATCATCTTTATAGTTTAATATGAAGGGTGATTCCATCGTAACGTGCGACATTTGTACACCGTTTTTCTTTTTAAAATTCTTATTCCTTAGCTCAGCATTAGAAATTAAGTAACAGTTAATATTATCTTATTTTACATTTTTTATAAAACAATTACAGGAGCAACATCATTATTTTAAACCTTTTATAATTAATTATTAATTTTATGAAATTTGTAATGTGTATGACAACTTGAAATCTGTTACCAAATTGAGCAATTGCATTTGTGAAGGGGCCATTACCAATGGCAGAATTTTGTGAAAGGTCCATTTTCAAAGTGAAAAATAGTGCGAAGGGTCCGAATTTAAGATAAAATATTTTGTGAAAGGTCTGTTTTTGGGATAAAATATTTTGTAAAGAGTCCATTAACAGACCCAAATTTCTCCTAAACAGACCCCTGCATTAAGCCTTCCTTTTTATCTGAGTACAATGGTCTTCCTGGGTTTGAAGATCCTCCTGTTTATATTGCAAATCTGTAGTCCCCGGAAAAAAATTAAATTCCCCATTAAAATACATTATGAGAACCCAGAGCTGTCATGCAGGAGGAGGACCTGTTATAGAGAGGCTAGGCTTGCCGAAATGCTCTAGGATGGTTCCTTGCTACTGCATCCAATTGACCTGACCGTAATCATTTTGGCAAATGAAATACAGTTGAGAGCCAAAAATCCGCAAATGTCCGAAATCCGCACACCTTCTCTGATGTAAATAATGAAATTCGAAGTCATCCGCCAGTGATAAAATTGTTTAAAAGTGTCTTGAATCCAGATAAATATGATTCTGATGATGAAAACTTGGTTAATAATAATAATAATAATAAAATCCATTTGATAAAAGATTAAAGTTAGGAGAAGAATACCTTAAATTTTTAGAACAGCAAAGTTCTGTAACAAAACAAGAATTAATGATAATATACAATTTGCAAAAATAAATAAAGGAAAGAAAGAAAGAAAAAGAAACTGAAAGTATGAAAAAATGATATTTTAAAACAAATCACCACAGAACATGCTTTCAAAATTAGAAAAAGGAAATTTTGAAACCATTTGCTTTGGTAATCTTAACGTAAGATTTTCTTTTTTCTACTATACTTTTGTATTTAATGTGAAAATATAAGTGAAATGCTTTTGACTGTTTTTAATTTCATTGTAATTGTATTCTAAATTTTTAAAATCAGAAATGTAATGATTATTGATTATAATGAATTTTATGGCCCGAAATCTGCAAAATCCTAAAATCCGCACAAGCCGTGGTCCCAAGCTGTGCGGATTTCTGGCTCTCTACAGTACTTGCAGCTAGCAAGATTAAAAATGATGATTTATTAAATAAGTCAGCGGCTATCTAATGTAGTAAAGCTCCATTAGTATGTTTCTCATTTAAATTAAATTTGTGTTTTCGCATAAAAATGTTTTGTTTCTAAGATCAACAATATAGGTTAGGGTTAGTTGGGGTAAAATGAACAGTCTACAAAAAGCAGACAATAAATGTCAAATGCATTGGTTTATTGGCGTACTGATTTTTGTTTAGCTCATTTATATTACAAGCAATATTTTTAAACTGATTTATTTGATTCATTAATATTCTTTTAATATGTAATGGCAGCACTTAGAGTTTCATGTTTGACTGTATCTATACAAGGTTAAAATTTACTTTGCTGTAGCACTTTTTGTGATTTAAAGTTCTTGAAATTTTGATGATACAAAGCCTGCTGTCATTCTTGAGAAATACATTTCTGTATCAAGATAATTTGTATTCGTATTATTTTTTATTTTGGAGTAGTTCAATAAAAGTGGAGTAAAACGATCATACTGCTAGGCTTGCACTTAAAGAACACGTGTATCATTTTCGATTTCTTTTTTTTTCATCTGTAATATATTTATAAGGTATTAATAGTAAGAACGTGAATAAATAAATAGATTCCGTTAGTCTACTTTTATTTTTACCTGGAAATAAGAAAAATAACCCAAAATTACGATACTGGAATCATAAATTTATAAATAAATGCTAACAGAGGATGTGTTTCCTGCACATTTTGAAGAAAAGCATGAAATTGAAGACCATGAAGTAAAGAAAGTATGCTATTGTTGAAATTTTGTGAAGAAAAATCCCAATTCTTATTTAAAAAGAGTTGAAAGAGTTCAAAATGGCATACCGTAATGCCTCTTTCGGACAAAATATCTGCTGGCTCTTAAGTGCTGTGGTAAAAGTTTTATTAAGCATTTTTGGACAGATCTTGTCTGCAGAAAAGGAGCTATTTACAATTAAATACTTTGCAAAATCTTTATTTGAAAAAATGTTCATTGCCATAAAATGACGATGTTGAGGAAGTTCAAACTGAACAGATAATTCAAATACTGGATGAGCCAAATTTCGATTGTAGAGGACATTATAAATTCTGATAGCTAAATTAAAATTCCATGTAAAACTGTTTAATAAAATATTTGTTATCTGTTTTCCATATGATCTTATTCATATAATATCATTTTCTATGAGTGTGTTTTATTTTTTTCATGCATAATCATTTTACCCCACACCATGGGGTAAAATGATCATAATAACAAGCCAAAAAGAATTAATGATCAAACAGTTTTAATGTTTGTAAAAGAAAAAAATAAAAATTTGTAGTTACTGTCAGATAGTCCAATGTAAAATATTTGTCAAAAAATTTTAAATATGTTGTATCATTTTAAATGTGTAGCTTAGTCAATTTGAAAATAGTTATGTAACGAATATTCGGCTACTATTCGGTATTCGGCTGTTCTGCCGAATATTCGATAAGCCGAAATATTCAGTTGGCCGAATACTGAACAGGTATTCAGTCGAATACTTGTGGCCGAATATTGCTACATATTCGGCTGAATAATTTTAGAAAAAAGAGAGAAATATATATTTTATAGTGCATTTACAAATAATACTGCTTAGTTATACTTCAATGATTTAATCTCATAGAGTAAAATATCTAATGCATTGAATTTTAAGCTAAAGGAGACATAATCTAGTGCAATAATAATATTACAGAAATGCAGACTTTTCTACTTATTGACACTACTTGACTTAAATAACATACATATTAATACTTAAGAAATTATTTTCCTCAATTACAAACATAATTTTGAAAAGCTGCTAAATGTTTTGCTCAGAGTCTGTAAAACGTAAAACATGATGTGATTATGTATAGTTACCAGATTAATGACATTTACCATAGTATATTTTATTAAATTATGAATACCTCAAAATATAATTATGCTGTTATTAGTGTTTAACTTTGTAAAAGATATTTTATCATGACCAATATTTGTTTAGTTTTACTCTTAATATACTGTTGTTTGTTTTTAAGTACCTACAAATAATATAAAATAAATTTTAATTAATCTTTATTTAGTATTTAATTACAAAATTGAAAAGCAATATTTTATTTACAGTTAAAATGAAATTTTAAAATATGTAATGTTCGGCCGCCGAATGTTTGGTATTCGGCCTAAACTATGAGCCGAATATTCGGTATTCGGCTATTCGGCCAAATCACTATTCGTTGCATCTCTAGTTGAAAATAGCTAAATTTATGGCCATTTTACCCCACCTGACCCTATACATTGTTTTTCATCCACCTAAGTATAGTACATAAGTACCCTATTGGCAAGTACCATATTTACCCGCGTATAAGTAGAGAAATTTTGGACCAAAAAAAGGCTTTAAAGTGAGGGGGGGGGTCGACTTATACGAGGGTCCTTAATTTTTAATTTCTTTCTTTTTTTTTCTTTTTTTTTATCAGAAGTCAAAAATACCCTTTTAAAAGACAATTGTTCCCTTCCTGCATTCCTTAACACAATGATGTCGTTTAAGGCTGATTTCCATACCAGGAAGAATGTAGCGAGACAAAGATTGAAAACGTGTATCATGATGTAGTTGTGGGATTACGGCACATGAGCTACACGTGGACTCTAGGCCGAAGGGTAGGGTGTCCCCATTGAGGTCTTTCTAAGGGATCCTAACCCAATACGTGTATCATGATGAGCCGATGAAGACAAAGGAATTTTGTGAATTGTTTGACGAATCTGATACTGAATCGGATCTTGAATCCGTTTAACTTTGTATATTAGTACTTTACAGTATCATACTATCAGTAGCGTCCTATTATTATTATTCATTATTTTCAGTTTAATTTTATATACTACTTTTGTGTATTTTTATATTTAGTACTTTCTTTTTTTTCCAGATGATTTTGAATAAATGTTTTTTTTTTTTTTTTTTTTTTTTTTAATTAAAGTTTCTTGATAAGGTGGAAAGTTGTGGGTCGACTTATACGCGGGATTTTAAAAAATTCAAATTTCTTAATCAGAAAAGTGTGGGGTCGACTTATATGCAGGATCGACTTATATGCAGGATCGACATATACGTGGGTAAATACGGTAGTTCATTTTTAACCTGACATATTTAATTTTTAAGGCCTGATAAGGTATTTGAGGAACATACATTTGAATGAGCTGTGCAGTTTTTGTATATGTGTGATTGGAGCCGTTATTATTACTTCACACTTATTTCAAAATCTGAGAAAGACTTCACTACTTTGAACTTGAATTTTATATGTATGTATATAGAATTGTTAGCAATGTTATAATGGCATGCTCCGATACTATCTGTGGCATCTGCACACCTTTTGAAAAGTATTCGTACATCCGTTAGTTGGAATGAATGAGTTTTGCCATCCTTGTTGTAACTGCATTTCATACTATGTGCTTATGATAATTATAAATTTTTGTTTCAATCATAACTAACTTTTCCCCCCTTTCTATTCCAGTTACCTATGAAGAAGATGAGTTTGGTTATGTGGATACTAGAGATAAAAAAATATCAAAGGAACTTATCAGGCAACTTCCAAGCCGTCACTTTGGTGAGAACTTTTAAACTTAAATTTTTGTTCAAGAAATACACATGTGTGTACCTGTAAAAATAATTGAGATAAATTTGGTATTTTTCCATTATGAGGATACTGTGCTAGCCCTAGTTAGCAATATTGCCTGTAATTTTAATGTTCATATTAATCAGTACTAACCAGGGTTGGAATTTCGACAGCTGAAACTGGTTTTTGACAGAATAGATGTTAAAACTGGTTCTACAGAGCTAAATATGTTCTTTAATTAAATAATTTTTGCCATTCAGCTGAAGAACAGAATTTAAAACAATAAAATTGTTGAAAACATTAATGAAATACTCACAGGATTAAAAAGGGAGTGATAACCATTTTATAATCTCTTTACTGTAAGCGCTGTAAAACTTCTGCCATAGGTAAAATAGTAAGAAATATTTCCCATCTTTTCTTGCTAAAATTTCTATATAAGTGTATAACTTTAGTTTAAGGACTTGCCAGTAAACTTAACCACACACAGGATTTTAAGGATGCATCTCAACTTTAATAGTTAAAATATAAAAGGATTCATCTTGTTGATTTATAGTGTTGAGTTCAAAATGAATTTGCAACTACTTATTAAAAAAAGGTTTTAATTTTTCACTGGAAGTAGTTATTAATTTGACAATTCTACAATTATTCCACAGCCTATTTCTCAGTAGTAAAGTCACATAACTGTTTACTAGACTTAAAAATCCCTTAAATTCTGTTCTTTTATTAGAGCAGAAACTTGAAGTTACCTATAAAAATTAGTCCTACTATTTCATTACATTTTTCAGACATGTTAGATACAGGTCCATCTGTAAATGAACCATTTGATCCTGGTTTACGTCGACGTCACTCTCGATATAGGACATTGCAGTTGAAGAATGCTACATTAACTTCCCATCAAATGTCTGCAGATGTTGATAAGATATATGAGGTAAATATGCTTTCTGGCTACTCCTTAAGTAACTAATCTTTACATTGGTAAAACAATAAGATAAACCATATATTTGGAGGAATTCAACATCAAGATTATATTATAAATACAGGGTGTCCCAAAAAGATAGTAATAACCTTTAATTCTTTCTCTATTAGAGATAGGTGGACAATGTAACTTGAAAAAAAATGTTCATAATAAGGTCAGAAATGACATTCTGTTAAGAAAAAAAAATCCTCCCATTTATTTACAAAAAGTTACACTTTTTAACATTGTATAAGACCCCCCATACAAAAAAATTCCAAATTAGTAAAATGTGCCCATACACTAAGGAGATGATATACCAAATTTTAGTTTTTCATTATACGTCTCAGAGATATCTTTAAAGAGAGATGATTGGGAGCTATACATAAATTTGAATGTGACTGCTATTGCTAGAGTGGAAAAAAGATTTTTTTTTAGAATTTCAGGATGGCCCCTGAAATGCAATCATTCATTGGGATTTTTTCCATCCAAAAGTGGTTTAAGTCAGCGTTATATTTGTCTTCATGTCTCTGACACTTTTTAAGATTTAATTCTCAAATTTTGTATGTCACTCCATTAGTGTATGGGGTACATTTTACTAATTGGGAATTTTTTTTGTTCAGAAAATATATACAACTTTAAAAATTGTAACTTTTTAAAAATTAACCAGAGGAGTTTTTTTCGTAGCATAATCTTTTTTTCTGACCTTAATTTGAACATTTTTTTTTTTTTTTTCAGTTTACATTACCCATTTATCTCTAATAGATAAAGAATTAAAACCTGTTACCACCTTTTTAGGAAACCCTGTAAAATCCAACCAAAATAAGTTTTTATTTGAGAACTCTACTCCTTAATCATAGAGCTCTTATGGCCTTGAGAAACTACCTAAAAAGCATTTACTTCAAAATCAACTTTGCTACAACCTGGCCTAACATAGGTCAGGGGCATAATAGGAATGTCAAATGTGGCATGTGCCCCAGGTGTACTAAAGGGTGCACCAAAGTCAGTTAGGGCTCCATGGGAAAGAGGCACTAAACTAATTAAGGGTTGCCCAGGGTGACATAAACTGTATTTGTGAGACTTAAGGCCATTAGTTCATGTAAAACACTTGGCCATGTCCACAACACAGCCACACCCTGTTTTGTAAACAGGAAATTGTGATACTTTGTAAATTTTTATTATTCTCTATAAAACTATAATATGCCATCTAGTGTTGGGTTTTAGAACTTTTTTTTTACTTACTTGAACTTTAGACTTGAAACTAAGTTTCATTATAGTAATTTTACTATTCAATAATATTTTGATTAAAAGTTTCTTGTTTTAGATTGCACTTATTAGCAATATGTAATTTTCGAACAGTTGAAAGCAATTTAAATCTCCATATATACCCCCACCCCCTTTTTTTTTAAATAACATTTGGGTTGATCAGCGTCTATTTTAACCCAGTTTTTTTTTCTCCCATTGTTTGTTATTGTATTAACTTTTATGCATATAAACTATAAAAGCTAAATGCTTATATAATGAATAAGATGAGAACAATAGATAAAAGTAGCACTGAAATGTAGTAACACATAGTGGTTAGAAGTCATTCAGGCTGACATTATTCAACTTTATTAAATACTTTCATATTCCACTCTGGTCAGTCAAATCTCAAAGATGAATGTTGCAGTGTGTGTCTCTTTAGCAACTAAATACAGCAGAAAACTAATTTATCTCCTGTCAATCTCTGGTTTTATGTGACGCTATCCATAACTCGCTGCCGGGGTAATTAGGTGGTGAAAAACTTATGGGTTAAAGGATTTTGTGTGACTGATCTCAGCTGTTGAAAACAGTAAAAAGACTGCCTAAAACAAAACATGAAGTGAATTTTAAAATTAAAAACAAAATTAAAATTCTAACTTTTATTTATTTATTTTGTGTACTTCTGGACAGTATTGAAATAGTAATTCTGTAAGATTCCTGACAAGATTGATAACATACTTAATATACATTCTTTAACCTATTTTAAAGCATAGTATTTAAATTTGTTGTATGTATTTTTTTCTTTTTACAGCTCTTAAATTCCGATCCTGATGCTACCGAAGAAGGCAAAATAAGAACCTTAAAGGAAATGCATCAGAGTCTTACAATAAAGCGACAGGTTAAAGAAAAATTAGATGCTGACATGAAAAAGAGAAGGGCTGATCAAGTTTTGGACAACATTACAAGATTTAAGCTTCACGCACATTCTGTAATTTTTTTTTAATCTTTGTAGTATTAATAAGACTTTTTTTTTTTAATTCTGGGAAAGCTTAATGTTCTCTGTTAGCTATGTCCAATCACATGATAAAAAATGTTGCTTGTAGTTTACTTTTTATTCGTGAATTATCAAATTAAAGCAAATAAAACATAACTTAATTATTAAGAAACGTCTGTAAAATGTATTGGGATTTATGGAAGGGGGATATTATTAAGGGATTTTATGTCCTTAATGAATGATTAGCACTACTTCCACTCCGTTTGCTTGCTTGAAATAACAAAAAATTACATACTTTTCAAAATAACAATATTTGGGTCTATTGTGGAACAAGGTATGGCTGCCGAATAGAAGGGTGATAAAGGCCAAGGTGAAATAAAATGTTTCCTTTTAAGTGAAAGTATTAGCAGTTTTAATAATAATAGTAATATATTATTATTACTATTATTACTTAATAGTAATAATAATATATTATTACTATTATTATTAAAACGTTATTAGAATGTTAGTTTTAATTACAACTATGACTTACTATGGCATTGTGCAAACCATGGCGCAAACATTCCCTGGTATTTCCTGTTATTCCAGGCCAGAATAGATGGAATCCACAAGACTAATTTTTGTGAATTAACTGCTATTTATATTTTGAGTTAATTTTTTCATATAAAGTAGGAAAAAAGCAGAATTAGAATAACCCAGTAATTCGATTAATTAAGATTGAAATGTAATCGGATTCAGAAATCACAACCCAGCTGTTTTTCCTCGACAAACATACAATGTAAACAGGTCTGTCAACCTTGGAAGAACAATTTGAGGAGTAATCTGTAGCACTTTGCTTTCTGGCAGAGCAGTTTAATAATGCGAGTAAAAATCACTCAAAAAATCTATAACAGCTCACATGAACTACTGTTTATAATTATAATTTATGTAGCCTAAACATAAAAGTACTTGTTTAGATAACTGAGGCAGGAGCAAAAAGACTTTTTTGCAGAGTAACTTTGCAAATGCAGAGGAGTGAACAGCCCAGAATTAATGATAATCAAATTAATACTATTGTTAAAGAAAAAAAGTTTTTTTTTTAATCCTACTCTGGACCTAGGCCATAAAGCCATTAGTCCCTTCTGGGCAGCCCAATACAGTCCAGCGACATAAGAGAAATTAAAAACATCTTCTGCAGTATGGCTTGCAGAAGTTCTGGGCAAACATGAAGGTGGGCCTCAGTCATCTCTGCAGAGAGGATAAAGTGGTGAATCTGCCAGTCCTATACGGTGGAGGTGGCACTGCAGATAATCGTGCCTAGTTCTAAGTCTGAAAATTGCAACGCCCACAGCTCTAGGGAAAGAGGAGAGAATACGAGATGTCAAAAGAGAGCCCCAAGGCCTTGAACTAACAGTCGTTCTGTAATGAATCCTCCAGAAATGTTTAATATTATAATTAATAATCCTTTTAATGATAAGGTACTCAACCGGAGAAGGAGGTTGAAGTAAATCAGCACCTCTCTTCGCAAGGCCATCAGCAATGTTGTTCCTCGCAATACCACAATGGCTGGGAACCCACTGCAGGGCAATGTTTTTCCCCTCCTCCAAGAGAGGGTGCAAAGCAATTTGGGCTTCATAAATAGGTCTAGACCCACGGCGAGTGTCAGGTATCAGAGCACTAATAGTAGCCTGGGAATCTATAAAAATAACAAAATTTATCTCCGCTCGTTTGCCAATTTCTTCTAGAGCGAGTGTGACGGCAGCCACCTCACCATCAAAGTTATTTGCAAACTCCCCAACAGCTCTGCTAATACTAAAATCCTTCAAATAAACCCCAGCTGCCGCTTTCGAAGTGCCATTCAAAGCAGTCCATCCGTAAAGATATGAATCCACTCGGGACTCAGGTATCGCTCGTTAATTGTGGCAAGGGCGATCATTCTGAGTTCATCATCCAAGGAAAATTGTTTGCTCACAGGGAGAATTAAGTCCAGATAGTAGAGTGCATTATTTAAATGTCTGTGATAAATATCAGGAAAAAAAAGGGGGGCTCAATTCTCTAATAATTGAGAATAAAAGTATGAGGAAACGGTGTGAATTTTGTAAGACAATTCTATATTTTAAAATTGAAAAATCTCTCAAAATTCCAAAAAGAGAAAAATAAACTACTAAACAAGACTGCTTTTAAAGAAAACTAAAATGTTTTTATAACATATGTGTCAAGGGCTACAAAAAGTCCTCTTTTACAAATTGCAGTTTAAAACATAATCTGTTCAGTTCCGGGTTCTTTACCATTTTTTTTTTACTAAACTAGAGGTCAAGCTAAAGGTTGTATCAGATAGAATGTTACAGAGCTACACATTGCTTGGTTCTTGCATGTTCCTTGGAACATAAAAATTTAAACTTTAAAAATTAAACCACTATTTTTAATTATATGGAACACCTTGCGTATTAGCCAATTATGGCAATTTTTCATAATTTGGCAACTTGCATGTATGTATAGTTAATAATTAGCTCTAAGAAAACAGTACTTCATATGTTTTCTTTGATAAAAACTACGGAACAGCTAGAATAGCTTGCCACTAATGGTGACTTTTCATTATTGGGCGATTGACACATGCTCACAACCTATAATGACTGCTCATGTAAGGTTCCCGGGAAAACTGTTATCCATATTTTCATATCCATAATCCTTTGCAGATTGGCATATTTAGCACCATGTATTATATCATCTCACCACGCTGCCAAATATCCAAAGGGTACTATAACTGCTATAATGGCATAGTTAACGCCGCCAAATATTTTTACTGGTAGCAAATACCCCAGCTGAACCGGCTTTAAAATTATATGCATTTTAATTATTTTTCATTTTCAAGATACTGGGTCCTAACATTTCGGAACTCGCTATTTGCCTCTAATTAAAAAAATATATTTCCAACATTCATTTTATGAAGAACTGATGAATTTCCTAATAAATATGCATCAAGAAGCTGTAGGACTCAAGCATTATTTTTCATGCTTTAGTATTTTGTAAAAATAAGATATATTAATTGTGAAGTAAACATAAAAAATTGAGTACATTTTATGTATTTTTACGAATGACGGTAGGCAATCATGCTAAAATTAAGGGGGATAATATGTATTCCAAATCACACTAAGAGATTAAAAACCACTAATCCATTCCATGTTGTATCCTTTTATTTACTTAATTAAAAATTAAATTAGGCAAATATTGTTATATAGAAATAGTAGAATTAGGTACTTAGAAAACCTTAACACCTTGGAAAGGGAAAAATTGGCAGATAAATTTTCAAAAAAAGTGACAAAAATTGTAAAACTAATATTTTTTTTTCCCCAAAAGCTGTAAAAACCATATAAAAACATGTTTTTTTCAAAGACAGTAATAATATGGTAAATGCTGGTAAAAACCATCAAATGGTAAGTACTGTCCACCTTTGATAGACCCCCAATACTTAAACAACTAATACTAAAAAGATTATATATTCAAATCAAAATCTGTGCTTAAAAATGTAAAGAATTAAGAATAAAATATGGTGTATTTTTAAAAAGTATTATTATTATTAACTAGGTAAGAGAGGAAAAAAAACTAAAAGCATTTGCTTCTTTGAAATCCCCCCCTCCCCTTAATTATTAATTTCTAACTCTGCCATACTTTCAAAAGTGCTAGTCTTATTTCAAGAATACTCTCCCAAATTATCAATTTTTGACCATTTCTTAATGTTTATATATCATTATTATTGGCCTAAATGTAATTTTATTGCTTTTGTTATTGTTATCACACACTAAATGTTATTATTTCATCTTTACTTCAATGTTCTCTTTTTTTCCAGGCATGGCACAAGTTTTTATATGAGCTTAAAAACATGGCCTATTCCATTGAACCTTGGCATTCTTCAATAAAGGCTGTTCAAGGACAATTCGGCTCTGGTGTTGCTTCTTATTTTATTTTTCTTCGGTGGCTTTTGTACTTAAACTTTTCAAACTTTTTTATTGTATTATTTTTTCTTTTAATACCTCAATTTTCTTTTGAGTTCTCTGACAAGTATCCGTCCAACAGTACCAATGAAACCTTCTCTCCATATGATCTTCTCACTGGATCAGTAAGTTCAGTATTTATACTCTACAAAGTTAAAAAATTCTGTTAATAGAAAATTTTTCTGTTTTAGTTTATAAAATTATTTATTAAAATAAATGTTTATTTTTTTTTGTACAATTTCTTTTATTTATTAATTAAATAATTTTATAAATTTAATTTATTATTATTAATTAAATAATTATATAAGTTTAATTTATAAATAATTTATTTATTAATTAAATTTATTGAATTATTTATTAATTAAAATTTATTAATTGTCAAATATGATACATGTTAACTAAGGAGGATAATCTAAACTAGGAGAGACTGATAACTGAACAAAATGAACTACTGAAACTGAAATGAGTAGAAATAAAATAAGCAGCATTGTAGCTGAGCTTACCAGGTGGGCCACTACCAAGGCTAAGATAATCTTGGGTGCAAAATTCTAATCTTGCCAGGGGTGCTTTAGATCCTAGCTTAAGCTAAGATGCTGAAAACTAGGGAAAAACAGATAAAATATATGGTATAGTGCATCAGTTTGGCCCCTGAATATGATTCTAATCTTTCTAATGATTTATGAATTCCTTAGTTAATGCACTATTACCAGGGGCCATGCTGTCAATTGCCAATATCGTAGATTGGAAAAATAAAATTAGTTTGACCAAAGTAAATAAGTTTTGGCTAAAATATTGCAATTGTATTTTTTAATGCCGTTCAGCAAAATCAAATTTGGCAGATGATTTGGCAAAATTTTTTTTAAAAGGTCAAATCAGCCCCTGACCATTACTACTGATATTTGTCATTTACCGTTTTGCATTGTTTGTACTTAAGATTGTTCTCCACCTCATCTTTACGGCAACTGATGTAAATTCGGCTTGAGTTTTCTCCTTCCTTTCCCCTACTCAATTACGCTTGTCACTTTTTCTTCTTAGCATCTAGCTCCATCTTGTGTCCAATATTGCATGTTCCATATTCTAACTATTAACTTTCTAATAATATATAATAATTATTTTAATTCATGGACACTTCTCATTTCATCCCATAGGGATGGTTTACAAACTCAGCACTGTATTTCGGACACTATGCTAATGAAGTTCTTGAGCTGATACCTGGATTGTATTACAACATGCCTCTTGCTTATTTATTGGTCATTGGTACTATTTCTGTAATTAATCTTATTGCTGTTAGTTATAGGTGAGTCATATAAGTATTGTTTTTTAAATGCCAAAGTTTTCCTGTTCAAAGTATCTTAAAACTAGATTGTTACAGAGATAGTTCATAACCATACTAGGTTGTTAACAGGGGGTTAGTCACACTTTATGGAAACATATTTGTATTAATTTTTTTTCATTTGAAATGTAGCATAAAACTAATTTGTCAAGCTCAGAATGTGCCACTATTTTGTTTTTATTAGAAGTAGAATGAAGGAGTTATTTTGAAAAGGACCTATAAAATTAATAGATGTCTCAAAAGTTACATAACTGCATTTTCATAAATATATGTATCAGGAAATTATAACACAGTGTAAAAATTGTGATTATTGATTTAATATATATATTATTAAAAGGATTAAAATATCTACCAAAATGGGAAGAAAAAAAAAATTGCCGAGATTGTTTAGATGTATGTAAATATCAAGAAAGTGGAGTCTGATTCTAAAGGAAATTCATCAAAATTTGTTATGTCTTCTGGCATTGTAAATAACATTTATGAAAATTTGAAGTTGAAAAATATGTTTAAACCTAAAATTCATCCGCTTTTTCCAGTGAATGTTTCTGAGAGAATGTCCATTCTTTGAAATGATTTTAGTCCAGAAATTGAGAAGTCAGAAATTTAATACTATGCTTCCACTCCCAATCTATCATAAATTATAGTTTTCTTATTGTGTTAAATTTTCATGATTATGTTTTTTTAAACCATACAAATTGAATAAATTATTTTAATGTATACTTTTTAAAAAATAAATGGTTATGTGCATTCCAGTATTTATAAATATTTTAAAAATTGAGTATGTCTTAGTTTAATTTTCTTTCTTCTTTTTAAAAGAAAAAATAATAATAATGGGTAGGCACTTGCTGATTTGCCACTACAGTGGCTTGAAAGTATACAATTTAAATTTTGTATCCTGTTCTTTTTTATTATTATTACTAAACTGGGCCAAATTTTTGCTTAAACTGATATTTTGTATCAAGTAATATTCTGTATATAAATCATCATAGGTTATTTATTTTTAATATAATTTTTAAAAATATTTTTAGCTTAACTTCATCATATCAGAAAAATTACATAGATACTGCTGGTGATGTTAAACATAAATTCTGTAACAAAGTTTTTTCTGCGTGGGATTATTCTATTGAAACTGAGGATGCAGCAAGACTGAGAAAAATTGCATTTTGCAATGAAATTAAGGTATTTTCTTATTTTAAAATGGAAACAATCTTTTACTGCTTGTCTGCATATTTTATATTTTCATTTATTTAGATGTTACTTTTTTTTTTTTACAGCATTTAAAGATTTTTCCTTTCTTAATAATAAAATATTGTTTAACATGTTCTACTGTTGCATTATGAATTTTGACTTGCATTCCAATTTAATCAATTTCCCAATCTTTTTAAAACACTGTGACTAACTTTTTAGAAACTGAATGTATGGCGATTTATTTCATCCTTAGTGCAATTTTTTCAAGGTACTTGACTTGCCATCAATTCCCCCCTGCCCCCCCCCAAAAAAAAAGACATTTAAATAAATTTTTCATCACATTTGGGCAAATTGGGTAAAAGTACATCTAGATATAAGTTCACAGTCTCACAATTCTCCAAAAATTAACTTGCAAGAAACACTAGACTGCAGCATAAATATTACATACATAAATTATATTGAATGAGCTGATTCTTTATTAATCAAGGATTTTTATGTAGAAATATAGATATCATCTAGGATATACCAATGAGATTTGTAATTTATTCTAAACAAATACAGGTGCTGTACAGTTATTAGTGAATTAGCAATGGGAAAGGGGGCCGATGATCAGTATTAAAACTGAAGAAATGAACCATTTACGAGGCTATAGCTTTCAAAATGTCTCTGATTTGGCCAACAATACAGTTGACTCTACACTGCTATGGGAGAATCCTAGTGTGTGTGCCTGTGACTTTGGGTAATTTGAAAGATCTGTTGCTATATATGTCGAGAAAATAAAATGCAAAATTGTTACAATAGCATTAAAATCTGAGTAAGTTAGTATTCTATTTTTTTACGTTTATGTATTTTATTTTTCAGTTGAAAAATTTCTTATTGAACATCCAGTATTTAGTCAAAAGAGTAAATTCTAAAATGACTTCAGTTTTCATTTAATTGATGAATTTCAGTTTAAGTTAAACAATAGATTTTGTTACAGTTGTTACTGTAATTTTAAGAATGAATAAAATTAGATATTATTACTAAGTAGACAAGGATTAAATGTGCTGTGTTGTTTTCAGTAATACCAATAAAGTTATTTTACCATACAAAGATTTCTTGACTCTGCTAAAACTCAATGTTAATATAAAAGTTATAAAGAAGCAACAAAGATAGAAAAAAACTACTAAAAAACTTAGTGTCAGATTAGATCAGGATATTTTGCTAGTATAAAGTTATATATCCTTATATTTTAATTCATGTTTGTTATATTAAATTGTAGATAAATTTATTTGCTACTTGTTAATCTTAAATGTTTAGAAAAAAATTTAATTTAGAAAGTAACTAAACCATTAGCAAATTATTGATATTTTTGTATGAATTTTATTTCAAACTGTTTTAATGGCGTATATAAGCTTTTTATTTTGAACTTTAGTATTTTTTAAAAATTGTTATTTGCTAGTTTTTCTGATGTTTTTGATTTTTCAGGAATTATTAAGTTTTATCCGCAGAGACCAAAAGAAGAAAACTATATCTGAAAGAATTGTTCAGTGGGCTTTAATGGTTTTAGTCAATTTGTGTTGTCTAGCTATTACTGCTGCTGTTAGCTATCTCATATATATCTTGTTAGAAAGAAAATTTTTAAAGGTTGGTTTAATCTTTCATTTTCAATAAATGTTTTTGCTCTTGCAGCTTTTAACTTATAATTAAAAGCATCCATATTTAAGGAGCATTCCAATCTTGGGGTACTGTTTATTAGATCACTGAATTTGGAAAAAACAAGATCAAATTTATTCAATTTTAATTTTTAATGTGTTTTTTGATAATCAATGTAAGTGTAAAATGAAATTTAAAAGATGTATGTCTCTACTATCAGCCTGAAGTTCGTAAAATTCAAATTTCCTTTAGAGATGAGAAAAGACAGTGCCTGATCTACACATCTAGACTCGTGTAGATAATTGGAAAAGCACAAAACCTTAAAAATAAATAAATGTGGGAAAGTAGCATATCCCCAAAATAAAATGCTTAACTGCAGTTTAACCCTCCAAGCGGCTGAGACGTAAAATCCCGTTAACTCCATCCCAGTTTTCACTGCAATGCATCTATAATTTAAATTATTTATAGCACCAAGGCATCATAAAATATATTTCGATATTAAAGCTTATGCACATTTTAGGAGTTAACTTTTTAATAATTACAAATCTTCCTATCAAAATTTTATTTTTTAAATAATTTTAAAGCTGCATGAAAATTTTGCGGTGAAAACAACTTTACATTATTTGCCCATTTCCAAGACGCTCGGAGGGTTAACAGAAGTAACCAAAAAATTAATAATAATAATAACATTCTTTAAAACTGTTCTGAATACATGCTATGGACATAGTGAAATGCATTTTTCATAAACTACTTGTGGGGTTTTACATATCTGTGAATCAGAATGTTTATGACAATCTGGAGTTATTTTAGATGTTTCAACAGTTCCAGGAAGAATCTGTTTTTCATTCTCCACTGCCTCTCTTGTAGACTCAGTCTCATCTTTCAAGTCAGAAGTAGTTGGTGTAAGCCCTGTATTATTATTGTTGTCAGTTGTTATCGCTGGATATTCAATTTCACGATCAGCTGGTACACTATAATCCACAGGAACTTCAGGGTTATGAAACATGCACTTTCTAAGGTGATCAGCATGTACATAGCATATCTGACCATTCACATTTACCAAATAAGTGTTTGCATTAATTTCTTTTATTACTGTTCCTGGAAACCATTTAATTTCTTTGTTTCTGGTAGATTTTACCAGAACTTTCTCTCTAACACCAAAATATCTTGCAGGAGCAGTGAAACGGGAACTTTGATATTCTTGGTAGCTCTTTTCATGCATGATATGATCACTTCTGAGCTTAGTGATTTTTATTTGAGGTGCATACCTGAAAATAAGCTCAGTGGAGTCTTTAATGTTACTGATGAAGGCGTATTTCGATAAGCAAAGAGTATGCAGTCTAATCTATGTTGAAAACTCCTGTATGCCTTGTTAGAAAACTTATGCTTTTTCAACATGTTCTTGATGATGTTAACAGATTTTTCTGCAACTCCATTTGAATTTGGATGATATGGAGGCAAATTTCTGACAATTCCATTCGACTTAAAAAATTGAATGAATTCATCAGATTTAAATTGTTGAGCATTGTCAGATACAACTTCACTTGGTAAACCAAATGTTGCAAAAATTGATCTAAGCTTATTGATTTTAGATTTGGAGTCTGTGTTTGAAACAAGAGAAACTTTAATCCACTTTGAATAGGAATCTTTTAGAATTAAGATATTATGATTTTCATATTCAGCATAGTCAATATGTACTCTTTGCAAATGGTCTACCAATAAGAAGCCAATTATTTAATGGTACTTTGGATGCACTTTGCCTTCTTAATTGGCATGGGATGCATTTATTTTGTAAGATTCAATTTCCTTAACCATCTTTGGAAAACAAAAGTATCCTGGAGCAAAAGTTGCAAGATGCTTCATTCGCACTCTTCCAGGATGTTCTGTATGTGAAAGTTGAAGAACCTTCTTCCCTAAACTCCCTGGAATAACTAATCTATTAGCTCTTAACAAACAATTATTTTCGATACTCATCTCATCTTTAACTTTGTGGCCAACCAAACTTGGTATAATTAATTGCTTTACTGACAGAACAGTCAACTGCGCTGGTCTTTTCAATATCTTTGATGTTTATATCTTCAGATTCTAAAGCTGGTTCATCATTTTTTCAAGGGAGACGGGAAAGAGCATCAGCTAGCAAAAGTTTTGATCCCTTCTTGTACTTCATAGTATAATCATAGCTGGATAGAATCAATGCTCATCTTTGCATTCTTGAATTCGCCATCTCTGGAACAGGTTTATCATGACCCAGCAATTTCAATAATGGCTTAGCATCAGTTTCAATAACAAAATTTTGGCCTTGTAAATATTTACGTTTAAGGCCAAAAATGATAGCTAGTGCTTCCTTATGTACTTGAACATAGTTTCTTTCTGCTTTATTTTGAGTTCTTGTTGCGAAAAATATTGGTCTTAAAAAACTTGGGGATAATTCATGACATAAGACTGTCCCAAGCCCATAGTCAGATGAATCACATTGTAGAACAATAGGTTTCGTCATATCATGATGTACCAATACATTATGTTTATTTAACAAGGTCCTATTATTTTCAAATGAACACGTCTTATTAAAATCCCACTTAGTGTCTTTTTCCATTTATACAATGGTTTCAGCTTTGTTGATAAATTTGATATGAAATGTTGATAGTAATCTAGAAGTCCTAGGTAACTTTTTAATTCCGTGACATTAGTAGTTATTGGAGTATTTGAAGTATCATCACATTTATCTTTAAGAGGATGAATACCTTTAGGATTTTTAACATAACCCAAAACTAATGGTATCTTTGTAAAATTCACACTTAGAGATATTTATCTAACATTAAATGAGTGTAATTTTTGTAACACTATTTTTGTTCTATGTTTACATTCATCTTCAATATTTGATGAATAAACAGGTCATCAATGTAACAGTCTGGGAATAGAAAGTCCTTTAGAATTTTTTTACTGGAACAAGAAGGATGCTGATTTAATACCAAATGGCAGTTTGGTGTAAAGCATCGGTGTAGTTTTCGTCAGCAATTCTTGAGACTCAGGAGCAATAGCTACTTGATGGAAAGCTCAATTTTCAAAAAATACTTTCCAGATCCCACATTTGTTAAAATATCTTCCTGAGGTGGTAGAGGGTAAAATTGAGTTCCCAATATTTGTAAACAGTTCTTGAAAAATCTCCACAAATTCTAACTGGTCTTTTACCTTCACTGTTTATCTTAGCAACTGGAACAATGAGAGTTGCCCATTTCGAATGACTTACTGGTATCAATACACCTTTCTGAATTAAGGAGTCTAATTCTTCATCAACCAGTTGTTTCATGGCAAAATTTACAGGTTCACCCAGTGTTCCTCTTGAATCGTTATTGAAACAAATAAGGAACTTGGACTGGTAATAGTGCAAAACGTCTTTCTGAGAGAGATCATCTTCACATTTTGAGCATTTATTTTCACTTTCTCTGTTATCAATGTTGTTGTCTTTCACCTCGTTCAAATCAATGCCAAGCTGTTCAAACCAGTATCAACCTAGGTCTATTGGGTGTGTCAATGACAACCAATGGTAGCCACAGATTCTTTTCACCAAATTTGATAGGCACATTAAATCTTCCAACCATTTTCAACTCTTCTCCTAAATATGAATACAAAGTTGGAACTTCTAATTGTTTAAGAAGACCCAAATTTAAACTGTCAAAATTATTTTAGACATTATGGAATGGTTTCCTATCAGAACATTAATGAGGTAAGGTGTGGGAACTTCATGCTCAATTGTTGTAGAAATTGAAACAGTGTTGATGTACAGCTGCGGAGAAAAAAAAAAAAGCTCACTTTTTCTTTATTTTGCCGTTGTTTGTCGTACAGCAAAGTCATATATACCATTCGTTTGCAAATAACACATACTTTAATTTACTATTAAATTAATTTGCATAAGGGGCCGTCTTCATATTTAATTCTTCATTTTAATCCAACTGTTGCCCAACCCAGCAAACACACACAGGTTCTCTGAACGTCTATTAATGTTCAGAAGACGTTTTCTGAACGTTAATAGATGTTCAGAGAACCTATGTGCGTTTGCTGGGAAGGCTTGAAATAAACTTATCATAGCAAGATGTTGCCATATTAGTATAATATTAAAGTAAAAAAATACATTTAAATTTAATTATTAAACATACTATATGACATGTTACAACAATATATTTTAATGAGACAATTATAATATATTATAATGTGACAAATAGCTTCATTTCTGATGTATTTCCTTTAGAATAAATTTTACTTTAATTGATTGCTTAACTTAGCTCAATTTTTCTATTTCTGAAAGTATATGGCTTTTAAACTATGTGATGAATTTTACTTTCTACTGTTTTTTATTTAATTACTTCAAATGTAGAATTAATCATATTTTTTATTGTATTATTATTTTAACTGAATAACTTTAAAATACCTTTTCTCTTGCCTTTATTTCATATTTTTAGGTTTATGTTCGAGTATTAGAAGATATGACATTAGCTTTAACTGTAACATGTGTTTCATCTTCATCTTATTTTCTTTTGAAATATTGTACAAAGCTTGAATACTATTTGACAAAGAAAACAAGATTATACTTAACATTGTTCAGGTACTTATTTGCATTATTTACCAGATTTTTAGAATGTTCAGATTTTTTATTTTTAATGTTTTCCATTAAATATGAAGTTATGTTGTAATCTGTTTATATTTTAGTTTTCTTTATAGGAGATAGAGGATTGGGAATGCAATGATTATTATTTTATTTTTAATAATTTTGTCTCTTTATTTCAGATCTGTGATATTGAGGGTGGCAATGATAGGAATTATAGTTTATTTTTGGATGATTTCAAATACACCAGATAACAATAGACGCCCAGTAAGTTTACATTCGTTAGTTAATTATGTGTGTGTATTTAAATTAAATATGCACAGAAATAATACTTATAAAACTTTTTGAAGAGCCACCAAAACTAAGTGCCATGCTTAGAAAAGAAAAAAACTCATGTGGACCAGACTTTGATTATTGCATGTGCATTAGTGCAGATATAGATTTAAAAAAATTCTGTTTGGTTGAATATATTCATATCAACATGGCAATTTAGCTATAGTACCTGGCTACTGAGCCATGCTCATAAATGAAAAGTTCTCTTAGGGTAAAATAATGGGTATGTTAAGTAAATGACTCGACATGATTATCAATATTCTTCATGATTACTAAAGATTTACATCTCTCAGATCACTAATTCATTATCAGCAAAGCTTTGATTGGCATTCAGTGCTACAGTAGCACATACTTTAAAGTAAATAAAAAACTTTGTAAAAAACACTTGATTAAAGTTTTATAATGTCGAGAATGACCATCAGCCTTTTCTTTTTGTATATCTTCAGTGCATCAGCCTGAACTGCCTTGGCTTTCTTGCAAAGCCTGGTAGTGAGAAGTCATTTGACAAGGTACTCAAGAGGTTAAAATATATACATTTTTGACGCATTTTATTTGAAAGCAAGGTATGGTATTTGAATTTTTTAGACAAACTTGCTTAAATCCATGAGAAATTGTCCCTGTGAAAGGATTTATAAATCTTGCATAAACGATTTTTGAATATTAGCAATCTTTTATAAACTTCACATATTAATTATTTATATATTCAATTATGTTAATTTTATATGCATTGAAATAAATGATCAACTACCAAATGCAGTTCAAACAATGACTTTTCATAGAATTTAAAGTATTGAAAATCTTTTTAATAATCTTGTAAATTAATAACCCAGTCAGTGACCAGCTAAATTTTACTACAGTCCTCAATACTAAGTTTAAAAAGAAAATTGCTATTCATTTTTGAATTATGTGAGACACATATAGATGAAGGTATGTACAAATGTTGTGCCAGAACTATTCCAATACATACATAAATACAGTTGCCATGCATAAACTTATGAAATTGTATATTTCTATCTAAATTGTTCATCTGTACTCTACTTTGTATAAGGAAATGAAAAAAAAATCATACAACATCACTGAAAATTATTTACTGTATCTCTACAGTAGAATTGTGTTTAAATGTATTCTTTCATTGTGTAATGTGTATTTACTCATTATTCTTTTATTTTATCAATATTATTATCTTATAGTGTTATGAAACTGAACTTGGTAAAGAAATTTATAGACTTGTTTGGGTGAACTTTGCAGTAGCTGTCATAATTTTCACTTTGTTTGGAGAGTTTTTCAGACGATTAATAAGTTCTTACATACTTACTAGTATAAAGATGCCTGAGTTTGATGTGACATTTAACACCCTAGATTTGATATATTATCAGACTCTTATTTGGTAAGTGATTGTATTTTTTATTATTTTTGTATTTTTTGAAAATGTTACCAATCATCATATTATTTTTATGGTTTTGTAGCTTTGCAGCAATTTAGTTTTAATTAAAGAAGCTATGGCTATATCCTTGTAAATTTTGAGAACACATTCGAATATTCAGCTTTATATTTATACAGAGCTGAATTTCAAATCTATGCTTTAATTGGATATCATCTAATGTTTTATATATTCTCCTTAGCATTTTACTGCTGCATTATTATATTTTTTACTCATTGTTCATTATTCTTGTATGTGTTTTAATGTTCGAAAACAAGCTACAACAACATTTTTTTTAATTTAAATTATATTGAAATGGCCAATTATAAACTAATTTGGCTAGTTTTGTTAGATTTGATAATTTTGTTTGTTAAAACTGTTAGCTTGCTTTTTAAAACATTGACTATGATGGATTTCCTGTTTCGTTTTCCTTGAAAAGGTTATGCACATTATCACACCTAGTGTCGCATTAATAGTATATTTGGTACTACAGTAGCCCTAATCATACTACTCGTTTTGGGTCTCAGAGTAGTTGACTATTGCTGAAGAAATTTCAGGGTTCTATGCAGGCAAAATTTGAGTCTGTTTTTAAGGGTTCCTTTACAAAATTACAATCGATTAAAAAGGCCCCTTCAAAAATATACAATCAATTTAAACAATGTTTCGTTGGCATTTTACCTTATATTTTAATTTGGTTTGTAAATTATTTTAAGAAAAAAAAAGCATGAAAATTCACAAAAATAGATGTTGAAATTCACAAATATAGATATTGAAATTCATAAAAATAAACAGTTTTCACAAAATGGGACCCTGGAAAGAAATTTATGGATCGACCCCTGGATTTTCTCCTCCCCCTTTCAGATAACCAGTATGAAAAAATCTGATATGGACACCACATGTCTTCCTTATACGTCTAATAAATCAAATATTTTTGGTGCACTTTATCTAAACTTATTTCATTTGAAAGAGATAGAATATTGCAATAATACTAAAGTTTGGTGATATCTAGCCAAATATTTGAGATGTCGCTAAGCTGAATTCAGTTTAAAAAATTTATTTTTGACACTTATTTTGGCGATATTTTGCCTAAAGCTGCCAAGCTTCAGATAGTTTGCAAGATTTTGGGACATAGCTGAAATAGTGTTTGACCAGAGACTTTTAATTAATTGAACGTATCCATAGACCTTAATGTATTGAAATTCTTTTGGGTGTGACCCTGAATTTTGTAATCGATCAAAAAGGAAACCAGAATTAGATGTTATAATAATTTAAATACAAAATCTCAATATTCTAAGGTTAAAAGTTTTAGAGTTATGCAAAATATGTAATCATTTTCGGCACCTTGGTAATATTTTGGCAAAACTCACAAACGTCAATGACAGTTGCAAAGATTTTGGTAATGTTCCTAACAGTGACTGACTGTAGACGTGATAATTAAAGACCTTCTTTGACCTTAATGTAATGTAATTCTTTTGGTGGTCCTGTAAATAAACTATCCAGTTCTCTTGTTTTGTAGGATTGGTATCCAGTAGATTAGAACCAAAAAGGGAGTTGCAGAACTCAATGTTACAACAATCTTAAATATAAAATTTCAACATTCTACAAAACTTATTGAACTATGTATATATTTTGAAATGTTCTTTTTTTTCTGATTCTTTGTAGGACTGGTACTTTCTGTATGCCTATGGCTCCTCTAATAAACATTTTGATACTGATTCTCTTGTTCTATGTGAAACTGCATTCTGTATCTTCAAATTGCCGTCCACCTGAACGAACTTGGTCTGTGAATGAGGCACAGACATTTTTTCTAACTTTGCTCTTTTTTATGTTCCTGTTATCAGCATTTACTGTTGGATATGTGTTATTCGCGTAAGTAAAATAATTTCATTTTTCATTTTTGAAAATGTACTAAATTTGATTGGGAGGAGTGCCTTTTGGTTAACGAGTCTGGCGAAGGTAAACCTATTTTAAATCCTTTTAATCAAATCTAAAATTAATTCAAGATTGATTTAAATTAATTAAACAGTATGTTTGTGTATATAAACATTTTTATAAATCAATTTTTGGGCCTTTCAGGCACTAATTCCATCCCTGATGAGGAATTTTCCAATGTTTGTAATGGTGAGCAAGCTAAACTTTGAACACAAGCAACTTTAGGGAAAATTGATGAAATTATCAAAAATTGCAAAGCGGTTACAAATGAATCGGTTAGAGATCTGCTTTTTAAAGTAAAAAATGAACTTGAAAAAAATGATTGTTTCAGAGAAAAGTAAAAATTTAAAACTGATACAAATTGTATCTTTTTTTCAAAAAATGTAAAAAAGCATTAAATAATGGGGCACTGAATAGTTTGTCATAAATGCCCCAATGTAATTTGATTTAAAACTTGTACCCATTAAACTTGGCAATCTCATGGTATTAGGATGCATTGTGATTAGAAATTAATTTTATTAAAATTTTAATGAGTCATTTATCTGCTCCGTGACTAACAAGTAATCTTTCGATATAGTATGTCTTCTTGCTCCGTGATTGCCAAGTCCAAAAGGTACAAGTTTTAAATAAAATTAAGTTGTCATTTATGACGAATAGTTATAATATATTATTTATAAATTATTCTGTTTGTTGGCTGTGTAGTAAGGTGTTGCATAAATTTTTGATTTAGTTTTTGCCCCAGTGCAGAAAAGTTGTGCTATGGTATATATTGATGATTATTGAAAAATAAAATATGGAATCAAAGAATATATTAATGATATTAAATTTAATAGACATAGTACTGCCCTATCTTCCTTATCCTTAAAGGAAAATTTAGAAATAGATTTCAATAATGTTAAAAAAAAATAGCCAATTACAATAATCATAACTACAGTCTAAAATGCGAAGCAATAGAAATCTTAATGCAAGATGTCAACGACATGACGCATGCGCATATCGACGAGGCCTGGAGCGGCATGCTGGAATGAAAGAAAAGATTCTCACCAGTTCTGAAGATGGCTGCAGGCTAAGCAGCCAAAAGCGCTAGACTAAACACTTGACGTGTTATATTTTTAATATTTTAAACGGATTTTAATGGATTTTAAATGTTTTTAACTAAGTATTGGAAATACTTCCGTGTATGATTCTTAAATTAATAAGTTTATCTATTTTAAACAGTTATTTAATATGTACATGTCTTTTTCAAATGGCATTATTTTTTCCTTAAAATAGCAGAAAAAACAAACAGAAAAACAGTCGTTTTTAACCAAAAGGTTTTCTTTACAACCATGAAAAGTGCTGTGAGACTTTGTATACTTTTTTACAGGAAAGAATGTTTTTGGTGGGATCTCATCACTTTTTGCGAGCAATTTTTCTTTTATGGTTCTTTTTCTTCTACAACGCCTACAGATTTTCATATAGCCCACTCTCTTTCTTTGGCATTTCATTTTATGAGTGTTAAACAAATCTGAATGCTAGGTGTATCCGAATCTGTTGCACTCAGCTATAACAAGCTCTTGAGCTTCAATACTGCTGAAGTCTTCATTAAGGAGATGGAATCTGTTTAAACTTTCTGCACTTGACTATATGCTACATTAACTTGAAAGCACACAAAAACTGAAGATCCAATATTATTGTTTTGTAAGAGTAGAGGTACTACAATTTTGAACTGTAGAATCGTGCCCGTTGCTGTTGACTTTCTGTTTTTTATGAATTATTTTAAGAGACCTGTGTTATGACAATTTTTGTGGAAGGCTGGGATCTTCTTTTTGGCATTGTATATTTTCTTCAAGTATAGATCATCATTTTGTAAAAAAAGCAGTGTAGGTATTGATATTTTACGCAGAAGATCTGCCAATGGTCTACAAACAAAATTTTGGGTATAACTCTGCTAGCACTGGGATGCCAATCCTAATGAAATAAAGTAACTGTTCTCAAAGATTTCTATTTACACCAGAATTAAGAGAGATGGCTTAAATTAAAGCCTGCATATGTTATATTTCAAATATTATGTGTACCGAAGAAGACACTGAACAAATTTTCTTTTTAAATCATGAAATGTAAAATAAATTTGATCATCACTGTTGACATTATGAGAGTAGAGTGACTTTTGCTTTTGAAATGGACACAAATGTTGACACACACAAACACGCAAAAAGAGGAATCTTAAGAGAGATGGGAAAACTGTAAATTATCGAAACAAATAGCAGTTTTTTTCAAATAATTATCTTACAATGTATTTTGGCTTATTATTATTATTTATTTATTTTTAAACTTAAGAACATCCCAAAATGTTACGTCACTGTGGGGCAGACAATCAATTTTTGTATAACCTTAATTAAGTATGAAAGTAATCTGTTATTCACTGCTGCTTGCTTTTGGCAGCTTTATTAAATGCTTTAAAAAGGCATGATCCTCCTTTTGTTATTTAATTTATTTAATGAATGATATGCAGCAGAGATGGAAATTTTTGAAGGAAAAAGCTTAAATTTGTGTAACTTTTTTTCAGTTTCATTGCAAAGTTACTTTCTAAATTTGTGGTAATTGAAAAAATTTAAAAGGAGAAATTTTAAGATTTTAAAAATATTTGTATATATACAGTTTAGGATATAGTTGAATTAATTTTACCAAAATATTCACGGATACAAAGCTTGAATAGAATTCCTCAGCATTAGTGTAATGTTACTATCTTGCTGGCTAGGTTTGAATCATTTTTAAAAATTCAAAAGTATTGTTACTTGCATAAATATCTATTGTACATGACTTGTAATCAAGAATACAATTACACTATTTAAAAATATGTTAAATTTTTCATTTCTTAGTATAGAGCCATCACCATGTGGACCTTTTAAAGATTATGAACACACCGCTGATTTGATACATTATATATTCTTCAAGAAAGGAGAACAGCACAAGGCTTCTGAATTTGTAAAATACATAACTTCGCCAGGAGTTATGTTCGCTTTTTTTTGCGCTTTGTGGTAAGCTGTGTATTAGCTAAACTATAGTGTGATAATGTTCAGCCATATGTCATAGTGTATGTTTTATTCTGTGCGATAGCCATTTACTATTATTATTTTTTAATCTGATTATTTAAAACGTATTTTCAAAGTAGCAAAAAAGTAATTTTTTTTTTTATATAGAGGGATACAGATGGATAGATTAAGCATTTTAAAACAATTACTTTTAAACAGAAATGTCATGAAAGAAATGAAAGTGAAAGAAATTAATTTTGTTTAATGTATTTAACCGATATAAAATATTTAGCTGTAGTAACTTTTTATAAATTTCTGTATTATAAATGTTATTTTGTTTCTTAAGTAAATCAAAGTGATATTTATTTAAAAGACTATCTTTTAAAGTCTTGTTCTCAGTTTTTTAATGTGTAATACCTGATAAAATAAATATTATATGGTACAAAATTTTGCAAAAATTATGTATTGTTGTTGTAAGGTTACACTTTCTAGTGTAAATTAAGATAATGGGAAAGTCAGCTGTGCTCATGAGACTTTTGACAAATAAGCAGGCATGAAATCTTAGATTGGTCGAAAACTCACTTTGAGCACTGGGCTGGGCCTTCGATGTAGTAGTTGTGACAGACATTTACATTGACATATGGACTTGTCAGCCTCTGCTCATTGGTAATCTATGGCAGGGTACTGGGGCATCTGGGTAAGTTAATCAACACTTCTGGTTGGAGCATATTTTATTAAAGTCTTAAGAGCTTTTCAAACAGATTTCTTTGCCTAGAGTGGTCACGAATTTCACTTTCTTGATGCTCTTGACCCTTTTATTACAAAGGGTCATATGATTTATAAGTCAGTCACATGGTTCAAAAAAGGTGTATTTATTGGCTAGTATATTGGCTATTAAAATGTTTCATAATCCCTGGAAATTCCTGAGAGCTTTGGCAACTATGAGACTGGAGGTCAAGGTTAAATATATCAATTGCTTTTTATTAAATTCAGATCCGGAGACAAATTCTTTCTTTGAAAATGAAAGCTGTTGCTCCCGTGTAGGATTTTAAAGGAGCTAATAGAAAATTCAAATTTGAGTGGATATTTAGTTTTATATGTTCTATGCAATACTTGAAAAATCTCGAAATTTTTACATGCCCTGTCATGCATGTTATAATTTTAAAAAATAATAAAATAAAAATAATGCCCGAATAGAATTTGTACATCCGAAATATCTTTAATTATAATATAATTATCACATACTTAAATAATAATGTAATATTGTCGAAGAGACCACTGTATTAGTTCAATATGGTTTATACACGAGGGATACTGTTTTTTTTTCTTTTTTAATAAAGCACAAAATAATGTATTTGGTATGTTTTTATTAAATATTTACATACCCAGTAGGTCATGTAAGGGGAAAAATATGCATGCCCAATTTGAATTTTTATATGCCCAGGCACAGGGGCGTAGGGGGGGGGTGTCATAACCCCCCCCCCCCATGAGGAATTTTTTGCCATGCAGAATGTATATTTCTTCACTACATTATCACACACACGTATACATATATATGAGTTGTAGTAGTCGTAACCCCCCCCCCCCATGAAAAATTTCTGGCTACGCCCCTGCCCAGGCATGTTGGGCAATATAATTTTTGAGCCCTGGTTTTATCTGCATTATATTTGTATTCCAAAACATTACTTATCTTGTATGTTATTTATATAGCATTACTTTTTTTTTTCTTCATTACAAAACATTTCTGTATTTTGCAGTGTCCCTAGTTTTACTCTGGTAGAAAAAGAATCTCCAAAAGTGTACAAATACTTTAGTGCACTGAGACAAATAAATTAATAAACTAATTAAAAAGTTTTTTATGCCTAATTATAACCCATGTAACTCACATGGTGGTAATTATGCTGTGGCACATTATATTTCGTCACATGAAAGAATGTAACATCGCCACAATGCTACAGCCAACATGTGTGCTGTATGAGAATTTTAAAAAAAGCTTTTTTGAATTAGAATTATGTAACTGCTATAATTTTTCTTAGGTAGATATTTTTCTGTTTGTTTTTCAGTGTTGTTGTCTATTATATGAGAGCTCAGGCTAAAGCTCATATATCTGTTGTTAAGATAATTAGAGAACAGCTGATAATGGTATGAATTTTTCAAGAAGTTTACTCTTAATTTATCACTTTTTTTTAATATATGTGTTTCTTCTTATGATTGATTGTAAAAAATTATTTTATTATTAACGTTAAGGATGCTTTTAAAATAAATGTTGAACTGTTAAATAGCATATTAAAAAATTAAATTATTGCCAAAAAATTATGTTTTACTGTAAAATGTGCATTTAAAAGCAGTCAACTAAGTTTTAAAATATGCAGAGAAAAATCTCTTGTCTTGCACTGTTTTTTTATTCTATGCTATTGTTTTATTTTATTTCTACGATTTTTTTCTGAAAGTTAAATAAGACATAGATTTAGTGCTCTAAAAAATCATAAAACAGTGCATATAAGAAACATTTGGAATTTTTTCAAATGTCTAATGTAATTTATTTGCTTTCAAAGGTGTTCAATAGCCTACGGCAACTGCTTTTTAGACAAAGCCTTAACAAAATCTACCTCTACAGAATTTGCCAAATAAGTAATGAGACAGTTAGCATTGCATATAAACTAAGAACTTTATTTCACAGTGACATGAATGATATGGATTTAAAGTAATCCCCCTTACCTCTCCGCACAACATTTACATTTAGTTTTGAAAGAAAACTGGAAATCCTGGTTGTGTACCTCTTTCAGTCTGTTAGTTATAGGATAGTGCAATGATTGATAATGTGTTAGCTCACTGTACACTACCTGTAAAACAGTTTTTTAGCAATCTGTGTGCACAAACACCTACCCTGTGTGCTTGATTTATTTGGCACCTCCATCTTTAACTTCCATGATTTTTTTAGGGGATTCTTAGGCCTTTATCTGAAGCAGCATTAACTTTTTTATTTGTGATGTTTTGGCTGTAAGGGATGGCAGAGCTATAAATAAAGTTGTTCTTTTATCCATTGTTGGTATTGTTTGGTTTCTTTGTGCATTCATTAAACTTCAAATAAAGGCCTTAAAAACCCTGTAGAACTCAATAAAAACATTTTTAACTGTACTCGTTGTGAAAACTTCATATATCCTAAAGAAACCCCTGGAATTTATGAAATCAAAATACTGTTTAGAGATATCTGCGAAACCAGAAGTTACATAAGTATGACCAAATTCAAAATCAAAAGAAGAAAACATGAACATATTTGGGCATATGTTGATGAAATGTTTCAGGCAAATACTTTGTTGCACGCTAATACTAATGTTCTATTAAACACACATGAAGATAAAATTAATTTTTTCATGGGTTATCAGGAACATGAAGGTTTTCCACTTTTTCAGAAGTAAAATATGAGCAATTTCATTTTAATACAGTATTTAATTGACTAAAGCATTTGTTTTTATTCTTATGCCCCCTATCTCTCTCTTTTTATGTTTCATTGCTATTTTTATTATTTTCTGTTTTTGTAGGAAGGAAAAGACAAAGTATTTTTGCTGAGATTGTTTGATGAAGCTTTAGCCATGCACTCACAAGTAAATGGAAAAGATTTAACAAGCAAAGGTATATTTGCAGATTATATATATTATTCG
Source organism: Cheiracanthium punctorium (assembly GCA_038373885.1). NCBI lineage: Eukaryota > Metazoa > Arthropoda > Arachnida > Araneae > Cheiracanthiidae > Cheiracanthium > Cheiracanthium punctorium. Next base: position 648,749 of record JAWZYV010012596.1, on the reverse strand, counting down.
CTCTATGTTATAGTTTTAATGATTTTTAATAAGTATATTTGTTTATTAATGATATATAAATTGTATATATTTTGGTTGTTTGTGTTTAAGAATTTTTATGAAAATACTTGATTTATCAAAAGTTTCAAACATCTCATAAAAATGGCAATCTCAAATTTTGATATTTACAGGAATTAATCTATAAAACCCATAAAGCTGATGTAATAATTTAGATGTATATTTAAAATATGTAGTATAAACTATTGTGCTTATAATCATCTTGGGCATGTTTTGTAAAAATTAATATTTTAATCTTTTCTTAAAAAGAAAGAAAAAAAAAGAGAAAAGCGAGAAGTAATTTTTTTATAGTGGTTATTTTGATTAGTTCATAATGAGTCTCATAAAATAAAGTTTTTTTAAGTATTGTGGAAGTGTGCAAGATTTTTGCTTCTGAACATGAGTAGTTATCAAAGAAAAACATTTTAAGTGCATTATTTATAATTGATATTTTTCGCAAATAGTTTTATTCTTTTGTTGAAAATTTATAATTGAAAACTGTTAAATTTTCATGTTGAAGAAAAGTTTCCACCTTTATTATTAGACTGTATTGTAATATATTTAAATTTTGCTTCTACATTGTGATGAATAAATGACATTCTTTGTTGTTTCTATTGGCTTTGTTGTTTCTAACTGTAATGATTCTTACCAGATCTTACAAACTGAATTTTGCAATATTGGAATTATTTATTTATTTGTCTTTTTCTATATTTTGCTATCTTGATTTCTTTTTGAATTCTTCTTTCTTAGTAGTTTTATATTTTTGAATTCATAGTATTATTTACTTTAAAAAACTATGAACTTCATATCTCTACCAACCTCCAAAAAATTTTTTAATGCTGCAAGAGACATCAACTCTTTTGTCAATCTTAAACATGAAGTTTTCAACTTTCAAAAGTAGCTATCTCTAGGTCGGGATTTAGACTTGATAAAGCCCTAAGCTATTTAACAGATGGGGCCCTTTATAAGTCCAGATATTATATGTCAGTGCCAAATGTGATTTTCGGATTCTTAGAGGGTTAAACTGAAATAAAAGTACAAATAATATTGATAGTGAAATAATAATTATTTAACTTAAAATCATTTTTATTCATAACAAACTTAAAAAACCAACCTCTAGTAAAAAGAAACAAAAGTTCTTTTTAAAAAGCACAATTCACAAAGGCTTATTATCTTATCTCTTGAAACTTGTTAAAAGGATTAAGGAATTATATTAAACTAAAATATTTTCTTTCTTGCCTTTGTGAGAGTAAAGTCACTAATGACATCATAAAATGATAAGCTATGTAGTTTGTCACTTTCTGTGCACATGAAACTGAATAAACATAATTTATCTTGAGCATTTGTTGCTCTAAATTAATTTTTCATCCTCTTCAGCAAAGATCGTTCTCCAGAGCAATTTGCAACCATCATACCAAGAAACAATCTCAAAATTGCTTCTACATTAGGGAATGATAATTGGATACAATCACTAAATATTACGCTATACAGATCCTGATGTGTCAGATTATCATGTTCTGCTGAACTATAGGTTTGACTATGTCTAACATATTGATGAATGCTTGACTTCTTCTGCAAGATTCATGTCAACATCTTCAGGATATGTTTGGCATAAAGCATCAACTCCTTCATGAATCTCCTCTTCTGTATCTAATGTTGTTAAGAATGAAAACTTTTTTGCAGCAGCATTGTATACCAAATCCCTTTGTGCCAGATTTGATTCTAATGCATCCATCAAGATATAAATGGTTTAATTCTGAACTTGTCTCTTCGCTCGAGTTTCTCTGAGCCTGACCCATGGCACAGTGGTTATGTCACTGAAAATGGTAGACAGCTGAACTGTGAAGGTCCGTTTTGAGTGCCATCTCGCGGCTGTCGATCTAACGGTCTGGAGTTTTGGTAGGCTTTCTCCAGATGTAACGTGAATATGCATTAAAACCCCTTAGGAAGTCCTCCTACCAAGGCACCTCCATCCTTGGCAAATTGCCCTAGCATAGCGTTGCCATAATTTCACAAACAAACAAGGTTCTCGAATCTTCATCATCATTGATATGCCTTCATTCGTATCCGCTTTTCTTGTAATCAACATCAGGCAATTTTTCCTTTGCTTTTTCTTCAAAATGATCAAACAAATCCCCGAAACCTTTTAAAAATTCCAAAAGTGAAACATACAGTTTCCTACTCACATCTAAACTAATTTTGGGGTCTTGCAGAGAGTGATTAATCCTGTGAAATTCATCCAACAAGTAATTCCACAAATATGCCATTACCCTAAGTTCACACTCCCCCATGTTATTCAAAATGTTTATGGCTTGATTTCTTGTTTTGCCTTCTCTGTAGTATCAATATGCAGCTTGTGCAATGCAAAAATTATTCCATAATAGTTATCAAGTATTGCACTTGTGGCCATTAAATGTATCCCCATCTAGTCTTTGACAAAGACTTTGGAACTTTTGAATAATCTTTGAAGAATGACAACAATACTGCCCATCTATATGTAGATGATGAAATAAAATTATATATTTTTTGAATAATTCCAAACAAGTTTACTGCATCTAAAATACAGTCTACTGCTGCTCTACCAAGAAGATTCAGGGAATGACCAGCACATGGAATATACATAGCATACTCATCTATCTTCAATATTATTTTTTGCATAGCCTTATATTTGCCAGACATATTGGCAGCATTATTATATGACTGGCCTCGACACTTACTAAAACCTATTTGCACTCATTTGTAAGGTATTTGTGCACCACCCTAGCCATATTTTACCCTGTATGACTACCCAACTCTAGGAAAATTAGAAAATGTTCAATTTGGAGAAATGTACCAGACTCCTCTTTTTTTCGTCATCATGTTCTCGGTCCAATGGGATTGCACGTTGCAAATGAATGATGGCAGCTTAATGATTGTGAGTGTGCAGCATGTTTTAAGACTTGGTGGGGGGGGGCTTGTTTATTTTTTTCAGATCTTTTCTGATATCCAAAAGTAATATTTCTTTGGGGGCCCCAAGACAGTGGGGGCCCTAAACTATAGCTTGTGCAGCTTATATGTAAATTCTGCACTGGCTATCTCACACACACAAAAAGAAAGATTTTTAAACATTAAATTAATTGTTATATAAATGGAACATTTTTATCTATACTTTCATATTTTTCATGAGAGAGAGAGAAATATTAGTTGATTCAGTCTAAGCAACTTTCAGAATCATTTTGTGTTTTCTGCATGAATGTTGCAATTTTTATTTTCAAGGGAAATTTTTTTTTTTTTTTTTTTTTTTTTTTTTTTTTTTTAAATTCATTTGTATAATACTAGTCATTTCAGATATTAGGAAGTGGACATTTTAGTTTGATAGAATTTCTATAAATAGCAAACATTTTGATGTAAGCATCAGAAACCTTCAGCATTTTTTATTTCATGTTTTGAAAACATTACAAGTTCTGGATATATCTGCATTTTATGTCTGCATAGTTATTTTTGAGTTTGCCTAACATAATGAATTCCTTTTACAATGTTGTATTGTTCATCTGACCCTCTTTAATATGTTATATTCTTTCCTTTATGTTTCAATCAGTGTATTTCATCTTTGCATGGTAAATGCTGAAAAAAAAATGTGCCTTTAAATTATATTTTGGTGTTATTTCACAGACACACCTACCAGGGCTAATTCTACTCAAGATGTTCTCGTTAATGAAGGGTATAATGAGTACTACAAGGGTCCCCTAGAATCACCCCTTTCCAGAAAACTAGAGCCAGGTTATATGCCAGCCAATGTTCCTGTTAACAGAAAGTCCATAAGCAGTGAAGTGGGCAGCTCGTATTGTTCTCCAAGAGGAGGAGCAGACAGGATGGTGCGATCTCCTGTGAGCTCTACTGGGGACTGTGATTCTCCTTTGCGCAAAACAAAGGCCATACACATGCCTGCTCATCAGCCAGGGTTTAGACATTTTTTGCGAGAAGATTCATTGAGAAGGGACAGTAGTGTTAAAGATTTATCTGAGCAGTAATGTTAAAGACATAAAAGAACACGTGTTGAAAATTGTTGACTGAATTTTATACTATACAGAGCTTCTAGAGACATAGAATTTCATACAACTGTACAAAATTTTGTATTCGTTTATAGGATTTATACGAAAAAAAAGAATCTGAGCAGTGCCTTACTTATAAATGTGTATTTAAAAAAAAAAAAAAAATCCAAGAAAATGATTTTTTCTAAACCTCAGTGTAATTCTAAGCACCTTAGAAGCTATATAATTGCTTTTATACGTGTTTATTCTAACTATAAATTATGTGTATTGTTTTTAAAAATGATTGAATTATTTTTTATTTACATTATATTGTTTAAATCAAGCATTATATGTATACCATGCTATTTTTTTATATATGTATAATTTTAGAAGGTTTTTTGTCAATCTTTTGGGGGGAAAAGTTTATGGAAACTATTTGCATAAATTTCTCATTTATGCTAAATATTTTATACTAATTTATCTGTTAAAAATATCATACAAAAATCATTGATCCTTACATCAGTTTTTATGTGCAGTTTTTCACTCTTAAATCATCAAAATCAAATATGTTTAATCCTTTTAGTTTTCTCATTAAAAAATAAATAAATAAATAACTGATCTTAATTGTTTTCATATCCTATAACAAATAAGTATAATGTACGAGAGTTGTATGCTTTATTGATGTGTACATTCATATATTTAATTTTCTTAAAATAATGCTTTAATTACGTTAAAAAATAAATTTTGTAGTAACAAATTAATTATCTCTCAGAAATTGTTAGACAATTTCATTTCCAGTGTAAATAACTTATTTACTTAAATAAGAGTATTTATAAATTTACTTTTGATATTGTTCTATCAATTTTTACTTATAATTAAAAGGGTTCTTCACTGACAAATTAAATACAGTGAACCCTCTAAAGAGCAACCACCCTTGATCCCCATTTAAAAGAATGGCCAATGTATGAGGCAACCAGTCTTTGAAAGCCTCATTTTTCAGTTTTCAATTTTGTGCATGTGGTCACCATAATTTATAAAAGAAATGCTGTGAATGCAATATAAGCCCCATAGTGAATATTAATTTATTATCAATACTGTAGTAATTTTAATTCAATTTTTAAAAATTATGATTTCGATTTTAAATAAATAAAAAATTGTGTATAATATTATAACATAAGAATAGATGAAACATTCAATGTAATCTACTTTTATGATGATATTATTCAACTTTCTTTTAGATTAATCTTTTTCACTCTCTGGGGTATTTTTATATGGTTTAGTTCTTTTATCCTTTCCTGTTAATGTTTGAATTGGCAATCAAGTTTAAATTTTGAATCAGTGTTTAAAATTGTAGGAGTAATAAAACAGTAGACAGATTACATTACACCTTTTTGTTCATGAATTATATTATGAACATCGTAAAGAAATCACATTAATCTGCATTCTGCTGCATCCTATATTTTACATTTGCTTAAACTTTTCTCTATTACTTTTTCTTTTAAATTAAGACAATTTTTGAATGCCTCTTTCACTTTTTGCTGCATTAAAATTAAAAATGAATAAAAACGACTTTCTTAAAATAAGTATGTAAATGAAGTATTGTGATGAACGAAACTGTTCAGAAAAAATGAGAGTCCAATATGAAGAACAATATTTTAAATATGAAACTAGCATAGGTTATATTGTTGTATGTTTTAGCAAACTTACACAAAGGGTATCTGCCTAATTGGGGGTGAGTGCCTTGGGCAAAAGACTTTTTAAGGGTTTCTAACAAGTATTTGCAAAACTGGCATAGGAAATTTGACTTAACATGTATTAAAAATAACATCAATACATTATTACCTATATGTATTAAAATGCAGTGCCAATTAGATTATTGACCCAGAAATTAAGCCTAAAAATGACATGAAATGCTTAGGGTTGGAATAGGGTCTGCAAAAATAATAATGTTTGTGGCAATTCTCGGACTGTAATTTAAAGAGCCCTGACTTAGACAATCAATAAGCCAGGAATTTTTTGTGTATATCTCATCTATTTAATTTTTCATTAAAAGAAACCAGTCCATAAAAACATCAAAATATGTGAGCTAAAACAAATGTACTCCTGTGATTTCTAAACATTATACTATTTTAAGCAAAGTTATGTAAAATAATTTTTTTTTTCAGTCCCCCTCCTCCCCCCAAAAAAATAAATTATTAAAATCTTTGTGTACTTTCACAGGCATGCACTGGTGTTCACTTTTAAAAATACAAAATATTTTGCTATTGAGAATGTACAACATTTTTATATCCTTATTTATTCCTGGTGGAATTTTAAAGTTTATTGTTATTGACTGATAATATTTGTGATGCTATGAATAATACTTACATTTTATATGAGACATGTTTTTGAAGCATTTAAATATTTTATACAAAAGGGTACTTGTCAGCTCTAAAAAAAAAATCTGGCTTGACTCCACTAGACTTTCCGAATGCTTGATCTTTACCAAGCATTTAAATAAATTTGATTCTAATAATTTGAGTGTATTGGATGGTATGTATAAGAATATTTTTTTTTTTTTTTTTTTTTTTGCAGCTCTATAAAAAAAAAACTAAGTCTTACACACGCCAAAATCTATACAGCATTTAAGACAGTGATTTCTAATATGCATACCAAATTTGAGCTCAATTGAATGAACCATTTAGACGCTTGCATACTTTCAAGAATTTCCATCCATAGACCATAATATAAAATAATTCTTTTTTGCAGACCTGTAAAAAAACTATAAGTCCTATTCATACTAAAGTCAGTATCAGTCTTGCAGGTTAAGTCTATGTATACATATACCCAATTTGAGCTCAATTGAATGCACTGTTTAGGAGCTATTCTGTTCACTCACATACACACACAGTTACACTTATACTTACATCACCGTGAAAATAACATAAATGAATTCAGAAGATCTCTAAACATGTCAATACATCAAAATCTCAAAGTTAATTTTATTCATGATTACAATACTTTCCTTACATGGTACATGTTCGGAAAGTAAAAGAAAAAAGAACAGTATTTCAATATTTCCAAAGATTATCAAATTATATATGAAACACACCAAAGACAGTTTTCCTTTCTTTCTTTTTTTTTTTTTTTTTCTTTTTTTTTTTTTTTTTTTTTCATAATTAACTTTTCATTTGTGTTTTAACTTTTGTCTATTGTATTTCCCTGTGATTGATCTATGCCCAACTGTTATCTTAAATTATGTGTATGTTTATTCATGAGTTGTTAGTTCTATAGTTTTAATTCCTGTTTTGTCTTATACGTATGCAGCACTCTTTAATACGGAATCATTAATGATAATTTTAAATGTTATTTATTCACAAATGTAAAGAAATAAGTTAATGTAGAAAAAGAGGGGATCCAGAAGTAGGTTTTATGAAGGCCAATAGGAAAGCAGGAAATTAAGGTAACTGAGAAAATATTGATTTTGTTGTCCACCCAACTTTCTGAATGTTTGGAAATCCCTCTAACAAGATTATTTATCTTTTTTTCGACATTGAAAGCTTCAGGAAAATCTAATGCATTGGAGTTAACAAGGCTTGCTAATGAGTTTAGTGCAATTAAATTTGAAAGTATGGTTGGCATCCACACAATGTTTAGCAATGGCAGATTTGTTGGTTTCATGTATTTTTTTTTTTCTTTGCAAACCACTGTGTCACTGTTCCCCCCCTCTTTCTGAATGTTGGAAATCCTTCTGTTCTCAGTTACCTCAATTTCCTACTTTCCTATTGGCCCTCATTGAAAACCTCATCTGAATCCCTGCTTTCCTATTCGTCCTCGTAAACACTCTCCTGAATCCCATCCTTTTCTATATAAAAAGAGCAAATGTTTCAGCTCTTTCTGCTGTATTTTTAAATGGCCTAGCCACTTTGATTTCCTTTTTGTGATTTTCTCCTTTTAAATTTTTCCACTTCCACACAAACAAATCTCTCCCCACTCCCGTTAACCCCCTTAGCTGTAATTGAAAGGGAGATGGGGGATTTATTCCCAGGAACTCCCCAGACAACACGTACTTATCTCTCTTACCATTCTCATTCTAGCTCTGACGATGGCATGTAATGCTTGCCAAAACCAGTCTGCTATTATAATTTTTTGCATTGGGGCTGTCATAGTTTCTTGATGCTTATTTATTAAAAACTATTTATATCTAAATTGCCAGATGCATCATTTTAGTCACTTTACTCATTTTGAAGTTGATGGCTTTGGCTATTTAGTATGTTCTTCCATTAAGCCCTTTCATTAAATTAATGATTGTTTCTAAGATTAGTATTTCAGTTTGCCTTAGCATTTAATAATACAAATCGAAAGACTTCATTTCTCTAAATAGGTGATTTTTTGTAGACTTGGAAGAGAAAAAAATATCAATAAAATATCTATTTCCATTGCAGTTGTACAAGATTTTGTTCTTCTTATTTATATTTCTATACTCTTCTTATGCAAATTGTAACTTTGTTGTTGTTATAAAATATTAACTTGTTTCTATTCAAATGTGCTGCATGACATTGTGATATTTTGTGTAACTGGTGCTTTTCTCAGGGTTTCAGTATGTGCTAAATTCTTGTTCTGATGTTTGTTTATACATAATAGTTGATTTATTTTATTTGAAGTAGTGTATCTTCCCATGTCTTTATTTAAGTGTTATTTATTAAAAAACCAGGACAACTTGCTACTCATAAACTCCGATTTCTATTTCTGTTTAGTTATATTTTGGATGTGGTGAATGAATAACATATGAGACACATTTAATAAAACTGTACAAAGAAATATGTGAAGTGCTTTTTTTAAGTAGTTTTTTAGGCAAATACAATTGTATCAACTTAATTGAATTTTGTAGTGCAGTTGACACTGCTTCTTGAAGTGGGGAAAAATCCTAAAATTGTCAGATAATTTTTTTTTTTTTTTTCACAAAAAGTGATGTAAATGTCAGAAAAAGTGGAAAAAAAGTCTTTTACAGTTTCTGTAGATGCAGGAAATAATAAAATTTTAAATGAGTACTTATGAAACAGTTAAAACTTTGTAAAATAGCATGCATAAAAGGTATTTATCATTCAGGGCATACATTTCGGGTGAAAAATGCACACCCTTGCCAATGGTGAAAAAGTTTTACTTACTGCAAAAATGGAAGAGTCAGTATTTGAATAGGTTACTGATCAGTTCATATTCATTCATAGGAAGTGTAAGCTGGGCTATCTTCAAATGGAGAATAAGATCAAGTTTATATAATGTAGGATCAGTGTGGCTGTTTACTGTGATGGCTGAGAGTAGACATAATGACTGGAATAATAAAAAATCTTTAGTGGCTGAGAAAACATTGAAAGGATTCTTTTTTAACTTTCCTGTATTTAATGCCCTATTCCCACCCTCTCATATTCAGGTTAATAAAAAATAAAATAAATAAAAAAGCATGTCTCACCATTCTTCAACTTTACATGCTTTTAAATGTAAACGACCTTTTTAAATACTGCCTATAAATGCCTGGGTGTATTAATTTTCAAATACAGATTAATTTATACTTCGAGTGCATGTGTGCTGATTTTATGGTTTATTTATTTATACATTTTTCATTCGAATTTATTTTGAACCTGCTTTGCTCTTATTATCATTAAATGGCTTCTAATATGCTTGAAAATTCTTTGCAGAATTTTGAAGAGAAATTCGCTAGCATTAACTAGCTAGTTAATGCTACCTAACATTCAGTTGTAGTTAAGAGAGACTAGTCCACTGTATTAAATTACTCAACCTTAGAAACATTTTTAACAATAGCATTTAAGTAATTATATTTTATTTTACCAAAAAAGGTGGGGGGGGGATTTTTTATTTTGGAATGGTTGAGAACAGAAATAATAAATGTGATATTTAGCAAATGTTAATTTGCACTAATTTATTTTCTCTCTTTTTTTTACAATTACAGGATAGTGTGAAATTGAGAAAATTTAATGCAGAACAATGGTTTTACTTTGTAGAAAAATTAAATAAATTTTAGCCTTTTAAAATAATAATATTGTTGAATTTGATTTTTAAATAAATAAATTAAAATATATAATCTTCAGAATACATGCTTCTGTTTTAATATTGTTTGGTTTCCCCATCACTAGATCTGATATTTCATTTTTCACCAGTGAAGAAAATAAGTGTAAACTTCAATAATGTAGATTAATCTTGCTTTGTTTGAAATTAGAGCACTTTTAACAATGACTGTCCATAGTATGTATTTGAATTTTGCAATAGAACTATTCAAGCTTTACAGGATGTCCCTGAATTTATGGGAACTTTTAAGTGTAGGTAAAATACATTAGAAAGCAGTTCTTGTATTGCAATGTGGAGTTGCAAATAAAGTGTAAGCAAAAGAACAGAAAATGCTAAATGTAAGGAGCAGATAAACAGGTCCCCCCCATACTTGCTTGCTGGTCCAAGGCCCCCAAGGTTCTAGCTGCAGCCCTGAAGTTTGGCTCATGAATTTAGGGACACTACTCTTCTCAATAGGGTCATGGTAGAGTCCATTTACATCTATTTTGTAGCATATTTATGTCAGAGCATGGCCAAACAATGGGACTTATGAACCAAAACAATAAAGACTTTCCAACTTTGTCAGAAATGAAATGAAATTCGTTTAACACAGAAACCCTTAACATGAAAAATCATTTAACCCAAAATGATGTAGTAGTCCGGAGAGTAACTATGCAATTTATTACAAATCTTTTAGCATGAAATTCTTTTAACGTAAAAAATATTTTGATCCCTTCAGTTTCGTGTCAAACGTTTTTACTATAGTCTTAAAAATATGTGAATGTTTACTATATGAAACTTGTAAAAAAGAAATGCAAAGATGTAAATTTTTATTTATATTGTTCAAGACAATTTATGCTTTGTCTTGTTTAGAAATGGTTTAACTTTGCTTGGTTTTAGCACCAAAAATGTTTTTATCATGATCTCATAATCTGCTTTATTGCAGTTTTCCTAATTAATTTTTTCTAATACATAATTTATTCTTAAAATATTAGACCAGTAAAATTAGCTAAAAATGAAAGAACAAAAAACATAACTCGCATTAATTCTGGGAAAGCTGTAAATTGTTTTAATACCTTTATTTTGTATCCTAGTGAAGGAATTTGAAACCCGTTTTCCAAATGAGCTTTTCATTTGGCACCAGGAAGATTTTGAACTTTTTCCAGTTTTTCCAGAATACCTCAAAAATTATCTGTTTTACAGAAAAATGCTCAGTTAACAAAATATAGAGTAAAACATTCTGCATTGATTAAGTATCTAACTTTGGAAATCCCATCATTATCAAGTGAAATATCGTAATTTAAATAAAACGCAACTTTTTTTCGAAAAATGCACGAAATTGGTTTTTTTGACTCACAGAATAGTAGAAATTACTCATCTTATCAAATCAAAATTACTCTCACACATTTTTTTGTTTATGACAGCCATTATCAAACCTTAAAAACCAAATATACATTTCTAGAACTATTACTTTTGGGCATCATCGAAGCTAGCTACACGCTTTCTGGAAATATAAAAACTAAGGGGCATATATGGTCCTTTTTTGGTTACATTTCAGGTAGATTAGCATCCACCCCTCATCAAGATTAGTCTCAAAGAATAAAAGAATTCTTGAACAGGAATCTACTGGACATGTTTCCTTATTTTTTGCCTTTGATAAACCGACTGATCAAAAATTTTTGAAAAGTTGTAGTTTTATTTCAGTGTTTCGTTTTTTGAATGGATAGACAAAATGAGGACCAAGCTATCTTTGGGAATTAAACACTGGGGAATTCGCGTCAGATTGTACATCTGATAGGGGATCTGGAAATCTCCCCTTCCCCCCACCCTGGGAGAGCCAACTGTGAAGCAGTTTAGAACATTAAGCTCCCGGGGTGACGAAATCGCCACCTTTTCGGGCATTACTCAAAAAAAAAAAATCTTTACAATTGGGCATGCAATGCCATAGACAATGTTTTTACCTGGCGGTCACAATCTTCATTATATTACAAGTATTCTATTACTATTATGTTCTTATACATACATATATTACATCCCCATTATATTATCTATTTTGAAATTTAAAAAATCTTTTAAATTTGCATTTTAAATTTATTTTGGCCCACTAACGTAATCCATTTTAAAATTAACAAAGATAAAACCACTTTAGAATGAGACCACTATTCTGCTGTACAGTGGTCAAGGGTGCTAATTCTGCTCCAATTGCTCCGGCCTGCTCCATTGCATAGTACTTGCTCCTATTTGTGCCGAAACATTTATTTTGCTCCAAAACCTACTTTTCAAGATATACTTTGTTCATCAACAGCTGCAAAATTAGCCATCTCCACAATTTTTAGCAGCTGGTTAGTGCATTTCACAGGGCAATCCTCGTTTTATTTCCCTTAAAAAGCAACGTCACAGAAGTGATAAGGAGCCGCATAACAGAAACAGTGGCACAGGTCACAGTAAAAAATAAGCCTTTACCAATGGAATGGTCAGCAACCAATTTTTTTGGAGCTTCAGCCATTTCTCCAGCTGTAATGTTAATATTAGAACTCCTTAAAAAGTCTTACTCCTAATGTAACCCTCCTAAGGCAGATAATGCTCGAGTAGCTTTCTCTAATTAATATACAAATGTAGTCTCTAAGCCCTCGTTTGTCCACCTTTAAAAATTTTGTTTGTATTGTTATGGCAAAGCTACACTTACACTGTCTGCCTAAGATGGGGATTGATTGCCTTGATTGGAGGACCTTCTAAGGGGTTGCAATGCATATTCACATTACATCTGGAGAAAACTGACCAAAACTCCAGACTGTTCGTTAAAGAGCCATGCAGTGGGCCCGAACCCAGAACCTCCACACTTCAGCTGTCGACTCTATTCAGTGTCATTTTCCACTTTGCCGTGGTGGGGCAGTTTAAAATTTTGTCCTCTTCCACTCCCCTCTCCTGTAGCATTACTGTACAATATCTATGCAGCGTTTTTTCATTTGTGTACCTACTATTCAAAACTATACTTGATTAATTTGTTCTTTTACGAATAGTTGATTTTCGACGATTTTTAACCCTTTAAGCGGTCAATTTTTTTACCGAAATGCTTCTAAAAAAGGCATATGATGAAATATTCCCGCTAGGAAGAAAAACCCGGATGAAAAGCATTTCAGTTACATTCACAAGCTACGCCATCTATTGAAAAATATTAATACTAAATAGTCTCTTCACAATAATAAAATATATGGGCAAATCAGAAAAGGAAAGGAGAAAATATCAATGCCCGTACGCTATACGGGCAAACCAGTTGAGGCCAATTTTGGGTAGCACGTACACTGTACGGGCAAACCACTTAAGGGGTTAAGTACATGAACATATTTTCTTTTCTTTAAATTAAGTATTTTTTTAATCAAAATAATTAAAATTGATTATTAATTATTGCTATTTTTAGTTATAATTATTAATAATTAAGAGTTGCTGTTAAGCAGTTATATCATTAAAAATGAACTAATCCCTTAACCTCTTCATTTGCTCCAGCAGTTTTCCTGCTCCCAAAAATGCTCCAAAACTATTTACAGCAGTTAGCACCCCTGACTGGTGTCAGAAATTAAGAGAATTTGCAGACTTTGTTGATTATCTCTAGAACTACTGGACCGATTTTAGTGAAATTTGATATGTACATACATTCACATTGTGCGTAATACACGTTGGAGTCTGAAGGTATGAAACAGTGGTTGCAGAATAAACAAAAAAATGGGTTAACCCTCTGGCTGATCATCCCGCGGATTTCCATGGGCAACTCAAATGGAGCAAAATTGGTTCATCCCGCGATTTTCGCCCTGTATTGAGGAGAGCATCCCGCATTTTCACCATTTAACCAGTGAAATAAATTAGATACGGTTTTAGACGTTTCATTTGGGTTTTGACCAACACATGTCGCGAGTCGTCCACTCAATTGAGGCATTCGAAGGTAATACTCGGTATGTAATGCTCTAACGTCACTTGCTTGCCACCTTGTCTAATCAGAAATGGATGGTAGAAATCGTTCAGCAATGGACAGAGTGTCTATTATGGATGATTTATGAGATTCTGAAAGAGATTTTAGTTTGGATAGTGATGGGGATTTAGATTTTTTGGACTGCTCCTCAGACGCCGAGGAATCTGACCCTGATTCAATAAACCTGCAAAGCGTTAGGCAGTGGTGCATTTTCTTATATTATGTCATAAACGGAAATGAACTGTCATTCCATTGAAATTTATTTTTAAAAAAAAATTTATGTAATAACATCTGAAATGGGTTTTTCTGAAGCTTAGTTTCTCAAGATAAGAATCTATATTAAAAAATCTTTTCTAGAAAGAAAAAATGCACATTTCAATTCTCCAATGTATGTAGATTTGAAATATGAAAAAAAAAAAAAATACACAATTTTTTAAGCGATTTTGGTCCAAAAATTGAGCAGTCAGAGGTTAATGGAGGTTATGGTTCTCTCTTACAGATATATGGGTCTCGCAGTGTGATTGCATACTTGTAATAAGACAGTTTATCATTTCCTGTGGCAATGGGTCCCACTTGTTCAGCAACGCTGTTTTCGTTCCCTGGATGGTTCTCGGAGGGGAGGGAGGGGGGTTGCGAGTTGCAATGGCCCTCCCCAGAGCGTTCCAGACATGCCCTATAGGATTAAGGTCGAGATTTGGCAGGCCAATCCATCCGGCGAATATCCTCACTCTAGAAATTCGTCGACCAGAAGAGCTCTATGTAGCCTCGCGTTCTCGTCCATTAAAATGAACTCAGGACCAACAGCACCCCTGAAAAGGCTAACATAGGGCTCCAAGCAGGGCCTTCGCGATCGCGTTCTCTTCCGGTTGAAGGGGCCTGTTCCCTGAGAGATAACTGTGTCTGTGACGTCAGTCATCGATGGCCAAGAAAACCATAGTTAGCTTATGTTTACGAAAGCAGAGGGACACACTAGTGCTCTTTTCAGCTACCAGTGAAAATACATTAATTTGTTGCTAGAACTGATGCTCAAGCTCTTATAAAAGACGGTAAGTAAAATTTTTCATTCACATTTTGTGCCAAGAATATAAATAATACTTGTGTTTTGCGTTTTCTTGTTACCGATGTTACGTATTCTAATGTTGATATACCGCACATGTTGTTCTGATGGGACTTCGTATGAATGATTGCCTCAAAAACCCAATTTTTTAAGTAAATATGCTTTAAATATTGGGGTCTGCGGTATGTGTTTTAAGTACTTAAAAATCAAATTGTTAAAGGTTTCGAAAATTTCCTGTTAAAAACAGCTCTGATAAACTGTAATGGGGAAACCGAGCTCATAAAAACTTATTCAATTGATAAACTACATTAGATGAATATAGATTAAATTAAACTTTTCTGGTGGTCTTTATGCTATTTTACTGATTGAAAAATTGGTTGTGAGCTTGAAATTAATGCACATGTAATAGCTAGTTATTCTAAATCATTTATTTATAATATAACTTGTTATTACTATAAATATAGTTATGTAATTGAGTAATGTTACACACGTGCGAGATGGTTAGGTAAGCACTTATTTATGTCTAACATAAGTAATCATAATTACCTTATGAAACAACAAGCTCATTTTAGCTATTTTACTGAAATATTTTGTGTTTTGTTTTTAAAAAAAAGAACATATTTTAGTTGGTAGAAATAAATTCTTGGTGAAAAGTAACCCTCATGTACTGCTAAACAATTAATGTCCTTTAATTTTTGCTAATTTATTATTTTTTTTTTTTTTTAGAGGGGGGTATTATTAGTACCTAGACAATGGTTTAAATTTGTTTCTTATGAAACATTGGCTTTCCCTAGATATTGGATGGTGGGGAGGTGGAATACATCCCCAGATCCTAATACCTACTTTGTGACAGGCTAGAAACATGCCCAAAGTACTGGTGCACTACTTCTTGACCTATGGATAGATTAGATGTGTCATTGACAATCATGTCATTGCCAGCTGATTCTTCGGGGGGGAATAAAGATCAAAATATCTTTTTCCCTGCCTTTATTAACAATTAAAGCAAAATACTGGAGTGATATGTTCCCACGTACACTCAGGCCCTACGAGAAGTGGGGGTCAAAAACCGAGATAGGCCATTGCTCGTTCTCCTCTGATTAAACTGACCCGCCTCTCATCGACCGACGGGTTATTGCTACTAGGGTAACTTCTTCATGCTATCAAGTCAAACTTACAATCGCCTCACCGTGGCTGAGAATGGTTAAGTCACTCTAAATGGTAGATGGAAGGTGCCTGGTTCAAAACCTGGTCACTTCGGCCGACCTAATCGTTCGCAGTTTTCCGTGGTTTTCTCCGAAACTTAACTTAAATACGGGTTAGGACACCTTGGAAAGTCCGTCACAGAAAGCACTCCTGCTTGTGTTGTCTGTCTGACGTGGATTTATAAGCGGTTTTCGGGACAAGCACACAAATCCGAAATGCATGTTACAAAAACAGACAAACAAAAAATACATTATAACGTGCGATTGTAAGATTTGCAAAGAGAACAGCAATTAAAATTATTTTCGATGAAATAACTTGCAATTGTAAATTATTCCACATCAGCAAAATCGCATTGCCCTCAATCAGTGTTAACGAGAGTTTGCGTCAATACGGACGCCTCTTCCCCATGGAACTAACTATACGTGATTTCGGAGTCTTCCTCAGCACGACACTCTAGCCACGTGCCCCATTTGTATGCCTCTAGTTATAACTCTGCCATAACGATTTCGGGCAGTTCAAAAAACAATGGTTTAAGGACACGGCTAAACACAAAAAACTGCGAAATGAGGGATCCCTGCATTCCAATAAGAGCAAAATTGAAACTTTGTCTCAAACTGAAAACAAAGGTTTAAGAATACGGTAATAGATCAGGGTGTCTACCACATAAAGTAAGCTTGATTCCTTGACCTTTTCTTGACCATAACAAATACGAAACACTAATATCAAAAATACATTTGTGCCAGGGATGCAGAATATGTACGATCTGGCAATCTAGGATAGGGGGAAATTTTGCAGAAAATATACAACTGATTTCGATTTTAACAATGAATTACAAAATTCTTCGAGTTATTCATTCCCATTCCTATTTTTAAAGCGATTTTTTTTTCAACTCTTTCACCGATCAGCAGTTTGCTTTCTCTTAACTTGGACCAATTGCTATTTAGAAACATGTATGTAGCTTGTTCAGGCAAATATTTTTACACTTATGGTAATACAGAACTTATAAAAGTCTATAAACATTTCATAAATCTTTGGAGAAATTTGCATATGGATTGAGGGAAATGTTGAGAGTAAAAACAGTTTCTGCGCCCCTGCATCATACTGATAGAATGAAGAAAAATTATACTTTTAAATTTAACACTATTAATATACAGGGTGATCAGCGAATAAGCCCCGATTTCAAAATTAAATATCTCTACAACAAAGATCGATAGAATTATGCTGTAAACTATACGTTTATTAGCAAAACTGTAAAAATAGTGCACAAAAGTTTAGGAAATTTAGTTACGAATATTGTCAACTAAGAATTTGAATGAAATGGAAAAAGGGAGTTTAGTCGCTAATCGTGACCAAGTGCTTCATTTCTTGACCTTTTCTTGACTTTCCTGACCTTTTTTCCAATTCTTGACTTTTCTGCGACTTTCGTGACCTTTGCATGATGGTAGACACCCTGTAGATTAATACAACTACAAGGATGATCACTCCATTCAAGCCCAGCCTGAAGTCCAAAAGAGTGGTTTAAAAACATGGTTATGGAAAAACACTTCTGTCTGTACCAACTATGCATCCGAATGAGAAGAGCATTCGAACCTAGCATCATGCCAAAAACAACGGTTTAATCCATTAGAGCCCAACTTTTGTCAGCACATTCTCAAATATATGTTGGTGCCAGAACTGATAAATAAATTTCTGACATTTGTTTGGTATGAAGACCGTAAATCTTTTTCTAAAATGTGAATAAGACCGGGAAATATTTAAATTTGTTATCACTGAGTATGTTGTAGAAATCAGATTTATTATTCAAGAAATTAAACTAGGAAAATAAACTAAGGGTTAAATGTTTGAATGACTTACAAATTTCACGACGGTCTAAAAATAGATCGCTGGGCGTTAATGGGTTAAGAATACGGGAATAGAAATCAAGAAAGATATGGAACTTCTAGGAGGACGACCCCTGTATTCCAATCAGAAGAAAACAATTCAAACCCAACGATAAGATAAAATGATCTGTTTGAAAAGACGGCTATAGAATATTACTACTACATGGACGTTTCTACATGGACGTCAGACGCTCTAGATCTGACGTCCAGCATTCGAATAAGAAAATTCGAAACCAGTCTGAAACCAAAACAAACGATTTAAGAACAAGGTATTTAAATAAAGCTACTTCACGGTCGCCCCAAGCTCTCTACCCTCCTCAAATCGAAAACGACAGTTTAAGAAAAAAATTAAAGTAAGACTTCTAGGTGGTAGCACACACTAATCGAATAAAAAAAGCGGTAAGCCATAGCTAACGGACTCTGTTTTACAACAATACAAAGAAACTGACCCTCCCTGAATTCAAATGAGATTCTGAGCCCAACCTCCAGACAGAACAAGGGTTTAAGAACACTGCGATAGAAAAACACAAAAACTAGACCCTCCATGCATTCGAACTCATCCAACAGACCAAAACATCAGTTTAAGAACACAGTTAAAGAATAATACAAGAAGATAGGCACTTCTTGCATTGTAACCCAACTTCGATACTGAACAACTGTTTAACCCATTTATGCCTAGCGTCCCTTTTTTGGGACGGCATTTTCGCTATTAGTCGAAAGCGTTATTTATTTTTCCTAGCCTTTATTCATGAGTATTGAGCCTCAACTCTACAAAATATTTTAACATGACCCAGTAGGATGTTGATATTTCAATTTTTATGTATAATTATTTTAAAGGAAATCATCCCTTGTTCAAGAAGTTGACATCAGAAATGTATCTATTATTTCTGTTATCAGTAAAAATATAAGAAAGTCGCAAAAATATCCAGGCACAAATGGGTTAAGAACACGGTTGAAGAATACTACATGGACGCTCCATGTACTCGAACCCAACATCCAGACAGAACAACGGTTTAAGAACACGAGGACGGAACAATATAAAGAAAAGGACCAATCGAACAAAACCAGTAGAGGAATAACGGTTTAAAAACACCGTGCTGGCACAATACAAAGAAATGGACCCGCCTTGCATTCGAACTCTGCCAGCAGACGAAAATATCGGTTTATGAACACTAGGCTAAATTCTCTTCAGCCTAGAAGAGCGAAAAATACTTCTAGGCTGACGAGCAGTGTAATCGAATGTGAAGAGAATTTAAATGCCGTCTCCGTGCATTCGAACGCTATAATATTCCATCATGGATACTCCATGAATTCTAAAACCAACGCGACAAAAGGATAATATAAAAACATTGATGCTTCCTGGATTCCAACCCAACTTCCAGCATTTGAACCCCGCGCGATGGGACCCGAACCCGGGACCTTCATACTTCGCCTATCTACCATTTCCAGTGACTTGACCACTGTGCCATGGTGAGGCACAACCAGTGGCGGATCCACGGGGGGGGGCTCTGGGGGCTCGAGCCCCCCCCCAGAGCTAAAAATACACTATTGATTAGGGAAGTTAAAAAAATTGTAAATTTTCACATGAACTGAAATTTAAAAAAGGAGTACTGTATATACAGTTGACTCTCTGTTTAATGGCGATCTCTTTCCAACGACGATATTTCAAGGTCCCAGCAATTCCAGCGTAAAAAATTTCTAATCAAAGACGACGTCGTTTCTGTTTAACAACGTTTTTTTTTTTTCATCTTACGCTACAGGAACAGGGGGAAAATTTTTTAAGAGTGGGAAAAAGTGTCGGGGAATGTCAAAAGTGCAATTCGCAAGTAAGACAATCTCAACTACCTGAGTGTATTCTCAAAGGTATTTTAGAAGCAAAGAGAAAATTCTTGAAGCAGCACAAAAATTTAGTTCGGGATCCAAATCCAAACGGCTAAAAAGTCAATGTGGCCGATTAGAAGAGTTTGCCAAGGCACTTCTGCATGCAAATGGTTGCATGAAGCAAGAGCATCCAACATTCTAATTTCTGGGCCCTCACCATGGCCGAGTGGATAAGACACTCGACATGATAGGCGGCAGAAGTGTGAAGGTCCCGCGTTTGGGCCTACCACGCGGCTGTCGATCTAACTATCTGGAGCTTTTCCAGATGGTTTTCTGCAGATTTAAAATGAATACGCGTTAGAACCTCTGAAAAAAAGACCAAGGCAACCGCCCCAGAATGCGGATGCCTCTAGTATAGGCTTGCCACATAACACATAACTCCAATTTCTGGAGGCCCGACGAATGGCTGAGCGCATAGTGCTCGCAACAGGGAGACGAAAAGTGCCTGGTTCAAACTCAGGTCGCGTCCGTCAATCTAGCCGTTCGTAGTCTTTACGCAGTTTTCTCCGAAACTTTCCATAAATACGGATTAAGACCCCTTAGAAGAACCCCCACGTAAGGCATCCCTCATGTAGATAATTGTTCGTATTACCAAAATAAAATCAACCAATTACTGTAGTGCTGTTATTCTACCAGAAAAAATTTGGAATGCAAAATTTTTCAGGCTTCGGCTGGTTAGCTAGAAAAAATTCATAAAATGGAAGCTGACGCATTTCACATTTGAGAAAAATCTGGAAGAAAGAATAACGGGAAGGCGAAAAAATGAAAACAACTGTCTCCTTTTGATTTTCTTGAAAACCTAATTTTTATTGTATTTTCTTGTTTTTTACTACCTTCTTTTAAGGTAACTTAAAAATAATTTTTTTTGTGGATAATAAAAACAATATAATGATAACAAAACTAACATCTTTAAGTAAGCCAATATATCACGAAAAATATTCAGTCCTAAGAATGTAAAGTGGAAAGGGTTGATGTTGGTGCTGTAGGATTACGGCCAATTATCTTCGCATGGAATCTAAGCCGATGGGTGGGGTGCACTCCGTGGGGATCTTTCTAAGGGGTCCTAACCCTTATTTACTCTAAGTTTCGGAGGAAAGCACGGAAAACTCCGAGCAGCTAGGTCGGCGGACGCGAACTGGTTTTGAACCAGGCATCTTCCAAAGTGTAAAGGGAAATATTATTCTTTTACATATTCTGTTTATGGAAGATCTCTATTTAAGGACGATTTTTCACATTTTCACGGTTCCTTGAAAGTCATTAAACAGAGAGACAACTCTCTCTCTCTCTCTCTCTCTATATATATATATATATATATAGTTGTGGCTCTCTGTTTAACGACTATATATATACATATACCAAGAATATTTACACCAATACTTATTGAGTCCTTATGTACTAAACATAATTTCTCTATTTAAGAAAATGATAGAGCTTTTATTTTTAAACAAAAGGAGGGGCGAATTTTATTGACTCGCTATCGCTATAGTGGCTGGAGTACAGTTCCCAGTTTTATTTGTACAGTGGAACCTATCTAATGGGACTACCCTTGGGAAGAATAAAACTGGTCACCTTATAAAGACGGTCACCTTACAAAGGTGTTAAAGTGTGATGGTTGTAAAGCAAAATTGCATTAAAGTTGTCACTACAGACAGACGATCTCTTGAGAAAAGGTGGTCACTTTAGCAGGTTCCACTGTATTTGAATGGACGACGGCACACTGATACGGGAGAAAAAATCTGCCTTTGCTCTCTCCATTTTATAGGGGACGGAGTTTGCGGTTTAGTGCAGAAATATTTTATCGGTAAGCCCCGAATTGCCATTAAAAAGTCGTAAAATTCGTGAAGAGAATGAATGCCCTCTTACCCACTGGTGTCACGTTAGACGTAGGGGTAATCAGCATCGGCCTTAAGTGATGCTGAAGCATAGACGAATCATCCAACCCTCCGCAATTGTGCAGCTTTCATTCTTTCAACAGCTCTTATAAGTTGTCCACACCACCGAGACGTATGTGTACAAATCCTCATTATAAAAGTAAAACATATTCTAAGATATCAGACAAAGTGAGTACCTGGCAATGTATAGCTGGTCTGGTTTGAAAAAAGAAAGCTCAAATTGTAAATAGCAGGTAATAGTAATAAAAGTTGTAAACAGCAATTAAGGTTGGTTTACTACAGTCCTCACAGAAAAGGATGGGAATTACTTAATCTGGAAAACTTAATGCCATCCTAAAATGCGCAAATATATGCTGTGATCACTGTATATTGCACGGTGGCTGTGAAATGGGTTCAATAATGCATTCAGCAATTATACTCTGTACACACTAAAATGTTAATGGTTAGGGCCAGCGAACAACAACATGAATAAAGGTCTTGCTGATTAGCCACGTCTTGTCTACAGGGGTTAAAGCGACATTTTTCTGGCGAAATTTACGACTTTTAATGACCAGTCGGGATCTACTAACAAAAGATTAATGTGCTAAACTGAAAGCCCTGTCCTCCCCACACAATGGAGAGAGCAATGGAACTTTTTTTTCCCGTATCAGTCCCGTCGTCCAATGAAACGCATAAAACACGTGGCTTATGAGCATCGGCCTTAACTTGATCGGTATAGGGCGCACGATAGCTCTGCCCCCCCCCCCATACCGAGTTTTCTTTCGACGGTTCTTGCAGCAGACAGCACAGCATACTTATTTAGTTGTGATATACCATGTCTAATTATACATTGGGAGAAAAAGTATAGGGATATCATTGTATCATCCTAATGAAAAACGGAGCCCCCCCCCCCCCCAGATGGTTTCTCTGGATTCGCCCCTGGGCTCAACCAACCTTTTCGGTGAAACATTCGTTCATTTGAAGATTATCATTGGCCGAAAACGTGGCTTTGTATCCCCAAATATCAGAGTTGACCTAAAGAAATTTCAGTGACGTCACGTGAAAGTACTCTATAACCGTGCTCTTAAACTACTGTTTTTGTCTCTGGAATTCCAACGGCCTGCTTGTGCTTTCCGAAGAGGACTACGGGTCTTCTTAGCCGTGCTCTTAAACTCTTAAATCGTTTCCATAACCGTGTTCTTAAACTCTTAGTTTCCATAAACGTGTTCTTAAACTCTTAGTTTCCATAACCGTGTTCTTAAACTAATTTTTTCTCTAACCGTGCTCTTAAACTAATTTGCCCATTTGCACAGAACCAATAGAAGAAATTAACGGTTTAAGAACACGGACAGAAAAAAAAAATGGGGCCTACATTGGAACCCAACTAGCATTTGCAAAAATAAGTTTAAAAACACGGTTACTACATGGACACTTCCTGCACTAAAACCCAGAGCCTTATTATCGCATGTGCAAATCGGGACTTTGGCCAGGTTCTCAAGCTCTAAAGCCCCCCCCCCCCCCGATTTTAAATTATGTTCTGAAATATATTTTTTATATCAAAATTTTATGAAAAATAAAACAAATTTCATAGATAGGGCCTCGGGCTCTGCTAAAACACAACATCGAAACAGAATAAAGCTTGAAGAACCCGCCTAACAAAATACACTTCTCTCCTGACAACCCCTGTAATCGGATGTAAAGAGAATTCGAACTCAGATTTATACCAAAAAATTTGATTTAAGAACACGGTGAGAGAAAAAAAAAATGGGGCATACATTGCAACCCTACCAAAGAGCAGTCGAAATAATTAATTGAAGCATACCGTTAAAGAATAATAAAAATGAGCAAATTAGTTTAACACGGTTAGAGAAAAAAATAAGAACACGGTTATGGAAAATGTTTAAGAGTTTAAGAACACGGTTAAGAACGTCCGTAGGCCGCTTCGGAGTGCACAAGCAGGCCCGGTAGAATCATGATTTCCCCGACCCAACCAGAGGCGAAAACAGTGTTTTAAGAACACGGTTATAGAAAAACATGAAATGGAACCTGAAATCCAACCCTACCACCAGCAGACAAAAAATCAGTTTGAGGACGCGATAAAAGAATAATACTGAACATTGACGCTCCCTGGATTCCAACCCCACTTCCAGCTTTTGAACCCAACCTAACAGGACTCTTTGGACACTAACTTCATTCTAATCCAACCTCCAGGTAGAACAACGGTTTAAGAACACGGTGATAGAAAAACCAAGAAAGGGACCTTTCCTGCATTCCAATACTAGCGGACAAAAATTAAGTTTAAGGACATGGTTAGAGAAAAATACTACGGCATGGACGCTCTCTGTACTCGAACCCAGCCTTAAACCGGAACAACAGTTTAGGAACAGGCTGTTGGAACAACACAAAGAAATGGACCATGTTTGCAATCGAACCGAACAAGCATACAAAAACTGCAGTTTAAGCAGAGAGTTAGAGAATAACCCTTCGAACCCAACAAGCAGAGAGAAAACAACGGTCTAAGAACACGCTCAAAGACAAACAGAGAAAAGGAACCTTCATTGGTAGCCAAGAAACAAACGAAAACATTAGTTTGAGAACACGGTTAGAGAAAGCCACTACAACGACGCTACTGGTTTCTAACCAAACCTCCAGACGGAACAACGGTTTAAGAACACGTTTAAAGGAAAATAATTCTATGTTGACTATCCCCTTAATTGAAAGCCAAGAGAATTCAAACGCAGTCTCATCCAAAAACATTGATTTAAGAAAACGGTGAGAGAAAGACACAAAGAAATGATTCCTTCCAGCATAAGAAAACTTTAGTTTAAGAACAGGCTAAAAATTAATAGGAGTTAGTGGACGCTAACTGCATTCTAATCTAACGTTCAGAATGAACAATGATTTCAGAACACGGATACACGACAAAGTAATGGATGTTTCATACTTTCCAGTAAAACCAGCAGACGAAGGATTTTTGTTTAAGAACAGAGTAAGAGAATAATCGCTTTAAAAGCACACCTATCAAAATACACTTCTCTCCTGACGACCCCTGAAATCAAATAAAAAGAGAATTCAAACGCAGATTTATGCCAAAAACTATGGTTTAAGAACACGGTGAGAAAAAAAAAAAAAAAAAAAAAAAAAAAAAAGAAATGGGGCATAACTTCGAACCCAACAAGAAGTCGAAAAAATTAATTTAACCCATTTATGCCTAGTGTCCCTTTTTTGGGACGGCATTTTCGCAATTAGTCGAAAACGTAATTTATTTTTCCTACCCTTTATTCAGGAGTATTGAGCCTCAACGCTACAAAATATTTTAACATGACCAAGTAGGATGTTGATATTTCGATTTTTATGCATAATGATTTTAAAAGAAATCATCCCTTGTTCAAGAAGTTGACATCAGAAATTTATCTATTATTTCTGTTATCAGTAAAAATCGAAGAAAGTCGCAAAAATATCCAGGCACAAATGGGTTAAAAACACCGTTAAGAAACAATACAAATAGGCAAATTAGTTTAAGAACGCGGATAGAGAAAAAATTAGTTTAACAACACGGTTGTGGAATATGTTTAAGAGTTTAAGAACGTCTCAGGCCTCTTCGAAGTGCACAAGCAGGGCCCTGTAGAATTTCGGTTTTCCTGACCCAACCAGAGACGAAATGAGTGTTTTAGAACACGGTTATAGAAAAACATGGAACCTGCAATTTAACCCTACCACCGGCATTTGAAACCGTGAGTTTATAGATGCGGTAGAAGAAAAATACTGTAACATTCACGCTCCCTATATTCCAACGCAAATTCCAGCATTTGAACCCCACCTAATAGGACTGCATGGACACTAACTTCATTCTAATCCGACCTCCAGATAGAACAACGGTTTAAGAACACGGTCATAGAAAAAGAAATAAAGGGGCCTTTCCCGTTCCAACACCAGCAGACGATAATTTAAGTTTATGAACACAGAGAATAATACTACGGCATGGACACTCCCTGTACTCGAACCAAAACTTTACACGGAACAACAGTTTAGGAACAGGCTCGTGGAACATACCAAAGGAAGGGACCATGCCTGCAATCGAACCGAACGAGCAGACAAAAACTTCAGTTTAATCAGAGGGTCAGAGAATAATACTTCGAACCCAATTAGCAGATTAAAACAACAGTTTAAGAACAGGGTCATACCCAAACATCGAAATGGAACCTGAATTGGTAGCCGAGAAACATACGGAACCATAAGTTTAAGAACAAGTTTAGAGAAAGCCACTACGAGGACGCTGCTGGTTTCTAACCCAACCTCCAGACGGAACACGGTTAAAGAAAAATAATTCTAGGTTGGCTACCCCTGTAATATAATGCCAAGAGAATTCGAAGGGCCTTGTGGCAAACACAATAGTCTAAGAACACAAAAGAAATGAAAATTCTCTGCATTCGAACCCAACCAGAAGAAGAAGATGAAATCAATGGTTTAAGAGCACGGTTAGTAAAAAAAAAAAGTAATAGGGCCTAAACTGGAACCAAACCAGTAGTGTAAAAAAGTAGTTTAAGAGCACGGTTACTATATGGACACTTCCTTCGCGAAAACCCAGCGTCCAAACAGAATACCTCTTTAAGAACACACCTATCAAAATACACCTCTAAGCTGACGACCCCTGTAATCGGATGTAAGGGAATTCGAACACTGATTTATGTGATAAACTATGGTTTAAGAACACGGTGAGAGGAAAAAAAGGAATAGGACATACATTGCAACCCAACCAGCAGTTGATAAATTAGTTTAAGAACACCGTTAAAGAATAATACTATATGGGCAAATTGGTTTAAGAACACGGTTAGAGAAACATTTTAAGAGTTCAAGAACGTCGGTATGCCTCTATCAGACTGCACGAGCTGGCCCAGGTATATCACGATAGTCCCGATCCAACCACAGACAAAAACAGTGCTTTAAGAACACGATTCTAGAAAAACATTAAGGGGAACCAGCACTCGAACCCTACCAGAAACAGACGAAAACATCATGTTAAGGTCACGATTAAAGAAATATTCTGTATCATTGACGCACCGTAGATTCGAACATTTTAACCCAACTTCCAGCATTTTAACCGAACCTAATAGGACTACATGGACACTAACTTCATTCTAGTCCAACTTCCAGATAGAAGAACGGATTAAGAATACGGTTATAGAAAAACAAAGAAAGGGACCATTTCCGCATTCCAAAACCAGCAGAGGAAAATTTGAGTTTAAGAACACGTTTAGAGAATAATACCACGGCATAAACACTCTCTGTGCTCGAAGCCAACCTTTAACCGGAACAACAGTTTAGGAACAGGCTGATGGAACAACACAAAGAAATGGATCATGCCTGCAATCGAACCGAACCAGCAGACAAAAACTTCAGTTCAAGCAGAGGGTTAGAGAAGAATGCTTAGAGCCCAACAAGCAGAAAAAAAAACAACGGTTTAGGAACACGGTCATGGAAAAACATAGAAATGGAACCGGCATTGGTACCCAACCAACAAACAAAAAAATCAGTTTAAGATAACGGTTAGAGAAAGCCACTACCACGACGCTGCTGGTTTCTAACATAACCTCCAGACGGAACAACGGTTCAAGAACACCGGTCAAGAAAAATAATTCTAGGCTGGGTACCCTTCGAAAATATTAGTTTAAGAACACGATTAGAGAAAGCCACTACTACGACGCTGCTGGTTTCTAACCAAACCTCAAGACCAAGGAAGTTCAACTAATGGAGAATGCCATGTTCCCCGTTTTTGAAGCCAAAAACCACGCCCCTTCATCACCCAAAGCATTGGATATCGTCATCGGAAAACATGTAAATTTATATATTTGAAATTATACAATAAAAAACAAGTTAATATGCGTAAACAACCTTACATAAACGTAAAATGGATAAACAAATTGGTTAGAAACTAATATTTTTATTAACAATTCCGGAACTCGTTTTTCAATGCATCTCTATGTGTTCTTCTATCATTTGGGGAGATAAGGGTGTGTGGCACAAGCTTGATTTTCCTAGCACTGCGTAGCGCAACATTGGCAACTCCTTTAGTTAAACCTCCTTGCTCAAGACGGAACAATGGTTTAAGACACGGTTAAAGGAAAATAATTCTAGCTTGGCTAAATCGAATGCCAAGAGAATTCAAACACAGTCTCATCCAAAAACATTGATTTAAGAACACGCTAAGAGGAAGACACAAAGAAATGATTCCTGCCAGCATAAGAAAACTTTAGTTTAAGAACAGGCTTAAAGATTAATAGGACTCAGTGGACGCTAACTGATTTCTAATCCAACGTCCAGAAAGAACAACGGTTTAAGAAGATGGATATAGGACAAGGAAATATACGTTTCATGCATTCCAAAGTAACCAACAGACGAAAATTTTAGTTTAAGAACACAGAGAATAATATTAGTGCATGGACGCTCCCTGTATTCGAGCTACACCTACAAACGGAACAGCGGTTTAAGAACGCGGGATTGAACAGCGCAAAGAATTGGACCATGCCTGAAGTAGAACATTCCGAGCAGAGAAAACTTAAATTTAAAAACACAGATACAGAGTAATACTATAACATGGATGTTCTCTGGATTCTAACCCAACCTCCAGAGGGAACAACAGTTTAAGAATACCACAAAGAAATGGACATTGCAGGCAATCGAACAGAACCAGCACACGAAAACATCATATTAAAACACGGTTACAGAAAGACAGTACCAGTACGCTGCTAGTTTCTAACCTAAACTCCAGACGTGACAACGGTTTAAGAACACGGTTAAAGAAAAATAATTCTAGGCTGGGTACCTTTGCAATATAATCAATCCTAAGAGAATTTGAAGGCAGCCTCATACAAAAAACAATAGATTAAGAACACAAAAAAAATTAAAATTCTCCGCATTCAGTAGAAGAAATATATGGTTTAACCCTCTGGCTGATCATCCCGCCATTTCCATGGGCAACTCAAATGTAGCAAAATTTGCTCATCCCGCGACTTTCGTGGGTAGATTGAGGAGAGCATTTATTAAAAAAAAATTTTTTTTGATGTTATAACATCTGATATTGGTTTTTCTGAAGCTTAGTTTCTCATGATAAAAATCTATATTAAAAATCTTTTCTAGAAAGAAAAAATTCCCATTTCAATTCTCTAACGTATATACATTTGAAATATGGAAAAAAAAAAATTACACAATTTTTGAAGCGATTTTGCCCCAAAAATTGAGCAGTCAGAGGGTTAAGAAGGCGGGAGAGAAAGAGAAAAAAAAAAAAGACATGGCCCCTCCGCTTCAGTTTAAGAACAGGGTTAAAGATTAATAGGACTAAGTGGACGCTAACGGCATTCTAATCCAACCTCCAGATAGAATAACGGTTTAAGAACACGGTGATAGAAGAACCAAGAAAGGGACCTTTCCTGCATTTCAACCCCAGTAGCTGGAAATTTAAGTTTAAAAACACGGTTAGAGAATAATACTACGGCATCTTCGCTCCCTGTATTCGAAATCAACCTTTAACCGGAACAACAATTTAGGAACAGGCTGATAGAACAACACAAAGAAATGGACCATGCTAGCAATCGAACCGAACCAGCAGACAAAAACTTCAGTTTAAGAAGAGGGTTAGACAATAATACTTCGAACCCAACAAGCAGATTAAAACAACGGTTTATGAGAACAGTTATACCAAACATCGAAATGGAACCAACACTGATAGCCGAGAAACATCAGCTTAAGAACAGGGTTAGAGAAAGCCCCTACGAGGACACTGCTGGTTTCTAACTCAACCTCCAGACGAAACATGGTTAAACAAAAATAACTCCAGGCTGGCTACTAGAGATGAGACGGGCTCAGCCCGAGCCCGAAAGCCCGATCCCGACTCGGGCTCGGGCTCTGTAATTCACGATTGCGTTCGGGCTCGGGCTCGTGAAAAATTTCTCCTTTGAACATACTCCTTGAAACAGATTTTAAAAAGTGATTCATGGGATAAATAGACGCACTTATTTAAAAAAAATAGCGGCACGGGAGACTAGAAGGTGTGTGAAGCTCCAAAATGTATTGTATCCTATTAATGAAGTAGTTAATTTTATTTGTCTTTAGCTGAAATTTCGGGCTCGGGCTCCAACTTTAATAATATTGCTCGGGCTCGGGCGGGCTCGGATTAAAAGTCTTCGGGCTCGGGCTTCAAAAATTGAGCCCGAACTCATCTCTACTGGCTACCCCTGTAATTAAATGTGAAGAGAATTCGAAGGCTGCCTTGTGGCAAAGACAATGGTTTAAGAACACAAAGAAATGAAAATTCTCTTCATTCGAAGACAACCAGTAGTAGTAGATAAAATCAAAGATTTAAGAACAGGGTTGAAAGGAAAAAAAAAATAGGACCTACACTGGAACCCAACCGGAGGTCGAAAAAATTAGTTTAAGAACACCGTTAAAGAATACTACAAATGGGCAAATTAGTTTAGCACGGTAAGAGAAAAAATTAGTTTAAGAATACGGTTTAGAACGTCCATATACATCTTCAAAATGCACAAGCAGTCCCGGTAGAATCACGATGGACCCGACCCAACAAAGGACGAAAGCGGTATTTTAAGAACACTGTTATAGAAAAATATGAAATAGAACCCGCAATCGAACCCTACCACCAGTAGACGATAACTTCAGTTTAAGGACGCAATTAAAGAATAATACTATAACATTGACGCTCCCTGGATTCCAACCAAACTTCCGGCATTTGAAAACATCTAATAGAACTGCATGGAGACTAACTTCATTCTAATCCAACCTCCAGATAGAACTACGGTTTAAGAACACGGTGATTGAAAAACAAATAAAGGGACCTTTCCTGTTGCAACACCAGCAGACGAAAATTTAAGTTTATGAACACGGTTAGAGAATAATACTACGGCATGGAAGTTTCCTGCACTCGAACCCTACATTTAACTGGCACAACAGTTTAGGAACAGGCTGATGAAACAAAAGAAAGAAATGGACCATACCTGCAATCGAACCGAACTAGCAGACAAAAAATTCAGTTTCAGCACACGGTTAGAGAATAATACTTGGAACCCAACAAGTAGAAAAAAAAAAACAGCGGTTTAGGAACACGGTCATGGTAAAACATACAATTGGAACCGGTATTGGTACACAAATAATAAACGAAAATATCAGTTTAAGAACACGGTTAGAGGGAAAAAATTTGTTTAAGAACACGGTAATGGATTCAATTTAAGAGTTTAAGAACATGGATAAGAACGTCCCCGTAGGTCTCTTCGAGCGCACAAGGAGGCGCGTTAGAATGACGATGGTCGCAATCCAACTAGAGACGAAAAGAGTGTTTTAAGAACACTGTTATCGAGAACTAAATAAAGGGACCCTTCCTGTTCCAACACCAGCGGACGAAAAATTAAGTTTAAGGACACGGTTAGAGAATACTACGGCATGGACGCTCTCTGTACTCGAACCCAGCCTTTAACCGGAACAACAGTTTAGGAACAGGCTGATGGAAAAACACAAAGAAGTGGACCATGTGTTCAATCGAACCGAACAAGCAGACAAAAACTGCAGCTTAAGCAGAGAGTTGGAGAATAATCCTTCGAACCCAACAAGCAGAGAGAAAACAACGGTTTAAGAAGACGGTCATACCCAAACAGTGAAATGCAACGTGAACTGCTAGCCAAGAAACATACGAAAACACGAGTTTAAGAACACGGTTAGGGAAAGTCACTACCAGGACGCTGCTGGCTTTTAACCCAACCTCCAGAGGGAAGAACGGTTTAAGATCACGTTTAAAGAAAAAATTCTAGGTTGCTTCCCCTAAAATCGAACGGTTTGGTACTATTCGGCGCGAAACTCATTTTTACTTTAAATAATGTACAAAAATAAAGATTTTTTTTTTTTTAAACTTTATAATAAAGACAAACTATTTTAATTCCGTATAATACAATATAATCAGTGCTGGCCGCT
Organism: Cheiracanthium punctorium; assembly: GCA_038373885.1. Lineage (NCBI taxonomy): Eukaryota > Metazoa > Arthropoda > Arachnida > Araneae > Cheiracanthiidae > Cheiracanthium > Cheiracanthium punctorium. Next base: position 616,830 of record JAWZYV010012596.1, on the reverse strand, counting down.
TTGCGAGACCAAAAAAAAAAAAACACATCAGACCAAAAAAAACCATCCGGCCTTCGCCTCAAGGGGCCCCCTCGAAAATATGCGAACACTGGCCCCCTTTGCGAGACCTAAAAAAACATCAGTGCGTGCGGCCATCGCTTCAGGGGGCCCCCCTCAAAAATATGGTAATGCTGGCCCCTTTGCGAGACCTAAAAAAACATCAGTGGGTCCGGCCATCGCTTCAGGGGCCCACCTCGAAAATATCCTAACGCTGGCCCCTTTGCAAGAGAAGTTGAAGCACTTTAAATTATACAAATTTCTATTAATTACAATTTTTTTGTTCATGCATGAGAAACATGGATTTTCACCGACAAAATGAGCTTCGCGCCGAATTGGCCGCGCCGAATAGTCCCATCCCGGAAATCGAATGCCAAGAGAATTCAAACGTAGTCTCATCCAAAAAGATTGATTTAAGAACACTGTGAGTGAAAGACACAAACAAGTGATTCCTTCCAGCATAAGAAAAATTAAGTTTAACAGGGTTATACTTAATAGGACTAAGTAGACGCTAACTGCATTCTAATCCAACGTCCAGAAAGAACAACGGTTTAAGAACATGGATATACCATAAAGAAATGGGAGTTTCATACATTCCAGTCCAGCCAACAGGTTTTTGTTTAAGAACACAGAGAATTATATTATTGCATTGACGCTCCCTTTATTCGATCCACACAAACGAAACAACGGTTTAAGAAAGCGGGAATGGAACAGCGCAGAAATGGACCATGCCTGGAACAGAACATTCCGAGCAGATGAAAACATCATTTTAAGAACACGGCTACAGAAAGACACTACCAGGACGATGCTGGTTTCTAACCCAAACTCCAGACGTAACAACGGTTTAAGAACACAGTTAAAGTAAAATAATTCTGTGCTGGGTACCTTCGTAATTAAATGTCATGAGAATTCGAAGTCAGCCTAGTAAAAAAAAACAGTTTAAGAACACAAAAATGAAAATTCTCAACATTCTAACCCAACCAACAAACGAAAATATCAGTTTAAGAACACGGTTAGAGAAAGCCACTACAGGACGCTGTGGGTTTCAAACCCAACCTCCAGACGGAACAACGGTTAAAGAATATGGGTCAAGAAAAAGAAAACTAGGGTGGGTACCCCACTAATTTAATGCCATGAGAATTCGAAGGCAACCTCTTGTCAAAAACAAGAGTTTAAGAACACAAACAATGAAAATTCTCTGCATTCGAACCTTACCAGTAGACGAAATCAACGGTTTAAGAACACGAGTAGAGAAAAAAAAATAGAGTCTACACCATGGGCGCTGATGGCTCCGACCCAACCAGCAGGCCCGGACTGGTAGGGAGGCCATGCCGCCCGTCTCAAGAGAAGAGGGGGGCCCGGGTTATTGTGCAACTGATAAATAGAATGTGTTAACTTTCGGGGTATTGGGGAGGTGTGGTGTTATTATTAATTAATTATGATTGATAATTAATGCATTAATAAAATATTGATCTATTAATTAATATGTGTCATTCAAATTAATCTCTTGTTCATTCGGGAACCCTCACTCAAAAAATTTTGAGAACTACATTTAAAGTGAAGTGTTTTGAAGCCTTCTGTGGCGCAATTGCAGCGGAAATTTTGTTTTTTTATGTGTCAAACTTCATTCAAGTGCTATCAGTATAGCACTTTTTAAAAAATTTTTCTTTCTTTTTTTCTTGTTTGGGGGCCCACGCTCAGCAGGGAGGGCCCGCCGAGGGTGGGGACCCACCCGTCTGCAGACAGTCGGACACACTGGCCAGTCCGGGCCTGCCAACCAGGGACGAAAAGAGTGGTTTAAGAACCGGTTCTAGAAAAAACATGAAATGGAACCTGCAATCTAACGGAAAAAACACTCAAATTACTAGTGTTAAACGATAAAGTAAATAAAAAACTTTGTAAAAAACACACATAAGATGTTATAAGGCAAGAACCTACCTAATCTTCTTACCTATAACATCTTATGTGTGTTTTTTACAAAGTTTTTTTATTTACTTTACCTGCAATCTAACCCTACCACCAGCATAGGAAAACATTAGTTTAAGGACGCGATAAACGAATAATACTATAACGTTGACGCTCCCTGGATTCAAATCCAAATTCCAGCATTTGAATCTAATATAATAGGACTACATGGACACTAACTTCATTCTAATCAACCTTCAGACAGAACAACAGTTTAAGAACACGGTGATTGAAAAACAAATAAAAGGACCTTTCCTGTTCCAACAGCAGCAGACGAAAATTTAAGTTTATGAACACGGTTAGAGAATAATACTACGGCATGGAAGCTCCCTGCCCTCGAATCCAACCTTTAACTGGAACAACAGTTTAGGAACAGGCTGACTGAACAACACAAAGAAATACACCATGCCTGAAATAGAAAAAAACCGAAAACTTCAGTTCAAGCAGAGGGTAAGAGAATAATACTTCGAACCCAACAAGCAGATGAAAACAACGGTTTACGAACACGGTCATACCCAAACATCGAAATGGAACCTGCATGGGTAGCCGAGAAACATATGGAACCATCAGCTTAAGAACAGGTTTAGAGAAAGCCACTAACGGGACGCTGCTGGTTTTTAACCAACCTCCAAACGGAACAACGGTTTAAAAACACGGGTAAAGAGAAATAATTCTGGGCAGGGTACCATTATAATTTAAGGCCAAGACAATTCGAAGGCAACCTTATGCCGAAAAACAAGAGTTTAAGAACAAGGAATTGAAAATTCTCTGCATTCCAACCCAACCAGTAGACGAAATCAACGGTTTAAGAATACGAGTAGAGAAAAAATAAAAGAAATGCTTCCTTCACTATGGGTGCTGTCCAACCAGCAGTTGAAAAAATTAGTATACGAACACGGTTAGAGAATAATACCATACTTTATGGACAGTTTCTGCACTGAAACCTAATGTCCAAACACAATTACGCTTTATGAACACACCTATCAAAATACACTTCTATGCGGACGACCCCTGTAATCGGATGTAAAGGGAATTCGAACGCGGATTTAGGCCATAAACTGTGGTTTAAGAACAAGGTCGGAGGAGGGGGAGGAAAAAAAAAAAAAAAGCAATGGGGCTTTCATTATAACCCAACCAGCAGTCAGAAAAATTAGTTTAAGAACACCGTTAAAGGATAATACTATACGGGCAAATTGGTTTAAGAACAGGATTAGAGAAAAAATTAGTTTTTGAGCACGGTTAGAGAAACATTCTAAGAGTTTAAGAACGTTGGTATGCTTCTTTCAGAGTTCACAAGCAGGCCCGGCTGTATCACGATGGCCCCGATCCAACCACAGAGAAAAACAGTGCTTTAATAACACGATTCTAGAAAAACATGAAGGGGAACCTACACTCGAACCCAACCACAAACAGACGAAAACATGAATTTAAGGACACGATTAAAGAAATATTCTATATCATTGACGCTCCGTGGATTCCAATCCAACTTCCAGCATTTTAACCCAACTATAATAGGACTGCATGGACACTAACTTCATTCTAATCCAACTTCCAGATAGAAGAACGGTTTAATAATACGGTTATAGAAAAACAAAGAAAGGGACCTTTTCTGCCTTCCAACACCAGCAGAGGAAAATTTAAGAACACGTTTAGAGAATAATACTACGGCATAAACACTCTCTGTGCTCGAAGCCAACCTTTAACCGGAATAACAGTTCAGGAACAGGCTGATGGAACAACACAAAGAAATGGATCATGCCTGCAATCGAACCGACCCAGCAGGCAAAAACTTCAGTTCAAGCAGAGGGTTAGAGAATAATGCTTCGAACCCAACAAGCAGAAAAAAACAACGTTTTAGGAACTCGGTCATGGAAAAACATACAAATGGAACCGGCATTGGTACCAAACCAACGAAAATATCAGTTTAAGAACACGGTTAGAGAAAGCCACTACGACGATGCTGCTGCTTTCCAACATAACCTCCGGAAGGAACAACGGTTTAAGAACACGGGCCAAGAAAAGTAATTCTAGGCTGGGTAACAAGGCCGTGCCCCCCAAAAAAATTCAGGGGCGGGGATCAAGAGGTGAAAAAACCTAAATTTTTCACAAAATGGCTTCATTTTTACTTTCCGAACATGTACCATGTAAAGAAAGTATTATAATCATGAAAAAATTCGACTTCGAGATTTTTGTGTATTGACACGTTTTGAGGTCTTCTGAATTCATTTATGATATTTTTACGAGATGTGTGTGTGCGCGCGCGCGTGTGTGTGTGTGTGAACACGACAGCTCCTAAACGGGGCACTCGATTGAGCTCAAATTGGGTATATATGTTATAAACCACCATCCTAAGACAGGTATTGATTTTGGTGTGTATAGGACTTATAGATTTTTACAGGACTACGACAAAGATTTCTCTTACATTATGGTATATGGGAGAAAATCCTTGAAAGTGCGCTAGCGTTTAAACGGTACATTCTATTGAGCTCAAATTGAAAAAAAACTTAGAATTTTTGCTGAATTATTCATCGATTAAAATTTATTTAAATGCTTGGTAATGATCTTAATCATAGGTGTTCGGTAAGTTGAGTGGAGTCACTCCAGATTTTTATTGTTTTGTTAACAAAATTTTAAATTTCAGGGGGGGGGGACCGGACCCCCCCCCCGATCCCTTCCCTAGGTACGGCCTGGCTGGGTACCCTTCGAAAACATTAGTTTAAGAATACGGTTAGAGAAAGCCACTACCACGACAATGCTGGTTTCTAACCCAGCCTCAAGACGGAAAAACTCCAGTTTAAGAACAGGTTTAAAGATTAATAGGACTCAGTGGACGCTAATTGCATTCTAATCCAACATCCAAAAAAAACAACGGTTTAAGAAGACGGATATAGGACAAGGAAATATACATTTCATTCATTCCAAAGGAACCAACAGACGAAAATTTTAGTTTAAGAACACGGTTAGAGAACAATACTTGGGCATGGACGCTCGCTGTACTCGAACCCATCCTTAAACCGGAACAACACAAAGAAATGGACTATGCCTGCAATGGAACCGAACCAGCAGACAAAAACTCCAGTTTAAGCAGAGGGTTAGAGAATACTTGGAACCCAACAAGCAGACGAAAACAACCGTTTAGGCTCACGGTTAAGGAAAGATAATTCTAGGTTGGCTACCCCTGTAATCGAATGGCAAGAGAATTCAAACGCAGCCTTACCTAAAAACATTGATTTAAGAATACCGTGAGAGAAAGACACAAAGAAATGATTTGCTTCCAGCATAAAAAAACTCCAGTTTAAGAAGAGGCTTAAACATTAGGACTAAGTGTGTGTGTGTGTGTGTGGGGGGGGGTAACAGCATTCTAATCCAACGTCCAGAAAGAACAACAGTTTAAGAACACTGATATACGACAAAGAAATGGACATTTCATACACTCCAGTCCAACCAGCAGACGAAAATTTTTGTATAAGAACAGCGTTAGAGAATAATGTTACTGCATGGATGCTTATTTGTACGAAGTAAAAAGGAGTATAATGGGGAGGAGGGCGTTTTTTATGAAAAAATCGAATTTGACTATTTCTAAATTTACTTTGAAGAGATTTTGAAAGACGTCTCAACGTATTCATGTATGTATGTTCGTTTCATGCATGGATAATATATCTCGAAAACGCCAAGTCTATTTTGACCAGTTTTTTCCTAGCGTCTGTACGTATACGTAACTCGCATATCTCAAGAACTATGTTTCGTAGAATGTGGACATTTTATATTTAGGATTGTTGTAACACCTAGTTGTACACCTTCCTTTTTAATTGTACTCCACTGATTAGGTTATTGACAGGCCCGGACTGGCCAGGGTTTCCGACTGTCTGCAGACGGGTGGGCTCCCAAACAGAAAAAAGAAAGAAAATTAAAAAAAAAGTGCTATACAAATAGCACTTGAATGAAGTTTGACACATAAAAAATTTTTTGCAGCTGCAATTGCGCCCCAGAAGGCTCCAAAAGACTTCATTTTAAATGTAGTTCTCAAAATTTGAGTGAGGGTTTCCGAATGAACAAGGAATTAATTAATATGAATGACTCATATTAATTAATAGATCAATATTTTATTAATGCATTAATTATCAATAATAATTACTTAATAATAACACCATACCTTCCCCCATACCCCGAAAGTTAATATATCCGGTTGCACAATAGCCCCCCCCCTTCTCTTGAGACGGGTGGGTTACTACCCTCCCAGTCCGGGCCCTCCAAAAGAATTTCAATGCATTAAGGTCAATGGACATCTTTAATACGCCTATCGTTACTCATCGTTTTTGACCATGCCCGAAATCTCGCCCACTTTTATCGACCTTGGCGATATTTCCAGTAATATCGATCAAATTGGTGCCAAAAATACGTATTTGCCATAAACTCTAAAGCTTTTAACCGTTGAATGCGGAGATTTCATACAGTGCCGGTCCTAGGTGCAAACTACAAAAATGCGCCCTCCCCTTCCCACAAAACCGGAACTAGAGTGGGGCGAACGGGGTAGGTGCCCCCGGCGCCACGTTGAAGGGGCGACAAAATCAGTCAAATCTCATATATAGTCTACACGAGGTGTCCACGAAAGAATTTTTTTTTAAGAGTTTTAAAAAAATGTACACTAAATGACAGTTTGCATAGAAAAACAGCAAAATTAACAATTCAAATAACTAATTCGAAATGCACAAACAATTTCATCATTTATTCTATGGCTTTTGAGCTCTTAAAAACTAACTTGGATCATTTTATGAGCTGAATTCACAGTGCAAAGATCCCACTAGTTTATAGATTTTTTGACTAAACTTTCAGAAAATCTTTGAGCACATCTCGCGTACAGTCCATAGCCAGATAGGGTGGCCATGGGTCCACCCATTTCAGCTGCAAAATGCTGTTCACACGGCAACTTTAATTATAACCCAAACTCTGAGATACGGGGTTGTCCAAATTAAACTTCCCCAACTCAGAGGCCTGTGCAGGATGTTGTATGGGTCATAATGTAATGAAATTTTGAAAAGACACTTCAGATCACGCGCTCGTGATTTATTTAAAAAAAAAATTTATTAGTGCAAGAAGTGGCCGATAGGTGGCGCTGTAACACTAGTCATTTGCATATTGCAACAACGTGATTTGCAGAAATAAAGCTTTTGCGCAACGTATCCAAAAGACGAGCCCTACAAAAGTGGAAGACAGCCGCTGCACAGGCAGTTGTTTCCAGCTCGCTGATGCACAATGGCGACTTTAAAAAGCTCTGTTCGTGAAACTTTTCTACCAGCATGACGAGAACTCCTGTGCTGCGATAAGAGCATTCCGTCGGCTGTAGAACTTAAAACAAGGATCAAGGACGCGCTTTACGAGACATGACGAAGAAGTTCGAAAGAACCGGACAGCTGGGAATTTTACCAGGTAGATGACGACATGTGGATTCTGCACGCGTACACGACGTTGCTTCAGAGGCGCAGAGAGCCAAGTCGGGGCCCCGGGGATAAAATCTTTGGGGTCCCTTAGCTATCCAGAAATCCTTTTGATGTCGTATCACATCAATCATTTATTCCTTACTAAAATTATTAATCATTTAAAGAAACTTGAAATTAATTGTATTTGGAAAATAATTAATAGAATTAAAATTATTAATTTAAAAGAGTATTATACTTTAATAAACATACATGCTCTAAAAAATACCAACTTTTTTTTTTTAAGGTTTCGTCACCTCCATAGAGAAACTGTATTTGAAATGTTAACATTTTTGCATGGCATGTTTCCTCAGTATTGAAAAAATTAATATTTTTATTCATACTTCCATGCAAGCAGGCAGACAAAAAATTTCAGAAGGCCAAAAGAGTGGAAATTTCAAAATTTCTAATAGAAAGTCTTGACCTTTAACATTTTGTTAAGGACTAGGGGCCAAGGCCCCCAGACTCGCTACGCTCGCTTTTCATATGAGGCATTCGGCCCCTAATCGGGCTTATTCGTAAAAAAGACATAATTTCAACAGAGAAAACCCGAAGATTGGATCAGATAGAATGTTACTGAGCTAAGCTACACATTGCTTAGTTCTTGCATCTTCATTGGTACATAAAAATTTAAACTTCACACTACAGTAGACCCCTTACCCCTCATAACACGGAAGATATTTTGTTATGGGAATCCGTGTTGTACGGGTCCTGAGCTATACTCCACCTGGAGTGCGGATTCCGCTTATAATCGCTGGAAAAACTATTTGTACTCCTCAGAAACACAATGATATTTAATGTTGCTATTCAAAGGTTATACTAATTAGGAGCTAAAGCGTAATAAAATAAGAACATATCGCTCATTTTCTGCAACAACGTCATAATTCAAAAATCACAGTTTTTCAGAAAATGAATTCGATGTTCTATGAAAGTGAAGAAACGTATACTCGCTAAAACGATACTACTGCCATTTAGCGGGTCATTTTTAATATCTCAGATGTGATACTCTACTTGTTAAAAGTTCACATCATTCCAATTGTCCCTATAGTATTAACTCAAAAATCACGATTTTTGAGTTATGACGTTGTTGCAGCAAATTAGCGATATGTTTCAGCTGTATTTTTAATAATGTAAAACCTATTGGACACCTTGCGAATTTGCCACCCATGGCTATTTTTCATTATTTGGCGACTTGCGTACATGTAAAGTTAATAAAAGCTACGGAACAGATAGAATAGCCTGCCACCCATGGCGACTTTTCATTATTTGGCGATTTACACATACTCACAACCTATATTTACTGTTCATATAAGGTTACCGGAAAACCTTTATCCATACTTTCATTTACATAATCGTTTGCACGAATTATACCATCTCGTCACGCTAGCAAATATCCAAAGTGTATTATAACTGCTATAATGGCATAGTTAACGCCAAGTATTTCTACTGGTAGCCAATAATCCAGCTGGACGAGAACCGGCTTTAAAATAATCTGCATTTTAATTATTTTTCATTTTCAAGATATTAGTTATTCTGTTTTGGAAAAACGAATAATCGCTAATTATAAACTCCTGTTGTCTAAGCGAACTTACTATTTAAAAATGGTCAACTTTGTGTAACACATTTTGAGTTACTTATTTCATATAATTTTTATTTTGGCGTAAAATGGGCGTCATTCTAACTCATGTTTGTAAATTTCACGCGATTCTAGATACTTGGAAACGCTTTGTTGCAAAGGAATGAATGATTTTATGCCAAATCTGGCAACCATTCTGTTTATTTTTTCAGTTTTTTATTAATATCTTCTAAAATAATTCGATTTTCGAAATTTAACTTAGCTCATCAGGTTCCTCGGAATTTTTCGAATCTGTGGGCACCTTAGTCGAAACTCAAATCCCTACGGTTTAGGAGGAGATAGGTCCAGAAGCTTTGACAGCGCCAGCGGCCTTTACTTTTTACTTCCTTGTACGTAGTATAAGGAAGTAATGTGATCCCGAAAAATTTTGGGGGCCAAATTTCGACAAAAAAACCGATTTTGACTACCTCTAAATTTAATTTTAAATTTTTTTTCGATGCATCCTATCGTAGGCTAGCATGCACGATCATATTAACGCGTCTGCAACTCACTTTGACCAGCGGCGAGTCTGCTGTGGCCAGTTTTTCCATGCCGTCTGTACGTACGTACATATGTATGTAACTCGAATATCTCAAAAACTATGGGTCGTAGAATGTTGAGATTTGATATTTAGGATTGTTCTATGATCTAGTTGTGCACCTCCCCTTTTGGTGGCAATCGAATGGATAGTTTATGTACAGGACCGCCCAAAAGATTCGAAATACATTACGCTCTATGGGCCGAAATTCATTAAACTCGCCTAACTCAAAAGCTATTAGGCGTAGAATGTCGAAACTTCATATTTTGGATAGTTGTAACATCTAGTTGTGCACCTCTCCTTTTGGTTCCATTCGACTGGATAGTTTATCTACAGGACTGCCCAAAACATTCGAAATACATTACGCTCAATGGGCCGAAACTCATTAATCTCAAAAACTATTAGGCGTAGAATGTTGAAACTTTATATTTAGGATTGCTGTAACATCTAGTTGTGCACCTCCCCTTTCGATTCCATTCGACTGGATAGTTTATCTACAGAACCGCCCAAAAGATTCGAAATACATTACGCTCTATGGGCCGAAATTCATCAAAGCGTTTTTTAGAGGTATTGGGCTATTTCAAACGACTCAGAAGTGATGTATGCTGTAAAGAGTTAGAAAATGAATTTCTCCATTAAAAAAAGTGTCTTTATCATTTGTAGTTCTGCTACAGGAACACTCAAAAGATTTCCAATACATTACGGTCAATGGCAATTTTAGGGGCATTCATCCATTTCAAGCACAATACCGTCCTACCACATAAGTTAGGTAATGGTCCGACCACGGTCACGTGCCTCCCTCAAGAACTATGCCAAAAGTGGCCAAGCTTGGCGACTTTTTTCAGTACGTGTGTGCATATTTAACTCTCAAATCTCAAAAACTATTATGAAATTTCATATATAAGAATGTTGTAACATCTAGTTGTGTATCTCGATTTTTGGTTCCAATCTACTGGAGAGTTTATATACAGGACCACCGAAAAGAATTTTAGTACTTTAATGTCTATGGACATCTTCAATATAATACAACTGTAGACAGTCATTGTTTGGTACATGCCCAAAAACTCGCCGTCTGTCCTCGACCTTGGCGAGTTTTGGCGAAATATCGCCAAATTTGGCGATAGTCAGTCATTTGGTCCATGCCCAAAGTATCGTCATTTGTCATCGTTCTTGGCGAGTTTTGGCGAAATATCGCCAAATTTGGGGATAATCTGTCATTGTTTGGTTCATGCTTAAAATCTCGCCAAATTTCGTCGACATTGACGAGTTTCGCCGAAATATCGCCAAATTTGGCGCCAAAAATTATTTCGTATTTTGTATAACACTAAAACTTTAACCCGTAGATTTTTGAACTTTTGTATTTAGAACTATTGTAATATCTAACTGTTTTCCATATCTTTTTTGACAGCAATCGACTGAGAATTTATTTACAGGGTGAGCCAAATGACTTTAAATACATTGAGGTGTATGGATGCATTCAATTCATTGAAAGTCTGTGGTCAATGACTACTTTGGCTATCCCCAAAATCTCGCAGACTATCTCAAGTTTGTCGGCTTTTGTTGAAATATCGCCAAATAAAGTGTCAGAAGGAAATATTTCAAATTGAACTCAGCTTGGCGATATCGAAATATTTGTCTAGAAATCGCTAAACCTTACTATTATTGATATTTTATCTCTTTCAAACAAATAAGTTTAGAGGAAGTGCGTCGAAAATATTTTTGATCTAATGGACGTGCAAGGAAGTCATGTGTTGGACACATCAGATTTTTTTTAGAATAGAGAAAAAATTCAAAATTCCGGAGGTTGGGTGGGCCCAAAGTCTCTCCTCTGGCTATACCCTTTCTTCCACTATTTAACAATGTGTCCCGAAAAAAAAAATGATTTCTTGTTAAATAAATCTTTTCTACTTTTAGCCATGGCAAACCGTTGAATAACACCGACAATGTCTATTTTTCTTGCAAAAGAAGACTCAATCACTAAAACTCCTCGTTTCTGTTAATTTTTTGGTTTATGCTCTAGCTGGCTTTTTGTAATTTCATTCAAAAATTAATTTGAAACATCCGGGCACATAATCTGAATTTGGACTTTTTTTACAAAATTGACAGCACACAATTAAGTATCATATAAACAGCAAAAGCGGGGCCCCTTCACAAGCTGAGGCCCTGGGGATTTTTCCCCTACTCCCCCTCCCTCTCTGCGCCACTGCGTTGCTTTGGCGGTCGTGGACGCCACTAGTCCATCGCCACATGGTGTTGTCAGTGTGCCAACTGTTTCTCGTGATGTTGATATGCCCTATTCTACCACGGCACACATATAGAACATCTGTAGAACGATCCACAGCGCCACCTATCGGCAAATTCTTGTACTAATAATTTTTTTAAATACATCTCGAGCTCGTGATCTGAAGTGTGTGTTTTCAAAATTTCATCCCATTATGACCCATACAACAGCCTGCACAGGCCTCTGAGTTGGGGAAGTTTAATTTGGACAACCCTGCAAGATATTTTGGCGCCCCCTCAGAAATGGCGCCCTGTGCGGTCGCACCGTTCGCTCCACCTGATTTCATATTTAGAACTAATGTAACATGCAATTGTGCATTTCTCTTATTTTAATTGAGATCGACTGGCTCATTTATTGATAGGGCCACCCAGACGATTGCCAATAAATTAAAGTCTTTGGATACTTAACATTCATTTGAAGTATGAGGTCAATCACAATTTCTGATACGTCCGGAATCTCGCAAACAGTCGGAAACTTGGCGGCTTTTCGAGAATTATCGCCCGATAAAGTGCCAAAAGCAAGTTTTCAAAACTGAAAAGCTTCGCGATGTCTCGGATACTTGACTGGAAATCGCTCGACCTTACTGTTATAGCAGCATTGTATTGCTTTCAAAAGAAGTGTACCGAAAATATACTTATTTTAATAGACGTACAACCCAGACAGCACATAAAACTTGCAGCAAGCTTGATTTATCAAGTCAATAAACTTGAAAATTTCAAGCGTGTAAGCTTAATGCAAGCTTGAATCAAGTGTTCTAGTTTACACTTGCTCAGCTTGCATTAAGCTTGATATAGCAAGCTTAATTTCAAACTTAAAACATCCCCCCCCCCAAAAAAAAAAAATCTAAATGCACGGGGTGAACTCGCCCCACATACTTTATTTTTCCACGAATTTTCCCCTCTATGCTGAATTTTTAAGTTATTTTAATCTGTTTCCATCAAATGTCAGCGGCTGGTTTGAACTCTGGAACTATGGGCTTGAACTCGGGAACTATGGGCTGTGAGGCCAGCGTGCTAACCGTTTCGCCAATAAGCCTCACGCTGCTATGATTAAAGTTTGAAGTGACTGTTACGGTTGTCACGCCGTTTTCTGGCCAGATCGATCAGTGAGCGATGCCGATAAGTTTCTTTTATTTTTCCATGGGATGAATCAAAATTTAAATAAGGTTATGTGTGATTTTTAGCAGGAGACGTTTTAAAACTTTCAATATCACAACACTCATATTGGGCAATACTGCTGGCCAAAATCGAGACAAACGACTGATTTTGAAATCCATTTCGTAGTATAATTGTATTTTATTTTGAAGAATTTCAATATTTGGAAATATAGAATATTTTTTTTTTTAATTCTATGGTCAAGTACATTTATGACTGATTAATTATTTTGTGGCGGCCGGATTGCGCCTGATTCTACCACCCTTAAAGTGAAGTATATTAACTAACTAAATTGTGTTAATTATGTTAAAATTTATTTTTAGGGCTAATTAATTAGTTAATGGCAGGGGCGTAGCCAGACATTTTTCATGGGGGGGGGGGGTTACGACTACTGCAACTCACATATATGCATACATGTGTGTGAAAAGTAAGTGAAGAATATACATTTTGTATGGCAAAAAATTCCTCATGGGGGGGGGTTATGACCCCCATAACCCTCTCCTTGGCTTCGCCTCTGGTTAATGGAATTACTAATGTTAATTAGATGTAAATAAAACTAAAACTCCCCTCTCGTTACATATCAGAGGGGCTTATCCCATTCATTCCTTCCCCTTGCGTGTTCTAATGTCCAGGTTTTGTGGGATAATAAAATAAAACACAACTTTTACGAACTTTTCTTTATTTAATATGAGTAAATTTGTGAAAACGCTAGACAATGTCCATTCTCTTTCACAGATGGCACCATCACCGCACGCTTTCCCTTTCAAGCAGTAATCAAGCTGTATTCCAGCTTGACAGTTCAAATGACTTCTGCAAGCTTGCTGCAAGCTTAAAATGAATTGAACTGTCAAGTTTGTATTAATACGTCAAATTCAAAAAATGTCAAGCTTGATTTAAGCTTATGTGCTGTCTGGGAAGTACGTCACGTGATGTCCACATGAGATTTTTTTTTTTCTTTCGGGAAAGACGGACGCCCTTAGCCTTCAAGGATGACGTCCTGAAACGGAACTTTCTTCCTTTGCGATCATGCGGGATATGTAAAAATAACGTTTTGTCCACCAACTCCCCATAGGTTAAGTCTTTTAGAAAATTCTGTCTAACACCTGTGTTGCAAAACTCGCCGTGCAACATCATGCCAGATTTCACACGACTGGCTTCAGTTATTTTGGCAAGGCGAAATTCTGACATAACGAAACGGGAAAAAAAAAAAAAAAAAAAAAACATTTTGTGCTCACTGTAATTTTACTTTATCTTATTTAGTTATTTTTAAAGTGATAGTTGTACATTACTTAAATCTTGGATTGATTAAACCCGAGGTAGAAAAAAGAACAATAAATAATAGTATGAACACGCACACACACACACGCAGAAATAAGAAGTACCTTACGTTTCGAATATCCATCCTTCTTCAGCACTGAAAGGACCCGTCCCTCAGTTCTCCATTCCATATTATATAGAGGTGGTTCATTTTAGTACTGAAGAAGGCTGGGTCTTTCGTAACACCCGAAACGTAAAGCACCTTAATAAAAAAAAATTATTTCTTAAATGATCAAGCAACTAAGCATCCACCCTTTAGACCCTTTCATAATACCACTCACATCCCCTCTTACTTCCGGAGAGTGGAGCAGGGTCAAAGAGAGCACTGCTGCGCACGTGCACAAGATGGAACCGCCGCCGGGTGAAGGGGGTCGGGTGTTGCCGGGGAGGACATGACCCGTCTCCGACACCAGGCCTCGGCGCTCGGATGCCCACGTGACCCCAGCAGTCCCGCGCTCGAAGGAAGCGCGAATCTGTGAGGTCGCCCAAAATACAGCGCCGCGCAGCTGGCTTGCTCGGCGATGCGCCACCCAACGTGGCAAGTGCTTGAGATTTCGTACTTTTCGTAGACAGAGGATGGAGCTTCGTGATTATTTTTTTTTTTAACTTCTGTTTAGAGAGAGAGAGAGAGCTGTACTGGCGGCTCGTGACTTGAATCCCTCATCTTCTGAAATGGCGAGTAAATTGCACCTATCTGTTATCAAGTTTTCTATATATGTACCAGCACAGCAGTTTTTCTTCTTAAGCAGTAGAGTGCTTTTAAGCTGGGTTGAGCAATAGATTTTGCTCACCGAGGCATTTTCTGTCAACGTTTTGTCGGGAAAAAAAATATATATAAGCCTCTGCACAAGCTCCTGTGCCGGTACAAATGGGAATGGGCGAGTTCTATCGGGCGAAGGGAGAAAGGGACGAGTTGCACCGTTGATGAATTGAATCCACCGGCGAGTTGCACCCGCGAAATGGAGGGGAGTGTGGCAACCATAGGGCACCGCCTACGGTCTCGCAAAGGGCCAGCGGTAGCCTATTTAAGAGGGGCTCCTGACAGGGATGGCAGGACCCAGGGACCGTTCGAGAATTCACCGGTCGGTTATGCACCGGCGCTACCGGTTGCGGTCATTCTTTGGTTAAGTGACGTCACGGTTGTCAACCGGTTTCGGTCATCCTCACCACATCCGATTCCAAGCCAAGAAAACAAAAATAAACGTTGGCAACGCTATGCTAATAACCGAAATAACCCACCTCGCTAGCAGGGTCATTCTGGTTGCTCTCTGGTCACGCTGAGCAGACAAGCTCCGCCCAACGCTCCGCCTTTTCGAACGCTCTGGTCGTGCACCGGTGTTACCGGTGCACAACCGATGAATTCTCGAACGCACCCCCAGTGATGTTTTTTGGGCTCTCTCAATGTGCCAGTGGTAGCCTATTTTCGAGGGGGGGGAGCGAGATAAGGATTCCGTTGCAACTCGCCTTTCGATTGGATGGATAGCTGTTGGCGCGGGCGCAACTGACCCTCCTCCGTACAAATAGAGATTAAATCAATTTACTCGCCATTTCAGACGATAGCCGTGCGAAGTATTTGTCTCCCCATGCTTTCGTTTCGTTGAAAACACGTGGTTGGTAACAAACAAAGCGATCATGCGCTAGCTCGATATATAGTAGCCTTAGCTTTGCTTGCGGAACGGATGACGAGTCTGTTTCGTCATTCAAGTTAGGACAAAACAGTCGTAGGAGGACGTTTCTTCCAGTCAGGGTTGCCAACTGAGCGACTGCGGCTAGACCAAGCCATGATATCCGTCCCAATGCAAGAAAGTTTTCCAATAAATCGGCACCCAAGGGGTTATTGGTGCAATTGAAATAAATTCGATTTTTGGCACTTGCCTACAAAGCTTGAGTAAAGGGCATCGTTTAAAAAAAAAAAAAAGATTTGGCCGAATACTGATTCATTTTTTTGACAGTTTGAAATAGGGAAGAAGACTAAGCGTTTAGGTACTATGGGTTGTAGGCGCTCACATAACGGGCCGCCCATGAAAAATTGGGAATTGATTAAACATATTTAAGATATTTTCCCGGGGGTTTTCATATTGAATCCCGAAAATTATATGATGCGTAATAAATGAGACGTATTCCTCTGCCTAGAACAGAACGGAGAGTTTTCCATTCTGCGAAACTGACTGAAGTGCCCTCTCACATTGAAATCACTCCACCTTGAAAACTATGAGAAAGAGCAAAAATGTTATTTCTAAAACAGGTGATATCACGGCAACTCAAGCTACATTTTTTTTTCAAATATGGTGCATTTGGTGCAACAAAATGTATTTATTTCCTGTCTGTAAAATTCATGCTGATTACAAATTTAACTTTTTGAATAATTTAATTAAAATTGCTTGGTAACTCACTCTACCTCCCCCCCTCCCAAAAAAAAAAAAAAAAGACTGACTTTTCGGCCCATACTTCAGTTATATTTCTGCAAAAATTCTACTTCTTAAGTGCTATAATTTTCATGAGAGCTTGTATGTACCTTTCTCTTATCACAGAACATCATTTAGTTTTGGATATAAGATTGATTATTGCAATTAAAATATCTAAGTGCATGGTAACTCATGAGTCATGATGCAAGATAGATGTCTGATTTTGAAGTGTTACCATTCTGATAAAAAGAAACTTTTACACAAAATAAACTGTTGCCAATACAGCTACAACAATTCGGAATAACTTCTCATACAATTTATTAAAAAATATTTTTTTCTTATGGTCATGCCCATGTTCATATGGAATTGGGCAAACATGTTTAACTTAAACATCTTACACGTCCTTTTTTTAGAAGCCATATAACTGGACCACTTCTTTCAAGGAGATAGGGGATGTATTCTACATTTGTTTTCTGCCCTGTAGTACTCTAGCAGGCCTGCTACAATTGTCCCGGGTTCCAGGCCTGGAGGACGTATGTTACGAATTTCTCTGCATTAGTTTACAAGTGGCGAGTACTCAACATTTAAAGAAACGCTCAGATACTAAATTGTGTCAAGTGATTCTCGGTATACATTAAGAAAGAATTTCTGAATTATATGTACACTTTAAAACAATTCTCATGAAATACTTGCAATTTTTTTTGGAAGTTTTATCATATACAAGCAGAGCCCAATCAAGACAACTGTGGGCCCTGAGCAGAAGAAAAAAAATGGGCCCCTTAATATAACCTCCCCCTAAATAATAATAATAATAATAATGGTTTGTTTATGCTGAAAGACTTAAATATCTTACCCTTCCAAACACAAATTTTGTTTTAAGTAATCGGAAATAAACGAACATAGTTACATGATGCCAAAGAAACAGATAGTTCAACATTACATCGAAATGCTATATCACAGTTGTTAACATATACGGAATACAACCACTTTTTGCAAACAGTCATTTTTGTAAATATTTCTTAAAATAACAAATAAATAAAAAATTTTGCTATTTTTTAACATCAAAAATACTCTTTACAAACTGTTTTTAATTATTTTCTTACACATTGGCATGCTATATCGACTATATAGAGCATTTCGAAGAATTAAAAATACGTTTAATTTATACACAAATGTAAATTTGAATTATTTTTTCATTGTTCATACTTCAATTAAAAAATCATTTAACTTTTGAATGTTCTTTATCCTCTGTAACTTTATTGTAAAATTATAAAAGTGTAAGAAGTAAGATTTTTGGGCCCTAAAATCTGTGGGCCCTGGGCAGTTGCCCCGTTTGCCCTGTCTGTAATATGGCAGTGTATACAAGGCTTTGTATAGATGACCTACGGCAAATTTAAAAGTGTACTCATTCTAAAGTGTTAAAAAACTGTTCTGGATTTAAAAAAAGGAAGATTTTTTTTGAGGGGTCGAGGGCCCTGTGGTAAATACCTGCCCTTGGGTCCGATGATCCTGTCCGCGGCCCTGGCCCTAATACCAGACGGGAAAGTGCACCGACATCATCCACTGTTTAACAAGAATTCCACAGGATTAAGGATCCCCTTTCTTCGAAATTTCGAGTCATTTTTGGTTTAACATCAAGGCCTGATCATGCATTAGACTGAAGTAGGGCCTGTAGCCCTACAATTTTAGAGGTGTCAAAAGGGAAACAAATATTCAAAATCATAATAACAACTATTTTTTTCCCCTAGCTTAAAGTAGCTCTAAAACTTTGAAAAATGCAATTGCATGACGGGGCAAAAGAAATTTTAAATGCATGATCTAATCAGGATATTCTGTTAAGAGTATATCAAAATAGGGAAGTCCTTGTACCGAGTAAAAGGAAGTATAGAAATCGCGAAATATTTCGTCTGCACTGTTAGGATATTCTGTTAAGTGCATCTTATCAAAATAGGGAAGTTCTTGTACCGAGTAAAAGGAAGTATAGAGATCGCGAAAAATTTCAACGTCTACACTGTTAGGATATTCTGTTATCCTAACGGTCTTCCCTTAACAAAATAGGGAAATCCTTGTACCGAGTAAAAGGAATCTAGAGATCGCCAAAAATTTCAACGTCTACACTGTTTCGAATTTTCGGGTTCTTCTGCCTTTCAGATTTTAAAAGTAGTCTAAAAGTCGTATTCTACGAGTCAGATAATTAAATTTTACATTTTGTTGTACCAAAATCGTTTAAGTAGAACGCGAGATATGGAGTTTCGCGTTTCCCCCATTGGTTAACATAGGGTAGTCTAGAAATCTCGATAAGACTGGTGCTAGAGCTTAACTAACGTCACATTTGGGGACTTAGTTTTGCCGTCCAATTTGGCGACGTTTTGGATGTTTGGAGCGATTTTGCCAAAGGGGCCTCTAATGTTTGTTTTCCTGCATTAATATTACGCAACAGCCTAGTGATTCAACTGTGTTTCTATTACGTAATCAAAATTTGCTTTCGATTGGGATTTGTCTAAAGCAATTTCGAGGCTTCGGCCAATCTGTATTAGAAGCGCAGGACATCCGAATTCGAGTCGGTATGCTGTCTTCTGCCATGAGAAACAGATGTCAGTGAAAGGGCATAAAGGCTCTGCATCGGCGCTTGTAGAAGCAATATTTTGCTTATTTTTAGAAGCTCGTTTTTGAATGCTGTGGGTAGATTCGTCACTGCTGAGTCCTGAGAGACTGTTTTCCCTAGTAAGTTTCCATCGAATTTTTGCCTATGGGAGTGTTTTATTTTGTGTGTGAAATACAGCATCTGTGAAAGCTTCTGTACTGAGCGGACTGCAATAAGCAAGTGAGTGGCCGGTAGTGCCTGTGAGTTTTGGACAGCTGATTGTTCGACGAATTTATAGAAGCAACAAAGTCCGTGTTCCATCCGGGCAAGCGGCCTTAGAACTTACTAGAACTTTTGGCATACACTGGACTTTAAAATGGCGGACCAAGAATTAAGCAGGGTTTTCTGCAACAATACGTACGTAGGTACGTAACTGGCATATCTCAAAAATTATCCTCTTTTTTTCCTTCCAATCTACTGGATAGTTTGCAGGGAAACCCAAAGGGATTTTAAGGTTGATGGTCATGTTTAATATATTGTTATAACCTGTCATTGTTTGCAAATCTCGCCCACTGTCATTGACCTTGGAGAATTTTGCCGCAAAAAAAAAACGCAATTTGGCGCCATACATAATATATAGCCATAACCAATATTTAGACGGCACTGAAAATATTGATGATTTAAAAGACTTACAAGGAAGTCATGTGCTGTCTGCATTAGATTTTTATTTCCTAGCTTTAAGTGTATTTGCAGGCTAACAGTAATTATTTATGTTAGCTCTTGCGTTATGCCGGCCCAGAAGCCCATTAGAGATGAGACGGGCTCAGCCCGAGCCCGAAAGCCCGGACTCGGGCCCTGTAATTCACGATTGCGCTCGGGCTCGTGAAAAATGTCTCCTTTATTGAGCATACTCCTTGAAACGGATTTTAAAAAAGCGATTCATCGGAAAAATAAACGTACTGATGGGATGATAGGACTTGAAACAAAATAATGGATGGGTAAAAAGGTATCTTTTTCACATAATTTACTAAATGGTGTGTTGTGCTATTTCATTTGCGTATGTGCTATTAATTCAAAATTTTGGCCTTATTTACTGGTCTATCTTAGTTAAATGTATATATTCACATCGTATCATAAAATATCTTTTTGAAGTAATTTTGTTCCTAACTAAATTCTTATGCAATAATATATTCTTATGTAATTCTATGCGAATATGCAAATTTCATGCAAAATCTCTTTTCTGGACGTATTTTAAATATGACATTTTTTAAAGTCACTATACGAGATTTATAACTTGTATTTTTCTGTATCTAATATATCTAAAGTACATACAAATGTTTAACACTGATATGACTACTCAACGGAATTTTTAATAAAAATTGAAACATTCTTGTTATTATTTGATAAACATATATATATAAAGAATTAGAAAGTGCATTAAGAGTTTGCAACTATATTTGTCTTTAGTTTGCACAAACGGCAAAATTTATCGTGTTCTATCACTGAAGTAACTGAATTTTATTTATCTTTAGTTGAAATTTTCGGGCTCGGGCTCCGACTTAAATAATATTGCTCGGGCTCGGATTAAAAGTCCTCGGGCTCGGGCCTCAAAAAATGAGCCCGAACGCATCTCTAAAGCCCATTACGAACACAAAAGTCTCAAGAGAAGAAATTCGCAGTCTTCAAGCCTAGACAGTTTACGTAGAAGGGTCTTTCGAAATTTTATAGCCTGGGTGCCCCTGTAGGGCTTGATCCAGCTCTGTTTAACATTAGCAGAAGAACTGGTATTCATTGATTGTGGATGGATCATTAAAAGCATAAAGAGGCATAAAAATATAAAAAGATAAATCATACAAACGCATCGACTATACAACACTTTCCAACACAATACTATTTTTGCACCAAATCTAGAGATTTTGGAGATAAGCTTTAAAAAAAGTTGTATTATCACTATAAATGTAACTTTGCGAGACCCTGTACAAGAGCTTTCTAAACCTTCAGGAACACAGTCCTTGCGTAGCTTTGCTTTAACACAACGCACTGAATCGGCTAATTTAATCGGTTAAAATTAACCGAAATTAATTCGAGCGCGAGTAACGAATTTTCAAAATTCCCACTGAAATAAATCCTTGTAGCTTAATACTATCACTCGGGTATTTTCTGATTTCCCGCAAAATGATGAAAATAATCTCCAAGCTGGGTTCATTTTTCGAAATGTTTTTCGCATCCTATTTGACGATGTATCGCAAAAGTCGGTAGTATGGGCGACTTTTGAGCGAGGCACGCGATCGTCGTTAGACCATTAACCAATTCTATATAGTAGGATACTATTGTGCTTTAAATGAATGTCTCTAAACTGCCACAGATCGTAATGAATTGTAATTATTTTGAGTGCTCCTGCAGAAGAACTATGATACAGACACTCTTTTCGATGGAGAGCGCTATCTTGCAATCCTTAATAACACGTATCACTCGTTCCTGCTCAAATAGCCAAATATCTCTAAAATACACTTTTAAAGAACGACTGCCCATCAGACTTCGTGCCGATTACAATCGACTGTAATCGATGACTAAAATAATATTTTACAAATTTTACAAAAATTCTATGATAAAATTGCATTATTATAGAATTCTTTTGATATTTGATTTCTTTAACATCAAGATTACTGTTATTTTACTAAATTAATATTCACTAGTCATAATCTTTTTGGAAATTGTTAGTAATCGTAATCCATATTATTTCTTGCAATCGATTACAGTTGATCGTGTAATTGCACGAAGTCTGCTGCCCATAGAGCGTAATGTATTGGAAATTTTCCAAGCTGTCCTGTAGAAGAACTATAAATGCTACATGCACCCTTTTCGACAGGGTACAGGGCACAGTACCTAGGGATAGCATATACAAATTTCGTAGTCATCGATGAGTATTTACAGGGGTTAGAGCAAGGACGGACAGACAGACATGCCGAAATCATAAATACAATTTCAACCTTGTTGGAACGTGTTAAAAAAGGGGATTGTCCCTCGAAGCCGATTTGCTCTTTGAGCAAAATGCGAAGATATGTTACAAAGGTCCAAAATAGGTTCGACCATTTTACAAATTTTAACATTTTATTCCTGGAAAGGCGTCAAGCGTATGTATCTCGCAAAAATAAGAGTGAATACACTTCAGACATATTTAATTTTAATGTTTTTATCACTTTGTTATTATTTTTCAGTAGTGTTTGACTGCATTGCTTTTACAAATTTATCAGAAATTTTTACGTAGCAAGCTTACAAAAATTCATAAAATATTAAGAGCTCCCCAAAAAAGTTGACAACCACCTAAAAACGTGATCGTTAGTAGTTAAAATATTCGTTGAGGTCTCTCCATTTCCCCCTTTTTGTTACTAAATTTTTTTAAAAACACTTCTTGATCCGGTGAATCTTTTGCAGACACTCTGCATCGGGGCTGAAAAAGCCTGGAAAAAATGCAAAATAGGTAAGATAATTCACCAAAAACGATAAATTTTCCTCGGTAAAAAAAAAATTTCGTTTTTTTTTTTTTTTTTCTCTCAATTGTCAGACCCCGAAGAATAAAAGATACTGATAAGGATAATTTATGTTTAGGAAGAAAGAATGTTGGTGGGAAGTGTAATGTTTGCAGTTCTACATTCTGCAGTGAGTGGTTTCTTATGACGGGAGGTTCAAAAGCTGTTTGTCTAGGATCAGCAATAAAATTTCTTTCTGGGTTGAAAGGGTAGTAGACCAAAAGACGAATATTTGTGTTCGAAATTCAGAACGTAAAATTAAACACAGATGCCAGATACACCCGATAAATATCCCAGTAGTGCAAGCAGTATTGGTTAAATCTGAACTAACCCGTTTCCTATATAATACTCTCTGGCTGATGTATCTTACTCAACATGTAAAGTCATAGTAATTTTTTCTATCTAACTTATATGCATGGATTGTATTACCGTTAAAAATTGATTTCAAGTAAGCTATAGCAAAATATTAACTATAAAAGTTTCTATTCAGGGATTTCACAGAATAAAATGTGTAGATGGTCAGGATTGTTTTTTTTTTTTTTTTTTTTTTCGGGAGCTCCCATAAGTCTGGAAAAAGTCAAGAAATTGACTTTTAGAAATTAAGTAGACATCCTGTAAGAGAACTAGAAATGCTATGTACAGTGTTTTCAATGGATGAATCCCTCTTGAGGACCTATTACTCTCGATGAAAACTGTCATAAAAATCACTCATTGAGTTATTGCAAAAAGTGGAGCATTCTTTACAATGCCTTCCTTGTACAATGAAACTTTTTGGGCATGGACCATCCTCCGTTCTGCGAAAAATCGGTCGTTAAGAGGAGTGATCGTTCAAAGAAGTAGAAACATTGGACAGGCAAGAAAAAAAAATTACTATTTTTTTTTTCTTTTGTTTTGCTATTTATCAAAACCCATACTGATACATAGATAATTAAACATATTTTTAAATTTTAATATATATATATATATATATATATATATATATATTTTAATTTCGGATTGTCTCATTCTTTTTCCTCTTCCAGAGTGTTTTCCCGTAACTTTATTTTTTTGAATCTGCCAAAAGAACATGGATCCAGATATTCTTCATGCATTTTGAATTGGCCATAGTAAAATCGATGTGCTTTAAAATTCGCTTTTTGGGTTTTTTCCACAACCAAAAGTAATCGCCACCTTACTCTCCGAATTTCCCTTTTCGTGCGACTCGATCCCATCCAAACGCTGTTCGAACACTAAAATCTCTCCTTTCTCAGACATACTTCTGCTCTAAACTTTAAGATTATACGTGTACTTGCACATGGTGACAATTTATATAGTAGAGCGACTCGTTTGGAACGTGGTTCTTGTTTACTTTACTCGCGTAAAAACCGCTAGGAAGTTTGTGGACAGGGAACGGGGTCCAGGTCACTTTTGACACAGCTGGCTGTGTGTTTGCACAGACAGCTGTGCCAAAAATGTTCTTGAGCTCTGTGGGCACGCGACTGACGATCGATCGACCGCCCTGTTGATGGTAGTTAAATCGAACAATGGCAACGTCTGCACTTTTTGGGCGTTGGGAAACGGTTGGGCTTGAAAGGATTAAAGCTACAGCTAAAGAATAGACGTTTTATGTTTGAAACCTAGCGTATCCGCTTTATCACGTCAAGCAAATAATGGTTATTGTAGTCCAATAACTATGACAGTAAAGATGAACATAATATTTTGCGATTTGATTGAGAACCATCCCCAATCTATTTCTATTGTCATGAGCCATCCTTTGACGTACTAAGACATTGACTAAAGAACAGACACACTCAATCTGAATTCTTGGAAAAATCTATTGCCCAACATGCCCCGGCAGCGTAAAATTTTCAGCCGGGCATGTGTTTCTTTGTTCCACTTGCCCGACTGGGCATGTAAAAAATATAGAGGGTAGGACATTCATAAATTACTTTTCTAAAAAATGATGCATATATTTTTAAATGCCTTCCATTTTTTCAAATTTTGGTGCAGAAAAAATAAATGTCCTTTTCTATTTCTGGGATTATATCAATGTCGTAGTGGCAATCTCGATTCCTTAACTGCAATGTAAACCGAATACAGAACCCCAACAATAATGGAGAAAGATAAAACCCCCACATTCACGTTTGTTTAAGGATTTTCCGATTTCTCCTTCAATGCAAATATGAATAATGTAAATTTTAGAGAGCAATAAAATGTACTCTTTTTTGGGCAAGTCAATTTTGGATTAAGGTACGTCTTATTTTAGGTTACATGCCCGACCGGGCGTGTATATTTTTGGAGATTTTCTGCGCCTGTGGAGGATTCCTCCTCACACCTGGGGCCCTACCACGAGGTTAGCGGATAGTATCAGGGACGGATAGTTCTTACTAACAGACAGGTGACCGATCCACCAACACATCAAAACACAAGGCTTTCTCCCCTTTTTCTTAAGCGAAGGCATTGTCTTCAGAATTTTCGAGGGGTTGGTTGGGGGGCATCGATCAAAGAAGGGGCGTACTTTTTGACAGGGAAGAAAACTCAATCGCCCAGAAAACAGGGGGCCTTTTTGCGGGAGTGCTGAACACTCAATCCTATACGCAACAAAAAACCCATTCATACCCTATTTTCCGGTATCTGCGTTTCCGCGCTCATTTAACCAGTTGGGGGAAAAAAAGCATTATTTCCGATAGTGATTCCGACAGCTTCGTGGTAGTTCTCGGAGATGTTTTCTCGGATGGTGACGTCATGAGCAGAGAAGGCTTAGGCAGATACCCCCTCGCGCAGGTTTGCCTTAATCTCACACACACACACACACACATAAACTTGAGCCGTGGTAGCCCAGGGGATTAAGGTGCTGGACTCGTAAACCGAATGAGTTGCGGCTTCGACTCCAACGAAACCACCGCGTATAGAGATGCGTTCGGGCTCATTTATTTATTTATTTTTTTTTTTTTAATAGCCCGAGACTGAAGACTTATAATTCGAGCCCGAGCCCAAAATGTCAACTAACAGATCCATAAAAGTCAATTACTTTTCATTGACAGAACATCGTAGACTTTTGCCGTTTGTGCAAATTAAAGGCAAATATATTAAAAATATATCTTAATGTTCTAATTCTTTATAGTCAAGTTTAGCCAATAATCTATATACATAAAACAAAGTCGGGTTTGTTCCAACACTTATATAACTCAAGAACGGCTGGACCGATTTTAATGATCTTTGATTCGTTGGATTCGTCTTCGCCCCGATTAGCAGAATAACTATTAAAATTTTCGAAATTCCAATTAGAAATGTTTTTATTTTATGCAATTTTTTGAATTTTTCCTCACCTAATTCGTAATATCGGAGTTAATTACGTTTGCAGCAAAACGACATTTACATCATCGGATAGAGGAGGAAATTTTCTTTCTGAATATGTAGCATAATTTGCAGATTTTTAGGAATTTTTTTAACTAAAAATGAGTTTGGTGCATCTTTTACGGCAGTTAAACCTCGACGTCATAAATTAAAAAATCTGATGTGTCCAACACATGACTTCCTTGCACGTCCATTAGATCAAAAATATTTTCGATGCACTTCCTCTAAATTTATTTGTTTGAAAGAGATAAAATATCAATAATAGTAAGGTTTAGCGATTTCTAGCCAAATATTTCGATATCGCCAAGCTGAGTTCAATTTGAAAGATTTCCTTCTGACACTTTATTTGGCGATATTTCACCAAAAGCCGACAAACTTGAGATAGTCAGCGAGATTTTGGGGATAGCCAAAGTAGTCATTGACCACAGACTTTCAATGAATTGAATGCATCTATACACCTCAATGTATTCAAAGTCATTTGGCTCACCATGTAAATAAATTCTCAATCGATTGCTGTCAAAAAAGATATTGAAAACAGTTAGATATTACAATAGTTCTAAATACAAAGTTAAAAAATCTACGGGTTAAAGTTTTAGAGTTATACAAAATAGGAAATAATTTTTGGCGCCAAATTTGGCGATATTTCGGCCAAACTCGTCAATGTCGACGACATTTGGCGAGATTTTAAGCATGAACCAAACAATGACAGATTATCGCCAAATTTGGCGATATTCCGCCAAAACTCGCCAAAAACGATAACAAATGGCGATACTTTGGGCATGGACCCAATGACTGACTATCGCCAAATTTGGCGATATTTCGCCAAAACTCGCCAAGGTCGAGGACAGACGGCGAGATTTTGGGCATGTACCAAACAATGACTGTCTACAGTTGTATTATATTGAAGATGTCCATAGACATTAAGGTACTGAAATTCTTTTCGGTGGTCCTGTAAATAAACTCTCCAGTAGATTGGAACCAAAAATCGAGATGCACAACTAGATGTTACAACATTCTTATATATGAAATTTCATAATAGTTTTTTAGATTTGAGAGTTAAATATGCACACACATACACCAAAAGTCGCCAAGCTTGGCGACTTTTGGCATAGTTCTTGAGGGAGGCACGTGACCGTGGTCGGACCATTACCTAACTTATGTGGTAGGACGGTATTGTGCTTGAAATGGATGAATGCCCCTAAAATTGCTATTGACCGTAATGTATTGGAAATCTTTTGAGTGTTCCTGTAGCAGAACTATAAATGAAAAAGACACTTTTTTTAATGGAGAAATTCATTTTCTAACTCTTTACAGCATATATCACTTATGAGTCGTTTGAAATAGCCCAATACCTCTAAAAAACGCTTTGATGAATTTCGGCCCATAGAGCGTAATGTTTTTCGAATCTTTTGGGCGGTCCTGTAGATAAACTATTCAGTCGAATGGAACCGAAAGGGAAGGTGCACAACTAGATGTTACAACAATCCTAAATATAAAGTTTCAACATTCAACGCCTAACAGTTTTTGAGATATGCGAGTTTAATGAATTTCGGCCCATTGAGTGTAATGTATTTCGAATGTTTTGGGCAGTCCTGTAGATAAACTATCCAGTCGAATGGAACCAAAAGGGGAGGTGCACAACTAGATGTTACAACTATCCAAAATATGAAGTTTCGACATTCTACGCCTAATAGCTTTTGAGTTAGGCGAGTTTAATGAATTTCGGCCCATAGAGCGTAATGTATTTCGAATCTTTTGGGCGGTCCTGTACATAAACTATCCATTCGATTGCCACCAAAAGGGGAGGTGCACAACTAGATCATAGAACAATCCTAAATATCAAATCTCAACATTCTACGACCATTAGTTTTCGAGATATGCGAGTTACATACGTACGTACGTACGTACGTACATACGTACGTACAGACGGCATGGAAAAACTGGCCACAGTAGACTCGCCACTGGTCAAAATGAGTTGCAGACGCGTTAATAGGATCGTGCATGCTAGCCTACGATGAGATGCATCGAAAATTTTTTTTTAATTAAATTTAGAGGTAGTCAAAATCGGTTTTTATGTCGAAATTTGGCCCCCAAAATTTTTCGGGATCACATTACTTCCTTATACTACGTACAAGGAAGTAAAAACATGCGAAATTTGTATACTCTGCAACACTAACGTCCTATTCGCAATTAAAGCGATTGTAAATAGCTCCTCGAGATTACACAGCTTGATGTTTTAACACGAGACAGAACCATGGAGGATTTACAAAGTATCGCTATATTGGATACATGGAAATTAAAATTGGCACAGCTTGGACATTAAATAGTTCTAACACTTTTTAAATAGTTAAAAATTAATTTTGCAAATGAAAATAAATATTTACCAGAATCATGACATTTCCTAGCGAATACTCAAAAACACAATGGCTATTTTCAAATGACTTCATTTGGGGCAGACGTTATTGAAGAAAATGGATATAATCAGACATTTAAGGTAGTCTATGTTGAAGAGAATAAATGCTTATTTTCTGGTTGATTCCTACTTAACCCCCCCCCCCCCGCCTCACTCTCACCAACCTAGAAATCGCCACTTCGGCGATCCTCGCAGTCATGAGTCTCTGGGAGTTATGCAAAGTTTTAACGAAAGTGAACAAATTAGAGATAAACGCACAATTTAAGGGATTTGAAGACACTTAATTATTAAAACTATATTAATTGGCAACCTAAAAGTGTAATAATCTCTATATATGAAGGAAGATGTCCTGACTGACGATCATCGTCCAGCCAAATCTACCGCAGATATAGACATGAAATTTTAGGAGCGCATAGCTTTTGTGCCCAAGGCGTCATTTAAAAAGCGATTTTTGAAAATTCGAACCCAGACGGCGATGGCGACCTAAAACGTTCTTTTCACGTTTCTCTTCATATCTCAGGGGGTAAAAGAGATAGCCGTGAAATTCTTGCTTCAGAATATGACTAACAGAAATACCTAAAAGTCATTTTCAGGATTTTTTAGAATTCGCACCCAAACGAACGAAAAGTGCTAAAACGTACTTTTCACATTTCCCTTCATATCTCAGAGGAAAAAAGAGACAGCCATAAAATTCTTGCTTTAAAATGCACCTAACAGCAATACCTAAAAATCATTTTCAGTGTTTTTTAAAATTCGTACCCAAAAGGGGGTAAGGGTCCAAAACGTTCTTTTCACATTTCCCTTCATATATCAGAGGAAAAAAGAGGTAACCGTAAAATTCCTGCTTAAAAGTATTGTGAACACCAATGCTTAGAATTCATTTTCAGGGTTCTTTAGAATGCGCATCAAAACGGGGATAAGGGGGCAAAACGTTATTTTCGAATTTGCCATCATATCTCAAAGGGAACTAGAGATAGCCATAAAACTCTTGCTTTAGAATGTAGCAAACACGAATGCGCAACAATAATTTTCAGGGTATTTTAGAATTCGCACCGAAACAGGTGTAAGGGGCCGAAACGTTTTTTCACGTTCTTTTCACCTTTCCCTTCATGTATCAGAGGAAGACGAGATAGCTTAAAATTCCTGCTCAGAAATATAGTGAACACAAAAGCCTTAAAATCATTTCCAGGATTTTCTAGAATTCACATCAAAACGGGGATAAGGGTCTAAACGTTGTTTCCCCAAATTCACCATCATATCTAAAAGGGAAATAGATAGCCATAAAATTCTTGCTTTAAAATACACCCTGCACAAACAGTGCACACGAATGCATAACAGTCATTTTCAGAGTTTTTTAAAGTTAGTTTCCAAACTGGTGTGAGGGGCCAAAAAGTTACTTTCTCATTTGTTTACATACATCGAAGGGAAATGAACATAGCCATAAAAATCTTGCACTAAAATGAAACGAACACAGCCATAAAAATCTTGCACTAAAATGAAACGAACACTAATTCATAAAAATCTTTTTCAAGGTTTTTTAAAAATCGACCTTAAGAATAGTTGACAAAAAAGGTGTTTTTCACGTATTTTTTTAGCTCTTGAGTGCTGTTAATTCCAAAGGTTTTCGTCTACCTGGTGAAAGGGCGAATCATGTTTCAAGGGTTGGTAGATTAAATGTCTGCAAGGTTTGCCATTTTTGGTGATTTATCGCGAAGTTTGGCATAAAAGAAATGAGTCCTCGAAACGATATGTTCCATCTTTGTCGAGTGCTCCACCAGTGGCCGAGCGCTTATGATGCTGTGGGAGACGGAAGGTGCCTGGTTCAAAACAAAATCGTATCCGCCGACCTAACCGTTTGGACTTTCCGTGGTTTCCTCCGAAACTTAGCATAATTACGGGTTATCACCCCTTAGAAATGCTCGCATGTCGGGGCACCTCACCCCCCCCCTCCCGGCCTAGAGTCAACGTTTAGCTAATTGGCCATAATCCCACACCACAACCATCTTTGTCGAGAAATTGCCTAACCCTACTGTTTATTTAATTGGAATATTGGTGTCTATATTCGTGTAAATAAAGGTGAAGTATAGTTAGAATATTTCTGGCGGGGATTTTAAAACAGTTTTCATAGACAATTTTAACGTAGATTTCAATTTTGAAGAACAAGACAAATACGCGGGGAATATGATGCACATTCCGAACAGTATTAAAAAATCTGATGTGTCCAACACATGACTTCCTTGCACGTCCATTAGAACAAAAATATTTTCGACGCACTTCCTCTAAACTTATTTGTTTGAAAGAGATAAAATATCAATAATAGTAAGGTTTAGCGGTTTCTAGACAAACATTTCGATATCGCCAAGCTGAGTTCAATTTGAAATATTTCCTTCTGACACTTTATTTGACGATATTTCACCAAAAGCCGACAAACTTGAGATAGTCTGCGAGATTTTGGGGATAGCCAAAGTAGTCATTGACCACAGACTTTCAATGAATTGAATGCATCCATACACCTCAATGTATTTAAAGTCATTTGGCTCACCCTGTAAATAAATTCTCAGTCGATTGCTGTCAAAAAAGATATGGAAAACAGTTATATATTACAATAGTTCTAAATACAAAAGTTCAAAAATCTACGGGTTAAAGTTTTAGTGTTATACAAAATACGAAATAATTTTTGGCGCCAAATTTGGCGATATTTCGGCGAAACTCGTCAATGTCGACGAAATTTTGGCGAGATATTAAGCATGAACCAAACAATGACAGATTATCGCCAAATTTGGCGATATTTCGCCAAAACTCGCCAAGAACGATGACAAATGGCGATACTTTGGGCATGGACGAAATGACTGACTATCGCCAAATTTGGCGACATTTCGGCAAAACTCGCCGAAGTCCAGGACAGTCGGCGAGATTTTGGGCATGTACCAAACAATCACTGTCTGCAATTGTATTATATTGAAGATGTCCATAGACATTAAAGTACTGAAATTCTTTTCGGTGGTCCTGTAAATAAACTCTCCAGTAGATTGGAACCAAAAATCGAGATGCACAACTAGATGTTACATCAATCTTATATATAAAATTTCATAATAGTTTTTGAGGTTTGAGAGTTAAATATACACACACGTCACTAAAAGTCGCCAAGCTTGGCGACTTTTGGCACAGTTCTTGAGGGAGGCACGTGACCGTGGTCGGACCATTACCTAACTTATGTGGTAAGACGGTATTGTGCTTGAAATGGATGAATGCCCCTAAAATTGCCATTGACCGTAATGTATTGGAAATCTTTTGAGTGTTCCTGTAGCAGAACTGTAAATGATAAAGACACCTTTTTTAATGGAGAAATTCATTTTCTAACTCTTTTCAGCATATATCACTTCTGAGTCGTTTGAAATAGCCCAATACCTCTAAAAAACGCTTTGATGAATTTCGGCCCATAGAGCGTAATGTATTTCGAATCTTTTCGGCGGTTCTGTAGATAAACTATCCAGTCGAATGGAACCGAAAGGGGAAGTGAACAACTAGATGTTACAACAATCCTAAATATAAAGTTTCAACATTCTACGCCTAATAGTTTTTGAGATATGCGAGTTTAATGAATTTCGGCCCATTGAGCGTAATGTATTTCGAATGTTTTGGGCGGTCCTATAGATAAACTATCCAGTCGAATGGAACCAAAAGGGGAAGTGCACAACTAGATGTTACAACTATCCAAAATATGAAGTTTCGAAATTCTACGCCTAATAGTTTTTGAGTTAGGCGAGTTTAATGAATTTCGGCCCATAGAGCGTAATGTATTTCGAATCTTTTGGGCAGTCCTGTAGATAAACTATCCAGTCGAATGGAATCGAAAGGGGAGGTGCACAACTAGATGTTACAGCAATCCTAAATATAAAGTTTCAACATTCTACGCCTAATAGTTTTTGAAATATGCGAGTTTAATGAGTTTCGGCCCATAGAGCGTAATGTATTTCGAATGTTTTGGGCAGTCCTGTAGATAAACTATCCAGTCGAATGGAATCGAAAGGGGAGGTGACAAACTAGATGTTACAGCAATCCTAAATATAAAGTTTCAACATTCTACGCCTAATAGTTTTTGAAATATGCGAGTTTAATGAATTTCGGCCCATAGAGCGTAATGTATTTCGAATCTTTTGGGCGGTCCTGTACATAAACTATCCATTCGATTGCCACCAAAAGGGGAGGTGCACAACTAGATCATAGAACAATCCTAAATATCAAATCTCAACATTCTACGACCCATAGTTTTTGAGATATGCGAGTTACATACATACGTACGTACGTACGTACAGACGGCATGGAAAAACTGGCCACAACAGACTCGCCGCTGGTCAAAATGAGTTGCAGACGCGTTAATATGATCGTGCATGCTAGCCTACGATAGGATGCATCGAAAAAATTTTTAAAATTCAATTTAGAGGTAGTCAAAATCGGTTTTTTTGTCGAAATTTGGCCCCCAAAATTTTTCGGGATCACATTACTTCCTTATACTACGTACAAGGAAGTAAAAAAATCAAGTATGGTTAGAATATGGCCGACGAATACTATAAAACAGATTTTGTAGCGATTAAATATATAACCAAAGTACTGGGTGGCCCAGCGGGTAATGTTTGAAACAAAGTCCAATAGATGGCTATGGTAAATGTATGACCAAATACTTATACATATAGTAAATACTTCGAACCTCTTTATCATTAATTGCCCAATATGTCCATTCAATAAACATCATTAAATTCCTCTCATGTCTCTTATTTGTTTTTATTTTTGCATTTGTTTCAAACATTATCCGCTGGGCCACCCTGTATGTTTAATATATATTTATTTTCCATTTGTAATTGTTGGTTTATCAATATCCATTCCGGGCGAAGAACGGGTGCTTCAGCTAGTAATAATAATATATATGTTTCAATTTTTACCAAGAATTCCGTTGAGTCGTCGCATGCGTATAGAACATTTGAATGGACTTCGATACGTTGGCTACAGAAAACCGAGCGTCATCCATCTCTCATAATAGCGACGTTAAAAAAAAAAGTTTATATTTGAAACGCGCTCGGAAAAGAAATTTTGCACCTTTCAAGAGCCTGCTGTGCCGCTTTCTTTTTTTAAATTTATTTATTTAAGTATTTATTTTATTTCTCCCACGAATCACTTTTTAAAATCTGTTAACAAGGAGTACGTTCAAAAAACCGTCGCTAAGCAGCCTCCGGGGGCGGGGTGCCCATATTCCGAACATTCCCAACGGCTTGCGAGTTAAGGGGGTGTGTGTGTTCCGCGGCAAGATTTTTTATTCATTCATTTTTCATCGAATTCCCCCCCCCCCCCCAAAATTTAACCCCCCCCCCTCCCCCACAAAAGTTAAAAATGTTACGCAATGTTACGCGTTTTTGGTTTTTTCTGTCTTCCAGAGATAAAATATAGTCTAAAATTCGTATTCTAAGTGCCGAATAGTTAAATTCAGCATTTTATTGCATCGAAATCGGTTGACTAGAACGGGGATACGGTGTTTTGGATTACCCCATGGGTTAACATTTTTTTCTAGAAATCTCGAGAAATAGGGGTGTTAGAGCTTCACTAACTTCCCTTTTGGGGACTTATTTTTGGGGCCCAATGGGGCGACATTTCGCCCAAAAGTCGCCCAGCTTATAGACGTTTTGGACATTTGTCACGATTTTATCAACGGGGCCTGTAATGTTTGTTTTCCTGCCTTAATATTACGTAATAGCCTAGCGATTCAACTACATATTCCTGCGACGTAATCCAAATTCGCACTTTATGAGGATCTTTCGAGAAATATCTCTTAGCTTCTGCGACACCTATAAATACGAGGCAATATAGACCGAACACACCCATTTTCACCGAACGCTTGTCGAGTGAGTTCGCTTCAGGACGCTGCAAATTGTGCTATTGGAAGCAATATTTTGATCGTTTTTAGAAGCTTGTTTTTGAGTGCTGTGTGTCAATTTTTCGTTACTGAGTCCTGACGCACGGCTTATGATTTCCAGTGGCGTACCCAGAGGGGGTGCCGAGGGACATATGCACCCCCCAAGATTTCCAAAATTGAAATATTTCAGGTGGGGGGGGGGGGGGAACCTGATTTTTTCCGAAAAAAATTTTTCATCACGAAAAGGTAACATGATTCCAGCTAATTGAATTCTTGAAAAAATAATAGAAAGTCTTTGATGACTCTAAAAATGCGTCTTTGTGTTCCTGAGGCCAATGGTCAGAGTTTGCAGAAGGACAAAGAAGGGGAGGGTGCATCCCTATATAGAATATCTATGGAATATATTCCCCCCCCCCCTCTCCGGACAGTTAGCGATAATTTCTCATTTCGTATTCGTACACGGAGAACAGTCAGGAAATCTCATTCAATCCATTTTCTTTTGCTCGAATTGCTAAGTTCGTAATTTTATAACTTTAAATTCGTTTCAGTCTTTTTCTTAATTTTTTGATCCGAGAATGAGTCGTCGCTTTTAAGTTTCTTTTTAAATCTAGTGAAAAAAAAAATTCCAAACATCAATTTGAAGCAGAGAAGTGTTCATTAAATACCAATTTCAAGCAACTCTAATAAAATTTTTGAATGCTATAATTTTACATTTTAAAGAAAACACTACGAAATTTTTAGATAAACAAACATTTTAGTTTCACTGGAAATAACCCGATACCTACAGATAAAAACAAATTAGAAATGCTAAGAATGTTAATTATTTTAGAATATCAGCTATGGAAAAAGAAATGACTGGCTCAACAGGTTAGATTAACTGCTATAGAAGCTTTAAAAGTATGCAACGTTGATATTTTCCTGAATATCCATAAACTTTTAAAAACTTGAGTCACTTTGCCTGTGACAACATGTATTACTGAAGGATCGTTTTCAACTATGAAATGTTTAAAAAACTATACTTAAGTGACAGTCAATTTGAAATGCGTTTAAATGGTCTCTGTTATACATGTATAAAAAATGTATTTGTAAGTGAAGAAGTCTTAAATATTTTGCAAAATAAAACAGGGAGAATAAATATAGATCTTGTAGAAAATGATATGTATGAATTTTTTCATTTTACTATAACCACTTCTTTTTGACCATTCTTTAAATTGTGGCTGTTTTTCCAATCATTCAATGACTTTTATCGAATTTTCAACAATGTTGGATTCGGCCGATTCTAGTAAATACGAATTTTTGTTCTTATTGTATCTTTAATACTTTCCAGATGATCTTCAATTTTGTAACTTTTAATAACTTGATAAAAATGACATTAATTCTTGTAACACTTTAAATGGGAGAAATAAGAACCTTATACATGGGGCGATCATTTGGGCCGTCCATGTGTTTTGAGGAGCTCATTTTGAGTCTTCAAACACACGAGAACGTAATTAATTTGAAAGATTTCAGTATGCTATAAAATTGTTTACTATACCGATGGCTGCAAAGAGGAGGGGGACTCGAACCTCTATGCCTACCCCCTATATGGGCGCCCATACTAGCCTATTCTTTAGGTTTCACCAAGTGGTACATTACTTCTTTCATGGTAATGACAATATGCACCTCCCAGAATGAATTCCCGGGTACGCCACTGATGATTTCCCTCGTAAGTTTCCACTCATTTTTGCCTGTGGAAGTGTTCTATTTTGTGTGAGAAATACGGCATCCGTGAAAGCTTCTGTATTTATAATCGGAGCGGATTATTATCAGCACGTTGCAGGCCGTCAGCGCCTGTGAATTTTGTACAGCGGATCGTTCGACGAAGTTCCAGAAGCAAAAAAAAAGATTGTGTTCCATCCTGACAAGTGGACTTTTTACTAGAACTTTCTGCACCTACTGCACTTTAGAACGACGCACCAAGGAATTCAGCAAAGTGTTTCTGCAGTACATAAATTGAAGCAAAGTGTTTCTGCAGTAC
Organism: Cheiracanthium punctorium; assembly: GCA_038373885.1. Lineage (NCBI taxonomy): Eukaryota > Metazoa > Arthropoda > Arachnida > Araneae > Cheiracanthiidae > Cheiracanthium > Cheiracanthium punctorium. Next base: position 580,260 of record JAWZYV010012596.1, on the reverse strand, counting down.
ATAAATTGAAGCAAAGTGTATCCGGTATAATAAATTGAATACCAATTTTCATGGGCGGTTGGATAGGTTGGAAAGGGGGAGAGAAGTAGGGAGAATACCATGTAGATAAGCAGATAAGCACATGTTGGTTGGAGAGTGCCCGGGAAAAATTAATCCCACAACTCTCATTCAATAATAGGTGGAAAAATAATGGGGCAGGGGAGAGGTGTGTGGAGTTGTGAGTCCGTAAAAGATGAAATAAAAAATAAAAAATAATTAAGATGAAAATGCACAGTGAAAAATTAAAGGGAATGCTTAAAAGAGAGCAGTGCAATATGAGGGTGAATCAATGCCTGGGTTGCTTGAGTTTAGTGTGATGAATGCGAAAAGTACAAAAAGTTAAAGCCCCAGAGGGGGGGGGGTGGAAGAGAGAGAGAAATTTTCGATGCAGTGTAACAAGTGTGCGGGGGGGGAAGCAGTGCTTCCGCTGGTGAAAGGCAAGAACCCACCTGATCCCCGAGGGGATTAAGCCCGGCGTTCAGTTGCGTTTTTTTCCGGACGCAGCGGGTTTTTTTTTTAATGGTCAAGGCATTGTACTAGGGGGGGATACAGTGCAGGGTCGAAGAATTTATTGACTTTTAATGACCACCGCCAAAGGATAACGCGTGAAATCACAAAAGCACGCCCACCGCTCAGTGGGGGCACTTTTCTCCGCAGTGCGTCTTCAAGATTCTGAAAAATACATTGGGTTCCCATTATAGCGTACTGAAACGCACTTAACTGAACGCCGGCTTTTAGGATGGGAGAACGGAGGAAGTCCTTTGTTGAAGAGAGCAGCAGAGGGGGGGGGGGATTTCTCTCGGAGTATGGTAATCCACCATATCATGGTTTGGAAGGGAACTCATAACAGCTTTTTTTTTTTTTTTTTTTGCGCTAGTAATTAATTCTCTGACAGAGAAGTGTATTTTGTTTAGGCCTCCTGCTTGGGAAAATATCATGGACGTCATACTCGGGAAGCGTGTTTAAAGCACTATTATTGGCGATGCCAATGTTGTTGTGAAAGTTGTTAGCTAAATTTTGAATAAAAAGGGTGAGGCGCGGTACAGAAATTTCTTTGTACATATATTTATTACTGACATAATAAGGGAGGTTGGTAATTTGCCTGAGGGTGCTATTTTGTGCTTGGCAGAGGAGTTTAATATTAGTATTCGAGGCGATCGTCCATGTTTCGCAAGCATAGGTGAGAAGAGGCCGTAAGAAGGATTTGTAGATGAGCAGCTTGTTATCAATAGAAAGAACGCTATTTCGAGCAATTAGGGGGGTAGAGTTGTTGTTTAGCGGCTCGAAATTTGTTTCTGAGTTTATGTGTGTGTTCGCGGAATGTGAGTTTGGAGTCTAAAATTACTCCTAAGTATCTGGCGGACTCTGACCAGGGAATGTGTGTGTTAAACATGTAGAGACTGTATTTTCTCTTGGTGTGGGGTCCGAGTTTGGAAAATAGAATGGCCTCAGTTTTATCGATGTTAGTTTCTATTTTCCACTGGCACAGCCATTTACCGATGAGTTTAAGGTGTTTATTGAGGGACGAAACGGCATATTTAGGGTTTTTGTGTGTGGCAAAGATGGCTGTGTCATCTGCAAAGATTGACAAGTGTGTATGACTGTAGGTCGGAATATCATTAATATAAATGTTAAAAAGTGTGGGGGCAATAATTGAGCCTTGGGGGACCCCGCTCTGGCAATAAAAATTGTCAGAGGGTATTCCCTACTCTTACGTGAAAACTTCTATCTGTTAAGTAGTTGTGAATGAAGTGTGTAATGTGGGGGGGAAAGTTAAGTTTAATTAGTTTGTAAATGAGGCCTTTTCTCCAAACTTTGTCGAATGCTTTGGCGTAATCTAGGAAAACAGCAGCAGTTTTTTGATTATTATTAAACCCAGTAGTTATGTGCTCAACAAGTCGGTAAATTTGATGGGGGGCCGAAAGATGTTCGCTGAAGCCAAATTGTTGGGGGATAAGGATGTTATTTTCGTCCAGGTGGGATTTAATTTGTTGAGCGATGAATTGTTCGGTTAGTTTACTTATTGAGTTTAAAAGGGAGATGGGGCGATAAATACTGGGATGGGCGGGATTTTTATTAGGTTTGAGAATAGGGGCGATGACTGCTGTTTTCCAGGGGTGGGGAAAGTAAGCAAGTTTAATAATGGCGTTAATAAGAAAAGTAATTTTGACAACATAATTATTGGGTAGGTTCTTAAGGATGAGGTTGGTGACACCGCTGATGCCGGGAGCTTTATTATTTTTAAGAGTAAGAATTTTGTTATAAACCTCAAGGGGGTGGATGTTACTATCGTGGGGGGGGGGGGGGCAGGGAGTGCGAAGGAAAGCATCGACAGTGGAGTTGACCGGGATCGCCGCGACTGAGGAAATAGAGAGGAGAAAGCAAGAGGGGGTCTGGGTACTGGTTTTCGTGACGTCACAAGAAAGGATGGGATTTGGAACAGTTTGCATTGAGTTCAATGGAAGAAATGGAATTAATAATGCCAATAAATACGAGTAGCTTAATTTTTTATGACGCATTGAAATAGCATTTTCGTTTTACAACACTTTGTTCTTAAATAATAGTGAATCAACAATATTTTGTGTCAGAAATTAATGAAATAAATTGGTACTGAATTTAAAGCAGTTTCAGCATTGCATGCAGTATGTTTTGCATTTCGGGCTAGCAAATACATTCTAAATAATATAATGGTTACGCAATGTTATCATTTATCTAAAATAATATGTATATGGATTAAATTTATACGTTGTATAAGCATAAAGTCATATTTTTAAGTAAGTAAAAGTAAATATATTTTTAAGTAAAAATAATAATTTTTATTAATTTTACTTAAAAACTGAAATACATTATTTAGTTTTGCTTCGTTTTAATAAGCTTTTTGAAAGAATTGATGTTAAAAATATCCAGATTCATAAATAGTCATCTTAAGCCATTTCGTGACGTCACAAGAGAGGATGGGATTTCAAAGAGTTTGTATTGAATTCTATGGAAGAAATCTGATCAATAATGTCAATAAACACTAGTAGCACGAGGAATATAATCAGAAATTTCCACAATTAATATTTTAAAAACTTGTACAATACATACTATATATAATTATGTTATACAGACTCCTAATGTCAAATTTTATTAGAAGCAATTAAAGCACAAAAAACAAGAAAATAAAAAGTAAAAGATTTTAACCAAACCTTACAAATACTATAAAGTTTTTCATGAAAGCACTACAAGTGTTTGCTTTAATTTTTTCTAGATAAGACTTTCAAATATCACATTGAGACATTTGAAATATACATAATTAAATATTTTTAAAAATTAGTGAGTATAACTCTTGAATATGTAAAACTGCCTAAATGCTCTCAGGGGTTTTCATGTAAAATATATTGCAGTAATACATATACTTTTTTGTTATTGTTTTTAGCATTGCAGTAATACATTTTCTTTTTTGAGTTAATTTCCAAATCTGTGTTCATACTTAATTTCAGAATTTTCAACAAATTCCGATAAACCGTTTAGTTGGAAATATTTCTTTAATAAATACCTTCTATATTTTTGTTTTTCTAAGTATCCAGCAAATAGATTTCTCTCTCTCTCTTTTTTTTAAAAAATAAATAAATCAACCATGAGATCCGCATTGAACCTTAAGCTACTTGGTATGTGCAGTGGAAGGGGATCTGCGTTTAATTTATAATTAAAGGTGAAATTTTCTTAACATAGAATTGCCATGAAACTCTTGATACATTTCTTAATTACAAAAGAATTTATATTTTCCTTTGCATTATTTTTTTCGGTTTCCTCAATATCTTTTTCCTAAACGTTTTCTCTTGTTTTAGTAGGATCAGTTCTTTCTTGTTTTTTGGTAATATCGGATATATAGGCTGGTAAGCTCGAAAAAATGCACGGGATAGCATTCGGTTCTAATTTATAATGCTTTCTTTTTACAGTTAAAAGTGCCCCATCTGATTTTAAAATAGCATCGTCTTTTAAAAGATCTTCATCTCGAAAATGCTCAATACAAACATACGCATTTTTTCCTGGGGACCAATTTTTTCTTGGAATATTTTTAGTCCATTCGGCCCGCTTTTCTTCGTTTTTTGGGAAAAGTGAAAACTTTTACATTTTCTCCTCTTTTGTAATTAGCTTTACTTACAGCCTGGGACGCAGCAAACGGAAGCATAATGATTGCTAGAACAAAAGAACAGAAATCAATAAAACTAACGCAAAATACGGCAATTTTATATTTTTATGTACTCTATAGCTTAATAACTATTATCAAGTATGTCGTATTAAGAATAGAGATTGCTGACTTACCATTAGTATCCATAAAAGGCACAAAACATCTTAGTTTCTTCTACTTTTCCGTATGATTCTGATGCTTTTAAGGGAGAAAAGTCCATCCTCTCTTGTGACGTCACAACACCTCCACGCGTTCAGTACCCAGGCTCGCCTTGTAATTGTCTACTCTCCCCCTCCCTTCCCGGGGGCTCCGAGTTGACTTCCGTCTCAGTCTCAGGATCGTGAATATCATTTTCTTGGAACTGGGAAACTAGACTCTCAGCGATAGCATCCGCTTTTTCTTTCTCAGAATACGCAAAAGCTGAGGAATTTGGTATCATGATGGGGGGTATGGGCTTAAATTTGGATTTAAGTTTTCTGGACGCTTTGTAGACGGAATTGTCCTCTGTAGAGAGGGAGTTCAAATAGTTTGTCCAGGATTGTTGCCGACTTTTGGAGATGTAATTTTTTAGATAGTTTTGGGCATTGTTCATGATAGTTTTGTCCTCAGCTCTACGTGTTCTCTGCCAAATTTTCCTCGCCTTATTTTTGTTTTTGGATAAGAGTGCGGACATAGGGATCGTAGTGTTTAAATTTGGAGGCAGGTTTGATAATGGTTGACTCATCGTGTGCGGTGAGGATTTCCGAAAGGAGATTTTCAGCGAAGGTTTCAATATCAGCTGGGGAATTGATCCCTTGGGAGTGATTACTGTTGGTGCGGGAAGAGAGCCGAAAGGCGAAGTCAGTCCAGTTAAGGCCGGCGTTCAGTCAAGTGCGTTTCAGTACGCTATAATGGGAACCCAATGTATTTTTCAGAATCTTGAAGACGCACTGCGGAGAAAAGTGCCCCCACTGAGCGGTGGGCGTGCTTTTGTGGTTTCACGCGTTATCCTTTGGCGGTGGTCATTAAAAGTCAATAAATTCTTCGACCCTGCACTGTATCCCCCCTTGTACAATGCCTTGACCATTAAAAAAAAAACCCCGCTGCGTCCGGAAAAAGACGCAACTGGAAATCGGCCTTTAGGGACGGTGCATGGGATTTCCGGACGGAGGTGTGTTTCTTGAAGGAGAATAATATGGGGGGAGTGCTCATCTACAAATTCTCAAGCAATTTATTGCGGAGGCCATTGCAGTTCCATGACACGAGCAAAAGTTGTTCCAAACCAGTCACGGCGAGATGTCGTTTACTTTGCTAATCGAATTGCTGGTTTGGGAAGTTGAATTTTGAGGGACTGGGGGGATGATGGGGAACTCAAGGGTGCGCTGGGTGGTCTGTTGAAGTAGAAGGCTTAATGTTTGACTGATCTGGGATAGGGTGGTTACTAAAGCAGTGCTGATGTCATTTGAGGGGGGAGGGGGGGGCGGCTGCTTTCGCATAGCTGAGATTTTGTCTCGGGGGCTTTGAGTTAAAGGTGCGGGGAGGGGGGTGGGGTTTTTGAGCCTATTTTCAGGAAATTTCGGACAGCCGCGAAATGAGGCTGTATGGTTTCCGGCGCAATTTGCGCATTTAATTTGTGCTTTAGTTATTTCGGTGATGGGACAGGCTTTGGATTCATGGGGATCGCCTCACTTTACGCAACGGGGGGTCATCTTACATGAGTTGGCTGCGTGATGATAAAATTGGCAGCGATGACACTGCAGGGTACGTTTGGGGCGGAGGTAGTTCTCTATCTTTACTGAATAAAAACCCAAAGTTTTTAATTCATGTATTCTTTTGGATTCAGGGGAGTTGGGGAGAGCAATTTGGAAGAGGGGCATTTTGTTTTTTGTTTTTAATTTTAATAGCTGCGCAACCTTGAGAATTTCGAAACCGTTTGAGGTTAATTCATTGTGAATTTCTTCGATCTCATAGTCTACAGGGAGACCACGTATGACCACTTTTAAAGGGGCTTGGGAGATTTCATCTACAACGTAGTGATCAACACCCAGGGTGTCAACTACGTTTGCGATTTTTTGGTAATCTGCTGGTGATTCTGGGTAGATTTTAGTGAAGTGGCCAGCGTTCCTAACAGTGAAGCTGCAATGGCCTCCTAACTCAGATTTCAGTTTCTTGAGGAATTCAATTGCGGGTTTCCCACGAATGTGGGCATTAATGGGTTTGGTTGGAGGGGTGGGTATCGAGGATTGATCCATCCTTTCTTCTTCATTGTCGGGTGTGGTGTTATGTGTGCCATTAGAGGCGTCAGTGCTAGCTGCTGGGGTGTTGTGTATGTGCGATGTGTGGGGCCTGCGCTTGGTGTTGGTAGTGTCGTGTTGGGGGGTGTCCCCGAGGGAACGCTTGCTATTCCTGTTTGTGTTGTTATTAATTGGAAAGGGGTTACCTTTTTGTTGCTCCGGGACACTCATCTCAACCGTGCTATCTGCTAATCCATTTTTCAGGTTCTCGTGCTCCAGTAGAAGTTTGTTGAAATCCTTCTCGAGTGAATCATATTTCTCCGTCATTTTGCGGGAGATTTCATCCAGAGCAGCGGGATATTCACGCTTGATATCCTCAATGAAGTCGGAAAGCTTGGTGGGTTGAGCTTTGGTGCCGTCGTACAGGTATAATTTCTCCAGTGCTTTACGCCCAATGCGTACTGGTTCTTCAGGCTCGTAGTATGCGATGGGTTCCATCGTGGGGGGTTTGAAAAACAATTTCTTTGTTGCCGCCGCTTAGAGCTGGGGAAGCGCTCATGTGATCACCGCTCGGAACGACCTCGTCCGTTTTACCGGCTACCTTGCCCTGACAAGGGCAGTTTTTGGATCTGGTCAGGGAGCTATTCACGAACAACCTTCTCGTCCGAAGACTCGAGAGTGATTTTATGGGGGGGGGGAAGGAATTCGAAATTCATATGTTGTACTAGTCATTTTATGTTACACGATACTGCTTTATACTTCATTAATATTTTATAAATTCAATTATAATTGTATTGGTCATCAGCTTTCCGTAGGCACATAGAGATTTTAAATCGCCCGATTTCATTCCCTCCCCTAAAAAATCCCTCTAAATTTATGGGGAATCTCCCCAAGCTGGCATCACTGCCTTTTTTTTTTTAAAAATGGAAATCTGTACACGCTTAGTTTTCGATAAAGGATAAAAGAAACTGCGTGCTGCTCCCCCCTCCCCTGCCCCATTTTCATAAGATTTTGTTGATACAATCAAACCTGTTAGTAAGTCACGTGGAAAAGACGTCATCTTTTTTCAGAAATCCTGGCTTTCTTTACATGCCTTTTCACAAATTGTACTCTAGCTTGCATCGCCAGTTTTCCTATTGCACCGCTCAAGACGTCGCTTTTACATAAATTCAGCGATACAACGCCCCATAACAAGGGTCCATATACAACACGGATTCGTAGAGTCAAAATATAACGGCGGAAAAATTGCGACCCTGTTACTATAAACTCGTTAAAAGAGACTCGGCACTCGTTAAAGGAGTACAGCACGGTCCAATGAGACAGATGTTCCGTTTTCAGGACGCTTTAGCTCCTGTCAAAATATAACTTTTGAACGGCAACACTCAACATCGCTGTGTTTCTAAGGCGTGCCAATAAGTTTTGCATAGGTTATACTGAGCAATCCGCACTACAGGTGGAGCATATCTCAAGTCCCCGTACAACGCGAAATCCTATAGCACGGAACTTATTTACCGTATTATGGGGGGGGGTGTCTACTGTACATAAACTAAATAAGGATTTTTAATCTACGTGGCAAATCACTTTCAGGAGTTGCTCAATCCCGGAGGGGGTCATAAAAAGTCAAAAGTCGGTCATTTTTAGAGATTTATAGCCATTTTGGCTCCTAAAAGTAAGCCCCCAAAACTGAACCCAACTTGGCGATCCATGGACCCTCACAAGGGTGGGGCTAGGCGGACGCCTGGGTCCAGGGTCCCTGCATGAAGGTGGCCCGGGCGGCTTTACGTAATTCAAATGTTTCATTAGTATAATTTAATACAAACTAGAAAAAATATTTTGAATTTTTTTTTCATCTAGTGAAATTTGAAATTTTACAAGACTACAGCTAATTATAGCTTAAAATTTAATATATTATATATATATATATATATATATATTTATATATATAATGAAATTCGCCGCTCTCTTTGTAATGACGACGCCTCTCTTCGAAAAGCTGCAGTCGAAGCTGTTTTGAGGTTCATCCAGCTCTTTATTTCTTCATACTTTGTTGGAGAAGGACCGGCGACCTACCGACGCACGGATTGCGTGTTTTCAGGGCTAGTGACCATAGCGAAAGTCCTCGCCATTTCCTCGCTCCTGGCATACATACCCCCTACTTCTTGAACCTGTCGGTAGGGCTCAAGAGGAGGGTCCAGACAGATAATGGATTCTTCACTATGATGTCATTCATTTGCGGATTTAGGAATCAAGATCTCGGCAGGGCGGATTAAAAAAAAAAAAAAAAAAAAAAAACTGCGAAATGCGTTTATTCAGCATTCTTAATTGTTAAGTGATCTCCAAAATCGTCTTTGAAAGCAATCCATGTCCGACAGAGAAACAAACTTCACAGGGAAAGTAGATTTCATGGAGATTAAAGACAGTTTTCACGAAAAATTAAAATTAAATTAAATTAAATGGGCAAAGCTACATACACAAATATGATAAATAGTGTATCATGAATTTTAATAAAATTCATGGCGGTAGTTATTGTTTTTGAGTGTATTTGTTTACGTATTCGCCTAGATCTTCCGTCCGGAAATCTCTACTTTATAAAAATGTCGTGTCAGACTTTAGGATGTCGGCGAATTCGCGGGCAGTGTAATTGGGATTTATATGGGATTTGGATCGGTTTATATGGGTTTTATACTGAGTTTGGATAGGCTACGCGGGCAGGATCAAAAGTCGTGGCGGGCCGGAAGTTGCCCCTATGTGGTGTAAAGAAAGGAAAGTATACTTAGAAGAATCGGGGATCTTAAGGTACGTTTTTAAGGAACAAGAAATACAAATACGGATCATTAACGGATTATGATACACTTTCCAACATAATGGAATAATAATAAGGCAGTGGTTCCCAACCTGTATTTAATCGCGACCCCTCTCAGATTTTTCAAAAATGTTCACGACCCCCCCCCCCCTTCTTCCATGCATCCTGTTTGACCAATAAGACAAAAAAAATGAATAATGGAAAAAAAATATATCTTGGGATTTAAAAATGATTATCTTTTTATTCCGTACTGATTATTATTAGGATGACTGAGGTTGTATTTGGCTGACACGTTATGCTATGCTTGGCTGAATATGGGTCAAAGCCAACCGCATCTTGGACATCTAATTTATGACTGGCTTTTGTCTTAATCTACGAAAGAGTTTTGAATTCAACTTCACGCATGTAAGTGGATAAAAATGGCACTAACATTTGAAGCGAAAGCTTAGAAAGGATCGGATATGAGTGACGCATAGCACACCAAAATTGAATTAAAGATTTTTCTTTATAAATCCCGTGCTGAGGAGTCATTTTGCAAATTCAAAGATTCGTCCTGAGCTGCATCAAGAAGATCGGCGACATCCAAAAATGTGTGAAGTGGATTTCGCACGAGTGCCGCCTCTTTTTCATTGTGAGCTCTGGGATATATCTTTGAATTGACGATTTAAGAGCTTCAAGGTGGTTAATCATTTCTCACCTTAAATGAACTGCAATTTCTATTTCCGATACTTCTGCCTTAGTGCACAAATTTTCACAATGGGTTAACACTCCTAGATACACTTTACGATGTCAGTTTTTGTAGATTGGATACAAGCGCCCTGATGAGAAAAAGGGATTTTTACTTTACAAAGAGAAAAGGGAGAAAGCATGTCTCATAGCGAGAGACGGGGAAATATTTTGCCATTCACTCTAACAAAATCGGTCTGCGGCTACCCCCGAGAAAAGGCATGGCGACCTACTTGGGGGGTCGCGACCCCCCGGTTGGGAAACACTGTAATAGGGCATACGCATGCATTACGATACCTTTTTAATATAGGGTACTTACGTGCGTATATATAGTGTGAAAGTGTTTCAGTTTCTTTTTTCCTTTAATCTTTCTCTCCCATTTAATATATATATTTCCTCCCACTTAATAATATATATATATATATATATATGTAATGTATAAAAAGGTAATTTGGGTTTTACTAGTTTGGGTATTGTTCAAGCGGGTACTTTCACTAAGTTTTGCTTTCCTGTCATACTTGCCACGCGCGCTCTGGAGCTATGTTTTATTTATTTTGTTATTTGTCAGACATCAGGCCGTCGATTCTGAGTTCTTTAGATGTACACGTGTCCTCACGCCCTCGTAGCCCCGGATGCCGGTCATGTTGGTAAATGTGTGTGGTTCGATCAGAGATAAGAGAGAGGAGGAGTTGTGTCTTCGCAGACCACGTGGGGTGGTAAGCGTAAATACTCCCGCACATCGAAAATCGGGGGACTTCTGCCACTGGAACTGCTTAGTGAGTCCACGCTGATTCTTGTACCCGTCTCCCCTCCCCTCTTCTCATTCTAAATTGTAACTTAATTGTAATGTTCAATAAACCATATTACCTGCCTTAATTCTGAAACCTTACTTGAAATATCTGACGTCTCATATATATATATATATAGTTTCTCGATCTGAGGTAGACGGTCTCGGGTTTGCCCCGAAGGATCGAAATCATAAAATTGAATAAACAAATAAATGGAAATAAAAGCAATTTTTGTCATTGGAGTGACTCTTTAAATGAAAAATGTACTTACCTATTTTTACATGACTGATCAATAAAACAGGTTAGTTATGTAGGGAAATTATAGTTAATTTTTTAATTTTTTTGTACTTACACGTTGACCCATTTCCGTGCAGCAGCACCGCACGATCGTCACAGCATTATGTCGACACTGCGCAGAAACGCCTGTGAGGGCATCTCTAGGAAGAATAGATCTATTTTCTTTGGGGGGGGGGGATTTCTGAATTTTTGCAGTGAGGAAAAAAAATTCTTTCACGTGTTCTGTATAGGTTGGTCATTATTTGGGAGCTGAACTGATTTTTTCCCCTTACTCGAATGTATGGGAACATAGCTATCAGTGTCAGAATACCACGCTTTAAACACGGTCATACTTGCATGTTGCGACTGGAAAAGGCATCCAAAAGACGTGCGACTAGGTGTGTTAATCACCAGGATGGAAACTAGATACCTGTCTTCCGCGCTCAAAAAATATAGATCTACATTAGCACACGGAGGAAAAAAAAAAAAAAAAAAAAAACGAAAAAGTCAATTTCGGAAAAACCTCGAAATGGGCCCTTTTCAAAATCTGCAATGACATTTTTTTAAAAATAATAAATATACAATTGTACGAGTCGTTATCTTTAAATAAACATTTTTAAAAATTTTAATTTTTTTTTGTTGTTTTCACTACAGTACATATGTACAATACTCGGAAGCTCAAGTTAGCGAGGTCCTGACATACGAAAACCAGTTTAAAAGGCAGAATTTGTCCTTGCAGACATTTGTATTTCATAAAACGATCGTCGTATTAACAGTTTTTTTTTTTAATTTAGGGGGAGGTTGGGGGATTGTTTCTAGAGAAAGTATTTTAAGAAATACATTAAATTATTCAAAAATATAATGTACAAAAATACGCGATTTTAGGGTTCTTTATAGGGTTAAAAATTTTAGGCATACGTTTAGCTAATAGTTGCTGTTAGCTAAACATGACTGCATGTTCAGCTATCAGTCATTAGATCATGCGACTATGTGCATCTGACAATTTATTTAAATTTTGAAATTATTCATCCCAACTAAGTTTTTTTTTCTCTCGATATAGAACCGATTACTTGCAAATATAAAGGTATAAATTTATGGGTGTTACTATTAATTTTTTTCTAGATGAGCAAATATACTTAATTTTTGCAAGTACAGCCAATATATGTATATATAGCTTTCAAAGTTTATTTACTTATTTATTTTCACAATTTTTATTTATTGATTTTTAAATTTTTTTTTTAAAACTCACTTTCAAATTAAAGCATTAACTTATAGATTCAATAAACTTTATAACAACGATCCTACATTTCTGCTACGTTTAAGAGTTTTGTGCGGCTTAAGATATCATTTTATGTGTGAAAAAATCTTAACAAAAACATAGTTTTCCTCTAGTACTACTATTAGTGCAAATTTAAACTTATTTCAATGATAACAATAGCACAGCATGGAATAGAGCTTTCATGTTACTACAGAAATTTAAACATATTTGGCGGAAAGTTCCTCTAAAGATCTAAAATTTACAATTCTTTTCTTTAAATCTTCAAAACATTCTCCACTTCATAAGTCGTTACAGGAAATACATAATTTTTCTATATATCAAATTTTACAAACTTATGAACACAATTTTCAGGTTATAAAAATAACAATGGGAAAAGTTTATAAATACACTGACATAAATTGAACAAATGTCACTTCCGTAAATGAAACAATTTTAATATGCGTACAGTTATAAGTACTGTAACTCATAAAATAACTTAACATAATTCCCCTCCCCCTCTGTATTTCGAAATAAATGCAAAGAATGTTTGCTGCTTTAAAAATGTGTTCACCGTATATCAATTTATAACATCCATACAATGTTTAAGTTATAAAAATGACAATGAGAAAGGATTATAAATATATCAACATATTTTAATCAAATGACCCTTCCGCGAATAAAACAATTTTAGAAATATAAACATAATTAATATAATACATAATTCTAGATAAAATCCTATGTGACATATTTATTCCATATGGTATTACAAATCACATTAAAAACCTTTTTGCAGCATTAACAATATATTTACACTTAAAAATGTACATATATTTATGTGAACAAATGTCATGCTCCCAGTAACGTTACTTTTTCAGGGGTTAGAAGACAGATCAGATGGTCACTAATGGACTTTTAATTCACAAGTTCAGATGGATGAATTCAGCGAATAATACTTAAGATTAAAGATTAAATATAAGATTAAATATATCTCGCTGTCAAAACATCATGAAAATCTTTTGCAAAGCAAGTAACAAACTATAAATATTCTTATCTGTATTGTACATTCTAAACTTGGTGTAGGCAACCAGTCACAAGCTGCTACGAATTCTGTCAGTCAAGCTTTCAGTCGTTCAAGCTTAGAACGTACTTCTCCAGGAAGTATTCTCTCTTATGGTCACTTAATAAAAAATTTCAATTAGCAGACCACCAGCAACCAGTCCTCGAGCGCAAAGCTCTTCTTGAAAGGTTAGAAAGGTATTCGTGTGAATTTCAGCCCGTAGATTACCAGCAACCATTTATGTAAAAGTTCTGTTATTGGACAAACAAGGCTTGAGAAAGAGTATAGTAGATTAACATTTCTACAGTTTAAATCATTTTGTTCAACATCTATCGTTCCTGTGGTCACTTTATGCGAATTTCGGTTCACAGACCACTAGCACTGTCCGTATCAAGAAGGATCTTGTTGGAGGGCCAGGCATGGAAAAATGTCCGAAGATGTACATCTGGATCTTAGTTCTTCAGACAACCTTCTTTCTTAAGCACTGCATTTCAGTTAGTAGACCACCAATGTTGTCTGTATGCAGAATTTTCTAGTTGGATAGGCATCCTTGGAAAAGTAAGTAAAAGTTTCCAAACGTGCATCGACAGGATGACTTTCTTCGTGTGGTCACTAAGCAAATTTCAATCAGTAGATCACTAGGATTTAGTTTTTACAGTACACAAGGCTCTAGTTGAACGGAAAGGCTCGAGGAAAAAAAAAACGGTAATGTCCTTCATAAAGACGCCATCTTGTGCACAAATTTCAAGAAACACACACATTAGCAGTCATTCCCTCGTCTCTAACTCGACTGAGGTGAGTAGTGTCTTCTAATGGACCGTACTTTGTTGTGCAGCCTTTTTTTGTGTGTGGTCATTTTACACGAATTTCAGTTTGTGGGAGAGTCCGCTTATTGGAGCACCAGTCTTGGGAAGAAGGCTTGTTTGTAGAATAAACAGGATAAGAAAGTGCGCAGATACTAGTCAAATTAATGGAGGGCGATTGTGGTTGCAGACAATGATACACTGTAATGGACTTCCTAAAAAAATTCCTGCACGTGGTTGATTCGTACGAAACTGTGTTTTGAGAATACCAGGTGTCAGTCCCACTGATGGAGGCACTTCTTGGACAGACAGATGTGCAACTATATTCACTTTTTTAAAAATATGTGGTGTATATTAAATACTTGCCAAGTTCTATGCAATTTTTGCATGCGAAGTGTAAAATTCTGCCACAATTTTTTAAGTGCAACTTGAGATATTTTTTAAATGAAACCATATTTAACATTGCTTTTTATTCATACAATCGTCTTAGTTGTGACGGCTTGTGTATATTATTAATATTATAGCTGACATAGGTTCATTATTAGGTAAACTGGGAGCATGATATTTATCGGCTAAGATATTAAAAAGATACAGTTGATTATAACTAAAACAAATTGTTTTTAGCATTTAAAAAGAATTTTTTTAGTTCTTGATAAAATATGAACTTGGGTTAAAATATAAACTTAACATCTTGAACATACAAATGTGTAAATACATTCTTTTTTTCGCGGTGTACATTATATACTTCTCCAGATAGTTGCAATTTTTGCATGTTGAGAGTAAATTTCTGCCACAAGTTTTTCAATGTAACTTAAAGTATCTTGAGTTTTTATTCATACAATGCCTTAGTTGTGACAACTTTTATGTATATTATTAATATTACAGCCGACAACTTATGAGCGATTTATTATAAGGTCAATTTGGAGAATACTTATTTTCTATGCTATTAAAAAGTTCATCTTCATTAAAAAAATCTTTTTTGCATTTTTTTAATTTTTAGATCTGGATTAAAATATACACTTATAAATGAATTGATATTTGATGATAATGATGCGAGAAATTCTATTATAGAGTACAGAAATCAGTACTTTGTTAAAGTCAGTAACTTCATAATTTATATTCATCACGTTTAAAAAATACAGTACTTTTAGATTGAAAAAATACATAACGCGCCTTTTTTTTTCTGGCTGGAGAGGAAATGATTACCTTTACGTGTGTACAGTGAGCATTAGTTTGTTGAAATATTATTTTTAAAATTATAAGTCTGTAACAATAGTTGGCTGAGTACCGGTACGTGGTTTTTGACAGTAGTATAGATTTTAAAAGCAATCAAGATCTAATACTTTAACGCTCTAAGGTCTGGCGTTGTGTTCTGTTGTGAGAATACGGCCAATTAGCTACAGGAGGGCTCTAGGCCGAGCGGTGGAATACACTCCGTGGTGGTCTTTCTAAGAGGTCCTATAACCCGCACTTACGCTAAGTTTCGGAGGAAACCGCGGGAGAACTCCGAACGGTTAGATCGGCGGATGCGACTCGGTTTTGAACTAGGCATCTTTCGTCTCCCAGTACAGAGAGCTATGTGCTCGGTCACCGGTGGGGCTAAAGCGGTGCCTTTAGTACTTTTCATGAATTTAAAAAAAGTTGTTAGGTAAATATTTTGATAGATACATTTTTAACTATAAACTTTCAACTGTTCTCATCTGTTATGGAAAAAAAAACCTATTTAAATGTACTGAATTTATTAAGAGATTATTGAATAAAGAATTTTTAAGTCTTTTTTTTTTAAGTTCTATGTGATAAAACATCTTTAACATAAAATTTTAATCCAATGTTACCGCAGCGTTGTGCAAATATTTAAAAATAGCTTTTATTTTTAAATAAACATTATTTAGTAAAATTAACATGCTGGCATTATGTTAACATGCTGGCTGTCGCTGAGGGGAAAAATAAGTAATTATTCGAGCAGCAGGGATTTTTTTCCCTTTCCAATTGCCGGGTCAGCTGCAGAGTATAAGCTTGGCCACTACAAGGGCCGTAGATGTTGGCAGTTTCATTATGGAGGTGCCTGGTCATTATTGGTTTGCTAATTTTGAACCGATTGGAGATAAGATACTTAGCACCTGGACTGGCCCCTCCACAGGTATCTTCCAAGAGGGAGGGAATTGGCGCCACGATAGATTTTACTCGCTTAAACTCCCTTCAGCGTGCACGGTCCCAAAGAAGTCCAGGCAGGAGAGGTGGTCACCCTCTCAAGCACTGATCTAGGTCGGTGCGGCTTCACTTTCGGTGTTCATTATGGGAACCGAGTTTAAACGACTGGGACGGACCCGTCGCCAGGAGAGAAAATATAACAGATGCATGAGAAGTTGATTTGTAACGACATTTTGAAAACGAAAATATTTGGATGACTGGCGATGTGCCCATGGTTTTTATAGACTATTGTTTCACTTGGGTGTCATGAGTATTGATAGGAATTACATAATAGCAAATACATATAAAGAAAGATTACAGGCTTTTCGACAAAACAATACAAACTTTGCCTATTTATGGAGCTTTAAGTACAAATGTGTACACATATACTTTTTTTATATATATATATATACAATGCTCTTTTCTTTTCTACTCCCTCCCCTTAAGCAATGCTCTTTTTATTTATTTTTTAATTTTTTAAGTAATTTTTTACATCTTTTTTTTTTCTTTTCTCTTTTTGTTAGCTTTTTCTCTTTTTTTTGCATAGCTTTTTTTTAATATAGTTTTTTTTCTTTTTTTATATAGCTTTTTTTCTTTTTTTATATAGCTTTTTCTTTTTTTTTTTGCATAGCTTTTCTTTTTTCAGTAAGATTTTTTTTTGAGGGGAAGGGGTAGAGCTTTTTTTATATATAATATTACTTTTATAAATAAAATAAAATACATGAATATTCAGCCTTACATAACCTTAATACATGAATACTTCTACAGAACATATTGAATATAAAAATGTAATTAGATACAGATAGTTTCAAACTTTTATGGGAGTACCTACAGCGGAGTACCTATAAGCAACAAGATTCACACACTCATGACACCCGCGTGAACTTGCACTGAATGCTCCCGGCAGCCAACATGCTGAAGTGACCGTACCTGTTTATTTTAAGCCTGACATTTTTTGAGACACATTTTAAATTTCAAATTCTAATGCTATCGTTTAAATGTATTTATATAATTGTTTGCACAGCATCCTAACGATACACAGGGCAACATCTTCCATTTTGGAACGACGTACAGACATTCAAAATACATGTTTTTTACCAATAACACTTCTCAACCTTTTACAGACCAAGTTGAGATGGAGGCATTTTAAAAATTATTTTGTATATTTTGCCTTCTAAAGCATTAGTTAAGAGCATAGGTCATTTCTGACATTACCTTTACATTCTAAAACGGAGTATACTGATGTATAGTTTAAATAACAAGTGGAATATTAAGAACTAATAAATCATTTATTTTTACATTTAATTAAAGATATGAATTAAGTTTGAAGTTGGTGGGGGTGTAAAAAGATAGATCTGTCAAAATGTATGAAAATGGCTAATTTCATTATTTTTCACGAGTTTCCCCACTCATGATAAAAATGCAAGTTCTATTTCCAAAAAATCAAGTCATCTTTTCATTTTATCTGCACATTTTTTCACGTAAATATTGATAAAAATTTAATTTTTCAAAACATTTTAAATTGTATATTCCCAATTGGGAACATTGGCCTGTAAAAGGTTAAGTACTGTGCATGTCGTCAAAATAAGCATTTTCATTGACTTCTAACAAGCATTTAATGATGTTTACTATTTAAAATTACACAGCTATATGTAAAAAAAAAAAAAATCTAGACAACCCTTTTCAATGTCTTGAAACTCTACATAAAACAGCAAACATTAAAAAATAAAAAACATTACCATAGATCCACTGTTTTACCATGTAATAAAAACAACAACAACGTAATAAAAAATAAGTAAATAAAATTAAAAAATGCTAACTTTTTTTTTCTCTGGGGTTACAGTACATTTAAACAACTTTAAATATAATACATAAATCTAAAACTAAACAATAAATACATTTTTATAATGACCACAGATGTTTGAGGCATTTTACATTCATTAGGTGATACATTTTTTCACCCAATGGCATACATATGAAACTACAAATAAAAACAAAACAGCTGTAGTTTAATAGTGGTCACTGTACACATGAAATAAAATTCGAAGGAAGAAACAATATCAGGGTAAGTTGTCATTGATTTTTAACAAACACCAAACGATAACTACAGATAACAAAGATGTGTAAAAGCCTTTGTAGCAAAACTGTATTATTATTAGACTTTGTGGCAAAACTTATTATTATTCATAAAATTTGATTTACAAGGTATAATTTCTCTTTCTTTTCAAAATCACCGTGTTTAGGTTGTGTGACGTGCACTTTAAGTACATTATGGTAACATGTTGGCTGCCACCTCAGAAAAATTCAATAAATAAATAAATAAATAAATAAAATGTAGTATTATTCGAGAGGCCACATACCGCATTTGAATGCGGGGATTTTTGTGTCCTCACAGGCTGGGCCAGCTGCGTAACGTAAGCTTGGCCTTTACGAGGGCCGATCATGTTTGGCCATTTCATTCTGGAGGCGAGTGGTAGGCACGTCAACGCTGCCTCCTTTTACTAGTCTCCTTATTTTTAACGCATTCAAATGAAAGACACAGGCACCTGGACTGGCCCCTCCATAGTTATCGTTTCAACAGGGAGGGCGTCGAAGCCAAGAACGATTTTGCTTGCAGAAGCTCCCTTTGCGTACGCGGTCCCAACAGCAGCCCAGTCGAGAGAGGTGGTCACCCTCCCAAGCACTGACCTAGGTCGGCGCTGTTTCACAATGACGGGGCTGCTGCCGGACGAGCCGCCTGGAGAGAAAATATATAAATAGATGTATGATAAATTTATTTGTACTGATCTGCAAGCTTAAGAATAAAGATCAATAATAAAAGATCAATGTCAATCAATAATTTAGATCATCCGCGATGAGTTCATGGTTTTTATGCAATAGTGTTTCACTCGGATGCCATGAGTATGACTAGCAACTCGATACATAAAAATAAACGTTATAACTTTTAGAACAAAACGATATAAATTCTGCCCGTTTATAGAGCTTTAAAAACGAATGTATATTTTCCTCCCCCCCCCCCTTTTTTTTTCTTTTTCTTTTCTTTTCTTTTTTTTTTTTTTTTTTTTTACACAAGGCTCTTCCGTGTACTTTTTTTTAAGTATTGCTTTTCTTGTTGTTTAATATATTTTAAGCAAAGCTTCTTCTTTTATTATTTTTTAGCAATGGCATTTAAGAAATGTTTTAACAATTCTTTTCTTTTCCAAGCAGTGTTCTTTTTTCCCTTCTCTTTTGTAAAGCAATGCTTTTATTTCTTTAATACTTTTATGGGTAAAATAAAATATTCAACAATTTTCTACAAAACATCTTGAATACAAAACTTTCACCTCTTTTCAAGAGAGTGCCTATAGGAATTAGCACCAGGGTCGAGTCACTCATGGCACCCCGGTGAGCTTGCACTGAATACTCCCGGCAGATAACAAGCAAAAGTCATTTTATTTGTTTTTATGAAGCTTTTTAAAAAGTTTATTTTAAAAAGCTTGATACTTTTTTATTTCAATTTCTAATGTTATTTGTTTATTTGCACAGTACCCCACAGGCAGGGGCGTAGCCAGAAATTTTTCATGGGGGGGGGTTACGACTACTGCAACTCACATATATGCATACATATGTGTGATAAAGGAGGGAAGAACATACATTTTGTATGACAAAAAATTCCTCATGGGGGAGGGTTATGACCCCCTTAACCCTCTCTTGGCTATGCCCCTGCCCACAGGTCTATAGCAGAACCTTCAATTTTGATGGACATACAGACATTAAAAATACAGGATTTACTATCAATAAATCTTAAGTACTGTGCATAGTTCAGTTTACATCAAGTTAGATATCTACAATAATGAAAACAGAACGGCTGATCATCTCAAATTTGAAATGAATTTTTCCAGAAACACACGAGAAAAAACTTAAAAATAAACGTTTTCGTTGATTTCCTACGCACATTTAGTGGTGTTCAGTATTTAAAATTACTCAGTCATATAAAACATATGTAGAGAACCTTTTGTAAGGTCCTAAATCTTTACATAAATCTGTTGTTTTTCTATGCAATAAGAAAAAAAGAAACGCTGTCTTTTTTTTTTTTTTTTTTTTTTTGTCAGGGTTTCAGTATATTTAAACAAATTTAAAACGAAAAAGATATTTCTACAATAACTCAAAAAGTCTGCTAAATAACACATTAACTGACACATATACAGATACATATATATAATCAAAACAGCTGAAGTTCAACAGTGGTCACTTTACACTTGAAATAGAAGTCGCGGGAAGAAAAATATCAGGGCAAGTTGCCCTCCATATTCAACAATATGCTACAAAGTTGACTAAAATATAGGTAGAAAGCTTTCTTTGGAGGCGAAACTGTACTAGCTTGAAAACATAAACATGTGCACGTCTAAATGTTCTTTAAACACAATAAAAAAAAGTAACAACGCTTTCATTTCTATTCGTTCTTTTTGCCAGGTGTTAATGTATCCATGTTCAATAAACAGCAAAATGCCTCGATGCATACATTTAAAATTCAATCCAGCGATATTTCACATGACAGAAGAAAGTGATTTTAAACTAAGCAACATTCTTTTTAAGAAACAATGTTTTTGTTACTCACGCACATGATATCTCATCAACTCTGCATGTATGAAAAATCTAATAAAATGAAATAGACCTATAGAAAATTTTTATTTGCAATTAATTTTCTTCAATACAGAATTTAAAAAAAATATCTCTGAAGACTTTATAGTTTTATATTGCAGTCATGGAACTGTAAGTAAATTTACTCCAATACCTATGCAGAAAAAAAAAATGTCTAGGACAATTTGTTTTATATTTGCAAGTGAACACAGGTAAACAATATGCAAAATACTAGAGATCTGAAATTTAATCATTTAAAAATCGTATTTTTTATTTCAAAATTTCAACTAAGAAATTTTAAAAAATTAGTTTAGAAAATTTGTACATTACATTTTTGAAAACAAAAAGTCAAAGTGAAAAGTTGCAAACAACTTCTTAAAATTTGAACTATATTTCACGACCCAGAACTTTTTTTTTCCCCCTCAATTTAAAGAGAAACGAAATGGCAAACCCACTTACAGATTTTTACTATTTATACATATTTAAATTTTAATTGCGATTTATAAGCATCAGGATGGTATTCTTAAGAAAAGCTTCTAAAACCCAACCAGATTGGAGGGGTGTTTTGAGAATATCAAATCATCGCTCATTGAACTTCCGATTACGGTACAACTCTCGTTTCCCGTGCAGAAAATAAAAATATAATAAATAAAAAACTTGATTTTAAAAATTTAGAATTGGTTTCTGAATAAAACGTGATTTCTTTAATCATTAAAAATGCACTCTTTGTTTATTTTCAGTTTATATTTTTCGCGGTTAAACCTAAAATATCAAACTTCTTTTAAAATCAATAGACTGATCCATTTTAACGTTCCTTGTTGCACACAAAATGTCGTTCACTATTTGATAATGGCATCATGAAGACATAACATGCAAGCACGGTCGTGAGGAGACATTCATTCTTCTGCGAACGTCCTGTCCCACGAAGTTGTTTAAGCCTCATTTAAAGAAGCGGATAGCCGGAGGAAAGGCTCCTAATGCTAAAAGACTCATACCAGCAGAGGGCGCTGAAAGTCGTAGGGAAAAGGATTTTTTCCTCTATTCGAGGGAAAAACTTTACGTGATTGTATTCCCGCCATTCCATCCCGTTCCCCGTACTGGTTTTCACAGGACAATGCGCCGAGTATTTTGGATTACTGGAATTTCAATATAATTGTTTTAGATTTCAGGTATGATGCTTTAATAATTTTAATAATATATCGATGTATTTAATATAAGAGTGTAACCGATGTTTTAATATAAATATTTGTTTTAATGTTCATTACAAAATCAGTTTCCCATGTGCTATGGAACAAAGCATTGCTTGATTTAGATTTCAGATTGATGGTTTTAATGTAAGTGTGTAATCGTTTTATTTGGTTTAATATTCTCTATAGAATCAGTTTACCATGTGCTATTGAACAAAGCACTGCTTGGTTTGCGGATGCTTTTGATTACAGGATGGATGGTTTAATAATTTTAATATTCTATACATTGTTTTAATATAAGAGTGTAATCAATGTTTTAATGTAAATTTTATGTTTAATATAGATTCGTTACGGAATTCATTTACGATGTATCATCAAACTAGGTTTCTGACAGTGAATAGTATAATGTAATTCATGTTCAGTACAAATGTTTGGTTCCATATACGGGTAAATTCCATTTAACATGTATTATCATAAAATCATTTAATGTGGTTAAATTGGCCTTCAGAAAATTGAGTTTATTTTTAATTGTTTCCGTCCTGCAAATTAAGCTCGCTTTATTTATTAGTGAAATTCTAAAAGCAGCAGCTTGCAGTTTCCAAAAATTTATTTTCTTGCTTTGGGTATATTTAAATTTTGTGTGTGAATGGAATTTATGCATGTTATTTTACTATTTTTGTTGCATGGGTTATATAAATAACCTGAAAAAAGAAATCATAAATGTATGTGCTTATAATTTAAAAAAGCAGTTTGCTGTTTTCAATAATGGATTTTCTTGCTTTGAGTATATTTAAATTTTGTGTGTGTGAATTGAATTTATGCATGTTATTTTACTATTTTGTTGCATGAATTTTAAATTTTGCATGGGTTATATACATAACCAGAAAAAAAAGAAATAAATGTATGTATTTATAATTTAAAAAAGCAGTTAGCTGTTTCCAAAAATGGATTTTCTTGCTATGCATTATTACTATCTTATTTAATATGCATGATTTTAAAATATGATCAATGAGTTAAGATAAATTGCATTAGATTTGTAGTGAGTATTTTAGATTTATATGTTAATTTTTGTTGTTTTGTCTATTTCAGTTTTAGAATATACATAGGTTACAACCTGAGATTCTTATGTGTACAAGAAGACAGCACATTGATGTGGGTTAGCTAAACTAGTTGACGCTCTTTTTAAGACTAAGTATAAATGTAGTTTAGCCTTTTAAAGAGCTTCAGTTGGTTATATTACTCAAGATAGTAGTGATACCTATGAATGATATGTTTGATGCAAGAACTAGCCAGAATATCTCAAGATGTTGATGCCATCTGCGATATTGTATTTGATAGAAGAACTATGTGGTTGTAATAAAAACTGTATGTGGTTATGATTAAAAAAAACTATACTGTTTTGTAATTAAATACAAACACTTGGCTAGAGGGGGGGGGGAGATCTACAGAATTATGTTTTGTGTACCAGGTAAAAAAACCAGTTGCAGAACTGGTTGCACATGAATAACAGCTAATGTGTGTTGATTAGGAGTCATACAGAGAACTTAAGGAAGCCTGACAGCTTTGTACAAAAGAAGCTAACATTCTAATTTATTTCAGTGGGTGTAGCCTTATTTTTAACAAACTATCAAAACTAAAGTTGGGCAATTTAAATGGTTACCAAATCTTCAACTTATTTTCCAGCAACATTGTGAAGTGAATAAAATTGATATTCATTTTTTATGATGATTAATTAATATAGTGGCAGGATAATTAATACAACAGAATAAAAAATACGTTCTTGTAAATGATTCATTACTGATAGTAATATTGGGCCATGTTTTGCACTTAGTTTTTCTTTTACATGACAATCTTTATAACTTAAGATTGCATATGATGCAAAATTAAATAGTTTTGCTTTTAAATTAATTTTCAAAGAAATTCTGAGGACCATATGACAATTATCTGCATTACTATTAAAGCTATAGCAGATAATGTATGTGTTATGTTAAGTAATAGATATTACCAGAGTTATAAATTTAGTTACCAGATAATCAATGATACAACAATAATATTAGCTAAAGTAATTTGTTTCATTTATACAACCTAAAATATTTTGCTTGGTAACACTAGGCAGACCTTCACTTTCTGAAGTAATTACAAGTGTTACTAAACAGGACAGCCGAAAACCCAAACCCACCTGTGTTTTGTTCATAGACCTATGTTATTGTATTCCCATTAAGTATTAAAATTATTTTTATAAAATTGGGATTTTTTTTTTAATCAAATGAGTAATTCACCTAGAGACGATCCAGAATATTAAATTTATTCCTCTTACAGAAAAGTCAAGAACAAAAATAAATCAGGAAATAATTACAATAAACTTTAAAAAAAATTTTTTTAACGTAGTGATTTTCGTTGAGTTGTAATTGAATGTACTTTTTAAGCGGTCAGATATACTGACCATATATATTCAAAATATAAACAGCTTAGAAAATGAAGTTGAATCATTTTTACTTTCCGAACATGTACCATGTAAGGAAAGTATTGCAATCATGAAAAAAATCGACTTCGAGATTTTGATGTATTGACACATTTTGAGGTCTTCTGAATTCATTTATGCTGTTTTTACGAGATGTATGTATGTGTTACTATGTCTGTGTATGTATATGTGAGTGAACACGATAGTTCCTAAACGGATCAATCGATTGAGCTCAAATTGGACATATATGTTATTTTGGTGTATATAGGACTTATAGTTTTTCTACAGGGCTACGACAAAGATTTCTTTTACATTATGGCCTATGGGGGGAAATTCTTGAAAGTGCGCCATCGTTTAAATGGTGCATTCGATTGAGCTCAAATTCGGTATATATGTTATAAACCACCGTTGTAAGACCGGTATTGATTTTGGTGTATATAGGACTTACAGTTTTTCTACAAGGCTACAACAAAGATTTCTTTTACATTATAGCATATGAGGAGAAAGTCTTGAAAGTGCGCTAGTGTTTAAATGGTGCATTCGATTGAGTTTCAATTTGGTATATATGTTTGAATTATTCATTGATTAAAATTTAAATGCTTGGTAATAATCTTAATCGTAAGGCTTGTGGTCTTGTAAGATCTTAATGGACAGTCGAGTGGAGTCACTCCAGATTTTTTACTTCTTTGTACGGAATATAAGGAAATGTAACCCAAAAAATTTCAGGAGCCAAACTTTGATGAAAAAACCGATTTTTACCACCTCTAAATTTAATTTTATGAATTTTTTCACTGAATCTCATCGTACACTAACATGCATGTACAACCCATTTTGACCAGTTTTTCCATGCCATCTGTATGTACGAATGCATGTGCAGATGGTGTACTCGCATATCTAAAAAACTACGGATCGTAGAATGTTGAAACTTAATATTTAGGATTGTTGTAACATGGAGTTGCCCAGACAGTGCAGCAAGCTTGATTTATCAAGTCAATAAGCTTGAAAATTTCAAACGTGTAAGCTTAATGCAAGCTTGAATCAAGTGTTCTAGTTTACACTTGCCCAGCTTGCATTAAGCTTGACATTTCAAACTTTAAAAAATTTCCTAAATACACGGGGCGCTGGTCGGCGAACTCGCCCCACATATTTTACTTTGCCACGCATTTTCCTCCTCTATGCTGAAATTTCAATTTAATTTAATCTGTTTCCATTGAGTGTTCGTGGCTGGAATAGAACCCGGGACCTTTCGGTTGGGAGTCAAGCTCGCTATCCGTTCAGCTACTAAGCTTCACCCAGATATGACTAAAGTTTGAAGTGACTTATCACGCCGTTTTCTCGCCAGATTGATAAGTGGGCGATGTGTTATTTGCTTCTTTTATTTTTCCATGGGATACATCAAAATTAAAATAATGTTATGTGTGATTTTGAGACTCTACTAATAGGGAAATAAGCATAATATAAACTTAAGAGCAGCACATGTTTTAAAACTTTCAGTACCGCAACACTCATGAGCAATACTGCTGGCCAAAATCGAGACAAACGACTGATTTTGAAATCAATTTCGTACTATAATTGTATTTTATTTTGAAGAATTTCCATATTTGGAAATATAGAATGGGTTTACTTACTTAACACAAATTTTATGTTAAGTAATCTGAAATCAAAGAAACAGATAGTTAAACGTTACTTCGAAATGCTATATCACAGTTGCTAACATGTATGGAATACAAACACTAGTCATTTTTGCAAATATTTCTTAAAATAACAAATAATTGAAAAATTTTGCTATTTTTTAACGCTAAAAATTCTCTTTACAAATGTGGTTAGTTATTTTCGTACATATTGGTATGCTATATCGATATAGAGCATTTCGAAGAATTAAAAATAAGTTTAAATTAATTTATACAAATGTAAATTTGAATTATTTTCATTGTTCATACTTTATAATTAAAAAAATTATTTAACTTCTGAATTTTTTTTTATCCTTTGTAATTTTATTTTAAAACTACAAAAGTGTAAGATTTTTGGGCCCTAAAATCTGTAGGCCCTGGGCAGTTGCCCCGTTTGCCCTGCCGGTAATATGGCACTGGAAATAAAATAAAACACATCTTTTACGAACTTCCAGCAAATTTGAGGATGCTAGACAATTAATGTCCATTCTCTTTCACAGATGGCGCCATCACTGCACACTTTGAAAGCTAAAATCAAGCTAGTATCACTTGTCAAGCTTAAATCAAACTGTATTTAAGCTTGACAATTCAACTTGACTCCTGCAAGCTTGCTGCCAGCTTAAAATGAATTGAACTGTCAAGCTTGCATTAATACGTCAAATTCAAGGAAATGTCAAGCTTGAGTTAAGCTTATGTGCTGTCTGGGTGTGCACTTCCCCTTTCGGTCCCATTTGTCTGGATAGTTTATCTACAGGGCTGCCCAAAAGATTTTTAATACATTACGCTCTATGGGCAGAAATTCATTAAAGCGTATTTTAGAGGTATTAGGCTGTTTCAGACGACTCAGAAGTGATATATGCTGTTAAGGGTTACAAATGAATTCCTCCATCGAAAAAAGTGTCTTTATAATGTATAGTTCTGGTACAGGAACATTCAAAAGATTTCCAATACATTACGGTCAATGGCAATTTTAGGAACATTCATCCATTTCAAGCACAATACCATCCTACCATATAGTTAGGTAATGGCCCAACTGCGGTCACATGCCTCCCTCAAGTATTACGCCAAAAGTTGCCAAGCTTGGCGACTTTTGGTGTACCTGTGTATGTATTTAACTCTCAAATCTCAAAAACTGTTAATCATAGAATGTTGAAATTTCATATATAAGATTGTTGTGCATCTCGATTTTTGGTTCCAATCTACTGGAGAGTTTAATTACAGGAACACCCAAAAGAATTTCGATACATTATGGACATCTTCAATATATTACATCAGTATAGTCAGTCATGGTTTGTTCCATGTCCAAAATCTCGCCATTTGTCGTTAACCTTGGCGAGTTTTGCTGACATATCGCCAAATTTGGCGATAGTTATGTTTTGGTCAATGCGCAAAATCTCGCCATTTGTCGTCGACCTTGGCGAGTTTTACCGAAGTATCGCCAAATTTGGCGATAGTCAGTCATTTGGGCCATGTCCAAAATATCGCCATTTGTCATCGTCCTTGGCGAGTTTTGGCGAAATGTCACCAAATTTAGCGATAGTCTTTGGTCCATGCTTAAAATATCGCCATTTGTCATCGTCCTTGGCGAGTTTTGGAGAAATATCGTCAAATTTAGCGATAGTCAGTCATTGTTTTATCCATGTCTAAAATCTTGTAATTTGTCGTCGACCTTGGCGAGTTTTACCGAAATGTCGCCAAATTTGGAGCAAAAATTATTTCGCATAACTAAAACTTTTAACTGTAGAACTTTGAAATTTTGTATTTAGAACTCTTGTAACATCTAACTGTGCATCTCATTTTTGATTTCAATCAACTGGGCAATTTATATACAGGGTCACCTAAATGACTTCAAATACATGAAGGTGTATGGATATATTCAATTCATTGAAAGTCTGTGGTCAATCATTACTTTGGCTATCCTCAATATCTCGCAAACTAACTCAAGCTTGTGAGCTCTTGGTGAAATATCGCCAAATTAAGTGTCAGAAGCAAATCTTTAAAATTGAACCCAGCTTGGCGATAGCGAAATATTTGGCTAGAAATCGCTCAAGCTTGCTATTACTGCAGTATTTTATCTCAAAATAAGTTTAGATGAAGTGCGCCGAACAGTAGCGTAGCCAGGATTTTATTTAGGGAGGGGGGGGGGTATCAAATTGTAAGCTAAGCCCAGACAGCACATAAGCTTAAATCAAGCTTGACATTTCTTTGAATTTGACGCGTTAATACAAGCTTGACAGTTCAATTCATTTTAAGCCTGCAGCAAGCTTGAGAAGTCAATTTGAACTGTCAACCTTGAATACAACTTGATTACAGCTTGAAAAGGAAGCTTGCGGTGATGGCGCCATCTGTCGCTGGACATTAAATAAAGAAAAGTTCGTAAAAGTTGTGTTTTATTTTATTATCGCACAAAACCTGGACATTAGAACACGCAAGAGGAAGGAATGAATGGGATTAGCCCCTGTGAAGTGTAACACGAGGGGAGTTTTAGTTTTATTTACATCTAATTAACATTAGTAATTCCGTTAACTAATTAATTAGCTCTAAAATAAATTTTAATATAATTAACACAATTTAGTTAGTTAAGACTCATAGATCAATAAACAAGGTGACAATAAGTCCCCAATTTTTTTTCGATTTGTCCTCAAAATGTAAAAGAGCAATTTGGGACGATTTTTAATTATTAAATTGTTTTTAATAGTTAATTATTTTATTAATTATGTAATGTCCCCAATTTTGTTTCGGAATTGGGGACTTGTCCTCAATTATACGTTCAAAAATATGGTCACCTTAGTCTAAATAAATTCGCAATGTTTGCGATTTTTGAAAATATTTTACTCAAAACCATAAAATTTTCATCTTTTGACCCATCGGATTATAAATATATAAAATATGGAAAATAACGCCTAATCTACATGCTGAATTCAAGGTATCAAAAGCCGTTTAGGCGGCATACGCTCCCTTCATTGGTAACCCGGACGTGATGAGCACGCATTTCCAGGGCCTGACTATAACACTCTTGTCTTTTGTGCCCAGGGCGCTTTTCAAATTTTGTGCCCCTATATATCACTCTAAACTCCATTTTTAGGCCAATTTCTGGATGTGTGCCCAAGGCACATGCCCCAAGTGCCCGTGCGATATTTAGGGCCTGCGCACTTTCGTTCTCGCCGTCAGCGACAGACGACTGTCACTCATTCAAAGTCCGCATCAGCAAAGCCCACAACAAGTGGGTCACGACAAAAAAAGTTCACAACGCATGGTAGCAATCTCTCAAGTCCATAATGCTTAGCTAAGTTAAACATAGCCGCAACCGCCCCTATACGAGGCCAAGACCTACGCTGCCCAACCATGCCTTGGCGACCACGGGCTCTGGGGCGAGGAAGCATATGCTTCGGTCAGGTGCTCAGCCTGACGCGAAGCCCCCAGTGCTTAACTCCCAAGCAACCTTGTCCTCATTTTATCGACCTACTCAAGGGATGAAAGGGTGAGTCAAGCATGTCCAGCCCGGGAATCAAGACCCGGACCTGTGGCATGGCAGTACAATCCGCTAACATTAAGCCACCGAGCTTCACCATAATGCTAGAACAACATTAAATAGCCTCCGTCTGACTCTATGAGTCAGGGGGACTAGTGTAGCAGCGCGATATCAACAACTCGGCAATTCAAGGACGCGCAAAGGGGCATCTTTTGTTCGGTCGGATAATGCCTTAATCTACCACACTGATTTCACCCCAATCAATGGGATCAAAACTAGCTTCCGCCACACGCGTTCCCTCCAGCCTGTTGTCACAGTCGTCGATTCCTAAATACTAGGACAGGTTGTTCGAAATAGTGCGATTGAACCGCTATACCGTACAGTTGAGGTTGGATTGTGGATTGATTTGTCCATTTTCAATCGGTGACGTGGCCTTGCAACGTGAGAGAAACCTTTCACGAATCTTCAATAGTAAGTGTCATCCTATTATATAGTTACGCTGACCCCTGACTCACTCTCTAACAATTCCGGGCAACCACTTCAAGATAAAACTTTTACCGTCATTACTCCAAGATTAAAAAGCACAAAAAACGTAGCAACATCTACACCGTTTGTACGATCCGCTTGAAATTTTTCATAATTATGTATAAAAATATAGAAAACAATCTGCGCTACTTTAAAAATCTGAAAATCCACCCGTTCCCTAATTTTCAAGCGCTTTTTTGCTATTTTCAGCTACATTTTATATCCGAGAATAAAAAAAAAGGTAAATGATTAAAAAATTAGACTCTGCAAGAGACAATGACGTCACATTGGAAGTCACGGTCATCAGGCTTTGAAGGGAAAGTTACGATTTCAGTTCGTTTAAAACAGTTTTTTCAGATAACATAGTTTAATTTTTTTTCATTAAATGATCGTCTGCATGAAGCATTGATATAAGAGAGTCTGTTTCAACAAAACGAAATTGTTCTAATACAAAAGGCTTCTGCGCGTTTCCAGAAGAGCATGGAATTCGATTTGGGTATATAATAAAAATTGAATACGAAGTTAATTATTTTAGGTGGACGAGGATTAAATATATTGAGTGTAGCCATATTTTCATCAAATGTTTTTTCTAGCGCCCATTGCTATTGCCTCCACAACGGGCTTTGACATAGTTAGTAACAGGGTGCGAATTGACGGGGGGGATGCCGGGGATCGTCCCCGGCTGAAGAATGTAATCCCTGGCTAGAGAAATATTAATTGATCCCTGCCAGGGATACTATTTATCCCCTGCTGAAGAAATTTTAAACTGGTGAGTGAAGATTTGGGATTGAAGTCAAGAACTCGTTATCGTTTGTTACTATACTCTAAGGCGACTGCCTTAAAATTTCTCTTTTCTGTCTCTTTTCTAAGCTAAAACCCCTCAAGGGTGGCTTCCAATACAGGTACATTGTATGTAGCTTGTGTATCTGTGATTCCATAGAACAAGCAATCTATGACTTAGTTTGAATATAAGTCAGTTCCCACACATGTCGGCGACTGCATTTGTCAAGTAATATCATGTGAGTAAAGCATTTGCACCTTCCCTCCTTTTCTTTTTCAAGTGTCCCCCCCTGGAGAAAATGTTCAGTTCGCAACCTGGTTAGTAATAGTAATCTTTAATAGTCCAAAAAACTTCGCAATTCATGAGCATTTACCGGACGACTCGTTTTTAACCGCACAATCGTTTTCGAGGTACAGTCGCCTGCCTGCATAATTACATAAGCAATTTCGAAAAATCCCTAATTTATATAAAGGACAATGTTCAAATACTTCTTCCACACAGAGTTTCAAAGGAATATGCGCTATCACCTGTAGGCGAATGTAATAATACCACCTATACCAGTAGTTTCCTACCGATGGGGGGGGGGGAGGCGCAGAACGACGGCAGGGAATGCGCAAGGAAAGCATGCAACGTGCAAGAGATAATGCACGTTTTAAAAGTCATATTATCTTATTTCTTTTATCTTATTTATTCTTATTATTACTCCAAAACATACCTATTTTCGCGTAAATTTTATTTACACTTTACCGATAACATTATTTTGTGGAAAAGGCGAATAAATTTTTGTTTGTTTGCCAGGAGAGGACAGCTCACGGCACTAAATGTGTCTTTCAGAGCTACATACATCCTTCGCAGAGTTTCCCGCCACAATTTGGATCATTATCAGAAGGTGTGATACTTCTGAATAGTGGTACCCTACGGAAGCTACTAACGACCGCCGAGAGGACTTTCGGAACTACGTATTTAACGTGCACGTACACTGCATGTGCACAGTGGTCTTTAGTGATAGGTCGGCATAGAGCCCACAATGTTCTGGTTACGAGTCTAACGCCTTAACCACTGTTCTACCACGGCCCCTCAACTACATGTTCATTGTTGAAGAATAAAAAAAAAACTGTATCTATGCTGTGAAATATGAAAGAGAGGTGCGCGCTATCACCCTAATTAAAACCAAACACACGTCCCTCCATAGTCGATTAGATAAGACACTAATGAGTAATGGTGTCTTATCTAATCGACTATATAACACATAAAACACGGTGGATGGCTGGAGTGCGAAGGTCCAGGGTTCTGACCTACCGCTCGGCAGTGGATCTAACGGTCTGGAATTTCGGCCGATTTTCTCCAGACGTAACGTGAATACGCGTAAGAACTAAGAAGCCCTGAAAATTCTTCTCCCAAGGCACCCCTCTAGGTAAATACCCCCGTGTCGATTTGCTTTAAGACACAATACACAATTCTTCACCACTTTAAGGATATCTATTCTACGAAATTCCTTGTTTCTTCTGAACAACAAGCTTCGTAACATTTCAATTTCAAATATTTGTTAATGCATTGTTGTAATACAGTTTTCAGAACAAGTCTCACTTTCTTCTAAGAATTTTATCTGCAGTCCAATATTGTCTTCGTTTTCTGCAGGAATTTCATTCGGTGAAATTGCCCTCCGTGATTTGTTAACCGTGGTGCTTTAAGCTAATTTCAATGCATCATCAACTTAATAAATTGTGACCTTCCCGAATAAGCCGCAATCTGGATAATCCGATCTCGGTTAATCGAAAGTCTGTATTTAAAAGTTACCCACATCGTGAAATATAAGAATTAAAATACAGCGAAACTTCTCATAAAGGCCGCCCCTATTCGAGGGCCACCTTTATTAAAGGCTGATATTTTTAGGAACGAAAAATTTACCCATTGATATAATGTTAATTTTACTCTTATTAGAAGGCCTCTGACTACCCCTCATAAAGCCCCCCCCCCCATGTGCCTGCCTTAAATCTTAAACAGGTGCATTGAATCCCCGAACTAAAAGATAACAGTTCAGGAATTCCTTGCAAGGAAGAAGGGGGAGGAATGACGGACCTTTTCCGCAGGGGAGACAAACAGGTTTCCTCATACTTTGTTTGACCTTTAAACCTTTAGGGGTTTGGGTTGGAGCGAAAACTTGACCAGGAAACGCTAATAGAAATGATTATATTATAAATAAACTAAATTATCATTCTAAGGCATTAATAAATGATGTAAATTGAAGTAATTTGTTCCATAAAGTAAAAGAATCTTTAGAAACTAAAATTGTCCATGAAAAAATTATGAAAAATAAAGAAACTTCAATAGAATTTTTTTCAATCATGCATAGAGTTTGGAAATGTTAATAAACATTTTTTTTCACCTATATATAGGCTTTGATTTCCTTTTTTTTTTTTTTTGTCACACTTATTCAAGGGCTACTCTCATAAGGGCCAATTTTCAATGGAACGGCAGATAGCCCCTACAGAGAGGTTTCACTGCATATTCAAAATGCATAATTACTCTGAAAGTGCTATTTTTAAATGTCACGTTTTTTCACCTGTTATACGTTATTAAAAAAAAAAAAAAAAAAAAAAAGAGTCGGAGCGAGAACTTACCAGAACTCAACAAAGACAACTCTTTGTTATACTACCGTGTTTACTCGCGTAATAGTCGCATCCCCCCGTTTTGAAGTCGAAATAATCGTCAAAATATTTTCCCCGCATAAAAGTCGCAGTCACGTATTTGACCTTCATTTACGTCTATAAAAATATTACTATCAAAATAAAAATAACTTTTTTGTATGTGCAACTGACGAAAAGATTGTTTAATTATGGCAGATAATCTGGAGACATTTGGTAAATTAGTAATTTTACAATACTACCAATACTCTTTTATCATTACAGTGTACAATATTATCTAGTAGATTTCTCGCATAATAGCAACACCATCTATGAAGGACTTTTCGTCCTTTCGAGACGGTGTTGATAATAGTCGCACCTAGACTTTCACCTTGAAAAATTAGCAAAAAAAAAAAAAAAGTGCGACTATTACGCAAGTAAACAAGGTAATATAGCAAAGTTTGTAGTCCAGCCTTCATCACTCCGTAAATACTCGTTAGAACCCCTCAGAAAGTCGTCTGACCAAGGCACCCCCCCCATCCTAAGCAGACCTCCCATGTCTGGAGGATTTTGTTTGCGTTGTCATAAAAACGCAAACAAAACAAGCAATAACTCACTTAAATTTAATACAACGGAGAAACTGAATTTACCACTACATATTTAATCTTGAAATTATTTTTCTATGCCTTTTTACAGAAAAACTTCATTTAAATATTTTTTTTATATAAATTAGCTATTAAAAAATAATTTTCGGCTGGATTCATTGGATTTCTGGTACATAAAATGTATTCTCTGAGCCATATTCATCTACTGATTATTACCTACCTACAGGGGCGTAGCCAGAAATTTTTCATGGGGGGGGTTACGACTACTGCAACTCATATATATGTATACATATGTGTGATAATGTAGTGAAGTATATACATTTTGTATGGCAAAAAATTTCTCATGGGGGGGGGGTTATGACCCCCCTAACCCCCCCCCTCTTGGCTACGCCTCTGCCTACCTATAATATTTCGGAAAGCAGTAGTAATTTTCCGTCTAATCTTTTTAGTTTTCTTGAACACTTTTAATTTTTACTCAATAAATAAACCTTTCGTAAGTTTTGCGAGTAAAAAATCAGCTTCTGTTTTATTTTAACCCATTTTTGTCCAAAGGTGCGTAAAGGCACCATTTCAATAGATATTTTTTTTTTATTAACACTGTGACAAATATTTTTCACTAATTTTATTTTTCTGCTATTTTTAAGGGTTTTGAAGACATTTATAAAATATTAGTAATTCAACTGGAGTAAACACTTTCTGTTGAGAAAATTTCAAAATACACTAGTTTTTCAACTTGAAACGGTTATTGACATATTCGACTTTTTGAAAGTGTGTAATTATTCCACTTGAGCAGGGACGTAGCCATATCATTTTTAATGGGGGGGAGGGCAACTCATATATATGTATGTATACGTGTGTGTGATAATGTAGTGAAGAATATACATTTTGTATGGCAAAAAATTTCTCATTCTGGGGGTTATGACCCCCCCCCCCTCCTTGGCTACGTCCCTGCACTTCAGATTAATCATATGTTTTTATAATGGATTAAAATTTCAAGTTTTGAAAATAAAATAAAATTGTAACAAATGTCATAAAACATTTAATATTTTTTTTAAACTTAAATTTGAATAAAAATTGGCCAATGGTGCGTATACGCACCATTTTATTTCTTATATAAAATACTATTTTTCATGCATGAAACTTTGTGTCTTAATGAATGTAATTTAAGCATATTTCAATGAAAACAATACCACATTTTATACAATTTCTATGCGGGGCCTGAAATGGGTTATCACTGTTAATTAATTCTAGATTCCGTAATAATTATTTAATTCTAAATCTACTTGAAAATGTGATGATTCTATTACATGTGAAAAATTTTAGAAATCCAGTGTCTGTTAATCGCACACACCAAGGGCGGATTAAAGGGAGGGGCGAGGGGGCAGTCGCCCCCCCCCGAGAAAAAAGAAATTAATGTAAAAGATCCTATTTTCCTTCCATAAAATGGATGTATATGTCAATCTTCTAACTAACCGCCCCCACTGACAAACTAACCCCCCCTCCCGACAAACTTGCATTAATCCGCCACTGGCACACACACACACCACAGTTTGAATGCTTAACAATTACATTATATTTTTATGTTGATCAAAATTTTTCTTCTGAAAGTTTACCAAGTCTGATCTGTCTTCCCACTTACAAAAAAAAAGCCAAACAATGGTTAGTCAATTAAAATAAGTTAATCATTTATGTAAATTGTAAGATCTAATTACAAATAAATTTTAATTGAAAATATTTTTGAAACATGTTCTTAAAGAAATAAACCTTTTGAACATATTTTAAATAATTTAACTTGCTTAAAAAGTAAGTTTTTACTTTGTAATTTTAAAATCATTAAACATTATGTTACTCTTAATACATTGTACACCATTTAAAAAATATGCAAGATCATCCACGGCCGCAGCTAGAGGAGGCAAGCGACGCACGTGCCTCGGGTAACATGTTCAGGGGGGGGGGGGCGAAATCGTAAATTCTAGTCACAGCATTCAGATCATCTGATTTGAATCAATGATTAAAATCAGAATATCGGTTTAAAAGTAAAATAATATGATTAAAATTGTTGTTTAAAGATATGGTGTTGAAAGAAAATGATTTATTATTTCGGATATATACATAATTTTTGAGAAGCACCATAAAATATTTAATAAAAGGGAAACGCATTCATTGATTAAATAAAATTTGACAATCAAGAAACCTATCGATTCAGTACAGACACATTCAAAAAATATATTTTAACAATTTTCCTCTTGTATTTTTTTTTTCCCGTCAGACATGATACATATATAAATATATATTTCTCTACTATTATGTAACATCATTCTCAATTATAACGCGAAAAGCTCTTGAGCCATAGCCGATTCACAAGTTCTTTTAAAATATTTCACACACCACATCATCGGATCCGTCCTCTAGTACCAGAAAGAGAGCCTTCCTTCTCTTCTCTGAGATGAGAGCTGAGAGCTTTCCTTCGGTCTCATTCGGAATTCGGAGCTGTCCTGTCTGGGATACGAAATCCCTACATCCCTACTGCTATTTCCAAAATTCCCCACTACTAGCTTTAGCATTAGGAGCCTTTCCTCCGGCTATCCGCTTGTCTCATTTAAGGTCGTGACGGTCATTCCAATCCATCACCTCCAAGAATTTCGAAGACGCTAAACGAAATCCCAAAGTTCCCGTTATCCAGCTGCAGAGATTCGAATGCTCCGTTCAGTAGGCCGAAAGACCACTGACCAGACTTCGTGCGATTACACGGTCATCTGTATTCGATTACAAGAAATGATGTGGATTACGATTACTAACAATTTCCAAAAAGATTATGACTAATGAATGTTAATTTAGTAAAACAACAGTAATCTTGATGTTAAAGAAATCAAATATCAAAAGAATTCTATGGCAATGCAATTTTATCATAGCATTTTTGTAAAATTTATAAAATATTATTTTAGTCATCGATTACAGTCGATTGTAATCGGCACGAAGTCTGCACTGACTAACCATTCTCATTTCCCTGACCTCATGGGTCCCTATACAGGGTTTAAAAAAGACGGGGGGGGGGAATTGTGAGCTATATACATTGATTTCGATTAACAGCTGAATTAAAAACTGTGAAAACATAATTATAAAAACACAGAATAGATCAAATAATAATACGTATACAGTGAGTCTCGATTGTTGGAGTTCGCCCATCAATTCGAGCGAGTGAAAAAAATCAGCTAACAAATAATGAACAACCCGTAACAAAACGCGTGAAAGAATTTTTTCGCGCCCCAAAATTCAAATGCTTGGAGCACCCCGAATCCCCACCAGAAATCCCCCTCCCAAAGAAAATAGATGTATTCTTCCAATAGAGGGCCTCGCAGACATCTCTGTGCGGTGTTGACACGCTGCTATGACGATAGCGCTATTTTGCTGCGCGGAAACGGGTCACTGTGTTAATATAAAAAACTAATGACTATTGATCGATAAAATGTTAGCAATACTGTCGTAACTTTTTTTTTTCTTCTAAAACTACTAAATTACCAAAAGGTTCTTTTAAGACTCAATGGTAATACATTTAATTAAAAAAAGAACTGAAATTTATATGCTCAGTACAAGGACTTATATTTAACCATTGAAATGCTCACTTAGGTTACTCTCGCTCAGTATAGGAGATATCGCCATGTTGAGTTCTGTCTTGGGGTTTCATCCTTATAATACCCAACTTAACGATCCATCGCCAAAAGTGGCCGACTTCCGCAACTTTTGAAAAATACCGGTACCGGTACCTTTCTAAGTGACACCCTTATTCCCTTTGAAAAAAGTAGGGTTTTGCAAGTACTCATCAGCAGTCATGTCATAATATGCAAGTACATTTCATTTAAATATGCAGTCCAATTTTTAAAAATTGCTTCATTTCCATTTATTTGTCTATACAATTTTATGATTTCGATGGCTCGAGGCAAGCTCGGTCCCGCCCACCTCCAATTCTTGAGATTCTACTGTATTGTTAAAGTGAGATGAAATGTATCGCGGAACTGAATGTGGAAAGTTTCCAAATGAAAAATGCCAACAACAGGTGACTGGCACGACGTACCAACCCATTTTGCATTGTGCTGGTCCGTTCTGTATTTTCGAGCTATCGGACCGCCGTTGATTTCGAACCCTACTGCCATCCAATCTGCCACGGCGGACCTGTTGGCGACTAGCGGGAAATATTTTCATCAACAAAATCTTAATTGGGAAAAAGTAGAACGTAGTTCCTTAAGGCTAAAAACAAAGAGTATCAAGATTTCCATGAATAAAGCGAGATGAAACAAGTCTATATTCTTTTTATTTAAAAAAAAAAAAAGTAGTGAATTAAAATCTGAAACACTTTCGTACTTTAACCCATTTATGCCTAGTGTCCCTTTTTTGGGACGGCATTTTCGCTATGAGTCGAAAACGTTATTTATTTTTCCTAGCCTTTATTCACGAGTATTGAGCCTCAACACAGTATTGAGCCAACAAAATATTTTAGCATGACCCAGTAGGATGTTGATATTTAAATTTTTATGCATAATGATTTTAAAAGAAATCATCCCTTGTTCAAGAGGTTGACATCAGAAATTTATCTATTATTTCTGTTATCAGTAAAAATCGAAGAAAGTCGCAAAAATATCCAGGCACAAATGGGTTAAATAAGCACTAAAGTGCTATAAATATTAAAAGCGTATCATAATCCATGCGTCCTCCCTATTTTTTTCTTTGTTATTCCATTTAGTCCGAAAGTGTATTATTATTCTTCGTGAGTGGCGTATTTTTCTTCCTCGTTCCTATAAAACCATACTATGGAATCGAAATCTACATTAAAATCGCCTTCTAAAACTGTTTTAGAATCTTCGCCTAGGATATTCTAACTACACTACACCGTTCTAAATACTGTTAGGAATGTCCATCATAATCTAAGAGTGCGGCCTGTTTGTCTTTCCTGTTCCACCAAAACACTTCTTCAGAACTGAAATCTACATTAAGATCCCCTATTAAAATGGTGTAACAGTCTTCGTCAGGCATATTCTAACTATGCTTCTGTTTGGAAAGTGTATCCTAATCCACGAGTGTACCGTATGGGTCTTCCCTGTTCCATAAAACCCTTCTTTGGAATTTAAATCTAAATCGCTTACTAAAACTATTTTACAATCTGCGCGAGGCATATTCTCACTATACTTTGTAATAAAATGTCGCGTTTTTCAGTTTCTAGCCCAATTTGGAAGCGATCGCCAAGCTTGGCTCAGTTTTAAGGACTTATTTTTTGGCGACAAACTGGAGGATAAATCATCCAAAATTGCAAACCTTTGAGACTTTCAGCATTTCATTCTCTCCTCCACCCCCCCGTGCTATGCACTGTTTTGGCACATTTGAACAGTGCCTCGTCGTGACAAATCGTGTAGACAAGCTATGTCCACCTTGGTTATCATCGGCTTTTAGGATGACACCCAAAATGTGTAGCAACCCTAACCTAAATAAATTGAATGAAAATTACTGTTAAAACAAAGAAACGGGATTTTCGTTGAAAGGAGTCCAATCATTTGGCCAACACTGCACTGAGTATAAAGAACAGTAAGAAATGGGGCGGCTAGTGTTACATAAAATGATTAGCACCTACAACTTATGAATTTCAAAATGAGACGTACAGATTGATCGATGTATTGCTCTTCCTACTTCCCTTCCCCTTTTCAAACCAACACAACCGCCCACGAAAATAGGTCCACAGTGGATGACATGCCAAAAACAACTCGCTTCAAAGTCACGCGATTAGAATTTCCAGTTGTAAACTTGTGATCAGAGCACAGTACGTACAGTTATTACATATATAATTTTGATACATTAAAAAAAAAAAAACTATCTACGCCTAGGTGAAATGACAGTGAAGGATTTTATGGTATGACCAAAAGCAATTTTTTTTTTATGTTAATTAAATTGAATTATTTAATTAACTAGGGGCCAAGGCCCCCAGACTCGCTACGCTTGC
This sequence comes from Cheiracanthium punctorium, assembly GCA_038373885.1. Classification (NCBI taxonomy): domain Eukaryota; kingdom Metazoa; phylum Arthropoda; class Arachnida; order Araneae; family Cheiracanthiidae; genus Cheiracanthium; species Cheiracanthium punctorium. The sequence continues at coordinate 540,002 of JAWZYV010012596.1, read as the reverse complement.
TTTTCATATGAGGCATTCGGCCCGTAATCGGGCTTATTCGTAAAAAAGACATAATTTCAACAGAGAAAACCCGAAGATTGGATCAGATAGAATGTTACTGAGCTAAGCTACACATTGCTTAGTTCTTGCATCTTCATTGGTACATAAAAATTTAAACTTCACACTACAGTAGACCCCCTACCCCTCATAACACGGAAGATATTTTGTTATGGGAATCCGTGTTGTACGGGTCCTGAGCTATATTCCACATGGAGTGCGGATTCCGCTTATAATCGCTGGAAAAATTATTTGTACTCCTCAGAAACACAATGATATTTAATGTTGCCATTCAAAGGTTATACTAATTAGGAGCTAAAGCGTAATAAAATAAGAACATCTGTTTCAGCTGTATTTTTAATAATGTAAAACCTATTGGACACCTTGCGAATTGGCCACCCATGGCGATTTTTCATTATTGGGCGACTTGCGTACATGTAAAGTTAATAAAAGCTACGGAACAGATAGAATAGCCTGCCACCCATGGCGACTTTTCATTATTGGTCGATTGACACATGCTCACAACCTATATTTACTGTTCATTTAAGGTTACCGGAAAACTTATCCATACTTTCATTTACATAATCGTTTGCAGATTAGCGTACTTAACACCACGAATTATACCATCTCGTCGCGCTAGCCAATATCCAAAGTGTACTATAACTGCTATCATGGCATAGTTAAAGCCAAATATTTCTACTGGTAGCATATAATCCAGCTGGACGAGAACCGGCTTTAAAATAACCTGCATTTTAATTATTTTTCATTTTCAAGATATTAGTTATTTTGTTTTGGAAAAACGAATAATCGCTCATTCTAGACTCCTGTTGTCTAAGGGAACTTACTATTTGAAAATGGTCAACTTTGTGTAACACATTTTGAGTTACTTATTTCATGTAGTTTTTATTTTAGCGTAAAATGGGTGTATTTCTACTTCATGTTCGACAATTTCACGTGATACTACATACTTGGAAACGCTTTGTTGCAAAGGAATGAATGATTTTATGCCAAATCTGGCAACCATTATGTTTATTTTTTCAGTTTATTAATATCTTCTAAAATAATTCGATTTTCGAAATTTAAATCAGCTTAGCAGGTTCCTCGGAATTTTTCGAATCTGTGGGTACCTTAGTCGAAACTCAAATCCCTACGGTTTAGGAGGAGATAGGTCCAGAAGCTTTGACAGCGCCAGCGGCCTTTACTTTTTTTTTTAGAATAGAGAGACAAAAATGTGGTCATTAAATTATTCAATTTACTATACCCAATATAAGACATTTGGGGGGGGGTTGGGGGGAAGGGGAGATTTGATCACGTTTAGGGGGAAATGTCTCTGAAAGTCTGGCAAAACGGACCCTTGTCGAGCTCAAAACATTTCGCGGGGCACCCTTCAGTCATTTTATTATGGATAGGAAGGCTAAAATGAGACAGTTTGTATCAGCGGCGCACCCGGATTTTAGTCTGGGGAGCTAGGACAACCAATAGTCATGAACTCTGTTATGGCGACTTCGATTATAGTAATAACTCTCTTATAACATCAAACTATTTTGTACCACCTGCCCATAGAACGCAAGCCCGTTATCAACGTAACTCGTTAGAGAGTCATAAAAAAACTGATTTTTTCAATGACGTTACAATAGGGTTTAGCTGTACTTCATACACCCTTTAAAAAACGAACAAGACATTTTTGGGGGTAAAAATATGTTAGAAATAATTTAAAGACAAAAAAAAATTTAAATTCGTTAATGACAACTTGAAGGGGGGGGGGGGATTGTTCCCATAGTTCCCTCCGTGGGTGCTCCTATGGTTTGGATGCACTTTTCATAATTTATTTCATGTTTATAGAGCTAACTATCAAGAAAGTACGCTCTTTGAAAAGGAATATGGAATTGTCCGCCTCCCCCCCCATCTCGGGGAGTTCCTGTAAATGAGAGGCGACTGGAAAACTGAACTCTCTCGAGCTTGACCGAAATATTTTTGTTTCCACTCACTGAGTCGCCGGCTTGAATAACTTTTATGTGAGGTACCGGTCCAGAGGAAATTTTTGGATTATACTCCCCCAAAACAAACTTTTCTTCGTCATCTCAGCGGCACTCCTGGCATACGCTCGCGGCACACAGTTTGGGAACCTCTGCTTTGGAGGATCCCCGCACCATGCTTGAATTGGATGACCACCAAAATACAGCCGAATCCCGTTTCACCTAAGGCTTTTACAGCGAAAATCTCGCCACAGCGAAAACTTTAGTAGTCCCCCAATCAAATTACAATATCGAGATACAATTTCGTTAGAGGCGAAGTGATGTTCGCAGTTCTCGCAGCGAATTCTCTTTTATGCCTGCTATCGATTGAAAACGGGTGCCTCGAAGTGGTCATTTAAGGTATGGAAAGAGAAAAAAGTCGGCTGGAGCGATAGCGGGTGAATACGGTGGTGGTTCGATGGTATTCGTTTAGTTTTGGGTCAGAAATTCGTTCGCAATGATAGCCTTGCGAGAGGGTGCGTTGTCGTGGTGCAAAATTCAAGAGTTTTCTTTGCACAATCCGGCCTTTTTCGACGAATTTTCTCTCTCAATCGCCGCATAACGCTCAGATAATATTCTTTATGGACCGTCTGACCTTCTGGCAAGAATTCCGAGTGCACAACACCGCGACCATCAAATAATGCAGTCAACATTACCTTGACTTTGGATCGACTTGGACGAGGCTTTTTGGGTTTCGGTTCAGTTGGAAGGCGCCATTCCGAAGATCGTTGACCGGTTTGCATGTCAAACTCGTAAACCCAGGTCTCATCACCCGTTACAATGCGTTTTATGAATGCGAAAATCGCAAAACGCGCTTGAAATGAACTGACAAAAATCGATCACTGTAAACAAACTAAATGACAGATAACGCTCTTACTTCGCATCAGTATAGAGGACAGTTGCGCCAACTTGGCGACAAAAAGAATTTTGACAATCTCTTTAGGCGGCCTTTTTAAATGACGCATTCCCGGTACTTTTTTGACAGAATGTATAGTAATGTATAATGGTGCATCTTAACTTTTCAATCCAGTAAAATCGTGCATCTTTCGACTGTCGCTTAAAAAGGAACCCACTAAATGTTCCGCCCTACTTTGACCAACACAGTGACTTCATTTCGCCCAATGCTGAAGATAGCTGATGCCGCCTCCTTGTGTTCATACCTCTATGGTCGATTGTGTGAAAAGAAATGAATTAATTAAAATGAAACCAAAACCAAGAATACTGACACCTGCATCACTTGACTGCATTTATCTCATCATGGGACAAATGCGAATATTTAGAGACTGCGATTCGAGAAAGAAGGGTGGCTATTTTCATTGAACCCTTCAACGATCGGTGGTCCCGCCCCGAAACCAACACTTTCATCTGCAATTCGCAAAAATTAGGGTTAAAGGGTCCCAGGGGCTCTGCCACTATAGTATCGGAACGCTTTCGGTAGCGAATAGATCGAGCCTTCTCTTCTCATGACGTCACCATCCGAGAAATATCCGATGTGCCCTTAGCACGACCCTATCGTGATTGTTTCACTGTCGTAGTCACTATAGGAAATAATGCTGTTTTTTCCCCCGACAGGTTGGATGAAGGCGAAAACGTGCACTCCGGTATCGGAGAGTACAAGATGGATGGTGTTTTGTTGTGTGTATCACGGAGTGTCCAGTAGGTACTTCCACAAAAGGACCCCACTTCCTGGCACGGTGGGTCTGTCAAAAACCGGCTGCCACTCTGGATGGATGACTCCGGAGTCTTCGAAAATTCTGAAGACAATGCCTTCGTTTCAGAAAACGGAGAGAAAGCCGTGTGTTTGGATGGGTGGGTCGGTCTGAGGGTGGGATAGACCTTCGCAGGCACAAAAACACTCGCTCGTTTTATTCGACACTCATCGTGCTAGCACCCAAAGGAAAGTCGCGGCTATGGATCCGAAGTATTGGACTCTCCGAGAGCGAGAAATATCCGTCACGGATATTCTAGGATAACATGGTGCTAAAGCTCGAGCGCCGAAAGAAAACGCTCGTTGCCATCTCTCGAATAAACTACCAGCAACAGGGCGGCCGATCCATTCGCCCATGGCGTGCTACCGACCTCAAGTCCTTTTTTTGGCATTGCCGGCTGCGTCCAATAGGGAAAAAATGGCTCTGGTAGCACGCGATAGGCGATTGGATCGGCCGCCCTGTTGCTGATAGTTCACTCGTGAGATGGCAACGGGTGTTCCAGTTCGGAGCTGGGACCCTTTATAAAAAGGTGCTCTTTTAGTATATAGATGTAATGGTTGCGCGTTCAATTCACAAATTTCCAAGCCAATTTGTACCTGTGCTAGAATTAAAAAAAATTTCTTTTTTCTTTCTGGATTCGCCTATTATAATCACATTTTTGCGTTTACGAGACATGGTAAAAAGGGAAGAGCCAGAGACAGTTACAATTCTTATTTCAAGGCTTTCACAGCGGGTCGCAAAAAATAGGGTTCAAGGTCCCAGCGCTGAAAAAGTGCAGCCATTGCCATCGATCCATGGAACCACGAACAACATGGCGGTCGATCGAATCACCCATCAGACCCCTCAAGAAGTTTTCTGCCACAGCTGGTTGCGCGACTATGGCATCAGTGTAGCTGTACATCGGGACATGTAAAACATTTCGTTGTTTTGAATGGCTGGGCTATATTTATAGGATCATTTGGACTTTTAGATTTGGATAAATTAAATAAATTTTGGATGATTTTTTAAAAGTCGCCCCCCCCCCTCAAAGAAACGAGCTCTGTGAAACGCGTTTCATTTCTAATTTTTGCTACAGTCATGTTCATAAATCTAGTCTGTTTAAGAAATTTAGATAAACTTCTCATTGGGGCAAGTCCTCAGCAGTGTCATTATGACTTTAGAATAGAAGAAAGCAAAATACCACGAACCGCCAGCCCAATAGGAATGCATGCTGATCCGCTCAACACACCCACACAAACGGAACCCATTAAGTGCTAGTATTTCGAAAACGCAGTGTCAATTGTCAACCTATCCACTCAAAATCCTAGTGTTATGTTTCATCCATAAGTATGAGTGTGATGTAGATCACAATTATCATTTACTTTCTGTTCCTTCCATGTCATCTATATCCAAAACCATGCATTCTAAATTATATTTCTGTTCTCAATTTTCTATCACTTCGGCCTTTAAATCTGTATATTCGCTTTTTTCCCCCCATTTGCATTATTCTTAATTGTTTATTTTACTCGTCAGAACGTTGTCGCCATCCGAGCTAAAATAGATGACACTAGGTCAGTTTGCAATAGCAACGAACTTTTTGCTTTAACCCTCTTTGGCAGCATTTTGGCATACATTATTTCTTGCTGCCAGGCGCCCTCTTTAAAATTCCTTTTTCGCGGTTCCATGACTTCAGTTTTATTGGATTCAATTTTAGGGTCGCTCTGTCAAGTGCGTTGGTTATCTCGGTCAAGTTTTTGCTCTCGCGAATACTAAGTTCTATGTTGGCACCCTCTTTTTAGTCATTTCCTCCTTCATTCGACTGTCCCAGTAGGATGCATTATTTATCTGGCCGCCACCAGTCGTTCATTTAATACGATTATTGTAAAGCTGCGGGGGGAAAAAAAAAGTCCCACTTGCTCTTTATTTCGCCGTCGTTCGTCATACAGGAAAGTTATGTATACCATTCGTTTTCAAATAACGCATACTTTAATTTGCTATTAATTTAATTTGCATAAGGGGCCCGTCTTTCAGTGGCGGCTCGTGGGATACAGCAAGTACAGCCGGGCTGCACTTGAAATTATCAGCACATACTTTAAAATAATTTATTCTACTAAATTTCCTAAATTGAGATTAGAATTATGGAATTCCTATGGTAAATTAAAAAAATCTCTAAAAAAAAAGAAAAACCAAACCAAAAAATCGTATTGTGGCCAGATCGCTCATTCAGAAAAAAAGCACTTTAATCTTCCCGCAATTCAATTGGGAAAATCTTTGGTTCAGCCCAGAGCGCTGATAAGAAAATTGGCAGCACCGTTGCCATGACAACGGTTACGTAAGCATTTCCTCCGGCATAGGCTATAATGGGGATTCGCAGCTAAGACTCAGCTCATTCAAGATTTTGAAAGGTCGGCAGCACTTGTGAATTCGACTCACTGATTGGCTCGTGAAGTGAGGGAGGGGGTAAGGAGAATATATGTTCGGCAAACTCTGGACTTTATATTGCTGAATTTATCAAGAAGGTAATCCTGAATAGACGCTTATGAATGGACAATGACCCATCCAAGCAGTATTGTTTTTAAGTAAGCAAGAACTGGCATTGAGAGGACATGGCGAGCGAAAAAATTCTTTAAACATAGGAAATTTTAAAGAGCTTTTAAAATTATGGATATCTGAATGAAAGCAACGCCTTTTTATGAGGGCATCACTGACCGATTCGCAAGTTTAAAAGAAAGGAGGATTGATTTGACTTATAAAAATAAGTACGTTTTCTTTTTTTTTTCCTTTTCTTCTCAAGTTATCGTTGCAAAAGAAAATTCTAAGAAAACTTCGAATCAGACACGGATGAATGCAATTTTGAGGATAAGAGCGGCTGGTTGAAATTTATGTCCATTTTATGGAAAAGTAAAATAGGATCTCTTACTTTTTTATGTAATTTCTTTTTTTTTTTCTTGGCGAGGGTTTAATCCGCCAGCTTTCGAATTCAATAACAAAGATTTTCCATTCCTGTCCGGAGGAGGGGGGGGGGGGGCTCATATGCTTCCGGCTGCACTAACAGTTTTGACTACGGGCCGCCACTGCCGTCTTTATATTTAATTCTGCATCCACTTCGTTTTTCTCAACGGCAACATTGTATTTTGACTTTATTAAACCAAAGGAAACCTTCAAATTACCCTGAATATAAATTTTCGCCCATTTTCTACGATAATTTCCGGAGATATTGCGAATTATTTTTCGCGCGTTTTTAAGGGACTTTCTCCAAATTGAAAAACCATTTGTTGGTTCCGAACTTTTCGAATTTCAATCATTTCGCTCAAGAGAGTTAAAAGAAATAAATATTATTTTCAAGGAAAATATTGTTACCATCTGCCTTAAAGTTTTTTGTACTGAGAATATCAAGGGTAGAAAGTAGAATGTTTAGTCAGAGGTCCAAAGACCCGTGAGTTCATAACTACCATGGCTCGTACTCATGACTTAATGGAAAAATGCAAAACGACTGCTCACGTTTTTGAAAATATTTCTGATTCTGAAACTGTTATTTCCCTTGATGGTTCTCTTAGACAGGTGAAATGTTGGCAGGAGTGAAAGGCTGTTCTCTGCTCTTGTGACTGAAAGCATGAATGTTACCCATCTACGGTCGAACGAGAAGAAGGGTTTCATGGTTGAAAATTTATTTGTTTGAATTTCATGTAAAAAATTCAATTACTTTTTTGCCGACCTAATATTATCACTGTTTGTTATTTCACTTTCTTCATTTAATATTATCGTCTGCAAAGTGCAATATTCTTATAAGACTTTTGGCGGAATTTAAATTTATAGTCAGGTGAAAATTTAGACAGAAAAACGTGATTTTGAATGCTTGATAAAGTATGGGGAAGTCCAAAGACCCAATGTTTAAAAGATTATAAACAACAATTGTTACAAGATTAAAAAGGGTCAAATTCATGCCTCGAATATTGAGGATGTTAGTTTTTCAGAAATAGGACTTTGTATTAGAAGACATACATCTACTGCATTTAATTATATACCTGGAAAATATTATATTTGGGGGAATAGGGTAGCGAACGCAGCAGTAGACGCTTTATAGAATCCCCATCAAACTGTAAAAACCTCTAATTTATTTGCTTCAAACTTTGATATTTTTTAATACCGCTATCTTTTACTGTGTTTTTCAACAAAAGAAATCTAATTTAGTTTTAGTTTAGGCAATTTTGAAAAAATTGTCACTTAATAAATTTATATAGGGTCTCTTAACTCATGAAAATCACATATTTTATTTAATATAAATTAAACTACCGAACGTAAAAATTTGAAATTTTGCACAGCCATGTAATATTACTTTCTGCATCCATTTCCATCTAAATTTGGCTATGTTTCTATTCATAATTTTTTTGAATATTAATTTAATAATTCATAATAATATTTTATTTAAAAACATAACAACATTAAATTATGTTTGGGTCGTTTAGTTCTAATAGTACGAATAAAAATCAGCTTCTTATCAATATTGTATGAGATATGATTTAAAGTATGAAAAAATATTTTAACATAGGAGGAGGGGGATTTTGGGTGCTCATAACTCACCCATTTTCAGTTCAAATTTATTGGAAATGGGCATCTGGGGTTAAAATGAGCTAAATTTTTGAAATATGAAGCGACATCTTGGGGTTGCTATTGGGGAAAAAAAAAGTTGGTGTGAATTTTAATATGTAGATGGCCCCTTATGAAATTTTTATGCATAGCAAATTAAAGTGTACGTCAATCGAAAATGATTGGTATATCTAACTTTGCTGTACGACGATCGACGGCCGAAAAAAGTACAAGTGGACTTTATTCCGCAGCTGTATAACAGTCGTTATTCAATAAACAGTTTTTAAGTACCTCGTATCGTTCTATTTTCTTACAACTGAAGTGTTTCATTCAATGAGCTTGTAGTTTTTCACGGCCGCATCGCTCAATATCCATCCAGTTAAATCTGCAACTAATTTCATCAGTATAACGTGGATGACGCAACTCTTGGATTTTTAAGTTACTGCTTAAATTTGCACAGGAGCTTCGCTCCAGTCATTCTTTTTTTTCAGATGAAACTTTTACATTTTAAACTCAGCGGAGATCATGAATGTTGAGCTCCGCTGGAGCACACCCGTACATCCACTCGGAATTTTCTCGATTTCCCACACACAAACCGATTTGAGTGGACAAGCCAGTCAGGACTCTTTTCGCCTCGAGCCGATCGGAGACTCACAAATTTTAGGTCTTCTACTGTGTACAGTTTAGATTCCTTCATGCTCATTTCAGACTATTTCACTGTTCCGTGAAATAATGGAAAATAGGTCCAATAGATGGGGAAAATATTTGAATGATCATTATTTTAACCCTTTAACGCGCAGTGATCCCGCTCTGGGAACACCCAACTCTGACGTTTTGGCTGTTGCCAGTCACGAAGAATAGATTCGATTTCTATAAGAATAGTGGCGGGTGACATAGCTCCACGGGAATCCTTTACCTTTTTAGCACGTCCTTTCCCGTAAAAAAATGGTCACGATTATTTTGAACAGCACTGACTTTTGCCGAAAAATGCAAGAATGCGAGAATAGCTGGACAGATTGCCCAATGCTGAGAAAAGGGCAACCGTAGCCATCGCTCGACTGAACGACCAGCAAGATGGCCGACGATCGAAACGTTCATCGCGTGCCACAGATCTAGAGACCCTTTTTTGACAGCAGCTGGCTGTGCCCGGCAGCTGGCATTTGTGGCACGCGATGAACGTTTCGATCGTCCGTCATCTTGCTGGTAGTTAAGTCGAGCGATGGCAACGCCTGCCCTTTTCTCAGCATTGGGAAAGGGTTGCGCCTCAAAGGGTTAATAGATCGTACTGCCCACTCCCGATTTGCACGGATTGCTGGGGTTTATACAGTGCGCCACGCAGTACGAACATGAGCTCTAGAAAATATGAGGGCTCCGGCAATATTTCCCACCCCTAGAAATTAAGTCTTTGTAAGCTTCGCTAAGAACACCCAGCACCATGGATGGTGACACTTGGGGGAATGCATCTGACTGACTCTGCAAAACGGACCCCATTTACGTCTGCATCGACCCCTCTACACATGCATACCAGTGGGCGTCTCGTGGGTTATTTGAAAACTGTTGTGTTCGTAAACTCCCGCGACGAAGTACGTCAAGCTGTCACAAAGTGCCAAGCCCATTTTATACTCCTACTTCTGAACTTTCTTACGATGCTGCAGCGCGTTCGTCATAGAATGACGTTTTCCATGACTGAGATTGTCTGGAGGGGGCTTGCCACGATGGAAAAGTGTCTGGCAAGGGATCCAGTGATTTCTAGTACTGCGAAGAACAACATATAAAAAAATGAGGCTTTGTGAAATGACGAAAATTTTCTGCCATTTTATACACCTTTGCCACCCGTTACCTGCTAAAGCCACGATCCTCCAAACTTTAGAGTGGCCGATGGTTCCTACCTCTATTGGGGAAAATGCGCAGAGAAAGTTTCAGCTTTTATACTATGACGAAGGTCTGGGGCCGCGGGCTCTTGCTCTAATAGTTTTATCGTGTCCCGCTGCAAGGGGAACGTTGAGTGATTATATTTTAGATTCTTTTGATTTAATCATTTTAGTTTAATTGCATTCAAACAGGCCTTCAAATTAAAATACAGTTAAATTACAGTACAGTAATAAAAACAATGTTTATTCATTTTTTAGCACTTGAGAGTGCTATTTCTTTCAATCACGGGTTTTTTTTTGTCTACGCGAGCGCGTCCAGTCACTTTTCAATTTTTGTTGATTTTAGGGACTAGGGTAGTGTTTTCTTTAGTTTTCAATCTATATTCTTGCATTTTGTGTAGTTTTAGTTGTGCACCTCCCCTTTTGGTCTCAATCGAATGGATAGTTTATGTACAGGACCGCCCAAAAGAATCGAAATACATTACGCTCTATGGGCCGAAATTCATTAAACTCGCATATCTCAAAAACTATTAGGCGTAGAATGTCGAAACTTTATATTTACGATTGTTGTAGCATCTAGTTGTCCACCTCCCCTTTTAGTTCCATTCGACTGGATAGTTTATCTACAGGTACAGGACCGTCCAAAACATTCGAAATACATTACGCTCTATGGGCCGAAATTCATTAAACTCTCATATCTCAAAAACTATTAGGCGTAGAATGTCGAAACTTTATATTTAGGACTGTTGTAACATCTAGTTGTCCACCTCCCCTTTCGGTTCCATTCGACTGGATAGTTTATCTACAGGTACAGGACCGTCCAAAACATTCGAAATACATTACGCTCTATGGGCCGAAATTCATCAAAGCGTTTGTTTAGAGGTATTGGGCTATTTCAAACGACTCAGAAGTGATATATGCTGTTAAGAGTTACAAAATGAATTTCTTCATTAAAAGAAGTGTCTTTATCATTTATAGTTCTGCTACAGGAACACTCAAAAGATTTCCAATACATTACGATCAATGGCAATTTTAGGGGCATTTATCCATTTCAAGCACAATACCGTCCTACCCTATAAGTTAGGTAATGGTCCGACCACGGTCATGTGCCTCCCTCAAGAATTACGCCAAAAGTCGCCAAGCTTGGCGATTTTTGTTGTACGTGTGTATGTATTTAGCTCTCAAATCTCAAAAAATTTTAGTCGTAGAATGTTGAAATTTCATACATAAGATTGTTGTAACATGTAGTTGTGCATCTGGATTTTTGGTTCCAATCTACTTCAGAGTTTATTTACGGTACAACCGAAAAAAAATTTCAATACTTTAATGTCTATGGACATCTTCAATATAATTTAACTGTAGACAGTCATTGTTTGGTCCATGCCCAAAATCTCGCCGTCTGTCGTCGACTTTGGCGAGTTTTTCCAAAATATCGCCAAATTTGGCGATAGTCAGTCATTGGGGTCCATGCCCAAAATATCGCCATTTGTCATCGTTCTGGGCGAGTTTTGGCGATAGTCTGACGGTGGCGGTGGTTTCAGTTAGGTTGATAGACGCGCGATAAGACCCGCTTAAGGCTTCGCCTGCCTATTATTTCCAAGGACATAACCACTGTGCCATGTTCAAGCATACTTCATACTTGGAACCGACCTATAAAATCTTGGTAGTTTCGTGTGTGGGGGAGAGAGAGTAAAAGCACACTCAAGTGCGTAAATAAAATTTGGAATTTCAGATTTTTTGTCTTTTTCTTTTCTTTCAGGAAAACGCATTAATTTTAATTTTCAAATTCAAATGAAAAAAAAATCATAAAATTACCCCTTTAAAATTTAGCAAACAGGATTTTGTGTTTAGGCGCAGCTCGTTATTAAAATGTTATGGGTTCGGATTTTACGTAGAAACAGGACATAAGTTTCCGGTACACTCAGCATTTCTTACAGAAGCACCCAAAAAAATTCAGTACATGTAACAGCTTACTGTTCATTGGAAGGATGCCAACAACGTTTAAAGCCTAACTGCATTATGAGTGATATACCCCTGTTTTGAGGTTATGCTTAAAATGTTGCCCTGTCGAATGAGGCGATTCACAGCTTCCATTAGGCGCAAATAAGACTGCCGTGTTGTGTCACGGATGGGTTTGGCATGATTTAGGTTTCGTGTTATAGATCTTTAGGGGACTTTTATTTTTAACTACCCTCTTTCTTCGACCGCATTTTGAACGTTCCAATACATCACGGCCTATCGCAGTTTAGAGACATTCATCCATTACAGGCACAATATAACACGTAGACCCTAGAAGCTTTAATGATAGCTTTGCTGTTCATTTAACCCTTTAACGCGCAGTGTTCCCGCTCTGGGAACACCCAACTCTGACGTTTTGACTGTTGCCAATCACGAAGAATAGATTGGATTTCCATAAAAATAGTTGCTGGTGTGGTGACGTAGCTCTACGAGAACACTTTACTTTTTAGCACGTCCTTTCCCGTAAAAAAATGGTGACGATTATTTTTAACAGCACTGGCATTTGCTGGAAAATGGAAGAATGCGAAAACATCTGGATCGATTACCCAATGCTGGAAAAAAGGCAGCCGTTGCCATCGCTCGACTGAACGACCAGCAAGAGGGCGGACGATCGAAACGTTTATCGCGTGCCCCAGATCGAGAGACTCTTTTATTAAAGCAGTTGGCTGTGGAGGCACAGCCAGCTGCGTCAAAAAAGGGTCTAGGTCTGTGGCACGCTATGTACGTTTCGATCGTCCGCCCTCTTGCTAGTCGTTAAGTCGAGCGATGGCAACGGTTAAAAGATGGCATTTAAAGTTCTTATATACAAGAGTCTCGCAAAATTGCGCTCATAGCAACTTTTGGCATGTGACTGAGCTGGCCAACTTTTAAACACGGATTGATGGGACTAAGGCAATTAAAATGCTGGGCGTGGCTGAAAGAGCGGAAGCCAGCTTATTTATGACAGGAAGGCTACAAACACAGTTAAAACTACACTTAATTTTTATATTTTAAATAGTTTTATTGAATATTAGGCTTACTACTTTATACATACAACGTAGTTCACAAATGTTAAAACAACCCATCAGGCAAACTAATGGAAAATGAACATTCATTATGAGTCTAACCTCTATAATCAGAACAAATGAAGTAGTTATCTAGTAATAGTATCTTTGCAAGAATAAATTTTTATTTTATGCCTCTTAGGGCTCCACAATAAAAAGCTTCTACTTTCAAAAACTGTATTTTTACTTCATTTTTATTAGAAGGGCACCCTGTATTACGTCTTTAAAGAGAGAGCCATACGCGTTCAACCACCTGTGCCTGCATTTTAAATAAATACAATGACTGTAACATAGAATTTTGTCCGATAACATTTTTTTTCATTATGAAGATTATAAACATTGAAGTAAATCTTAACATTTTCAGAACTGATTCAATGAATTCTCTATAGATAGATGTATGCAGGGCCGCCGACGGGATTTTTGGATCCCAGGGCAGGTTTTTACAATGCCCCCCCCCCCCTAACCTAAAGAAAATCTTCCATTTTTTTTTTAAACACTTTAGAATGAGTAAACTTTCAATTGACCGTAGGCCATATACACGAAACCTTGTATTGGATAAAACTTCCATTAAAAAATTTCAAGTATTTCAGGAGAATTGTTTTAAAGTCATGTACATATAATTCTGACATTCTTTCTTAATGTATACAAATAATCACTTATTACAATTCAATCTGAGGCTTTTTTAGATAGTGAGTACTCGCTATTTGAAAGCTAAAACAGAGTCATTGGCGGATGCAGAGGGGGGGGGGCACAGGGGCACGTGCCCCCCCAGACGAATGTTTAGTCGAATGTTTAGACGAAGTTTAGACGAAGTTTAGACGAATGTTTTTAGACGTCTGTTTTAGACGAAGTTTTAGACGAATGTTTTTAGACGAAGTTTTAGACGAATGTTTAGACGAAGTTTACACTATAGAAGATTGATTTATTTTGTAAATTCAAGTCATTCTATAAGGAAATGTGACAAAAATTGTCTTGTGCCCCCTCCAGAATTTTTTTTCTGGATCCGCCGCTGAGCAGAGTTATTATGAAATTCATAGCCACACATGAAATGCTACTTCATGCGCAGGCAAAGAGAGTCTGAAAAGTAGAATGTAGAACGCAAACATTTAATGTGTCGATTTTATAAACCGTAATAGTGTTTTGTAAGAGCTCCAGTACAGTTAAATAAAATATTTTCCAAGCTTAATTCAGAAGTTACTGTTTTTTGTTTTTTTCAAGTTCCTTTGAACGCAGCTGCGTGAGCCAAAAAAGGTTTTGAGAGACACAAATATTTTATTTTCCCCTGGAATTTATGCACTAAAAAATCGTAACAACGTCTTCCAGGCCCGGGCACCTCTAAAGCTTGGGGGGAGGGGATTGACTCCCTGTCCCTTCCTCTCAGCGGGCCTGGATGTATGTGTACATTTTTATAATAATAAATAATATTTATAATAAGTAAATAAAATATCCTGATTAAAATATTGTAAAACACATAAAACCATTTTAAAATCAAAATTACTAGTACTTATTTTGTAATACTTTCTAACAGCTAGTATCCTCAATTTCGGACAACACCTGATCTGAAAGGGTTTTTAAATACTGCAAGCAACATTTTGCCATGAAATTAAGAACTGAACGCATCGACATGTGTGATGAAGATTACATATCTAATTTAATAATCATTTTATTTGCATTTCTTTAATGCAATCTATCCAAAATTAAGAATTCTAAAGTAGGTTTCTGTTCTCATTTTTCTGTCACTTCGGCTTTTAATATGCACATTCGGTTTTTTCCTTAATTGTTTATTTGTCTCATCAGACATGTGGAGCCGTTGTGGGCTAAAAATAGATTATATTACGTGTGTTTGCAATAGTAACGACTTTTTCCTGTCTCCTCTTTGGCATCCTGCTGGCGTATGTTTTTATTGGTTGCCCTGCGACCTCTTTAAAATTATTGGCTCGCTATTCCGTTATTTTAATTTTATTGGATTAAGTTTTAGGGTTGCTCTGGGATCGGCGTTATTGATCTCGGCCAAGTTTTTGTTCTCACCAATGCGTCATTCTGTGCTGGCGTAATTTTAAATCATTCTATCTCATTTTCGTTGTCCTCATTGTACGTATTTTTATTTCGCTGAGCCTCCATCAGCCGTTGTAATAAGTTTATGCTTCAATAGTTTCTTTTAAATAAAATAGTTTTATTTATTCAATGTCTTTTTCTTACATTGCAACTAAGTGTATTATAATTATGTTAAAATAGCCGAACCAACAACTCCGTCACATAAATGCTCGAATCAAATACTTGCCACGAATCGGGTGGGATGACTCCTTCGGTATCCCCTTTACTCTTTGCACCGAGAGGCAAAATTCCATCCTGTTTCTCTATAATTATCTCTATATTTCTCTCTCTCTCTCTGAAGTAATCACGAAGTCTCGTGTGTGAAAAGTACGAAAGCATTCAAGCATTTGGCCACCGCAGAGTAACGCAAAAATCATGTATGTGCAAGCAAGCGAGCTGCGCAACGCTGTACTAAGCGACCAAACAGATTCACTTACCTCCTTCGAGCGAGGAACTGCTGGCGATCACGTGACATTCCGGCACCCGGGCCGGCGTCGGGACGGGACATGGTCCCGCATCACCCGACCTTCGATCCGACGGCTTTTCCCAGTCCTGCGTACTTGCGGAGCTTTTCTCCTTTTGACTCTGCTTCTCTCCCTTCACACTCTCAGCTCTGTAAACACACAACACTAGCATACACATGTTCGCGTCTCAATCATACATAGCAAGCATACACACATTCGTATTGCAATTATACGCACATACATTCACATTCGTTCACAAACGTGGATACATTCATTCACGCCGTCATGTATGCACACAACTACACGTATTTGCGCCACAAGCATACAAACACATGTTCACATCACAAGCATATACCACAAACGCTCTCATAACAAAGGCACATGTACACCTAGGCACACAAACAGGCATTGCACACATAAAGGCATGCATGCATAAATCTACATAGGGAGTATACACACAAACTCTTGTTACAAGAATACATACGCAAATACTCATGTCACAAACATGCATTATACATTCACTTCACAGCCAGACGTGCTTATACACATGCAAGCCTTCGCACATAACATACTTGCCGCAGCCATGTATGCACTTGTGCATTTGTGTATGCATACACTTGTGTAGTGTACAGTTGTGTATGCATGCACTTTCATATACCCATGCATATACCATGCATTTCATATACCATTTCATATACCCATGCACTTGTGTATGCATACACTTTCATATACCCATTCGTATAGATTCAATCATATAACAATAGATATAAACTAACAAAATAAAAGACACTATAATGTGATAGTTAAACCCATTCGTGCCTAGCGTCCCTTTAAGGGGATGCACCTATTTGAGCATTTTCGTTGTCAGTTGCAAAAAAATCTGTCGATATTAATTCAATTTTTCTAGCCTTCATGAGAGATAAACCTTAGCGAGAGATAAACCTCAGCGAGAGATAAACCTCAACTCCACAAAATACTTTGACCCAGTGAGGCGTACAAGGTTCACTTTTTATATAGGTTCTTGAAACGGACCCGTTACTGCTGGCATTAGCAAAATTGGGAGAAAGTCATGCAAACAGTCTGGGCACAGACTGAGGTGAGTTCATTGGAAGATAAATTCAGTAAAGAAATGTTTTATACATACAACGCGCAAATGCAGCCATGTATTTTAAAATATTCATGTACACACGTAAATGCATTGAAAGAGGGAACTGATTAAAAACGCTTACGTCATCGATATCTTAACAGGTTACTTAAGACCGTTCCGATCTATACATTGACATACAAAGAACGATAAGAAAAGGCCACCTAATCCTTCTAAAACGCGACAATCCAAAGGGTTTTTTGTCGTTTACCACATAAAACGTCCTGCATACCGAAATTCTAACGATTCTATCTGGTTCTTGAAATGGACCCGTTGAAGATAAGATTTGCACAATAGTGACAACTTCTAATTTTATGACTACCGCGACGCGAATTTTTTCAAGGGCACGTCCCTTCCTCAGACGAATGAACTTGGAGCTATGAAATGAAATGTTGTCAATTCAAACGAATTTAAAAGAAAAAGAAGAGAAAACCATTTTGTGCCCCTCCAAACTTTTTGTCTGGACCAGCCACTGTGTCACTCAAACAACACTGATCACTCTTAACACAAATATGGCATCAACAGAAAATTAGGGTTAAAAAAAAAAAAAATAGATCGTAGACACTTCGCAGTTAGACAATCTCTGCTTTCCTGATCCGTTTGCAGATTTCAATCCATCAAAATAATATTTTTTTTATTGTTGCCTTTTCCTCAATCTGTGTCTACAACATCAATCTGTGTCTCATCCTCAATCTGTGTCTACAACATCTGTATGTGGGGGGGGGGGGGTCACCCCCCCATACACAGGTCAAAGTTAGTTCTGCATAAGAATAAGCAAAATCGTTAACAGCATTGGGAGTACATTATTTTTTTTTTCGTACACTTCACAAATAATGTTTCATTTCTGCAAAAATATCATTCTGGTGATAGTACGAAAGTTCTTTCAAATATTACTAGGCTCTTACGCAGTTTTCTACACCACCTATAGGAGGTATTGCACAAGGCGCGCACACGGGGTAATCATGTACAGCCACTGCAATGAACTCATTTGCACCCCTTGTCCAAGATCCCCTTCCCCCCAGCAAGAGAAAGTATTTTTACTCCTCTGGTTAAAAGTGGAACAAAATACAGATGAAATGGCAACACATAAGTTGAGAACAACCTGCAATATCCTTGTTTTATGAGGATAATGCTGAAAATTTTAGCCTGGGGAAAAAAAAAATTGAGATTAAATAACACATTTCATTTCTACAGGTGCACAGAACATCTGTCTTTCATTATATTGATTCTTATTTCTAATCTCTAAAGTCTTTTTCATCACCCAATCGGATTTTTTCTTTCAAATTAATTGAAAATTGTACAACCAGCATATTTTTTTTTTGGTGTCACCCCACTAGCAATTTTGCTCGGGCTACCACCGGCCACGCAGCCAGCCGATGACGGCCCGAGCAAAATTGCTAGTAGGGACCCCCCCCCCCACGCGACGCCACTGCTGAAAGCTCATTTATTTCCCCTCCTCCCTTTCGCCCACAGTATGCAGCCATAAGCATCCCACCTCAGGACAGCAGTGTGAACGGATCCTGATAGCCTGACAAGAGGAGGTTCGTCACCTCAAGACTCCCAAGTCGAGATCCAGGGGGGATCCTTTACCTATTTCTAACTCCAGGCTTTAACAACTCGGTCATATTCTACTTCTGTAATCCCAATATTTCTGAAAAATACAATTACAAGTACAAAGTAAGATGGCCGTTAAGGCAATCGCATTCCTTTTAAAAGACGGCAAACAGCAGAAATACGAGGGACGTCCAGTGCAGAGACATTTCCAGGCCTTTCCTTTACTTAAAGTTTATATCTTAAGCAGAAGAATGGTACGTCTCCTGGTAGTTTCATCAATCCAGCATAATCACCAAAGGGGAAATGAAGGGTTATGAATACCGTGGTACTCCATAACCTCAAAATCTTATTCAGTCAGTCAGATTTACATCCTACAACGAGAAAGTGACCCTCTCAATAGAGAACACAGAGAAATGGACAATAAATAAGCAAAATATGAAAAATACAAACCCAAAAAGTGTCAGGGAGAACCGGACATTTTACCAAGAAGGATCGGTCTCTAATAGGAAGCTATTCACAGATTTTTTTTTACCTCCATTCCAAGAGCGGGCACCTGTTCATCAGGCAATCGCCACTACTAAGAACAAAAAATATTTGGCCATGTTTTGGCCCAGTGATATCCTCTTACGAAGGTATAGATAGCTCAACACTCAAATAAGGGTTCCTTAGCCAGTACAATAACTTTTCGGCTTTCCAAACGAGATAAAATGTTTTTATGTTGAACACTTATTTTTGTCAGTGGCTGTCATTCCGAGACAAGGGCTATTGACCGAGCCAACGACTTCGACTGCCACTCATGATACGAGCCAAGCCCCTGAAGTGCCCGATAACCAAGTGCGTAATACTACCGTCCAATATATTTTTTCCCACAATTCTCTCTTTACCAATAATAATGAAGGTGTACTTGTTGGCCCAGAAATTTCAACTAAGTGTTCAACTTCAACTTTGTTCAACTTAATTTAAATAGTAATTATCATTCAAATACCTGTGCAGTTATAACGTAATTCTTTTTCTAACTTAAATGCTTTAAAATCACAAGTACTGCTTTATTTTAAACTTAGCACGTAAGCACTTTGACATAAACAATTATTCCTCCAGCACACTCAGACATCGGCGAATCCGCCATGTTGTTGCGTCACGATCGGAGCCGGCAGGCACGTGTACGCTGGAGTGACGTCATAGAGCAACCTGATTGGCTACTGCTTACCGCCGCTTCACCACTCGATCGGAGAGGGCGTTACCCCGTATCAGTCCGCGGCAGAATCATTTAAAAGTAGCGATCTTACGTGCCAGCTTCAGTTTCGAGTTTTAGTACAGCACTATGCAAGTTTAAATACAGCGAGCCAAGTAGGCTACCTCTGCCCAGGAAGGGCATTACTTTTATTTTTAACAGCTTTCGATTTTTTGAGGAAAGTTTATTTTAGAGTATTTCAAGCATGACATTATACAGTATTTCAAGCAGTGATAAAGTT
Source organism: Cheiracanthium punctorium (assembly GCA_038373885.1). Classification (NCBI taxonomy): domain Eukaryota; kingdom Metazoa; phylum Arthropoda; class Arachnida; order Araneae; family Cheiracanthiidae; genus Cheiracanthium; species Cheiracanthium punctorium. The sequence goes on along the minus strand of JAWZYV010012596.1, from coordinate 520,015 downwards.
ATTAATTGTAAGGATGTGGATTCAAGAAATTGCATATTTTTATCAATATCCCCCGGCATCCTATATAAACCAGTGTCAACCTCCTATTCTTAATTTGCAGATTGTACTGCTGCCATGATCTCCTTTTGTTTTTTGAATGAAGAATCAGTAAGATGAAAATGATTTTTTAATTACATCAAATTACTTACCTAGTCATTTTATATCTGTTATTGTTTTTTTTTGTTAACTGTTAAATAAAATTAATGTTTGTTATAAAATTTAAAGTCTGGTTATTTGAAGTCTTTGAAGTAATTTTTTCAGCATTACAAACTTAAAATCATAGGTATCCGGGAAAGATCAGCAAACGCTACCACTGCAAGTTATTATGACTCTGCTAAATTAAATTTAAGAATTATGGTGATAGAAATTTTTTTACTTAAACCCTAATGGGTATCTCAGAACCCTTCTTTTCCAACAGTACTAACAACTTGCGGTTACTTACTTCTCTTCGCTTCAATTCATATGGAAGATGAACAAACAATTCACTCCCGCCTTTATCTTTTTCCAATAATCTTTCACCGAATCCATACTTTTATGAAGAGTCGTTTTGGGTACCTGTACCCATATATCGCTTTATGCAGTATACAAATATTATAATGAACATGATATACAGAGTGTCCTAAAACTGTCTGTTTCGACACTATATGAGTATCATTCCAAAACTTATTTAGCCAATCCTAATAGCTTATTTCACACGATCTACGCTTACAATGGATTTTTTTATCATACAAACATTTCATCACATGCATATTTTATTATATAAATTATCAATATACTTCAATACTTCATTATTTTTGCCTATATCCCTTTATAGCGGCAGGGACATAAAGGCAGAGCCGTGCTTAGGGGGGGTAACAAACCGGGCAACCGCCCGGGTCCGCTCAAAAACTGTTGAATTCATGGATATCGAGTAGTCCAATCAGAACTGATAACTGTACACCAGTATGCACAGCCGACGGAAAATGCAGAAATTACAATTTTGCGTATAGCTTTCTTTTTCAAACTGACAGCACGGTAAGTTGCTAGAATGCAGCTTTTACATTATGGAAATGTATTGCATTCAAATCTTAATTCATGAATCCAATTTACTTCATTAGAGTCAGTAGCAGCAGAGAATTTTGACGGGTGGGTGGGGGTTGGGCCGTGCGAAGACGCACACTTTAGTTAAGTGGACACATTTGAAAGACCTGCCATTATTTTTTCTCCAGAGCCGCTCGAACCCTGAGCACGTCTCCGCATAATGGTAACGTAAGCCCCTCCTGCCTTTTAGGCCACGTGAAGTCCGAATATCCCTTTAAGACCTGGACCTTTTTTGCTACGAAAAAAGTATTTCACTGAAAGATAAATGTCTTTTTTGTGACTAGCTCTTTAAGTTTATCGAGTAACACACGACTCAAAAGAAATATTAGAAATTATTACTTTATACCCGATTTACTTCTTATGAGAAGAATAACGTTTAAATATACGCCTTATATTAGACTTATATTTTCGACTTAGGAAATAGGACTTTAACTTTTTGAGAGATCACCTGCAATTTTGTGTAGGTCAGGGCTTAAAGGAATATGGGAGTAACGAGAGGGGGGGTGGACTCACCCGGATCTTGCATCCGAAATAGAGAAGACCACCGTGCTGATCTCCAGCTGCTCGCAGAATCTCGCCACCTGCAATTATTTTATTGTTTAAAATAAATATTTTATAAAGCATTCATTAAAAACAAGTATGATAAAAAAATTCAAATGACTGCACCATCCAGAAAAATTAAGCACATTGTAAAATAGTAAGGTTTTGACACTATCAGGCCAAATACAGAAGATACTGCCCCAGAAAACATTTTGAAAGTTTGAAAAGGTTAGGTTTGACGACAGCTGGCTGTGCCCGGCACAGCCAGCTGCGTCAAAAAAGGGGTCTCTCGATCTGTGGCACGCGATGAACGTTTCGATCGTCCGCCCTCTTGCGGGTCGTTCAGTCGAGCGATGGCAACGGCTGCCCTTTTCTCAGCATGGGGCCATCTGTCCAGCTATTCTCGCGTTCTTCCATTTTTCAGCCGATGTCAGTGCTGTTCAAAATAATCGTGACTTTTTTTTTACGGGAAAGGACGTGCTCAAAAGTAAAGGATTCTCGTGGAGCTATGCCGCCCGCCACTATTTTTATAGAAATCCAATCTATTCTTCTTGACTGGCAACAGTCAAAACATCAGAGTTTAGTGTCCTCACGGCGAGGACACCGCGCGTTAAAGGGTTAATGGTTTATTTATTTATTTTATTTTTCAACGGGCAAGCACTTGCCGATTAGGCATTGTCCACTACAACTGCCCAAAAGATATTGTGGCCATCTTATAGCGGGGGCACCCGTCGGCGGTCAGCGTTACCCGCTATGAATGGGCGGACACGTTAACATCCACGCCCAAGCCGGGATTCCAACGCAGACCCAAGTCGTGATAGAATGGTTGTGTTGTTGCGGAATTAAGGCCCATTATCTGCACGAGGGATATAGGCCTATGGGTGGGGTGCCCTCCGCGGGGGGTCTTTCTAAGGGGTCCCAACCGTTATGGACGCTCAGTTTCGGAGGAAACCACGGACAACTCCGAGCGGTTAAGGTCGGCGGACGTGACCTGGTTCCGAACCAGGCACCTTCCGTCTCCCAGTTCAATGCGCGAACGGGGCAGAACGGTTCTTAAGCCACCACACCAACCTGGGCTGCAGATGTTTCAAAAATGCTAAAATAAGGCTGCCTACTAGAGATGAGCGCGGGCACATTATTATTATTTGAAGATCGAGGAGTTTTAATTCGAACCCGGGAGATATTATCGAAGTCGGAGGCAAAGCCCGAAATGTCAGCTAATAGACAAATAACAGTCACTTCACTCTTGAGAATGACTTCATGGATCGAATATCATCCATTTTGCCATTTTGTCAGTGAAAGACAAATACAATAGCAAACTTTTAACGCACTTTCTAATTCTTTACATTCAAGTTTGTCCAATAATAATAATAATGAGTTTATTTATCGTATAAAGCACCTTATTAAATCTGTTTACAAGGAGTTTGTTCGATAAAGGAGACAATTCTAACGTGCCCGAGTCCGAACACAATCGTGAATGACAGAACCCGAGCCCGTCTCAAAGAATGCTTCAAGAAATCTACTCAATCTCAAAAAGAAAAGAAATCCCCATCTCGATGATCCTCTATTACCTACCCATAATTTGATAATCCAGCTTAACCCTTTGAGGCGCAACCCTTTCCCAATGCTGAAAAAAGGGCAGCCGTTGCCATCGCTCGACTTCACTACCAGCAAGAGGGCGGACGATCGAAACGTTCATCGCGTGCCACAGACCCTTTTTTTGACGCAGCTGGCTGTGCCGCCCCGGCACAGCCAACTGCGTCAAAAAAGGGTCTGTGGCATCTGTGGCACGCGATGAACGTTTCGATCGTCCGCCCACTTGCGGGTCGTTCAGTCGAGCGATAGCAACGGCTGCCCTTTTTTTACGGGAAAGGACGTGCTAAAAAGTAAAGTATTCTCGTAGAGCTACGTCACCACACCAGCAACTATGTTTATAGAAATCCAATCTATTCTTCGTGACTGGCAACAGTCCAAACGTCAGAGTTGGGTGTTCCCAGAGCGGGATCACTGCGCGTTAAAGGGTTAATAAGACTCATCAAGGGCTGGCTTTAACAGGAGGCAGGAAACAGCCAATAATAATATCCCGAGTCCCGACCGTTTACAGTATGCCAAACGGTGGCAGCTGCTTTGGGTGCACACCCAGCTTTTTCTATTCCATGCATTTAACAGCTGCTTCGGCATCTTTATTCATATTGTTACGAATTTTCGGGGCAACCCGCTTTTCTGGGGCTTAAAATAGTTTAAAGTTCGTATTCTACGCTTCCAATAGTTCAATTTTGCTTTTTGTTGCATTCAAATCGGTCCATTGGAACCGGAGATACGGAGGTTTCGGTTTCCCCATTGTTTTTCTATGGGTTTCTAGAAATCTCGAGAAATAGGGGGTCCTAGGGCTTCGATCTCTTCACTTTTGGGGACTTATTTTTGGCGCCCAATTGAGCGATATTTCGCCAAAAGTCGCCAAGATTGGCGACATTTTGGTCATTGGGTGCGTTTATCCCTATGGGGCCTGAAAATTGGTTTTCCTGCATTAAAAACACATAATAACCTAACATTTCTCTTCTATGACGTAATCCAAATTCCCTCCTTTCGTGGAATCTTCGAGAAATAGACTTTTCTGGAAGCTTCTTGCACCTTCTGCGTCGGCTATAAATAGAAGCGCTTCAGAAGCCCCCCCAGTTCAGTGTGTGCAGTGAGATCTCCCGTCGAGAGCTGATAGAGCTGCCGAAGTGTACGGCGATTTGCTCTGTGATAGAAGCGGCGTTTTTTTCCCGCTTGCTTTTCGAAGCTGCTTTTTAAGTGCGTAAATTCTTGATAGCTGAGTCTTGAGTGACTGTTAGTGTTATCCCTCGAATATGTCCATTGAATTTTTACCTGTGGATGTGTTTTATTTTATGTGAGAAATACAGCATTTGTGTGAGCTTCTCATCTAAGCGGACTGTTAAAAGCACGTGACTGTTTCATTGTGCTTGTGAATTGTGTACAGCTGATTGTAAGACGAAGTTCTAGAAGAAATTAAGTACGTGTTCCATCCTGGCAAGTGACTTTCTACTAGAACCAGGGACGTACCCAGAAAAAAATTTCGGAGGGGGTCCAAACAGTGAAAAAGGAAGAATTTTATACAACAAAACTTCATCATTATTATTTTGCTTACAAAAACTGAAATTTCGGAGGGGGTCCTGGACCACCCCCCTGGGTACGTCCTTGACTAGAACTTTCTACACCAACTGGACTTTAGAACGACGAACCCACGAAACAAGCAGAGTATTGTGCAAGAATATGTTTGGTCTATCACACATTACATGACACAACTTTGAACTGATTATTTTCGTTTGATTTTATGACATTCCCGTAGCGGACAAAACAAGTGCCTTTGCCATTAGCCAGACGGGCTAAAATTTCCCCTGTGTGGTGTTAGATGTCACATTCGATTAAAATAATGATCCAAGATTTTTCTGGCGTGATAGTATTTGACATATTTTTATTATTTCGCAGAACACTCAAACAAAATAGAATAGTTTGGAATGGGCACGAAGGAAATAGACGCAATAGACACTAGAACAGGGATGGCGAACCAATGGCACGCGTGCCATTGAAGGACGCGACACAATGTTTTGGGCACGCCACCGATCCAAACGGTTTGCAGTTAAATTCAAAATAACAAAGTTCACTATGAAGTATCACGATCGAACGGTCACTAAGTCAAAATTATTGGACGACACGTCTTGGCCTCATTAAACATTTCTTTAGAAAAAAATGGCACGTTGATCCATAAAGGTTCGCCACACCCGTGCACTAGAAGACCCAGAGTCTGGTGGTCTCAGGTAGGGGTGTCAGATGAAATATTAAACAAGAGAGTTAAATCATGCCAAACACATCGATTATAAACCACTTTCCACACAGACGTCTATAAGGAGGTGTCTGGACCCCTTATTTTCCGGTAAGAATGCCCCCCCCCCCATAGCTGAGCCCCTCCAATTAGAAAGTTATAGCTACGCCCGTGACTTTCCAACAAATATTTTTGTGCCAAATTGGGCGATGGGTTTTCTGAAATCTGGCGAGATTTTAGTTGAGTGGTTAACCCTTTGAGGCGCAACCCTTTCCCAATGCTCAAAAAAGGGTAGTCTTTACCATCGCTCGACTTCACTACCAGCAAGAGGACGGACGATCGAAACGTTCATCGCGTGCCACAGATCTAGAGACCCTTTTATAACGACAGCTGGCTGTGCGGCACAGCCGGCTGCGTCAAAAAAGGGTCTCTCGATCTGTGGCACGCGATGAACTTTTCGATCGTCCGCCCTCTTGCGGGTCGTTCAGTCGAGCGATGGCAACGACTGCCCTTTTTTCAGCATTGCGCAATCTATCCAGCTGTTCTCGCATTCTTCCCTTTTTCAGCAGATGTCAGTGCTGTTAAAAAGAATCGACCGTTTTTTTACGGGAAAGGACGTGCTAAAAAGTAAAGGATTCTCGTGGAGCTATGTCACCCGCCACTATTTTTATAGAAATACAATCTATTCTTCGTGGCTGGCAACAGTCAAAACGTCAGAGTTTGGTGTTCCCAAAGCGGGAACACTGCGCGTTAAAGGGTTAAAGCAAAACGACACGAGAATATCTACCTGAGGAGAGGTTCCTTGGGCGACGAATCTTTTTAAGGGTTTATGACGCTTATTAATGTTAACATCTGGAAACCGCCCTAACCTTCAGACCATTAGGTCGACAGCCACGGGTTAGGCCAAAACCTTTGAACTTCCGCGAGACATTGGACCATGGTTTTAAAATACTGTATATCGCTATCTATTTAATTTTTCGGGACCGACCCTGTAAAAGAACTTTAAAATTTGTTTCCATCTTTTAACTAAAGAATTAGGGATGGACCGCGAGGCGGAAAATAGGCGTCTCGCCAAACAGCCTAAAATCTTTGTCTTGTCTCGCAAAAAAGCTGTAAATCTCCGTCTCGTCTCGCATCCATCCCTATAAAAAATTAACAGTTATAAATATTTATATGCTTATTGCATTGAGCTCTAAAAGGATGATGTCTCCACTGCTACAGGGGTAATGTACTGACATTCTTTCGAGTGCTCCTGTAGAAGAACTATCAACGCCACAGTCACTATTTTCGACCGAGATCATTACTTTGTGATCCTAATAATATACACGAATTTTGTTTTCTTTAAAACTGACGAATCGATCTAATGTATGCTTTAAAGAATGCAGGGGTCGATTAAGAAATTGTTTGCAGGGTCCCATTTTTGTGTAAATTTCTTATTTCTGAGAATTTCAATACTTAATTTTGTAAATTTCAACAATTATTTTGGGGAATTTTTATATTAATTTTTAATAGTCTCTTCCTTGTTAAAATAACTGATAAAACAGATTAAAATGCTGGGTAAAAGGCTAACGAAGGGCCGTTTCGATGGAATGTATTTTTGTGAAGGGGCCGTTTTAATCGATTGTAATTTTGTGAAGTTGCCGCAAAACGGCCCAATTTTCGTCTGCATCGACCCCTGGAATGGTTAACTATACCGGGTGATTCAAAGTAGATGTTAAGGCGATTCATTTTTAAACCGTAAGCGATCGAAACATGCTTCCAGTTAGAAAAGTTCGTCAGATTAAGAGTAGCTTTCAGGTGTGGCATTTTTTTACTGGGGGTTGTATACATATTATAGTACAAAATTTATTTTTATACGGTCCCTTTTTTACTATCCTTTACATTTAGTAGAATGCTGGTCTTTGCCTAAGAAAATGAATTTTAAAAAAATCCCGTGTCTCTACGTAGAATAGTTAGCGAGAAAATGAATTCTGAAACTGATGACTTACATTACTCGGGGCCATCGCTAAGCAACGGGCCTGCTTATGAGTTGCCATCCCTAAAAATGAGTTTATCATTGAGGCCTGTTTTCCCCCGTCACAGCATTCTATTTTATTATTCTAAGTATTATAAATGTTATACTATTTTATTATTTTAAAACAATTTTTTTATACTTTTGTCGTACTAAAGAACTTTAGATGTAGGTTATCGTTTTGTGAACGTTGCGCCTTTTTCTTTCATGAAAATTTACCCTAAAATTCGAACATTTTGATCTGAATGTAAAGGAAAGTGAACGCTTATAATGTATTTAGAAATTCTAAAAATATGTATGTAAATCATGTTTAGTGAATAATTACTCGTGTTATTTATAAATAAATTATTTTAATCAGAAATCGTATTACTGGAGTAGTTTTTATTCTTGTAAATAAGCATGACGTTGTGATACTATTTAGACAATTTAATTTTGCTAGTTGAAAATGTTATTTATCGCAGTTATATGTGATTAAGACTTACATCTGGTACAGTGCAGAAATACAGTCAATTATAAATTATTGATTTTTGCCCGTTTATACAGAAACTTCAAATGTAGTTAATATTTTGTACAAGCGTTCATGATGCTTGCTCAATTCCTAAGTTCGATTGAGAAAGCGACAAAAGAATAATATATATACTACACGAAATGTCTTTATTAAAGAATAATTAATTCAGGGATCGCGCTATAGAGCGTATTTTATCAATTTTCTCCAATATACAGGATATCCCGAAAACACTGAAATGCGCTTTAATACATCATTTGTTAAAGATTAATGTTAAATTGTTTAAAATAACGTAAGAAATACGACTACGTTCATGAAATATTATAAAAATGTCTTTCTCATTTGTGTATTTAGTTATTTTAAAGTATATTAAATGCCCACTTCTAAAACTAAAATAAGCAATCGTGAATCATGAGAGTAAGCGCTACTTTGTTTTTCCTTCAAATTATATGCATCTATTTTCTTTATGTAAATATGTATCATAGCAAACAAATTAATCATGAGTTCGTACTTGAATGAGTAACACAATGACTACTTAAAACTACATTAAATAACGTTTGAAAGCACTGGGAAGCTTAAGAAATGCCTGATGTATACGTGAAGACTCGAGCATCCGTAGGCCTCTTTGGATGGCTCATCAAAATACACGCGCAGGCCCGTTACTAATTGCGAAGGCCCCGCATTACTTTACCTACTGTGTTGTCAGTTTTCAGACGAAAAAAATCTTCACTTTAGAGGGCCCCACTATGAGTTGATAAAAGATAAATAAAGTTCCCATTGTTGGGAAAAGCAAATAAATGCGTTCAAAATGTGTGAAATGAACAGGTACAGTTCTACCTAAAAGGATCGGTACTGCTTGATGAAATGAGCGATAAAGTAGTCTTTTAGGTCATCCACTGATTACAACACCCTTCTAGAGAAGAAATTTTAAAGTGTAAAAGAGAATGGCAAAGTAATGGTGTAGTAACTTTCAACAGAAATTGTCAAACGTGCGTTATAGGAAAATTCTAGATAAACTAGGATTGTGTCTATTGAGTGACTATTAACATAAATTAACTTTATTTGAAGAGTAATTACATTTTCCTCACTTTGGAGACATCCCCTTATTGCTTGGTGACAAATGCCAAAATTTTTCAAATGGATATATCTCTGAAACTATTCCACGTACAGACACGGAATTTGTTTTATTCATTTTCTTAGGCAAACAGCAACATTCTTCTATGTATTAAGGGTAGGAAAGGAGGGACCGTATAAAAATTAAATTTCGCATTTCAATATGTATGCAACCCCCCCAGTAAAAAAAAAATGCCCTATCCGAGAGCTACTCTTCATTGGACGAACTTTTCTAATTGGAAGTATGTTTCGCTCACTTACGGTTTAAAAAATAATCGCGTTAACATCTATTTTGAATCACTCGGTAGGGTCTAATGTAATGGAATTCTTTTCGGTGCTCATGTAAAAGAGCAAATCACTAAATTCATACATCGTTTTCAATTGGGTACAGGGTGATGTAACACGGGAATAACATGCATACAAGGCGCATAGGAAAAGTCCCTTTAATCTGAAGATACTTGCGAATGGAGAGAGCTAGAGCTGTTCAAGTAAGGTAACGATATAGTTAAGTGACTATGTCTGACTTAATGCAAAACGACAACAGCACCCCAAGTGGTGAAATTTGGAAGATAAGCTTTGCAAATCAAATAAGGAAAAAGATATAGCGAAATTTCCAGTTAGAAAGTTTTAAAGCATCCGTTAATTAGTATGAAACGACATTTGGTTCACACAAATAATATAAATTGCCGCCTACATACCCAAAAATGTCCCCCAATAGTGGTGAGTTTGAGGGGTAAGTATCGTCTTAGTGAATTGCTACTGAAGAAGCGATCCAATCAGTGAACAGTAGCATCACTGAAAGCGAAACCACCTAAAACGTCAGAGTCTAAACCTGGCTTTATTTACTACTTTATGTAAGAAATGGTAATATATAGTTAAGGAATTGTTTACAAAGGTTTCAGGGCTGTTTATAAGTGTCTAAAATAATTGTCCGAGTGTTTCAAAAACTCCTACAGGGTTATTCTCAATTCCTTCCCAGGTTTGGAAAACTTATAAAAAAAAATAATACCAATTGAGCAAAAAAGGTTGACTTTACTGGAGAAAGAAACATTACAAGTTTTGTTTCACAAATAACGAGCTTCCTTGTCGTTGGATGGGTCGAGAGTCTGACGCCGACCATCGCCTTCTACCGTGACCACCTCGCTCTCAGGACATAACTCCATGCTGTAAGGGAGTTGTCGAGCAGAAAAGCAAAGTGGAGATAGAAACCAATACGGAATATTCGATTTAGAAAGACCAAACATAGGAACATTATTTTAAGACGCGAAAAATAATATATATATATTTTTTTTATTAGCCTTGCAAACCTGGGAGGGAATTGTGAATGACCCTGTATACTAGGGTGGATCGAAAAAACTTTTTTTCGAAATTCACATTGCCTGAGTCATTATATGGTGCCAAACTAGCTGAAACCAATTGTCTCCAAATTTCAGCTTAAAATGTTGACATCTTGAGGTTCCACACCTCAAGTGAATGTTTATATTGGCTTTTTTTCAAGTTTTCAATGATTTTTATGTAAAAAATATTTTTTTTATTTAATATTTTAGTAAATAATTCACTATTTTATAAAATAATATTAATGAATTACTTTCTCATTAATAAATTGTTTTATTGAAACGTTACTGCCAGATATCAGATCCAGAAATGCCTTTTTGTACATAAAAAAAGCAAATTATACTCTAAAATCTGCTAGATGGCAGCACGCGTTCTAATCTAACTATTATATTATAACCTAATAAGGCACGTTACTTTCATTGTGTGTAATGATTCGTTTTTGAGACTGCCTTTGTTTCAACCAGTTGTTTTTCCTTTGTAAGATTGAAGCAATACGTTTTATTAATTTTGATTTATATTTGACAAAAAAATAATACGGAGTTGTGAATTTAAATATGACCACAACTAGAAGTGAAACGTTTTGTAGTGTTTTCGGAATTCTAGTACTATTGAAAGAGACAGTGTTACCACCAACGTATTCTGATTTAATGAAGCATTTCTTAATCACAAAAAATGATATACTGTGGAATAAGGGGAACAAAAAGGATTCTTTAGTAAAAGAGATCATCGAAATTATTTCTCTGGACGTTGAAAGAATTTGGAAGAAAGCCTCCTTGATTGTGATAAGTCATCAAGAAGTAATTCCCCTTATTAAATATTGAACCCTTATATAATATAATGAAAGATACGATCACAACTTAATTCTATACAAGTAGCACAGTCTTTGTACACCATATACTTCGATGGAAGAAAGGACACAACTATTATGTAAGAAGTGAAGCTCTTTATATGCTACTGTATCTGTGGAAGAGCATACTGTTATGTTGTCAGAACCTGGTCTGTTCACATAAGACATGTGACTCCGCATTCAGGCTCTAGTACTGATATTACCTTCAGCATCATCAACTTTGTTACACAGAAAGAGATTGCACTTTAGGATCTTGTTGCCGTTGGGTGAGTCAACATTGTCCGAAGTCAACATTGGGAAGAAAAATGGCGTAGTTAGACAGCTTGAAATCTTTGTTGGCCATAAATTGCACTGGTTTGTATGCTTATTGCATACTAATGAACTACCTCTTCGCCACCTTTTCCATAAGATTGACGGAAAGACATCTGGGCCACACCAGTTTTCTGGAACAATAGTAAAATTTCTGGAAACGTATGAAACGTTTCCTGTGACAAATTTTGTTTCTACTCCTGTTGCTCTGCCCGAAATTTATAAAAAAGACCTCAGTACAGACCAAAAGTACCTCTTCGATATTTCTAGGGCAGTATGCTCTGGACAGAGCCATCCAGATTTGGGAAACATAAGTCCAGGAAGGATGTCTCATTCAAGCTGACTCGCTACAGCGAACTGAATACTGCACTTGCACGTATCGACTGCCGAACCAACAGAATGCTTTAAACTCCTAGTAGACTGTGATGAAAGTCTTATGTGCCATCCTGGTTTGAAATAAAGAATATCCCAGGATCTACTCATGGAGCACGGAATGATGAAAAGAAGTTCATTCTTCCCAGAAGATTTTAAGTGAATCATTCCTGAAATTATTCAGAGGAACTCTTATTTTGCTCATTCTGAAAATATTCTGTTGGCAATGCTGTTTGATGAATGATCACATATTCGGGAATTTGACCTAAGAAGAATATTGAAAGCAAGAAAAACTGACTGGAAGGAAAAAATATGCCAATTGGATCTTCTAAATATAAATTTCGAAGCAGAGTAGTATTTTCAGATGATTCACCGGAACAATCCTTTGGAAGCACTAGCTACCATGAACCTCAGTGACGAAGACGTAGCAAGTACGGTCAGAAGCGGTTCAGAATTTGAAATAGAGAAGCTCCCTTGCCCTTCTCAAGCAGTAGAAAGGCATGTAAGACTACTAACGCAAGCATCATTGGTAACACGTGGAGCAAAAGCCAGAGATGGATACATTCGTTGTGGAATCAAATCACGAAAGGAACTACCAAAGTTCATTATTTTGCCCGGCATGTGGACTCCAAAATTGAAGACTGATTAAAATAAAGTGTTTTATTAGTCAATAATACTCTAAAGGTAAATTTGGTATCATTTTCTTTTCTGTATTAGTGTGCTTTCTAAATATTAATTGTCTTTAAAAATGAAGTAATATGTAAATATTTAATAACTATGTATTCAAAATATACCCCAAAACTTATGACGCTCGGTTGCAAGTTAGTGACTTTTTTTTTTCCTTCTTTCTTTCTTTTTTCTTTTTTTTTGTTTTTGTTTGTTAACGGCAATAAAACATTGCCGTACTGTTTCTTTTCAATAGTTAGAACTGTTTTTGAGTCAGAAAGTTATTGTAAACATTAAAATTAAATTTTAAAAAATTGATTTTTTTTTTTTTACTTTTTACGTTAACATTCCTTTCTTTGAGCCCAGTGTGGAACCTGAAGACAATCAGTGAATGGACTAGAATTTGTTTTCTGTGACTTTTTTGCCATACAGCACCATTTGTTGAGTCAGGCAATATCAAAATCAAAAAAAAAAAATTTTTTTTGGCCATTTTCACTCCACCCTGTATACACACATTATTTCACAAAGCGAAATTTAAACCTGCGCGAAGGGTCTTAAAACGCTTAAGTCAAGACTCCATAGTTAACATGAAGCATTGAAACCCCAGAAAGATGCATCACTTTTAACGCAGTTTTGTGACAACCTGTTAAAGTTACGGATTTACGTATAGGTTTTGATGGAAAGTAATGCCATACAGATCCCTTATAACAAGTCTTTACTATCTATTTGATCGTACTTTAGAGCAGTGATGCGCAAACCGGGGGTCGAGACCCCCGGATGGGTCGCGAGAAAATTTTTGGGGGTCACCAAATTCAAAGGAACTCGAACAGTTAATTGATCTTTCAAGCGACGAAACACTGCGCATTCAATTTAACTCTCTGACTTGCCAAAAATGTTGGTTATCGATTAGAAACGAATTTGCTGATTTGAAAAGAAAGGCAATCAATATTTTGATTCAGTTTACATCGACCTACTCATCGGAATCCGGCTTTTCAAAATTAGCTTCCATTAAAACAAAACATCGATCTCGATTCGATCCAGAGGATGACCTACGGCTTGCGATTTCCAATACAGATCCGAAAATGGAAGCAATCATGAGCTCTTTTGCAAGCACATACTTCACATTGACTTTTTATGATGTAAAGTTTTTTTAAAGTATTTTTCATTAAAAAAATATTGATATCCATATGCATAAATAAAGCATTGTTTCATAAAATTATGTGTTGATTCATTAACGGATTTTTATGATGGTCTATAAGTTTGGTGCGCTATTTTAAAAAGGCGTTATTTCAATTGATGAGGTTAGGACTCTCTGTAAGAGCAAATCCCAGAAAGAATTGTTGTTGTTGTCTTGGAACATGTATTCGATTTGTGAGCTTGTACCCGAGGGACCGCTTATAAATCCACGTCAGAGATAGGACAAGGGGGCAAATGCCTTTGGGGGAGCACTTTTCTGGGTATCTAGCACGTATTCACGTTACATCTGGAGAAAACCGCCCATAACTCCGGACCGCTAGACCCCGCGAGAGGACAGAACCCTGTTCCTCGACTTGAGCCATCTCCCAATGTCAGTGGCTTTAACCACTGTATTACACATTGGTTCCAGAAAGAATTTCAATGTAACTTCTTTGTCAATTAAACAAAATGTCTACTGTATCCAGGAGTCGCGACAAAATTTTACACAAAATAGGGGGTCGCAAATGAAAATAGCTTGCGCACCACTGCTTTAGAGGATTAATATCTCTAGACTGTCATGGACTAATTGTAAGACTTTTTTAGTGTGTGTGTGTGTGTGTGTGTGTGTGTAAGGGGGGGGGGGATACCGACAAAATACCATGTCAAACATAGCATAGGCTAGTTTTAGTTCAAATGATTTTTTCAATTCCTATTATTAGGTCACACTCTCCTTATATATATATCTCGTACAAATTTTCAATCGTTCATAAAATATTTTTTTTATTCATCCACTCAAGTTCAAATACATTTTTTTAAACTTGTAGTGGATGGCACTGGATGTTAATACAGTTTTGGCCCCAATCGACTGGATCATTCATCTACAGGACCGCCCAAAAGATTATAAATATATAACGCTGTATGGGCCGAAATTCATTAAACTCGCATATCTCAAAAACTTATTAGACGTAGAATGTTGAAACTTTATATTCAGGATACTAGTTGTAACATCTAGTTGCGCACCTGTCATTTCGGTCCCATTGGACTGGATACAGGGCCGCCCAAAAGATTTTAATTACGCTCTATGGGCAGAAATTCATTAAAGCGTATTTCAGAGGTATTAGGCTAGTTCAAACGACTCAGAAGTGTCTTTATCATTAATAGTGCTGCTACAGGAACACTCAAAAGATTTCCAACGCTTTACGGTCAATGGCAGTTGTAGGGACATTCATCTATTTCAAGCTCAATACAGTCGAACCCTATAGTTAGGTAATGGTCCGATCACGGCCACTTGCCTCCCTCAAGAATTACGCCAAAAGTTGCCAAGCTTGGTGACTTTTGTACGTGAACGTATTTTACTCTCAAATCTCAAAAACTATTAATCGTAGAATGTTGAAATTTCATATATAAGATTGTGGTAACATCTAGTTGCGCATCTCGATTTTTGATTCCAATCTACTGGGAGAGTTTATTTACAGGACCACGCAAAAGAATTTCAATACATTAATGTCTATGGACATCTTCAATGTATTACATCTGTATAGTCAGTCATTGTTGGGTCCATTGTTGGGTCAGCCATTGTTGAGTTTTACCAAAATATCGCCAAATTTGGCGATAGTCATTTGTTGCATACCCAAAATATCGCCATTTGTCTTCGTCCTTACCGAGTTTTGGCGAAATACCGCCAAGAATGGCGATAGTCAGTCGTTTTTTGGTCCATGCCCAAAACCTCGCCATTTGTCGTCGACCTTGGCGAGTTTGGCCGGAATATGACCAAATTTGGAGCCAAATATTATTTCGCATAACTCTAAAACTTGTAACCGTAGAATGTTGAAATTTTGTATTCAAAACTATTGTAACAGCTAACTGTGCATCTTTTTTTTTTTTTTTTTTTTTTTTTCTCCCAATTCGTACTATTAGTTCACACTACCTATATATATTTATATACCTTATTCAAATTTTCAGTCGTTAATAAAATACTTTTTGTTCATCTACTTAAATTCAAATAGTTTTTTCAAATGTTAATTCATTAATTAAATGTAATTAATTAATAAAAAGTAACTAAAATAAAACTTTTCTTTGCTGACCTAAGTAGGAATCGACTTAATTTTTTTATAATATATATTACTTGTTTTAACTATACATAACTAGCTTCTTACTTTTGCCGACTGGGTTTGCGTTTCCCAAACGCATTCTGGTGCATTTTCCCAAATGCACCAGAAATAGAAAGTAAGTTATAGTTCTCGTTAATATTTTTTTTTAAACCAAGATTGCCAGTTAGGTATCCAGGGTGTCCACCTATGTCAGGAGGCAAAAATAGTACCATTGCTATCCTCACAAACACAAAAATGTAGCCAGTTTAGCATCCACTTTCTTAATTTTAGTTGCAGAGATACTTTCATTTTTGCAAGATTTTGTAGATAAGAAATAAATATACGTCATTTAGCTTCATTTAAGAGGGAATGAATAAAATTAAACTTAATGCGTTATATAATAGAGAATATAGTGCAGATTAGATTTTTTTTATTAACGACCCATCGAGGTTTTGAAAATAAACCGGAGTTTACAGAAAACGAAATCTTATTTTCAAACGAGTCGCCTGGAGCAAGGTATAAAGTACAAATAGCCAAAAACTTGAAAATAGTATGAAAATGACTTTTCTGAGCAGCTTTTTCAGTCGCCAGTGAACAAACACCCTGGGCATCTAATTTCATCAAGTTTAACAGAATTTGTAAGTGTTTAGGGGAGACCGCCACGGGTGCAGAAAATGTTCAGGACCCAATATTTCCCGAAAACGCTACCTTTGCCATCCAAAATTTCCCCTAAAACTGTAGAATATTTTTATTTTACTTAAAAAAAGCTATTATTACTATATACTTGGATTATACTACTAGAACTTTTCTTAAAAAAATCATCAATTTTTATTGAATGGAAAAAAAAAAAATTCCATTATAGGATGACAGTCATCACGCTACCTTCCTATGGAATAAGAAGAATGTGTTATAGCTTCTTTTAATGGACAACTGCGACTGCCTCTACATTTTTCTTTTTTTAAATACACTAAGGAAGAAATTTCCCGAGCGCTTCAGAATTCTCCCCGAACCTCGTTCGCGCGCTCGGGCATATTCTGCATCCCCTGGAGACCTCCACCCTTTAGCAAGGGTCCTGTGGACTAGAGATGAGACGGGTTCAGCCCGAGCCCGGGCCCGAACAGGGCTCGGGCTCTGTAATTCACAATTGCGTTCGGGCTCGGGCTCGTGAAAAATTTCTTCTTTATTAAACATACTCTTTGAAATAGATTTTAAAAAGTGATTCATGAGGAAAATAAAAGTATACTTATTTTAAAAAAAATAACGCCACGGGCGCCTAGAAGGTGCGTGAAGCTCTTTGGATATTTCAGAACGCGGCTTATATTGCTTAGTTAGTCATGAGAAATGAAATTATTTGATAAACATTGATATATAAAGAATTAGAAAGTGCATTGAGAGTTTGCAACTCTATTTGTCTTTAATTTGCACAATGCCAAAATTCATTGTATTTTATCAATGAAGTCATTTGAATTTTTTTTATTTTTAGCTGAAATTTCGGGCTCGGGCTCCGACTTAAATAATATTGCTCGGGCTCGGATTAAAAGTCTCCGGGCTCGGGCTTCAAAAAATGAGCCCGAACTCATCTCTACTGTGGACCGTAACTTATTAGAATACGTTTTGTGTGCTCCTTTAGAAAAAAGCATCCATGTATTTTACGCACACTACTTTCGACGGAGAACAGCGTTTCATGAACTTTAATAACATACGCCAGTTTTATTTCTAGTTTAAAAAACTGATGAACGCCTCTAAAATACACTTTAAGCAAGGCCCTAGTAGCACAACTATTCTGAAAACGTTCACAGAACGTTATCTAAACAAGCTGTGCTACTAGTGAGAAGGGGCGCACTGGACTTTAGAAGGGGCGTGTACTGGAATTTTTTGAGTGCCCCTGCCACTATAGAACTACACCCATGCTATTGACACTCTTTTCAATAGGCGCATGGGTAGAACACAGTAATAACGCCCGTTCCTCCGATAAATGACTCGCATTGCATCGTTTTCCAATCGGGAATGATATCGACGCCATTTTGATGCCACGAGCTACAATCTGAATTAAAACACTCACAATCAAGATAACAGTTTCCAACACAGAAATTACGTCATGAGCGCGAACAAAAATCCAGTATAGCAGCTATGGAGAGTGTCCACTCGTATAATATATCTCCGTGATTGTAACCTATTTATAGAAAAATACATGGGATGCATATTCTACAACTTACGAAATATTGTAACAATTGATTAAAGCCGTTGGAACTAATAGTATTTAAATATATGTAAAAAAATACATGGGATGCACATTCTACAGCTTACGAAATATTGTAACAATAGATTAAAGCCGTTGTGAACTAATAGTATTTATATATGTGTAAAATTATGTCGCATTTTCGGGACATTTTATACAATTTTCAATGAAGGGGGTGAGAAATAAAATGGCATAGTCATTAATAATAAGTAATATTCAAATTCCAGAATTTGTAAATATCCTTGAGGAGTACATCCGTACGTGGAGATTTTCAAATTATTCGTAAAAATTCTTTGTGGTAAAAATGTAAAAATATTGAAATTCGAATCGAATTAGCATTAAATGATATTAGTTCGAAATGAGAGTTAGGAGCGAATAACTGTTTTCATGAGCCTAACGACGGCAGCGTTTACAAACACGCAGCCATTATCTTTTTAATAAATTTACTTTATCGTCTGAGATCAGTACCTTGAAAATAAGTTGGCAGCGCAAGATTCTTCTTATAGAATTTAAAATAAATTACGAAGACGATTGCTGTCCGATTTCATTCGAAAACAATATTTTCATTGTAAGTAAGCCATTTTAATACTTTAACAAACTGCTGAATTATTTTTGAAGATCAATATCATATCATTGTTGGTTTAGCACACTGGGTTTTTAATCGGTTGAATCTAATTAAAAGAGCGTATGGAACGCTAAAATTTATTGCAGCTTTGTTACGTATTGTCGTGATAGTGATACGATCTCATTAAAATATTATCGGGTCTCTAGACCATGCATTTATATGAATTATAACATGGTAAAATCAACAGCAGTAATTATATCTTATTTTTGTGTCTAAAAGTATATGAATCCACTAAATAACTATTAAGTTAGGACAGTTTTTTGATAATCAGATATCACTCATATTTAATCCCTTACAGGTGAATAGTGTTTACGCTTTCGGTTTGTTGGTCAATCTGTTCTTACTCCATGTTTACCGTTAAGAGGAGTCTTGTCGGGAATTTCATTCATTTCTATTATATACTACTGTAAGGTCTCTACTGACAACAGTGTATGTAGCATTTATAGTCTTTTTACCAGAAAGCACCAAATAGTCTCAACAGATTACGGTCAACGGACCTCCAAACGCTGCGTTTTCGAAAAATTCCAATATCTGAAATAACCAGGGATGGATCCAAAAAATTTTTTCAGGGTCCCATTTTCGTAAAAACTGTTCATTTCTGCGAATTTCAAAATCCATTTTTGTGAATTTTCATACCAATTTTTGATAAAAGTCACTTAAAGAAAATAATTAGAAAACAAAATATATGCGGTAAAATGCCGATGAAGGGTTTTTTTAAACGATTGTATTTTTCTGCAGCAGCCGTTTTCATCGATTATAATCGTAACGGACCCAAATTTGTCTGCATCGATCCCTGATAACACAAAATGGATGTATATATTTTAGGTCAACGAATACATTGCAAAAAAAGAATATAATAATAAATTTTCAAACAGAAAAGTAAAAGCTTGGTGCCTCTTTCTTCGGAAAAATAAACGTAATTCTTTTTGGATGCTCCTGTCAAAAGAACTATACACATTCTGCATACACCGTTTTCAATACGGTGCAAGGTACAGCACACAGGAATAACATACACATTTCGTAGGAATGTTTGCACATTTACAACAGTTAGCACAGAAGGAGAGACAAACAATTCGAAATTATAAACATCTTTCAACTTTCTTGAACATCGTTTTAAAAAATTATGCCAAACGCATCGATTATATAATACTTTCCAACAGTATCTTTTTTTTTGACCAAATTTGGCGGTAATGTTTGCTTATTCAGAACTTTGGAAAACCTTTAAAAAAACTGTCAGTATTAATAAAATTTTGCGACACCCTGCAAAAGAATGTGCACCCCCATCTTTCAGATGAAAAGGAAGCGGTAATAAACGTTTATACAAGGCGTACCCCAGAGGGGGGGGGCAGGGGTCCGGTACCCCCTCCCCCAAATTTAAAATTTTGTTAGCAAAATAATATTTTAAGTCTTTGTGAAAATTTTGGCCTTTTTCTATGTTTAGTCCACCCCCCCACACACACCTAAATTTTTTTCTGGCTACGGCCCTGAGTTTATATACTTATTGAATTATGTTTGAAATGTCTAAATAAGTAAGGACCTTAATGTATTCGGATTATTTCGAGTACTCCTTAAGAGAACTATGGATACAACACAGACACTATTCGATGGCGAGCATTTTATATCGTAAGCATTAAATAACTTACATTAATCTGTTTCTGATTTAGATGAATGTTTCTAAAATACATTGAATCCATTACTACCCCAAAAACTTGGCAACCTATAAGAATTCTTTTAATGCTCTTTCAAAGTCACTGCTAAATAGGGTACATAACTATTTAACGCAAACGCAGCAATAATATATATAGATGAGAAATTCAAGCCCGTTGTATAGGCAAATAGAACAGGCGTTGGAAAAAATTCGATAAAAATAGGTCTACACTCAATAGACTGAATCTTCGTACACCTAAAATAAATAACTTCATATTCAATTTTTATTATAGACCGAAATCGGAATTCCATGCTTTTCTGGAAACGTGCGGAGACTTTTGGCATTCGAACGATTTTGTTTTGTGGGAACAGCCTCTCCTATATCAATGCTTCATGACGAAGGAAGTCATTTTATTTGTGAAAAAAATTATGTAATCTGAAAAAATTATTGTAAGCGCACTGGAATCGCCATTTTCTCTTCCAAGCCTGGTGACCATGAATTCAATAGGACGTCCATGTCCGTTGCGACAGTTGAATTTGTCACGCAGATGATTCGCTTTATTGGACTCCCGAAAATAAAACGGAGTTGAAAATAGCGAAAAATCGCTCTAAAATGAGGGAACGAATGGATTTTTAGATTCAAAGTAGCGCAGATTGTTTTCTATGCTATTTTCATACATACTATGAAAAATGATAAGCAGATCGTACAAACGGTGTAGATTTCGTTACGTCATCTGACAATAACTTTTTAATCGTTTTGGAGTCATGGCGGTCAAAGTTTTACCTTCGAGCGATTCAACCGGAATTGTTACAGAATTAGCGAAAGGATTCCGTAGCGATCAGAACCTGTTCACTTCAATTTGAGTAAGGACACAGAAGCAAACTGAAATCACTAGCAGATTTCAATTTTGTTTTACCATGAATAGTAGAAAAAAGTGGGTAAAATAAAAATATTAAAACATGGGACGGTACTGATAAAAATATCTCAACAATGGAATTTTTAAAAATTCTAATAAGGACACCACGTGACCTTCCCATACATCTAGTAAATTTTATGCATTTTTGACACCCTTTATTTAAAATTACTTCATTTGAAAGTGATATACAACACTTCGGTAACATTAAAATTGGACCCCTTCTCGCCATAAACGGGAAATTCCCCAAACTGGACTCATTTTCGGCACCAAATTTGGCGATATTTCAGTTAACCCATTTTGGCGACACTTGGTTAGGTTTTGAGCATGGTCCAAAACAGGGTTTCTCTGATACTATAAAAAAAATCCTGGAACCTACAAGACATGTAGTGTGCTCCTCGCGAAGGTGGCAAGTGCCCAGAGAAAAAATATCTTGTCGCTTTAGCCTCCAGTTCACTAGTCTCAAATTCACACAAGGCAATAACGCCAGGGCCGTGAAAGTGCTCCACATCAAAGAAAAAGTTTGGGAAAACCTGGATCAATGCATTAAAGCAGCGGTTCTCAACCTTTTAACGTCGCCCTCCCCCAAAGGCTAACTTACGGTGGTGCCCCCCACTGACATTTTTCCGCTGGAATAGAACATCGTGCAAATGACTTTCCACGGCTTTGCTTTCCATGGCACATACGCACTCTTTAGTCGAAATGGCTGAATTTCGTGGATGCCGCGAGGAGTCCTCCGCCATATGCACGCGTGGCTATGCGGGCTGGTCGACATATACATTTGACTTCCGACCAACCCCACAGAAAGAAATCCAATGGTGTTCTATCACACGATCTTCCTCATCATAAGTCAAACTTTCATTAATTTTGAAATGCTGTTCAAGGATGAAAACGCGTTGTTCTTTCGTATAGAGATGCACTTTTTACTAACCCTCAACTGTCAACTGCCAGTTGTCAAACGGTTTTCTTTTTTTGGTTGCCGACAATAAAATAATTTTCTATTCAATTCAAGTCTTGTGTAAATATTGGGACATCCTTTACATGTTACCAGAGGGCGATCGAAGCAACTTTAGGACCTGGGGAAAAGAATTAGGAAACCACACGTAACCCCTCTCTCTTTACTAAAAGAATTATGACTTAAATTCTAGAAAAGGTTTATTTCTTCCCTCCAAACACTAAATTTTTATTCTAATTAATCTGAAACAAACGAATGTACATGATGTCAAGGGAACATTACTTAGAAATGCTTTATCGACTATAAAGCATTCAACGGATTCAAAAAATGTTATTGATAAAAAATAGTTTATACATGTGTCACTTTGAATTATTGTCATTGTTTTTGCAGATTTTTTTTTCTTTGGTAATTTTACTGTAAAATTTTTAAGCGAAAAATATAAGATTTTTGCGTCTTTAAAATCTGTGGGCCCAAGGCAAGTGCCCTGTTTGCCCTGCCCTGCCAGTAACAAGGTACGGGTACCTCAGCACAAATTTTCAGAATTCTTCTAAAACTCTTAAATTAGGAACCCTACAGAGATGAGTTCGGGCTCGTTTTTTAAAGCCCGAGCCCGAGGGCTTCCAATCCGAGCCCGCCCGAACCAGAGCGAAAAATTTCAGCTAATAGATCAATAAAAGTCAATTACTCCATTGACAGAACATAATGAATTTTTCCGTTCGTGCAAATTAAAGACAAACCCTTAATGCAATTTCTAATTCTTTATATTCAAGTTAATCGAATAATAAGTTAACAACAAATCGATTTCTCCCATGAATCATTTAAAAAAAAAAAATTTTTACGAGGAGAGTATGGTACTGACGTATTATCCCGGAGGTCATTTCCGCCAAATTATTTTTTTCATGAAATGTGCCGGCAAACAGTTGCCAATCGTATTCGGAACCATCCATAATTTAATTCGTCCGGGATTTATCTTGGCAAAAAATTGCTCGTCTCGGCGGACCGCCGGGATAATACGCAAGTACCGGGAGCATGTTCAATGAAGGGGAAATTTCTCACGAGCCCCAACACAATCGTGAATTTCAGAGCCCGAGCCTGTCTCAGCTCTAGAACGCTAGACCTGTGGTCCGTTTTAAACCCGAGCTATTTTTCCATTTACAGACAATAGAATTTTTTTTTTCCTTTCATGCAGAAGCGGGGGTGGGTGGGGGCTTTAGACCCACTCTCCTAAATAAAAAGAAACATTGCTACAGGCTACATTTCATCGTATAGTTTTGTTTAGGTAAAATGAGCATTTTTTAAAAATTAGCCCCCACCCGAAAATTTCTACACTGCTTACGAGGTACATTTTACTGTACCGTACTAAGACGGATAAGCTTTGTTTTCAAATATTAGCCTTTTTCAAGAAACATTTCTGTATCCGCCATTGCTCTCATGACTTTCGTAATAATTATGGTATTTTCCTTATTAATAATTATATTTAATCTAGTGTATGTCTGTTTCTTCCATAACTGCATAGCAGTCTTCTATTCAACAAATTACATTCGTAATATCCCATAACATGTTCAGTACCTCGCATGTCCATCTGCCAGTCTTAATGAAATTATTGGCTGCCATTGATACCATCCTCTCCTCGTCCCTTCCCTTCAGTCTAAAAACCTCGAGACACCCCCCCCCCCTAACTTCACTTATGGCCGACCCCTTATCCGATATCTTTAAAGCTACTCATGCAAACAAAGCAACTGAAACTAAAATACGGCAGTTGTAATGTAGAAGAAGAGAAAAACTGTTTAAAACTTACGAAAATGTCCCGGCTTTCTTCCTGAACTTTCTCCAGCGGATATCCCATTCACGTACGTTCAGCTCACTTCTGTAGGCATGTACAGTCGGTTGCCACTTGCTGCTGTTGTATTAGGAACATTTATTTTCGGACGTGTGTGCTTGGAGACCGGCAGCTTGGAGGTTAATGGGCACGCTCAGTCCATTCGCATAGGCTTGGGACCGATTCCCACTCATACCCTGGTTGTTTTAAATCCCTGATTGTGTGCAAGTAAAAACCTTCATTGTGTTGTCCACTTTACTTGACGTGTATTTATAAGCGTATTCCTGGAACCGAGCTCACAAATCCCAAGATAAATGTTCCAAACACAAACGCCTTGGCCACAAGAATTCGGGTGTAAATTCTCATCGAATAATGCTGACCGCAAAAAGATAGTTTTATTCCCTGACTGCTTGAACTTCTCAACTCTGTGCCGCATATGTTGCTGTTCGACGAGGATTTATAGGCGGTTTCTTTGAACCAAGCAAAGAAATCCGAAAATCAATGTTGCGACAAGTCACATCAATGTTGTGACATCAATGTATGTCACACATCAGTGTTGCCACATTGATGAAACAACAACAAGTCTTACACGCAACAGCCATTCAACAGCGTAACGTGATCTCAAGCATAGGGTAATCTCTCACAGTTCTGGGATTTTTCGCTACTTGGCGTACCTTTCTTCCACGTCTCCACTCGTTTATACACGCATATTATAGAGTTGCAATCTTGAATGAACTATTTGAAGCAGTGGCGTAGCCAGGTTTCATGTGTACGGGGATCGATATGAAGGTTCGAAGGCGCAGGCCAAACGAAAGTGGGGGGTGAGGGTCCCGGTCCGAGATTATTAGAAGTCCCGAGATTATTTGAAGAATTGATCTCAGCTGAACTCGGTACTCTTCGTCCTCGAGAAAAGGCTAAAATGACATCTGCTATGGCAAAGAGGAGACTTGCTTGGATAAAAGATGTAACAGGACTATTTGAAATTTTCAGGACAATTTGAAATTTTGAAATGAATTTGTGACCCCCCCCCTTTGCTATGCTACTGTTTTAATCAATCTGTTTAATTCCATTGTTCATTTCTTTTCCTGAACTCATGTTTTTGCATACTGACTAAATATACAGAACTGTTTCTAAATGTGTCCGTTTGTCTAAAAGTGTTTCCAGTGCTCTTTATTTAACTCATTCCAGATTTTTAGGTTAAGAAAATACGGGTAACAACACATAGTGGCAGCGGTTAAAACGGTAATTTTACAAAACTATTTTGGGTACTTACGTATTATCTCGTCGGTTCGCCAAGACGAGCGATTTTTCACCAAGATAAATATTGGACACGTAAAATGATGGATGGTTTGGAATACGATTGGCAACAGTTTGCCAGCACAATTGTTTGGCGGGAATGACCGCAGGGATAATACGTAAGTACCAAACAAAATAACTCCTCAGGGTGAAAATGTGCTTTAGCCCACCGCTTGACGATTGTCAAAAAATTGTCGAGTTGGCTCGTTGGTTTCTGTGGCATGTCTCTGGGATTGCAACCTCTTCTGCTCTGTTCGGTCCGGTTACTTTGGTTACTTTTCATTCGGACCGGCAACACACATGTAACGCAAAAGGCTGGGCGAATCAGCCATGGAGGAAGCGCGCTTTATTTTTACGTGTATTTTCTCAAGATGCACCGCAGAAACGTAAACAAAATGGCGATTTAGGAAAACCAAACATTTGAAAAGAACCATTATTTAAAGAAAAAATAACAAACTAATAAAAATAAGCAGCCCCTCCCTCCCTTCATTAAGATGCTTCTGCTGGCCCTTTGCGAGACCCAAAAAGAAAACATCATTGGGTCTGGCCATCGCTGTTGGGAAGCCCCTCGAAAATATGCTATCTCTGACACTTTGCGAGACTCAAAAAAAAAAAAAAATCACCGGATCCGCAGCCGGATCCTCTCGAAAATATTCTACCATTGGCCCGTTGCGAGAAGCGCAGAAACATCACTGGGTATGGCCATCGTTGTAGGGGGCTCCTCAAAAATAGGCTATCGCTGGCCCTTTTCGGGACCCCCCCCCAAAAAAAAAAAAACGCCTGGGTCTGGCCATCGATGTAGGAGCGAGGGCTTGGAAATATGCTTCCGTAGGACCTCTAAAAACATCACACTATCATACAGTTATGGTTAAATGTACAGTATTAATATTAACTGCATAATTATAATTTATATTAACTGTAACTGTATTCATGTTTCTGTGTTTAAAATATCGAATTGACAGTACTTGGCTCGTTTATCGTCCATCCACAAAACAGTTGCCAAGCGGCCGGCTAAAGTACACTTTAACCGCTATAGTTAGGTGCATCTTAACTGTATTCGTTATTCAATGCTACAACCACGGAGATACAGTACGGGAGTGGACACTATATATAGCTGCTTGCTGGGTGTCACGTAAATCACTGCTTTCTATAAGCTCCGTAAGTTTGATTTATTCGGAAAAATAATTGTTTAAAAATTTCATCCGTTAGTAAATGTTAGTGGCAAATATGGCTACAGCGTCTAGTGATAATAAATGTGTTGTTCTAAAAAAATTACGTATTATAAAAAATCACTTACTAAGAGGAGAAAGGACCGAATGAATAAAAATTCAGATAGTTCCCAGTGTTGGAGTCTCAACACTGGGATTTGTGGTATCCAAACCAAGTTCCAGTTATGTAAACATTAGAAATCTAGTAACGTGCAGCGATCATAGCGGCCAAAGAATAAAACATGTCCCGCGCTGACTGTTAACGAGTTTTGCATGTTTTCCAAACATTTCCCAACCTAGCATGTGAGGGAGATAATGAACGCAATCACTCAATTTTAATTATTTTTTCACTTTAGCTTGCCTTAGTAACAAATGAATAAATGGGAAAAAAAATGTTCTATCTTGAGATGATTAAAATATCGAAGATATAGAGTTTATATTTGTTAAGGCTGATGTTTGTTTGTATTTGTTAAGGCATATCGTGGCTGACAAAAAAGAACTTTTGGTTCATTCCTACTTTAGGACCCCCACTCTCGCCAAGACGACGATAAATATTGATATACAGTTGCCATTAAGATTTTTTGTATTTATATTGCAGCCATACGGCAAAGGGTTTATTCGTAAATTTCTCTCAGTAATCAGCCGGTATTCCAGTTGATTTTGCACGTGATCAATCATGAGTTTTGATCTTTGATAAGGCCGTTGCCTACGAAATGCTCATAATATGTAGTATTACGTAGGCAACGATAAGGTTTAGTATCGTTTTACGCATTTTCGATGTTTGTTTAGAAAATTTCTATTGGCACGTATTAATAGGAGCAGACGATTTCAACTCATTTATATTAGCATCGCCAAGCACAAATAAATCTGATACGGGAAATTTGGTTGCTAGGGTAACTTTAAATATTAAAGTATACATATGTATTTTTATTTATGCATTAATAATATAATTTAATATCACGGACGCAAAAATTTCTGGCTTCTGAAAATTGGTTGCTAGAACAATTTTAAATGTTAATATTTTAACTTATTAAGAATTGAGTTCTTTTCGAATTTACTAGTTGATAACTATTTCTAAACAGCGGATTCGGTGAATTTATCTATTCTGTTTCTTAATTTGGTGAGGTGTTTTAAATTTGCCTTGCAAATTTTAAAATATCATTGCAGAATTAGTTCTTTTGTTAATTATTTTAACATTCTGATTCCATTTCTAAAATTGTTGCGATTCAACATACTTCATTGGGTAAAAATAAAGTAAAAATTCACGAATCCGCTTTTAATAAAGGAAATACATGTAAATTTAAAGAATCTGCTAATAAATTCTTTTCAAATGAAGTCATTTGGAACATCTAAGTACATCATTACATTTATTTTACCTGCCAACTAATTAATTTTAATAATTGTCGTCAAATTCCGTATTTGGTGCGTTTACTGCTGAACTGTTCACATTAATTTCATCCAGTTTCTCTGGGAAGCGTTAAAACTTGTGCGCATGCGCGATCACGGACTATTGACAAGAAGGTTCGCCAAAACGCGGCGATTTTTTACGTTGGCGAGAGTGGGGGTCCTAAAGTAGGAATCAACCGAACTTTTCCTCTGCTACGGTGTATATTTACGCCAGGGAATGTCTGAGTTCATTACTGAGTTTTTTATGCAACGTAAATGTAATATTTTAATGAGTTTTACGTAAATTTAAAGCTGTGTTTAAAATGGATCGCCGCATGAAATAAGTGCAATTACTGTTTATTTGAGTGTGATCGTCATTATAAATAAGCATTTTAAAAATAAATAGTGCCTTCAAGCAATAGTGACGCTCTTCGATGGCTTCACCAGCAGTGACCGAATGAGGGGATACGCCATCTATATGCAACAACGGCGTTATCCCACTTTCTAAGGCAACAGTACTTTCCTACAGTTTTAACTTCCTGGCTACAACACAGAATCGACAATTTGCATAGTTTGTAAAATTCCGGTCTTTCTTTCCTGATAACGCATCACCATTTTCCAGGCGAAATTTCCTATATTAGATCACACACATATCTATAATAAGACGAATTTGAGGGATGATATGTAGTCTGTCTCTTAATTCTCAGCTAAAATTAGTAAGCTATGCAGTAAAGACTCGAAATTTGCATCTTGTTTCGTGTAAATTGGCGTATCACATGGCCCATATTGGAACACTGCACATTCATTGAGTGCATAGCAGAATGTTTTTTTCGCCAAATTGGACGATCGTGGCAAGATATTTTTTGAAAACTTATTTTTCGTGCCAAATTCGGTGATTTGTAGGCCAAAATTGTTAAATTTGGCCACTATTTTATAACAATGCCCGAGTTTGTGATAGTTCATCGCAGTGGCGTAGCCAGAAATTTTTCATTAGGGGGGGGGGTGTTACGAGTACTGCAACTCACACATATGTATACGTGTGTGTGATAAGGGAGTAAAGAATATACATTTTGAGCGGCAAAAAATTCCTCATGCGGGGGTGGGGGGATTTGACTCCCCTTAGCTACGCCACTGGTTCATCGTAATATAGGGCTGCTATGTCATAGGCCTTTCCTCTATGCTGTTCCTTTCATTTAAGTGCATTAGCTATGTCAAAGACAGTCACTAACAATTACAGAATAACACCACAGGAGAAGACGACAGTGACAACTATGGACTACGGGATTCGAACCCGAGACCTCACCGCTCGCAGGCGGGTGGCGGCGATGGGTGCGCAAACCCTCTCAGCCAGAAGGTTCCCAACAATGGCCTGCAAAATGTTTGGGCGGAACTGGAAAGTGAATCTTCGTAATGCATAGTGATCATTGTTGTAATGTTTAAGTATTACTTAAGATATCATCTGTTGTCGCCGGCACGGCTGAGGGGTCTAAGACAATAGCTCTCTCAGTTCGTGGTGGTCGTGGGTTCGATTCCCACATCCGACTGGAGTGTCAGGCACCCCACCAGGGAATGAATTCCCCCCGTTCCAAATCCGCAGCAGTCGGTCTGGCTGTCCGGAGGTTTGGTGGTTTACTTCGGACCCTGAGAGGCCAGCTCCCTCGGAAAGTCCTTCCACCAAGGCGTTCCCTGCTTAGCCCGACAGGCCTGTATGACATCCACAGAGCTAGCAATGAGAACAGAAACAAGACGGACAGTGGGGTGGGTCACCGGGCACGTATGTGCCAGCGTCCGGCCCTTGGCTGTTCCTGGCTCTTGGCGATCGCCGAATCGCGAAAAGCAGCAACAGCGGAGGGCAGTGGATAGTCGTGAGGCCCCAGTTGCGAACACACTGCCAGTCATTAGAACTGGACGGACTGCCACTAGTACTTGGGACGGTCTGCACACGAAGAGTGCCGCCGGGAGCCTGGTCCACTCCGGGCTCATAACCAGGCACTCACCGTACCGTCTTGTGCTGTGGACACGCTACGGCGTCGAAAACGTAGGTGAGTGTTAGTGCGCGTATTTTTTAGCTGCGCAGAACATTTAAAGAATTTCTAGTATAAATGCTTCTTATTTATTGTGTATCGATAGTTCGTTACAAAAACTAAGTTACTATTGATATCCAGACGTTACTGTAAATGCTTTTCCGATATATATACATATATATTTTAATTATATGTTTAGAGTTTAACGAACTAGAATTTCTAACTTATGGATGAAAAGATTTCTTCTGTTCCGTACAAATGTTTGTTTTAAATAATGACTACGCGGCGAATTTTTTTTTTAGTCAAACGGTTACAGTTACATTTAGTTGTTGCCAAGTCTCGAAGAAACATTTATTTCTTTAAACCATGATGGGTAAAAGCATGGTATAAAAATATCAGATTTACACTACTTGGCACGTTTATGCCCCATCAAAAAAAATAAAATAATAATAATAATAATTATGGCCAAGCGGAGCACTTTTTAGCCCTTGACTTTTCACTAAGAGTTTGAATTCAGCGTGAATTTAAAACTCTATTAAAATATATTGCGATTGAAATAAATGTAAACTTGCCACCAAGGCGGTCAGCTTCGCGGGCCCATACCTGGATTCATTTCAATGAAAATCATTGCTGCGTTGTTTTAACAGTATTTGTCATTCAATTTTATTTAGGTTAGGGTTACTGTACACATTCTGGGTGTCATCCAAAACGCCGATGTTGAAACGGCCAATGGCTAAAATGTGCTTTAGCTCGATGCAGGGTGACATTTTTTAGATGGGAGATGAATGCGCCCAGTTTTGTATATTCGATATTTTAAAGCTGTGAAAAAGTCCGAAAGATCTTGCTTTTTTGTGTGTGTATCCATTATCGTTATTTTGTAATCAAGCGATGGCGTGACATAGGCTTGTTCCATTGGAAGTCATCGAAACTATTCATTTGTATTTTTGCACAAGCGTTATTGTTATTGCACTACAATGTTTTACATCTAGCCAGAGGCGTAGCCAGAAATTTTTCATGGGGGGGGGGGGTTACGACTACTACAACTCATATATATGTATACGTGTGTGTGATAATGTAGTGAAGGATATACATTTCGTATGGCAAAAAATTCCTCATGCGGGGTTATGACCCCCTAACCCCCCCCCCTTGTCTACGCCCCTGCATCTAGCTGTTGCCGTTCTCAGTGTGAGAATATCGTCAATACTGGTACCAGGGATCGCGCTGACTGTTTTTAAAGTTACGCCAATCCATTCGCCAAATTAGATTTTGCCGGACATCATTAAGAAATGCAATTGCCAATATTTTCGCCAAATCGTATTTTCTTTCGCCAGTAATGTATGGAGCAGCGAAGCTGGCCGCCTTGGCGTCTAGTATATTAAAGTATATAATGTGAAAAAGTAGAGAGTTAATGAACATCAGGTAGTATCTGGGGACATTTTCTTTGCTCTTTATAACGGCTTCAATAAGGTTAGGCATACTTGTTGCACTTTCTCTGATAGCTGGTTTGCGATGCCAAACATTAACTAATTTGCAATTAGTTGATGTTCGTGTGTCATCATTTCTTTGACAATTCCTCTATTTGCTAGCTCCCATAACTGTTCAATAGGGTTCATATGCGGAGAGTTGACACGCCAAGGTAAAACTTACATTATGGTCTGCTAAGAAGTTTGTTATGCTCCTAGCATTATGGAAAGGCGCTGAGTCGTGCATAAATGTGAACTCCTTATTGTTAGGGAACCGTTCCTGAAGTTGGGATATGAGGCGAATCTTATTATCCCTTAAAACAAAAAGGAACTGTGGCAGTTAACGACTCACTACTCCACATTCGAGTAAGATGATTCGGGACTTATCAGTTTTTAAGTGGTATGGCAACTTCCCGGATATGATCTCTATCAAACATTTGTGGGAGGTAACAAATAGAGAAATCGTCAAGGAAAGGATCACACATAACCTGCTAATTGAAAATTAACAAATTTTTGGCATCACAATCCAACAAACAAAGAAAGGGGCAACATAGTGCGAGTAAACTATACCTAAATATACTGTAGCCGTTATAGAGACCAAAGTAAATGCAGCCAAATATTGCCTGACATTCATTAACCCACTAAATTTTCATATTATGTTTAATATATTTTTAGCTGAAAATAATGAAGGAATGAACAAAATAAAATGATTTAACCTGCATAACCCGTGTGTTGCTAATTATTTTTCGTAACTAAAGTACAGAATTACCATTTTTCATGACTGTCAAATTCTATTATTCTATATAATGAAGTTTTTATGACCAACAGAGGTTATGATTTTGTGCCAAAATTATGACATTAAGAAGACTTTGGAAGATCCATAGTACTTCTTGAATTCCAAAAGCAAGTCTAAGCAAGTCGAAGGATAGTGCTTCAAAATCGGGTATGAGATCAAAAGTCAATTACTCCAACGAGTTTCAAAAAGGCTTTTCAAAGACAAATGGACTTACTGCTTTAACAATCCCTAACGATCAGATCTGATGGGGAGCATAGAATAAAATCTTTCAACGTTTCCAAAAAATGTCAGAACGTAATGATTCAAATTAGCATCACTGATACCAACTTTGTTCAGAGAGTGTGCTTTGCAGGGAGGAAAAAGTGGCAGACATTTTTTTTCAAGTATTCTTATGGTAACTATTGAAGTATTTTGATGGTACAATTGACCACCACTAGTGTGACCGCGCATGTTTGGATCATTTTCGTAGCCATGAACACGACTATCTGCAAGTGGTACTTCAAGAGGTTCTCTTCATTCATTATGACCACGATTGGTTTCCCGCTAAAATTCATAAATTCAACAAATCCTTCACAAACTCTGAATGTCTGTGAGAAAGAAGCTAAGGCGGGAAAGGTGGTTGGAAGTTCTGAAGGGAGCTGTGAGCCTTACTATGCTAATAACCACCCATTTTCACTGAGCACGCGCAATGACAATAACTACCATCATCAGTTTTATTATAAATATGTACTTAAAATTTTATGAGATAATTAGCTGTAGCATCTTCTAAACATTCATTGAATAAAAAAAGAATCAAAATATTTTTTCTAGTTTCTATTAAATAATAATTAAAAAATGAAATTACGTAGGACTGAGGCTGGGCACTGGAACAAGGGTCCTTCCAGCCAATCCCTTGCGGAGGCCATGTGTGATTAGTAGAAGAAAAACTGAATAACGCTTTTTGAATTCCAAATGCTTGCACCACGATATGACTCGTAATACTGGAGAATTCGTCACTAGTGTGTACGTGCACTCTAGGCTGAATTCGTGGTTTCAAAAGTCCTGTGGGAAATCGTTAGCTCTTCTTGAATGGTACCAATACTTAGAAATTCCTCCTTTTCTGAAGAAGATCTAAATTAGGGAAGAATCAGCTGGCCTCTGCCTGCCATCAGACCAACTAGTATCAGCTCAAAATCCTCTAAGTAAAAATTTAAAAAAAGTTTCTGAAGTGCACTTCCTTTTAACTTACAGGTAAGTCGAAGTACAGGATCTATGGCTTCCTGGTAAATCACCTTTACACTCCACCCACAAAACTAAATCTGGAGATATGAAAAGTAAGCATCCAAGGCTGAAACATCATGAAAAGAATAACGAGATACATTTGACGCCAGCAGCCTATCCTAACTACATACCTAGTGATAAGGAGCATAAACACACTGGACAAAGCAAAGCACGAAAGAGAATGCTCGATAAAACAAACTTTATATTGGCCCTTTATGTACTGGTTTAAAGTTGTTCTTACTCCTAGATTGAACAAAACAGGGTATTTTAGATGCAATTCCTGATACTTGTTCAAAGTTACCCCGAATGGCAGTGTAACTTTGTACCAGGTAAATTATTTATTATTTTTTATTTTTATCATCAAAATTTTCTTATTTATGTAAATTAAGCTAAAATTTAAGGGTTCTTCTACCATTTTAAATCATTTCATTAGAAAATACTATCAAAACATAAGGGGAGCAAGTGAAAATACAGAAAATGTGGATCAAAGTTACCCTGAATGACTGTATGTTGGAGGCACATAATAAATGGACCCGCTTTCTACGTTTCCTCCTTTGAAGGAAATGTTCACTCAGGGACATAAAATCTAAAATTTAAACCTCATATTTCCTCAGAAAAAAAAATAACCCTGCTCCTTGGATCTTGTTGCTTTTGTTGTGTGTGTAGGGGGGGGGGGGCTTGAATTTTTCCAGAGGAGGGCTGAGCCGTCCATAGCGTCCCCCAGCGCTACGGCCGTGTAAGACGGCGATGAAAAGGGATTTGATAATCGACGCGCGTGGCATGATTTAATCTTCCAAGTTTGTTAGTATATTTTCCTTTCCACGCCGGCGTATCGTCGAAATATAAATGTCATTCAGTAACAAAAGATCTGATAAGGATCTCTCATTTCTCGACCTTTCTCCTAGAAAGATTAAAAAATGGAAAAAAATGCATTCATATCTTTTGGGAGATAAGGCTATCTCCGGATACTGAGCGCATTGTAGAATACTGAGTTTGTTTTCCTTTTTTTTCACAGTTGGGATAAGAAAGACATTTTCCCGTAGCTTCGGTAAAGGAAAAGGTAAGTTCAGTTACTTTCTATTACGGATCCGATCGTGGGGGCATTGGCGTAAATTGGCATTGGACATTGGGGAGTGGGGGGGTTGCAAATTGTTCCCCATTGTAGAAAATATTATTTTGAAATCGGTGATATCTCATTTTTCTTGAATTTTAGGGAGGGCAATTGCTTGCTCCCTCTTTCCCTTAGTATGTTACGCCTATGTCGGGGGGCAATAGGGCGATCCCCCCTCCTTCTCTCTAGTGATGGGCATGAAGGAATGAAAGTTGAATAGAATCAATCGATTGTTAAATACATCCGACATAGTAGATGTCCATTCGAATGATGTCTATGATAGATGTCCATTCGAACGCTTATCAGATATATCATTCCAATAGCACATGGCATCAAACATTTCGAATACTATTCGAACATGGAATAGCGATTACAATTAGAGTAATGAAATTACGATTAACCACAAATACTTTTCGAATAGTAAAATCGCGATTACTATTCGAATAGTGAAACCGCAGATACTATTCGGATCAAGGACGTAGCCAAGGTGAGGGCCCTTGGGTCTTAGGCCCCCTGAAATTTTGGAGTTTTGTAAATTGAATGTCAATAAATCAAACATTTTTGTGAGAAATTCTACCTTTTCTACTTTTTGCCCCCCCCCCTCTCCCCCGAATTTTTTTTCTTGCTACGTCCCAGACAGCACAGCAAATTTGCATCAAACTTGCAGTAAGCTTGATTTATCAAGTCAATAAACTTGAATTAAGCTTGAAATTTTCAAGCGTGTAAGCTTAATGCAAGTTTGAATCAAGTGTTCAAGTTTACACTTGCCCAACTTGCATTAAGCTTGACATAGCAAGCTTAATTCGATCTTAAAAAAATTTCCTAAATACCTAGGGCACCGGTCGGCGAACTCGCCCTATATATTTTATTTTTCCACGCATTTTCCCCTCTACGCTGAAACCTCAAGTTATTTTAACCTGTTTCCGTCTAGCGTCCGCGGCTGGTATCGATCTAGGATCCTAAGGTGTGTCCTAACCAGGGACCGATAATGACAAATAGGGGCCCCGGGCATTGATGAATTTGGGGACCCCCATCTATTAAATTTGTTTTCCTTTTCATAAAATTTTGACAAAAAAAGAATATTTCAGAACAACCTTTGAAATTTGGGCCCCTTTCGAACCGGGTGCCCTGGGCAAAGTCCCGATTTGCCCATGTGATAATAAGGCTCTGGTCGTAGCCACTATGCCAACCTGAGTCGCGGTGACACGACTAAAGTGACTGTTATGGTTGTCACGCCGTTTTTTAGCGAGATGGATCAGTATTGGCCGATGCAGATCTGCTCTTTTATTTTTCCATGGGACGAATCAAAATTAAAATAACGTTATGTGTGATTTAAAGACTACTAATAAGGAAATAAGCATACTATAAACTTGAAAGCAGCACACGTTTTGAAACTTTCAATATCGCAACACCCGTGTTGGGCAATATGGGTCAAAATCGAGACAAACGACTGATTTCGAAATCCATTTTGTAGTCTATTTGTATTTTATTTTAAAGAATTTCAATGTTTGGAAATATAGAATCTTTTTTTTTTTTTAATTCTATGGTCAAGTGCATTTATGACTGATGATAAATGATTTGTTATGTGGATGTGGTTTTCCAAATCAAGCAGTCATCCAGTTGTATTCAAGCTTGACAGTTCCAATGACTTCAATTCGACGGGAAAATATTGGCTGATTCATTTTTTTTTATATTTTTTTTTTAAATCTCCAAGCTTCCTGCAAGCTTAAAATGAATTGACTGTCAAGTTTGTATGAATACGTCCAATTCAAAGAAATGTCAAGCTTGATTTAAGCTTATGTGCTGTCTGGGATCCCTGATTTGAATAGTAAAAATTGCGAATATTCATTTTTCGATTAATCGATTATTGATTCTATTTGACTAGTAGTAATCGATTATGGAAATCATTCGAATGGCACATTACTACCCCCTACCCCATTTGTGCGCGCTTAAGGAGACTCTCTTTGTACGATGTTTCCCAGAATGATTCTTTGAACGCTGGGCCCCAGCGGAACGTTCAAAGAACCACTGCGTTAGGCTTTATTTCTGAGTATAGCTTGGAGGAGGTCAGACCAAGACCTGAAGTTGGCGGACTCCTCAGGCACCTTTCTTGGATAGAAAGTCTGCCGTTTAATTTTCATGTAAACCTGCAACCAGAGGCTGGGCTTATAAGTTCTAGCAAACAAACAAAAAAAAAAGTGTCGGGGCCCTAATATTTTCTAAAACTAATGTTCATACACAGTGGTGCACAACAAACCCCTAGCAATATCCCTGCAGTGCGGGATTCTGTTAAAATAATGATCATTCAAAGATTTTTTTTCCGTGTAAAAGTATTGGATATATTTCCATTATTTCACAGAACAGTGAAATGAAAGGAATGAGTCTGTGAGATGAGCACGAATAAATCTAAACAATGCTCAATAGAAGACCCAAAGTCTATTGGTCTCACAGGACTCTGGAATTCGGTACGAAGTCTTCTCTGGGATTTGTCCGCTAATATCGGTTTGCGTATGAAAAGGGGCCACTGGTGGTAGTTTTTTTCAATACAAGTCTACAAAAAGTAATCTATGTGTCTGGTATTTTCGGGAAGGTAAGGGGGAAATGTAGCCTTTGGGAATATGTGAAAAGAACGTTTTGGCCCCCTAACCTCCATCTCACATACTAAACATGCTAAATTTACATGCTAAATTTTGCTTACATGCATGCTAAATTTTGTCTTATTAGCTTCAGTAGATTTCGCCAGTGATAAATATTTAAGAACGCGCTTAGGGTGTTAGCGGCCTCGGGCGAAACAGATGGAGAGGTCTTGGACAAAAAATAATTTCCGTTCTTTCAAATTTCTCTACTTACTAAATTGTCGATCTTGACCCTGTGGCATGGGCACCCATAGATTCTTTTTGGGGCGGAGGGGACAAAAATCTAAATTTTTTTCTGGAGAGGGGCAAATTTCACACTTGTAACAATTCCAGTTCCAGTTTTGCTTTATGAAACAGTTTTGTTTACATCATAAGACAATATGCCAAAACTCTAAGGAGGGGGGGGGGGGCAAGTGCCCTACCTTGCTCCTTCCTTATGGGCGCCCATGCCTGGTGGTTTGGGTGTTCAACCCCTTTCTCCCCGAAATTTGGATTTTTGTTAAAAAAATGACGTATTAATGAAGCCGCTGTGTGAGAAATCCTACCTTTTCTACCAGTTTCCAGTTCTAGGTCAGGAAGTTTATGGAATGGCTCGATAACCATGAATTCAGCAGTTTTTTGGCGGTCCTGGGCGGTTGCCCAGTTTGCCATCCCCTAAACGCGGCTCTGTCAATGTTAACATATGAAGAAAAAAAACTGACATCGCTTTTCAGTTTTACCAATATTTTAACAGTAATGGAAAATCTCTCGTAGCTCATATACCTGACCTGAAGTATGAAACTGGCTTACGACCTCTACTGTCCTCCCGGAGAGGTGGACCAGGACAGATCACCGGTCATCTTGCTGCACGGCAGACTGGACTCGAGGAAGACGTGGCAGAAGTTCGCGCCGAAGATTGCAGACGAAGCAGGAAGGAAGTTGAGTATTTTACTCTTTCTCTTCCCCCACTTTCTTACTTTTGAACAAAATTGAAAAGCGGCTTCGGTTGGTCACGTCAGTTGTTATGTTTTCTATTTCTATTTTCTTTTATTTCAATTTGGAATTTTAGAAACTATTCTACTTATTTGCTAAATCAAGTGTGAACAGATAGTCCTATACTTATACACGGCTATACATATACACGGAGTGTAAACAACTTAATCGCTACAGTTAGTCTACTATGCTAAACAAAAAGTATTTAGATAAGTATGCGTAGACGTCATCATAATTTTTTTAAGCTATTTCATTCATGCAGTACAGTCAGACTTTCCATAAATGCACCATTACATTTTAAATTTCTTACAAAAGTAGGAGAATTTTCTGGAGCATAACGCCATTTTGTATCTTTGAACTGCACACTTTTTTACACTTGAGTGAACATAATGCAACAAAGGGTTCATTGGATCGATGGCAACATGTGCACTTTTTCAGCTTTCGGACCGTTTAACCCTATTTTTTTTTGCGACTCGCAGTGAAAGCTCTGAAATAAGGAGGTTTCGTAGCGTGTCAAAGGATTAAAGCAAGGTTTTCTTATTTACAAAATATCCTTTCATTGACACTAAGGAGAGGAGAGCGAATTATTTTTTCCCTTCCACTCATCCTTTTCCCAGAGTCCACCGAAGAAATAAACTCACCTTGGAGGTCAATGTTTGGATTTGTTGACTTTCTTCAACTTCTTCCGCTCGGCTTTAGTGAGATGTCCGCAATCGATGGTCCTCTCCAGACTCCCTTGCCGGGATCCTTGGAAGAACAACAAGAGCTTGTTCAGAAAAGAAGGGCGAGGCGCATCCAGTGAGAACTCCGGTAGAATACAAGTAGTTCAAAAAACGTTCACAACACGTTCTTTGACGTTCAAAAGACGTGTTTTGAACGTCTTTTGAACTAGTGCTACTAGGAAAAGAATAACCGAAAGGCATGGATTGATTAAAAAACAAAATAAAAAAGAGTTAATATCTTGTGCCCATAAACTCCAACCAACCAACCAAGAGCTAATAAAATATTCAGCCTTCAGCTGAAATTAGTTTCCCCTCCGCTAAAGAGGTTTTTTGACAGAACCTTTTAATTTGTATTGGCAGCCATGTACAGGATGTATTTGCATGTAAATCAAACGGGGAGAAACCAACCGTTCTTCCAGTGGTGTCAAGTATTTTAAACAATCCGGTATTTCGGGGAATTCGAAGCCATTGCTTATAGCTAATTCTGGTATTGTCAATTTAATCAAACAATCGTAACATGTTTTGCAAAATTTGCCAATATCACCGATATCTTTGTAAAAGACTAGTTTTATAAAGTCCGTTGTCGCTCCTTTGGACAGTAAAGTTGTTTTGGAAAGGGTTCTTAGTGACTTTTTGAACCACAGTCGATCACAACAATAGCATTGGTGGATTGGACCATCAGCAACAGCTTCGAAAAATTTCTCAGCTAATTTACGAAATTCTAGTTCTTCACACCTTACATTTAGATCAGTATCTGTTCTTGGTCTTTTCGATGGTATATCTAGACAGAGTCGTAAACGTTTTCTGTCTTGTCTTCTGGATTTGGATTCCGCTTCTTGAGCACGAAAATCTGGATCTTCCCTTTTTCTTTGCATAAATAGACGGTTAATTTCACGATGACTTTCTTCCGGATTAGACAACTGGCGAGGACGGCCAGCGCGGCCTTGAACAACAGTCCCGGGTATATTCTTCTGATATTTAACGATGTAATACTGAACAGTAGAGCGTGAAATACCAAGCCTACGAGCTATTTCACACTGCGTGAGTGGTGTGTCAGAAAAATAAAGCGATATGATTTGGTCTTTAGTCTCTTGAGAAAGCACCATAGTCTCAATCAATCACGGTTAATAGCTTACTTTATTTACTACTATCAATTATCATCCACGACCTTTTTTTGTCTAGATATATTACACCTTTCAGCTACATAAATTTGTTTAGAACAAAAAAGTTATTTTTATTCTAAACTATCGTCCTGGCAACCAGCGAAAGAAAAAGAGGAAAAGAATCTTCGTTGCCATCCCCGCAAACACCTTGATGGAATATACGTAAATAATTTAATTACTTTTAATTCATAGTTATTAATACAAAACTATTCGTAAATCTTTTGTGAAAAATTGCTCGAATTTATTACTTCATCCTTTTGTAACTAACGTAAAGCTAAATGTATTTTTGCGTATACACTAAACCAATAAAGATTTTTCATGTATTTTATTGATCCATATGATGCGAATTTCAAAAGTGCATATGCTTACTTTATTTACTACTATCAATTATCATCCACGACCTTTTTTTGTCTGCCAAAAACTATTACCCTCTTTAGCGGAGGGTAATAATAATAACTCGGCTGTTCGAGCCTCGCCAGGGGGAGACCCCCCCCCCTGAACCCCTTAATTTTTTAGTTTCATGATTGCCATATTAAAACGATATTAATGGACTGTGTCATTTTATCTCATATTTAGTGTATTTCGCCTGGTCACCCTATGTTGAAATTTTTAGGAGTGTAACCTATTGATAGAAAAATACATGGGAAGCCTATTCTACAGCTTACGAAATAGTGTAAAAATAGATGAAAGCTGTTATGAACCAATAGTATTTAAATATATTTATAAAATACATGGGGTGCCTATTCTACAGCTTACGAAATAGTGTAACAAGTAACAATAGATTAAACCTGTCGTGAACTAATAGTATTTAAATATATGTAAAATTATGTCGCATTTTTGGGACAATTTCCAATAAAGGGGATGAGAGATAAAATGACATAGTCATTAAAAAAAAACTTTCCCAGACAATCTCACTGGAGTGCATCATGGTCACGGACTTATTTCCGGCAGGGCATTCGGTGCAAGGCCCGGCCCCCAAATCATCCTTTAAATTTAAAAACTTTGGTTTTAATTTAAAATAGAAGACGGATAAACTAATTTTATGAAAAATAACAGCAACAATAATGACTCTGTTACTATTTCAAAGAGCCAGCATTATTGGTTTTTTAGCTAAACGGTAGAGTCTCAGGCAATTATTGAACGCAAGCTTTTATCATTTAGGTGTTGACTATGTAGTGACGTATGCTGATATCGCCAGGAAACCATACAGCTGATTTTCAATCGGAACCGATAAAAGGAAATGGCTCCCTAAGTGGATTGAAGTAAAGATCTATATCCCGCTCGCAATAAAATGCTATGATGTAAACATTAGAAAATTAAATACAAAATTATTGTCGAACATGTTACTTAAAAAATACGGAATGAAATGAAGGATTAAAAATAACATAACTGATATATTATTACCCAGATAGCACACTTGTCCATTTTATATCCATTTCTCATCCATCTCGCCCATATTACGTCCATGTCTATAAATGGACATTCGGAAGACATCTATAAATGGACATAATCTGGAAAATCCAGAAAATTTCCATGAATAGACCAAAACTAGATATAGAATTTCCAGAATAAGTCTTTTTATAGACGTATCCCAGATAATCCATATTGCCTTAGTGAAATGGCAAGAAAGACGTCCAAGACTTGACCTAAGTAGGTCCATATATAGACATTGATGTCCAGAACTTGCCCATACTAAGTCCATAACTAGACAAGGACGTCCATAATTACGTCTATATGGATGTCTATAAGACGTCATATGAGCGTCCTATAGTGCCATATTGACGTAAAATGGACGAGAATTGGACGAATCCTGGATGCTTAATGGGCATGTCAGCTTGTCTATAGGAGCTAGAAATCAAAGCCCGTTGTGGAGGCAATGACAACGGGCGCTGAAATAAAACATTTGACAAAAATATGGCTACACTCAAGGCTGAATCTTCGTCCAC
The DNA here is from genome assembly GCA_038373885.1 of Cheiracanthium punctorium. Classification (NCBI taxonomy): domain Eukaryota; kingdom Metazoa; phylum Arthropoda; class Arachnida; order Araneae; family Cheiracanthiidae; genus Cheiracanthium; species Cheiracanthium punctorium. Next base: position 477,924 of record JAWZYV010012596.1, on the reverse strand, counting down.
CTAAAATAAATAACTTCATACTCAATTTTTATTATAGACCTAAATCGAATTTCATGGTCTTCTGGACTCTTATCATCTAGAGGACCATTTTTTTGACACAGCCAGCTGTGCCCAAAAAATGGTCTCTAGACCTGTGGCTCGCGATGAACGATTCGATCGACCGCCCTCTTGCTGGCAGTCAAATATCGAACGATGGAAACAGCTGTCCTTTTTATTCAGCAATGGGAAATGGCTGCAATTCAAAGGGTTTTAAACAACGAACCCAATCATTACAGGTGTACGCAGTGGATGCGAGAAATCACGGGGAGAGTCCGTGGAGCGACGAAATGGACTTCGACTTCCTGGTGGGCGACCTGGAAGAGTTCATGGAAGACCACGGCATTCCCAGGGCCGTTCTGGTGGGGCACAGTATGGGTGGAAAAACGGCCATTCTATTTGCACTGCAAAAGGTGAACTCTTTTACTTATTTTTTTTTTTCATTATTAGTAATATTGGGTTTTTGCATAATTATCAGGCGTTTCTTTGATGTGATTTGTTTCAATAAAAATCTACAATATTTTTAATTAATTATTATTATTATTTATTTTTATTTTATGTTATACTTATTTATTTTAATTAAATGATTTAATTTATTAATAAATTAAACAAAAATTTACAAAAGCCTGATAGCCACCAACCCAACAATTATTTTCAAGACTACTGAAACGGTCGACAGCGTTGAGCACTGACGCTCTTCAAAATGACTTGCAAAGCAAAGAGATTATATTCGAATGATATTCATTGTGATAAATTTTCGACTTTTCACACTCGTTGAGTACAATCTATAAACAAATATTTTTTTAAAAACCCAACCGACTTCGATAAATAAATGCACTGACAAAAGGAAAGTATTATTACCAGAAATAACACAAAATCCGTGAAAATCACACATCGATAAAAATCTCATTAAACTATCACCCCCCCCCCCCGCCCGAATATTCTGAGAAACGGCATGCATTACATCACAGAGAAAAAATTATTCAAAAAAATGTTTCTAATATACTGTTTTTAAAACGGACTACAATGTGCTGTTGTTGTTGCCACTAATTTGCCCTGGCAATCGCGGAGCGGTGCCAGATCCTCCATATCGACGGCGATGGGCGAAAGGGATGGGGGCTTCCATTTTAAAGAGCCCGAGTGGGGGGGGGAGACTTAGCTAGGGGGGTCACCTCATTTTAAACCCATTCCAGATGGGATACCTAGCACATGAAATCAGCACCCCCAGAGATACGCCCTTTGAACCGGGAGTACATTGGAGCCACGACACATTTTACGTGCACCCGCTCCCTTTAGCGTACACGGTTGTTAAGGAGTTCACCCTCCAAAGCACTGGCCACGCCTGTGCGGCTTCACTTTACGGGAACGCGAGTTTAGTGACTAGGCCACTGCGGGATGGACTAAAATGTATAAAATAATACCTTCTCCTAGTCGAATTTTTTCATGAGAGAAGTACTTTAGAACGGGATAGGTATAATAGATTTCTGATTTCATAAAACTACAATTTTTTTTCTTTAGCCTAATAATAATTCGGCCAATTACTGTATTACAGATATCATTAGAACAAGTAGGGGAAGGCGCGGTACAATGAAACAAAATTTACTTTTTTTTCTGGTCACAAATTCGCGTGGACACAAACAAAATGAATGGACACTTTCAACCTACTCTTTTCCCCATCTAAATGAATCTTTATGAGTTGGTAAATAGCACCTTCCTATTTAAAAAATAACAAAAGGTAAATGGCTGCCAGGGCTTCATTGTATCCCCTATAACGGGGTACAATGAAACACTTCATGACACTTCACAAACACAGAAATAAAAGGAGTCAAAAATCAAATTTCAACCTATATGTTTTACGTAAATTTATAATAAAAAATGAGTGCGACATAAATATGAAATTTAAATGAAAAAACAAAACAGACAAATTTTTTAATTAAACTGTTGTACCTTAAGATGAAAATAGAATACTTTTATTAGAAGTTAGCCTATAGTTTTTCATTGTATATTGAATTTGCTTAAATCGAATTAAAAAATGAGCATTTCTGCTTTTCTTACTGTATTACTTGAAGGAACAGGAGGTGGTATAGCTTTAAACAGTTTGAGTTTTTTCAAAAATATGTTTTCGAAGAACGGCGAACCAAGTTGAAGCCTGGACGCACAGAACTTCGCATTCCATTTGATTTAAGCTTATAATTTCCCCAACAGAGTCCATTTCTTTGCATTTAAACTCCCCTTCCTTGATTAAAGCTTAATCATTTAGAGCGACACCGCGTGTGTTGTACATGCTATGTGAGGATGGCCCATAATCTGTACTGTTTGGTTTGGATTGTTAGTTGAAAAGCAATCGATCTGGATTGTCACCTCCTTCAAAGTGTGAAGAAGATGGAGTACCATTTAAAAGCAATTCCTTGTTAACTTTATGTGCTCCATGGAGATCTCAATCTCAATATTTAATAGTAACATTTTTATTTTAAGTGAATGCATTCTCCCGGGTTACAGTGAAACATGTTTCATTGTACTCCATCTGCAAGTGTTTCATTGTACCCCAAATTGAGGCTACAAACTAAACGAATTTTTACGTACTAGCTGCTGTTCTTTATTCCATTTCTGGACTCATTTCAATGAAAATCATGTTTCTTTGTTTTTAACAGTATTTTTCATTCAATCTATTGACGTTAAGGTTGCTACACATTTTGGGTGTCATTCTAAAAGCCGACGTTGAAACAACCAATGGCTAAAATGGGCTTGAGCCCCATGCAGGGTGACATTTTTTAGAGGGGCAATTCATGCCCCAAGTTTTGTCTATTCGACATTTTAAAGCCGTGAAGATCTTGCATTTTTGTGTATCCATTAGTGTTATTTTGTAATCTAGCGACTGCGCGACATACGCTCGCTATATTGGACGTCATTAAAACTGTTCATTGAGATTTTCGCACATGCGTTATCGTTATGCCACTCCTGTTTACATCTAGCTGTTCCCGTTCGCAGCGTGGAAATAGAGCCGATTTTGGTACCGCATACGTTAGCGTATTAGATTCTTTTTTTTTTTTTTTTTTTTTTTTTTTTTAAATTCTGGCTTGGAAAGTATGAAGACCATAACCTAGTGATCACACTATTTGAAAAATAAATATTTATACCTATGAGTGCTAGGAAGTAAAACCAAATGACTTTTAGTAATGAAACTTTCTTTCAATGGCGAAAGTCCCATACAATAGAGTCTCGATCCTTCGAGGGAGACGGGACCGGGCTTGCCTCAAACTGTCCAAAACTCGAAATCATAAAACTGTATAAACAAATAGATGAAAATAAAGCGCAATTTTTCTAATTTGAGTGCCTATTTAACCCTTTAACGCGCAGTGATACCGCTCTGGGAACACCCAATTCTGACGTTTTGACTGTTGCCAGTTACGAAGAATAGATTTGATTTCTATAAAAATAGTGGTGGGTGACAGAGCTCCACGAGAATCCTTTACTTTTTAGCGCGTCCTTTCCCGTCAAAAAAGGGTCACGATTCTTTTGAACAGCACTGGCATCTGCTGAAAAATGGAAGAACGCGAGAACAGCTGAATAGATTGCCCAACTCTGAAAAAAGGGCATCCGTTGCCATCGCTCGACCTAACTACCAGCAAGATGGCGAACCAGCCAGCTGCGTCAAAAAAAGGGTATCTCGATCTGTGGCACGCGATGAACGTTTCGATCGTCCACCATCTTGCGGGTCGTTAAGTCGAGCGATGACAACGGATGCCCTTTTTTCAGAGTTGAGAAAGGGTTGCGCCACAAAGGGTTAAATGAAAAATGTACTTTCATATCATTACATGATGGATCATTAGAACAGGTTAGTTATATCGGAAAATAATAGCCAATTGTTTCTTTTTTTCTTTGTGCGTGTGAGCACGTTGACCCTCTTCCGCGTAGAAATATCGCACCATCGTCCAAGCTCACAGAAATGCATGTAAGGAAATCTGGAAGAATACACCCGCTTTCTGTGGGAGGGGGATTTCTGATGTGACTTTTGCGTGTGCCAGGTATTTGAATTGTGGTGGGCGAAATCATTCTTTCACGTGTTTTCGTCATTTTTTGGGAGCTAAACTGATTCTTTTCACTCACTCGGATTTATGGTAAACTCGAACAATCGAGACTCTACGCTGTAATGGTCATTTGCTCTCGTTGTAAAAAATTGCGACTGTCTCCAAATCAGATCAGTAACTGGAACATATGTTTATAGGATAAGTGTAAGAGAACTTTCCGTAACAAATCTCGCTGATTTTCGATTGCATGCTTCATTGCACCCCATCTTCCCCTGCTTTTCCAGGAACAGACCGTAAAATAGTGTAAGCCAATAAAAAATATCATTCAGGTCGAAGACGAGGAGTTACCAAAGGATCCGATGCGATAAAAAATGTCTTGTTCTATAAAAATATATTTTATATGTTCTATAACAATATATTTACAGTGAAACTTCAGTGAGCGACCACCTCCATTAAGCGGCTCCCTATGTTACAAGATCCTCTAGAAGAGACCGCAGAACCCTTTTTAAGGGACCGGTCATGGTCCACTCTCCGAAAATTTTCGTGCTTTTCCCGGAAGTAAAATAAACAAGTACCCTCATTCCAAACCCGTCGCTGTACTGCCAATCGACCGCAAGTGCAAGTACGCATCAAGTACAAATCTTGTAGGTTACAGAAAAGACGTGTCCAAGAAACGAGTGATTGTTGTGATCGAGTCACACGAAAAAGGAAATTCGACGAGGAAATGGGTTTCTGTTGGTTGTGGTAAAACCCATACAGCCAATTTTAAAGCAAATAGATTTTATGACGGCCAATTCAGTATGCATGAAGGATATCAGGATAAATGCTCTTTTGTCAGATGTGAAAATTGAAGTTAAGAGAGAAAAAAGGATGAAACAACCCCAAATTTCTAAATATTTTGTTAAAATTTAAAAATATTTTTGTGTAATTGCTTATGTATTAGTATGCAATTTCATAAATAACAAAACACTATTTTTTTAGGCTTTTTTTCTCCGTTTGGCTACCGAATGTTTATCTTTTTTTGTGCGACCCTTAACGACCGATTTTTCGTGGAACAAAGGGTGGTCGCTCTCGAGAACTTTCACTGTATTGGTATTCCATTGAGTAACACGAATTTCATTGTCATTTCAGCCAGAAAAAGTCGAGAAGTTGTTCGTGGAAGACATGGTGGTGGGGGACTACAACGCAATCGTGAAAAAGACAGTCGGACAGTTCATCTCCCTGCTGCGGATGTCACTCAATTCTATCCCTCCCGACGCGGACGAACTGACCGCTAAGCAGTCCATTTACCACTTCGTCAAAGCCTATTTACCGGTAAATAAAGTCACTTTACCAAATGCATAATCGTTATCGTGGAATAGGCGTGCTTTCATTGTAGGCAAAAGAAGGGTGTTACACGTATACGCAGGGAGGGTTTTAGCGGCCCTGGGAGAAAAACATATTGAATGGCCCTGGACATTACAGATATTTCAAATGTCTCTATTTACTAAATTGTAGATCTTGACTTGCCTCTCTTCTCCCAGTAAAAACCCGCTGCTGCCATACCGACTCTTAATTAATTAAATTAGATTAAGATTTTAATAGGTTCCATAGTGTAAAAGCTGCATTCTAGCTAATTCACATGCTGTGAATTGTAAAAAGAAAGCTGTACACGAAATTACAAATTCTCCACCTTTTAAAAACATTGATTTAATCGACTTGTACAAATAATAGAACTAAAGTTAAAAATATATAATACAACTTTTAAAACGTAAATTTTCATGGGGAAAAGAAAATATTTACATGTATGATATATTCACTATAAAGCAAAGAGAGGTCTTTCGGAACCATGGATTCATCGTGCAAGTACACATGCACCCCCCCCCCTCCTCCTCCAAATTTGGATTTTTGCTTACAAAATGACGTTAACCATAGCTTATATGTGGGAAATCTTGCCTTTTTTTTCGGGCTATGCTATTCGTGTACCGTTTGTAGTTCTAAGTCAGGAAGTTAATTTTACTACCTGATGTCCACGAATTCAACATTTTAGCCGCCCTGGAACGTAGCCCAGTCCCCCCCCCCTTCTAAGCACGGCTCTGGTTATACGTCTGCATTTATAAATTTTGCATTGGGTTGCATATAAATCTGTTAATAAGAAAGCTTGGCATGGATCTTTTATTTTTTCCCATTGGATAACATTAGGATTAGCGGTTTCTCGATATCTCTAACCTGTGTTCAGTTTTTGGCCTTATTTCTGCCACCCAATTTCGCAATATTCCTCCAAAAGTCACTAAGCATCGCGAAATGTGGCCGTGGTAGCCCAGTGGTCAAGGCGGTGGACTCGTAACCGGAAGGTTGTGCGTTCAACTTCGACGTACCACTGAAGACCACCGTGCACATGCGGTGTACTTGCACGTTAAAATGATAGTTTCGAATGTCCTCTCAGCGGTCGATAGCCATTTCCGAGGGTTGCTATTATTCAGAAGTTCCCCTACCTTCTGATGAGGATACGAATTGGGGCGGGAAACTCCGGGAAGGATGTATGGTAGCTCTAATCGACACATTCAGCGACGCGAGCTGTTCTCTCCTGGCAAGCAAGCATGACGCAATGCGGAGCGATTTAAATTTAGGGTGCTTGGCTTGTTAATATTTTGCTTTCCCGCGCAGCGCTAGTACCGAATGAATTAGAAACTTCACATGAGTACTACTTTATTGGATTTCCTTTTGCACGGATAACAGTTCGTATTCTTCATGGTAGTTCGATACTACAAGTTTCTGGAATGATTTACGAGCGAAGAATGCCATGCATTAGCTACACAGACTTTTAAGATTAGGGATGGATGAGAGACTGCGAGACGAGACTTCTCGTGGTGTTGCGCTTTTGCGAGACGAGACTTCGATGTAAAAGTGCTAGACCCTTTAAACCAGGTATGGGCAACTTTTGAAAAGTTGCGGGCCAAAGTATAGGATGTTAGCGAAAAGTGGCAGGCCAAACTTCAATATATTAGCGAAGAAGCGCGCCGTACAATTAGGATTTGTGTAAGGTTTTGAATGGATTTTATAAAAGTTTTGATAGGTCCGCAGGCCGGATCAAAAACAGTGGCGGGCCAAAGGTTTCTTGTATATGTCCTTTAAAACAGTGCTTAAAGGGTTGCCAGTAACGGCGCTGGTCTTAATATCAAAAGTCGCCTAGGTTAGCCACTTTTGGAAAACTGATAGCTAAGTTTGGCGTCAAGTTCCCAAAACTGAAATCCGCTTGTTGATATCTTCTACATTTGAGGAGGATTCGTCAAATGATTCAATGGGAATCATGATATTAGCGGAGCCGAGACCTTAGCCATATCTCGTCTCGCGTCCATCCCTATTTAATATCCTGTAAACCGGATGGAAGAAGGAAAGTCAGTTGGATGTTCACTGAACCAGTCTCGAACTATTCTGGCACGATGTGCATTATCGTCGATGAAGTATCCTTCTCCTCCGATGTAAAAAATATAGAACACTGCAGTATTCAATGGATTCCCATGGAGTAGGTGGATGGCGCAAGCTGTGCCATCGAAATTTTTAAAAAGGTTAGGGGGGGGGGCAGGACTTGTGAACAATTTTCAGAAATATTTATCTATGCATATGTTTTAAAAGCTCTAGCCTTTCAGATATTCAGATTATTTTTATGAGAAGAGTCTATTCCCTAAAAAATGATATTAATTAATTTACTGGATATTGATGTAAACATTTATTTTTAAATTATCATGTTTTTCGGAAGTATTGATTTATAAGGTTCTTTCTCCATAATTCTCTGGCAAAATATAACTTTCAATACAAAAAATGTTTTTAGTTTATACTTTTCCCAATTTTAAAGTCTATATTATAATCAAATGTACCCCTGAAGTTAAAAAATTTTAAAAATCTGAAAAAAAGCCTTTGAACGTGCACGTTTACCATAACCCCTTAACAGTCGCATTATTTTCAAGAAAACGCTCCTAAAAGTGCTTACTTATTTTATTCCAGAAAACTGTATAAAGTGCACGTACACTATATAGATTCATTTCAAGGTTTTGGACATTTTTTTAGCGCGAAATTAAAAAGAATAAAAGTTAAATTTCTAGAAAAAGCCAACACAACATTATGGGTTATTGTGACCGAATCTGTGTTCTGTAGTCAGCAGGAATCATTAAAAATAATTCTTAACACTTTAACAAGCAGCGTTCCCTCTCTGGGAACACCCAACTCGGACGTTTTGACTGTTGCCAGTCACGAAGACTAGATTTGGTTTCCATAAAAATAGTTGCGGGTGACAGAGCTCCACGAGAATCCTTTTCTTTACTTTTGAGCACGTCCTTTCCCGTCCAAAAAGGGTCACGATTATTTTCAACAGCACTGACATCTGCTGAAAAATGGAAGAATGCGAGAACAGCTGGAAAGATTGCCCAATGCTGAAAAAAGGGAATTAAAAAAGAATAATCAAGAAGAATAATCCTCTAATCAAGTCCGTTGCCATCGCTCGACTGAACGACCAGCAAAAGGGCGGACGATCGAAACGTTCATCGCGTGCCACAGATCGAGAGACCCTTTTTTGACGCAGCTGGCTGTGCTGGCACAGCCAGCTGTCGTCCGAAAAGGGTCTCTCGATCTGTGGCACGCGATGAATGTGTCGATCGTCCGCCCTCTTGCTGGTCGTTCAGTCGAGCGATGGCAACGGCTGCCCTTTTTTCAGCATGGGGCCATCTATCCAGCTGTTCTCGACTTCTTCCATTTTTCAGCAGATGTCAGTGCTGTTAAAAATAATCGTGGCCATTTTTGTACGGGAAATGGCATGCTTTAAAAACAAAAGGATTCTCGTAGAGCTCTGTCACCCGCCACTATTTTTATAGACATCCAATCTATTCTTCGTGATTGGCAACAGTCAAAACGTCCGAGTTGGGTGTTCCCAGAGTGGGATCACTGCGCTTTAAAGGGTTAAGGGTTGAATAAAAAATGAGCCCTACCTTTTGCTCCTTGAACTGCAATTTTAATTCCAATTCGTTGTTTTTATTTTTATTTTTAAATCGGATGTCAGCCGACGCCCACTGGAAGCTTCATGTTCGACATGGAGACGCTGCCCCTGAAGCAAATCGGAGAGGGATACCAGTGGCAGGCTAACCTGGACGTCCTCGAAGACATGCTGAAGAACAAGTCCTCCCCGGAGCTGTCGGGAGTGTACGACGGGGAAGCCCTGTTCTTGTACGGAAATAAGTCGTTTTTTGACGTGTAAGTATAGTTATTAATGCGTGCGCTGTTTTTTTCATTTCTCTCTCTCTTTGATTGACGCTCAATAAATGAACGCCCAGGGATAGCGCTTGGATGTTCACAATGAATGACAGTTTTCTTTTTTTTAACTTTCCGAACATGTATCGTGTAAGGAAAGTATTGTCACACACACACATTATGAAAAAATTCGACTTTGAGATTTTGATACATTCACATGTTACAGGTCTTCTCAATTCATGGATGCTGTTTTTACGAGATGTATACGATAGTTCCTAAACGATGCATTCGATTGAGCACACATTGGGTACATATATTATAGACAACCGTCGTACGCCCGGTATTGATTTGGGTGTGTATGGGATTATCGGTTATGAGCGAGTGCAATAGTGTTTAGCTTTTCATATGCCTACAAAAAAATATTCGTCATATATTACAGTCTATGGAAAGAAATACTTAAAAGTGCCAGACAGCGGGGAAGGGGAGAATAAAATGTGGGAAGTCCCCAACGTTTGCAATTTTTGATGATGGATCGTCAAGTTTAGCGCCAAAAAATAAGTCCACAAAAGCGAACCAAGGTTGGCGACATCTCCAGAATTTGGCCTGAAACTGGCAAACGCTAGCTTATTATAAAGAAGTCATGCCTGGCGAAGATTCTAAAACAATTTCAGTAGGCAGATTTCAATTCCAAAGAAGTGTTTTATGGAACAGGGAAGACAAATAAGGTACAGTCATGGATTGTGATACACTTTCCAAATTAGAATTTATAAAGGTGAAAAATAAATTAGGTGTAAAGGTAGAATATGAGGGATGAAGATTATTAGTTTTGGTTCTGAAAAGTGTTTTATGGCACAAGAAAAAAAAAAAAAAAATACGGCACACTCATGAATACTGATACCTTTCTAACTTAATGGGATAAATTTAAAAAAGGAACGACGTATGGATTATAATGGCGTTTTTTTATATAGCGTACTTCAGTGCGTATTTAAAATGTGAAAGCGTTTCAGATTTTAATTTTTTCATTTCCTTGCACGACGTGTAGGAAGTAGTATTGTAATCCCGAAAAATTTCGGGTTCAGATAAATGGCTAAAAACGGATAAATCTATTTTCACCATCCCCGAATTTATTTTGACGTCTTCACGTGACGTACCTACTACACACGTATGTACTTACGTACGTTCGTATGCACAGCTCTATAGCATGTACCATCCATTTTGACTCATATAATGGCGTTTCGTCTGGGCATAGGCATGCATGTCTTGCATAACTCAAAAAACGCTTAGACGAAAATTGTTGAAATTTAGTACTTGGGATTGTTGTAACATATAGTTGTGTACCTCCCTTCTGGATTGCAACCTACTGGAGAGGGTTCACTGATAGGGCCACCCAAGACTTCCAATACATTTAAGTCTATGGATGGCCGTTGTTTAAGCCATGTCCCAAATAGCATCATGGGTGCCCATCTTGGCAACATATTGCCTTAGTTTGGAGCCGAAAACAAGTTTTCAAATTCTGAACCCAACTTGGCAATATTTCCTACCATTGGCGAAAAGTTGCCAAACCTTAATGTTACTGAAGCATCATATCTTCACTTTCAAATGGAAGTAATTTAAATAACGTGCATTCAAAATGGATAAGTCAAAATCAAATTTCAAATGCGTGTGATATTCATCCGAATTTTTTTAGCCATTTATTACACGATTTATACGTATTCAATGTTTTATCGGTATTAGTCGCACTTTTTCAAATCTTGGGATCGATTTTTGGCCCCATCGAGATACAGCTCTAGAAATGGGGCAATGGTCGGTAAATTTAATAAAAGGATGTGAAAACGTCATTTAGCTTTCATACGATGATCGTCTTGAATGACTGAAATCCAGACCAAAAGGAGGTGCTTTCAAAAGCTGGAAACAGTTTTATTCCTTTTTAATGAGCTAAAACGGGCTTCTCAAGGCCAGTGCTGAGAAAACCACTTTTTTTAAGGACTATATACAATAGATTTATTTGACAGATGAAGGTTTGTGGCCCCGAATTCTAAGCGACACGCTTATAACTGTAGAATGGAAATGTTCCATTTTTTATGACTTCGGCTCGGAAGCCGATTTTCAGAACCTCGATGACTTAAAGTGGAAGATTTGATCTCTGGTTCTATGAGAGAATGCGGGGTCGAACATCACTTTTGGAATCTTTCACTTTTGGCAGAATTGAAATACAATTGTTCGCCTTATTATTATTATTTTTATTAATATGCAACTTATTTTTATTGTTCATTGCAGAGGAAAGGATGACTCGATCCCCCGATACTTCCCTGCAGCAAAGAAAGTGGAAGTGGACGGGTGCGGACACCTTATTCACCAAGACTACCCGGATGTTTTCCTGTCAGAACTTTTGAAATTCATCTCTCACGGGAGTGGAGAGGAGTAGTCCATGCAGTATATGCAGGGGCGGCACCACCGCTACGGTCAATTCAGAGAAATGCGTCTACACCCCCGCCTTATTAACCCTTTCAACTGCAACCATTTCCCAATGCTGAAAAAGTGCAGCCGTTGGCATCGCTTCGATGTCACTACCAGCAAGAGGGCGCCCATCGCGTGCCACAGAGCTAAAGGGCATTTTTGCGATTCGATGGACCGCTCTGTTGCTGGTAGTTAAATCGAGCGATGGCAACGGCTGCACTGTTTCGGCATTGGGCTGTCCATCTAGTTTTTCTTCTATATTGATCTATATTTTCATCTCATCCTCCAGTTCTCAGAAGATGCTGGTGCCGATACAGATATTTCTAACATCCATTTTACACGTAATCGATCGTTTTTACGGGAAATGATGTGCTCAATTGAAAAGGATTCTCGTGTGACTATGTAATCCTTAAGTATTTTATTGAAATCAAATTTATTCTTCATGAATACAAACAATCAAAATGTCATTGTGCCCTCACCGTGTGGACACCGTGCATTAAAGGTTTAATATTATCGGCAGTGGTTTGATAAAAATACAAGGTGAACAGAAAAAGAAGAACTCCTAAATTCGAAAAATTCAGGAGTAAAAGGACTGTCTAAATTTCGGCAGTGGGGAAGAGCTAAACCCAGTGCTCCCAGTTTAATGAATTTATCAATAAATTTCACAGGACGAACTTTAATTCCAATATTTTTCAGATGAATTTGGAAGGTATTTTCAAAAATTTTAACTTTTGAATTCCCTGTCAGTGTTCTTGAGAAAAGAAGATAAACAGCTGAATGACAGATTACAAATATTTATATCTATGTTTTAGATGTCGTTTCCACTGTTAAAGAGTAAAATTAAAATTTCTGTTGAAATTCTTAGGATATTAAAGTCTTTAGAAAATACGGTGTCACAGATTCTAATCAAATATTTATTTAGCTTTTGAATCGATTATTAAATTTATCAAGTAACATCCCCTTTCAATAATTTCCTAATGAGAAAATGTAAAGTTTTTGTTCGAATGATATCCCATTTCTTTAAAACTGTCTATGAGTTTTTAAAAAATGCACTTGTTTCAAGAATTTTTAACAGTTTTAAAACAAACAAATCATTGCACAGACTGGGAAAATTCCAAAGTTTGTTCTCATAGGGTGCTAAGCATTCTTATACATCATAAAGCTTCATGTCTTAACCTTTGCCTTTCACAACAAAAATTGTTAAGCATAAAAATCAAAAATTGGCTTCCAAATGTGGCCAATGTGCCATGTATTTTCAAAAATATTCCAATAATTTTTAGGAGTTTTTATAGCTCTTACATTTTTAAAAGAACATACTATTACTTTTAAAGATGGATTTTGATTTTTTTTGGAATACTGGACTATTCTTTTTAAAACCAACAAGTGCATCACAGTACTTTTGAATAGACAGCTTAAAAGAAAGAGAACTAGGCAGTGATATTCTCAAAAAGCTCAAAGAAACGAATACTGCTTCTTCAAAAATTTCCCTGTGCACTTTAATTAACCATAAATGTATTTAGGTGAGGGGCGAGACACCATCAATTATGCCTAAAGGAAGCATTGTTTTTAATTTTTGCACCAGGTTCAGTAGCCATAGCATCACACTAGTTATCATCATAAATCATTTCAGTTACAAATTTCTGAGAGTTTATGTTACAAAAAAGCTGTTTTCTAACACCAAAAGCAAATAACTTCTCTTACACTTTCAATGCAGGTTTTCAGTTTCATTTACTGTAAGACCTAAGAACATAACTTTTATAAATTGGCAGTTTAGTCAGGCCAAGCAGCAGTCTATTTTTAGAAATAATTTATTTTATTATAATTGTTGTGTAAAGGGAGAAATAGAACACTTCAAGTCATGGAGGAAAAATGCTGAGAAAAACAAATTTTATCTTCCAACAAGAAACTGGCTGTTCTATCATTGATAAAGAAGATATTATTGTAAAACTGCATCCACCCAAGACAGTTGAAAGAACAATTTGTGAACAGGCGTATTTTTAATTTGATTTGGATAATATGTTAGATAAATACATGACGTATTATGCAATAAACCTTGGGAACATTTATTATACACTGTCTCTGTCATTTTTTCAGAAAATTTATGAAAATTCTGCATAAATTTCAACTTTTAAAAGCAAGTCTTATTCCTCCCTCATGCAAGTAAGGGATGGGATATTGTTCTTGCTATTTTAACTTACTTATGTAACTAATCTATACAAATGAAAATTCAGCTTTCATATGTTCGTGATTGCAAAATTTGAAAAGTAGCGGATTGACTGACTTGAAATTTTGACACAACATTGCATTTCAATAAGAACGTGTTCTTATAGTAAAAAAAATTTTATGCATTTTATTCAGGTTATGCTAATATGTAGTTTAGAACCTAAGAGCTAGCAACAGAGGAGATTAAAATATTCAAAAGAGATTAGAATGTTAATGAATAAATCCTTTTTGAAATAATACATATTAGCAGAACCTGAATGAAAACACAAAAATTCTTAAAAAAAAAACAAAAAAAAAAAAAACAGTACTTTTCCATTTTGCCAGTACCAATCACCAAGCAAGACTTTATTGCTGGCATGGACACAAACAATATACACATAAAAAAATGCGCTAGCAAAATGGAAAAACACTATAATCTTTATATATATATATATATATATATATAAACTCGGCTATTCGAGCCTAGTCAGGTGGAGACCCCCCTAATTTTTTAGTTTCATTATTGCCCTATTAAAACGATATTAATTGACTATGTCATTTGATATCTCATCTTTAACGTATTTTGCCTGGTAACCTTATGTCAAAATTTTTAGGATTTTAACTTATTTATAGAAAAATACATGGGATGCCTATTCCACAGCTTACGAAATAGTGTAACAATAGATTCAAGCTGTTGTGAACTAATAGTATTTAAATATATGTAAATTTATGTTGCATTTTTGTTTCAATAAAGGGGTGAGAGATAAAATGACATAGTCATTAATTACTTAAATGTGTACTCAGGTTACACCTGAAGAAAATTCCCAAGACTTTCAAATAAAGTCCAACCAGGGTTTAAATGCTGCATTTACAGTTTCTCTGAATGTCTGTTAACATTCAGAAGTGACCAGCAGATAATAGATTGCAGTGATCTCCCCAAAAATTTTTGTCAGCCAGGCAACATTATAATGGTGTAATGTACAATTCTATTGCATTAAAGGATTTGAAATGTTATTCTGATTTTTTCGCTGGGCAGTCAGTAATGGCCTTATCACACTAAAGGGAAAATCCGAGCAACTCGCGCTGGACCAACTTTTCCGACTAACTTGAAGGCATGGTTATCTTTAAGGGTTGCAAAAGTAAACAAACTCTCTCCGATGCCAAATAGTCATCACATTGCTGATTTGGCATGCAGGTTCTTATTTTACTTATCGTGCATTGGTATATTTACATCGGATGGGCAGTAATCTAATTCCAAAGTCCACTTGAACACGGCCATAATTTTATTGACATGTGATTCTGACATTGAGCCAAGCTTCGAACATAGTAGTAGTCGCCACTGCTCAAAATTGCTTATGACATAGCAGGTAGAAGTACTTTGATTGGCCAAAATTTCGTCCAACTCGGATTTTTTCCTTCGGAGAGGAAAAAGTTGGAGTTCGCGGTCGTCAAGGTAATGGCGGAGAAAATCGGCCGGAAACTTGGTCTGATTTTTCTCAGTGTGATAGCCCTATAAAACTTCTTGGGCGATGCACCCAGCCAGAAAAGTCTGGGGAGAACCCTTAGCACACCATTCTTGACAATCATGGGTCCGTGTTAAACTACCAACTTGGCCTTGGTTGTTAAATTGTTCATCCCTTCATAAGAAGCAACAGTGGCCCACCTATAGAGTGCTCCATAATAAAGTGGCCAACACTTTCGACCTTGTTAGTGGGCAATGCTTAGATGACAAGTACCCAACTTAGGAGGAAAAAAATCAACTTAGTTGGTCATCCGAGTTGGTCTTTATAATGAACTAAACAAAACACATTACTTAATCTTTATATGCAGTTTGAAAGCACCTTCTTTCAGCATTTCCTGAAAATATAATCAACAGCTTTAATCGATATTCAGGGTGCCCACTATAGCACAGCCACAGAAATAGCTTTTTTAGTAGCCTTCAGGGTACAAAATAGTAGCCCGATAGTAGCCTTTATGTTAAAAATAGTATCCTTTTTAACAATCTGAACAGACTGAAATTTTCTAAACAAAGTTTTAAAAATGTTAAATACATATTTTTTTTTCTGAAAGAAGTTTAAATAATATTTGTGAAGATTAAATTCATTGTATATTACTCCATAGCACATGATGCTTGCAGTTTAGTTCTGTTTCCTTAGATGCAGAAGATCATAGAACATAACATTAAAAAGTATGCAGTTTCCAATGTCTTTCCAAGTATTTTTAGTTAAACATAAAATGCAAAACTAACTACTCTCTCAAAACTACATACAACAGAATCAATAAACATCCAGATTACAGAATTTTAGATCATGGAATTGTTAACATAACATTTTATTGAATAATTATGTGAATTAATAAATAAATAAATACTCAAAATAAAAACTTATGACTTAAAAAAAAAATCTGATGTGTCCAACACATGACTTCCTTGCACGTCCATTAGATCAAAAATATTTTCGACGCACTTCCTCTAAATTTATTTGTTTGAAAGAGATAAAATATCAATAATAGTAAGGTTTAGCAATTTCTAGCCAAATATTTCGATATCGCCAAGCTGAGTTCAATTTGAAAGATTTCCTTCTGACACTTTATTTGGCGATATTTCACCAAAAGCCGACAAACTTGAGATAGTCAGCGAGATTTTGGGGATAGCCAAAGTAGTCAGTGAGCACAGAACTTCAATGAATTGAATGCATCTATACACCTCAATGTATTCAAAGTCATTTGGCTCACCATGTAAATAAATTCTCAGTCGATTGCTGTCAAAAAAGATATTGAAAACAGTTAGATATTACAATAGTTCTAAATACAAAGTTAAAAAAATCTACGGGTTAAAGTTTTAGAGTTATACAAAATAGGAAATAATTTTTGGCGCCAAATTTGGCGATATTTCGGCGAAACTCGTCAATGTCGACGACATTTGGCGAGATTTTAAGCATAAACCAAACAATGACAGATTATCGCCAAATTTGGCGATATTTCGCCAAAACTCGCCAAGAACGATGACAAATGGCGATACTTTGGGCATGGACGAAATGACTGACTATCGCCAAATTTGGCGATATTTCGCCAAAACTCGCCAAGGTCGAGGACAGACGGCGAGATTTTGGGCATGTACCAAACAATGACTGTCTACAGTTGTGTTATAATGAAGATGTCCATAGACATTAAGGTACTGAAATTCTTTTCGGTGGTCCTGTAAATAAACTCTCCAGTAGATTGGAACCAAAAATCGAGATGCACAACTAGATGTTACAACATTCTTATATATGAAATTTCATAATAGTTTTTGAGATTTGAAAGTTAAATATGCACACACGTACACCAAAAGTCGCGCTTGGCGACTTTTGGCATAGTTCTTGAGGGAGGCACGTGACCGTGGTCGGACCATTACCTAACTTATGTGGTAGGACGGTATTGTGCTTGAAATGGATGAATGCCCCTAAAATTGCTATTGACCGTAATGTATTGGAAATCTTTTGAGTGTTCCTGTAGCAGAACTATAAATGATAAAGACACTTTTTTTAATAGAGAAATTCATTTTCTAACTCTTTACAGCATATATCATTTCTGAGTCGTTTGAAATAGCCCAATACCTCTAAAAAACGCTTTGATGAATTTCGGCCCATAGAGCGTAATGTATTTCGAATCTTTTGGGCGGTCCTGTAGATAAACTATTCAGTCGAATGGAACCGAAAGGGGAGGTGCACAACTAGATGTTACAACAATCTTAAATATAAAGTTTCAACATTCAACGCTTAACAGTTTTTGAGATATGCCAGTTTAATGAATTTCGGCCCATTGAGTGTAATGTATTTCGAATGTTTTGGGCAGTCCTGTAGATAAACTATCCAGTCGAATGGAACCAAAAGGGGAGGTGCACAACTAGATGTTACAACTATCCAAAATATGAAGTTTCGACATTCTACGCCTAATAGCTTTTGAGTTAGGCGAGTTTAATGAATTTCGGCCCATAGAGCGTAATGTATTTCGAATCTTTTGGGCGGTCCTGTACATAAACTATCCATTCGATTGCCACCAAAAGGGGAGGTGCACAACTAGATCATAGAACAATCCTAAATATCAAATCTCAACATTCTACGACCAATAGTTTTTGAGATATGCGAGTTACATACATACGTACGTACGTACGTACGTACGTACACACGTACGTACGTACGTACAGACGACATGGAAAAACTGGCCACAGTAGACTCGCCACTGGTCAAAATGAGTTGCAGACGCGTTAATATGATCGTGCATGCTAGCCTACGATGAGATGCATCGAAAAAATTTTTAAAATTCAATTTAGAGGTAGTCAAGATCGGTTTTTATGTCGAAATTTGGCCCCCAAAATTTTTCGGGATCACATTACTTCCTTATACTACGTACAAGGAAGTAAAAAGTTCAGAAAGAAGCAGCAAGTGTATTAATTATCATATATCAAACAGGTATATATTACCACTAATAAAAGTTGATATTGCTACTAGAATTAAGTTTTTTGCATTTTGTTGGATGTAAATCGGTTAACTAGAATGCACATTTAATATTCACATAGGATAGCATCAGAATTGGGGTTTCTTGTTAAATACTGGTGATATTGCTTGGCTGGATAAGTTTTGGGGGCTTATTTTTTGCACCAATTTTGCCAAAAAACAGCCAAAACTGATGACATGTGACATGACAATGTTTACTTACCTGCTTAGCATTACACAAATGATGCTAGGAATGAGAATTTACTAGACAGATTTTGCCAGAAATTTGAGAAAACTCCCCAATCAGTATAAATACGTGAGTAGGTCATCCCATTGTTTCTGCCTTGAATTGGCTTTTCTACCAAATGCTAGCTATCAAAAACATACCGCTTTGCATAATTTTGATGCTAGAAGCACCGTTTTTTTGCCAAGCTCTATTTTAAAATGTGCTTATGAATTCACTATTGTTGTATGCTGTGTAGCAGTCAAGGGTTCGGCTCAAGAATTCTGATATTTTAGCAAATGGAACAATTCTATTTATTGTAAAGAAATTGCAGTATTTGAGGAAATTGCTCCAATATATGACTTGTTATCTATAGAATTACTGCTTGTAAATTCCTGTAAATTGTGCTTTGAAGATTGCTTGACACGTTTCTAGAAACAATTATGTTTGTGTTTTGTCTTGACATCTCAACTGGCTACTGAAACTTTCTACAAACCCAGACTTTAAAGCATACTCTCTAATACAAATCCAACAAATTCAGCAGAGTTTCTGCAAAATTGTGAATGATATACCACTGTGTCGTTCCTAAAGTTGGCTGCATTATGCTTTTGGAATTTTGTCAGTTTTTTGATTATGAAAACACATTTTTTTACTGTAGTGAACTACAATGAAATACCACAGGTGGTATTAATCTAGCTAATCTGTTCTTGCCAGATATTTCTCAAAATCTACGGGCAGACACTATTGCACTACACTCAGTGTTTATCATGTTATTAGTAGTGTGGTTACATGCCCTAAACTGAAACGTTCTAGGTGAAAAACAGAAATTGCATTGATACTCTTAGAAAAATAGTTGCCATTTTCCTCAAAATAGTTGCTTTTTAGCTGTTTTTACATGTAAATAGTTGCCATAGTTGCCTATTCTCGATTATAGTAGCAAATAGTCTCTTTTTAGTAGCCAGTGGGCACCCTGGATATTCAAAAAGGGAGCAGTCATTCTGAATATTCATATCACATTTTCCGATTCCAATCCAAAAACCCATAAAGAGAATTTTTAACCCCATTATGTTTTTTTCAAGTACACAAATGTCTTCAGCTTGTTAAATAACAATATGGTTTTTAGCACAACTTAGCTAACTGCTTAGCAGTATTTATTTATACTACAATTTTATCAAGACCTTGTTTCTTTTACTTAGTTTAGATAAAAATAAAAATTTCATACACAATGAAGCACAAAAAGAAAAATGCATAAAATAGTGTATTTATTAAGTACAAAGAGTAACAAATTAATGCACTTTTTAACACTCAAAATCACATATATTATTTAGCAAAAATGTCATTTTTTTTCAGTTGACTAGAAATAAAAATGTCAATAAAATAGTGGGTAAAAAATTATGCATTAAAAAAATCATGTTATTTCTGCTTAATTTACACTGAATAAATAATCACCAGAATAGCGAGAGAGACGAAGAGAAAGAAACAAACTTTAAAACAATACATTTTTGACAAACTTTTACTCTATAACTGGTTGTCAAAAATATAAAATTTCATAGTTTATAAATTTCACTCCATTGTAAGTCAATTCTAAATAACTCCGCAAAAACACTTTTTTTCCGGCACCAAATCTTATATACCTTAGAAATTTGATATCTTAAAATAAAATACTGTAGTCTCTCTAATCTGCATAGGGTGGGACTAAAGACTGTGCAGATTATTAGCTCATTTCTTTGTTTACATTCAAATACTGGGTACTTCACTGAAAAGCATTGTCAACAGGATACACATAACAATACTGAAATAAAACACAACTAATTATAACAGATGCTTTGCAGTAAATTAAGAAAAATAATACAAAACATTTCTTCCTCTTCAAAGTACATAAAGTAAGCAAAATTTAATTATTGTACTAGTTAAAATTTATCTGGCAGCTTACTGATAACTAGTGCACTGTTTTGCATAAGAGAAACCCAGGTTTATTTCTGTTTTTAACATATTTATTCCTCTTGGGTAATATAAAAACATACTGAATCCCCATGCCTTACAATGTATAAGATAAAGAATTTTCAATGGATAAATGTTTTGTTTTTACTGTAAATATACTAATGTTATTTCAAAGGACCATTGTTCTGGTCATTTAAGTTCCATTCTTTTATTTTATGAAAAATAAATAAAATAAAATAATTTGTTTAAACCACACAGAAATGTTACTGCAAGCAGTCACAGACTATAGCGATTGTGCAGTACTTTCTCAACTGGAACAGTGCTCTTTTCTAAAAATAAAGGCACAAGTGCTACATCAATTCTACCTTAGCAATTTTTTGGTGACCAAATGCAGTTCCTCATGAGTTTAAATATCAGAAACTGTATAATTTCATGCAAATAGTTAATATAAAAAATTAACTAAAAAAAATTACATACTTTTATGTAACTAATTTTAATGATCGGCAAATTCATCAGAAAAAAAAAAACAGTACACTTTGCTTGTGAATTGTTTTAGTGGCTTTTACAGATTCTTTAATAAACTGTACTTTTTGAAAAACAGACATATAAGCTTACACACACATTTAAACTTTAACAGAACTTAAGTTTTTATCAAAGTCATGAGTGGGGAGGGACTCTACAAACCCCTGATTGCCACCTCTTTTTAAATCTATTCAATAACATAAGCAACAGATACTAATCAAAAGAGCTATTACTTCAGTAATACCTCACAGAAATTACAGATAAATTAAAATAAGGTGTTTGAAACAAAATAGCCAAGGTTTCCATAAAATGTCATTTATCTCCAAAATTGGCATAAAAACAAGGTAAGACCTATACAGCAGTTCTATCTAAATAAATCATTTGTTTCTCTAAATTTACCCCCTTCCTTAAGTCACAGCTAGTTTGAAAAAACAAAAAACTGGGATATAAAGGAACTATAAAATTATCAAAAAGCTAATGCTTTTTAACATGTGTAAACGGATTACAAATACACTCTAAGTCAAGTAACATTTGCTTCTCAGTTCACTTTCTCTTAAGATAAATGCATAGCAATAAAAGATCAGTTTACACAATACCTACAATAGAAAATGTCATACAATAACTGTAAATAGATTAGGAAGAAAAAAAAATATTTGTAAACACAAAATAAAATTATTTACATTTTATTAAATAAATTTTAAAAACACACATATTTTAAATACACAATTTTAAAAACACTATATAAATAAATGTTTAGTAATTATATAAATCGTTAGTAAATTTCTCAAATGATTTATCAACAATACAATTTTCCTGCTTTCAAAGGAAATTTTTATTCTTTTGATGAAAAAAGAAAAGCATTTCCAACCACGAATACAGCTTCAACATTCAATTATTTACTTAGTTTATATTAAATTAATAAATTTATTCATATATTTCTGTCAATGTTCATCATCATCACAGTTTTTCCAAATTTTTTTTGTAAAGTCACCAAAGCTGCAAAATATGCACACTAAAAATATTTATCAATATCCTACTTATATGTATAAATATTAGGATTGAAATATATATACACCTAGTGTATTTCTGTGGTTTTTAAAAATATATATATGTCAATTTTAACCCAAGTATACATATTTTGATAATGATTTTCTTTACAAATATATAAAAATCAAACAGTCATTCCATGTTTACTAATAAAGGAAATCTTCGCTCAATACAAAACAGATGAGTATTCCTTTCAAATCACGAAATCACCAATTGGAATTTTAAAACACTTTTTAAACTATTTAAAAATAAGTACTTATATCAAGATATTAATAAAACAAAATTATAGTCGAAAGGTGAAAATGATTGTCAAATTTCAAATTACATTTTTAAAAGTCATGGCTGTGCATTCTTTGGCATTAAGCTCATTTGTATGCGAAACATGATACACAAGCACCACTCGAAAGAAAATTATACAGCAACAACTCTCTGCGATCGAGCAAATGCTAAAAATATTTGTTCCAAAGATGTATCACTGACGATATAGTCTTCAAGATTGTATTTTGGTTTCATCTCATCCATAAATCTGAACAAATAGCCTAACGTTACAGAATCATCCACAACATGATATTGAAGCATTCCCTGGAACAAGAGAGAAAAATAAGTTTTGTTAGGCACTACAATTGACCCAGGGCTTGAAATGCAGAGGAAGCCAATGGTGCGAGTTTCGTTTAAATTTCTGCGATGAACTGACGGCTCTCACGGCAAGTTTTGCGGGGAGAATTTGAAATGGAATGTTTCATTTCTTTTGAAAGATATCATTATAAATTTCACGAGGAGGACATAAAAATGTGTCTACAACACATTAATCAAGAGTCTCTTTTTATGTTGGATGTATTTTAGGGTTTTATATGAAATGCAGAAAGCTGGTCAGAAAAGTGAAACATTTTTATTCTTCTTCTCACTGCATTAGTCATTCAATTGTTTTAAAGTTTGGGGGGGGGGATAAAAGGGCATTTCACCATTATTATGGAAGTTATTTCATTTTTGTATTGAGCTAAATAGTTTTTTCTGCCATCTTCAAAATCTTATCTCAAGCCCTGAGTTAACTCAGTCACATTTAGTTTAGGTATTATTTATTAATATCTTTAAACTATAAAATGGTTCCTAACATGGACACACATGACTATATAACAACTGGACATGACAACAATGAAGTAACAATTGTGACCCTATGTCTAGCTTAAATGTGCAGATGTGCCAAATTTTCAAAATTAAAATGCCCGAAATCTCCTGCTTTTTAATGCGAAAAAGCCAGAGATATTTTATGAATTTACTTTCAGCATAAAATGTCTATATAATCAATACATATATAGTGTCTCTTCTTAAATGCCATACACACACAAGTAATTGTATAGTAATAAGCTATACAATGTAAATAAATTCAATTTCAAATATTCCCCAACGAAATATCGGAAATAACAGAACATCAATCAAAATACATACAGTTAAACTACTCAAACTAAAAATTATATAAAGATAACTTATAACAATAACATTTGAAATAATATCTAATTTTATTTAACTGATTTTGTGAACCTGATGAAGAAAATTGAGGAAGATTCAATTTGTTTTAATAAACTCTAAAAAAGACTGAGAAAATTAAGAAATTAAAAGAAAATTAAAAAATCACAAGGCCCAAAAACAGAATTGAATATCCTGAGACATGACAGGTCGGAATGTGATGTCTTGATTGTGAATGTGAAGATTTGATTAAAAAATTTCAAATTTTAAAGACACTGAAAAACAAAATTAAAAATTAAAATTATCAAGTCTGTCCTATTAAAAAAAGACAGTAAATGCAGAATAATCCAATTGCTATACTAGATCTTACGCATACTAACATAAATTCAGTAAAACTAATGTTATTTAAAAAAATACATTAAATCTGTGCAGTACAACATATAATAGAGTTATATGTTATCATGTCCTTCTGGTTCTCAGTTACACATCATACTTGCATTGAAAAACATTACCCGCTTTCTTGGGGGGCTGCAAAGAAGTGGAAAGAAAAATTTGTGTGCTTTAAGCTGAAAACATTATTTTTAAGGTATAAATGTTGCCTTTTTCTTCAATACACATGCATATAATTGTCGTTCCTTGATGTTTTATATAAGCTAAAGCCTTCCTCATTAAACTGGTAATTTAATACAAAAAAAAAAATTACAAATCAAACTTTTAGTTCTTGAGATTACCCCATTCAAACAAATTCTGTTTTTATAACTAATATTTATACTTAACCAGTACTTGTATTTTCTATTTTTTTTTAACATTTTTAGAATTTTTTCAAAATTTACCAGAAGTTTCATCTCTACAAAGTACTAAAATAATGAAAGAAAAAATATAAGATTAGCCTTGTACAAACTATGAAATATATATATATACAACATACCTGATGATCATCTTTAAGTTGTGCCCAAGGAAGATTGGTCTCAATATAAGATTTGACGGCATTCATTGACTGGGGAATTGCTAGCTCTTCGCTCTTCAGCTTTATTATTAGTGTGTAACCTTTACCAAATTTGGATTTCAGCTGCTGAATAGACCCCAAGCACCGGAAACGGCCATTTACCATAATAGCCAATCTACTACACAAGGCTTCACTTTCTTCCATACTACAGAAAGATGGGATTCAATTCATTAACGAACAAAAATATAAGACACGAGGTGTCAATTTTAAATAATCTCTATCATTAATTTGACACAAAATAGCTTGCACGAATGTGTTTATGCAGAGCTAATGAGGACAATGATACTTTGTTTTAGCATTATAAAAGATGTACAATACATATAAAATTATAATTTCATCTACATTTTTTACAAATATACAAAATGTAAAAGTAAAGTAAACACAATGAACAGACATATATAACTTTTCAATTTTTAATTAATCTTTATAACTAACACTAAATTTCCACCTGTTTAATAAATCATACAGGGTTTGTCCATAAAGTAATGAGACTGGGTCTTGTAAAAAGAATTTATTAATTGGATTGTACACATTATCAAAATAGTCTCTTGGGGCATCGATACATCGCTGCCCGGGCGATTCACCCATTGTAAAGGATCCCTGGAAGTCAGCTGCCATAACCTCTTTCAGAGACCCTGTGACACCCCGGTTGGATGGCGGGAACATATTCAAAACGGTGCCCTTTTAGACTGTTCTTGATCTTTGGAAACAGGAAAAGTTTGCAAGACTCACATTGGAGCTATACGGTGGCTGTGGCAAAGTTGTAACCCCTATCCACGACAGGTAGGTGGTCACAATGAAGACGATGTGGGCTGGAGCGCTGTCGTGGTGGAACTTCCAGTGATCAACAATCTCCAGTCGTTTCCATTTGATGTTTCTGTTCAGGCACTGTTCAAAAAAGGCATTGACCATTCGACCGGGAGGCACAAATTATTTGTGGACCATCCTATGCTTGTCAAAAAAGACAATGATCATTGTCTTGGATTTTGACATTCTTGCTTTCTTGGGGCATGGGGCGTTTGAAGTGTGCCACTCCAAACTTTGGCCCATGGTTTCGGGGGTCATTTTTGTAAGCCTCCTTAAATAAGGCAAGTGTTTCAGAGGCGGTTTTGCCCAGGTGAAAACAAAATTTTATTGCATAGCTCTGCTTCAAGAAATGCTCCCTTTTTGATGTTTTCTGCCGTGACAAAATCTCAAGTATAGCTTTCGGGCCACACGTGATTCTCATTACATCAGAGCTCAAATGTGACTGCCGCCAGGTTTCTTGCTTCAGTTCAGACCCCTGACCACAAATCCCACCACCAGAGAGTGCACTACTGGCAACGAAAGCACCATGCGGTGGCCAGTCTCATTACTTTCCAGTCAAACCCTGTATATTGCAGAAAAAATTTATACCATCCTTTATAGAAACAGCAGAATACTTAACTAGTGAATTGTCCAGGGTTTAATCAAAAGCATAAATTCATACTTTTCACTTTCTTTCAGTATGACTATAATTTACACTGCATATCTGTCTTTTAATGCTTAGCAACTCTAAAAGTTGCTGTAATTGCAAACACAGAGAAAACTTCATTTATTCAAATTTTATCCCAACTCTGTTGTTGAATACTGTTTTGTTTCATTGTCACACAATAAAAAATTAATTTAACTTAATTACCCCCAGCCCCCCAAAAAACGTAATTATATAATAGAAATGATGACATTATTATTCAAAAAGAGTGACAATATGCTTGAATATATAAAATATGTGGCAATGATTAAACTTAATTTAATGACTACTTTAAAAATAAATAACTAATAACATATAATTCATGATGACAAAAAGTATGTTCTAATAACACATGTTTATTATGGTCTTAAAGCTATGCATCAGAGCTTTAAGACCATAATAAAATTTTAACATAAATTTTCAACTATTTTAGCAAAATATAAGAAAATTCTAAAAAGATCCTTTAAATAGTTTTTCTAGAAATAATAACTTCTGGATTACTCTCAGAAAAGTATAACCCCTCATACGAGATGCATTTGAAAAATTCAATTAATGAATCCAAAGTTGGAACAATTGCATTTTTCCCCTCCATCGAAAAATTATAGAGGGAAATCCAATACACAAACCAAGAGAAGAAAAGGAATAAAGCTAGCAAGAGTTCACCTCTGAAGGTCATTTAATCAATAATTAGAGATCAACATTCAATTGATAATGACATTAAAATCTAATAATATACCCCCATTTAACAACAACAACAACAAAAAAATCAGTTTTACCCTTGTCACACACACAACACACACACTCACATCTCTTTTGAGCCCTCACTTTTTTGGTGCACCAGCTGCCTATGACTAGTGCCTTCTGGGTCCAAATCATAGCAGCTGAGCATAAGTGCATACTATGACCCATTTAACACAGCAAGCATGAGAAACATTCAGTGTGAAGTGGAGCAACATGTGAAGATCCAATTTCTGTTTCAAATTAGGTGAAACCATGGTGAAGACATGTGAAATATTAGTGAAAGTGTACGATGTGGAAGCAGCGAGTAAAAAAGAATGTTTCAAAGTGGTTCAAATACTTTTAGAGATGGAAAGGAACCCGCCAAAGATGAGCCCTATTTAGTTTGATTACTAAAAGCACAACACCAGACAACATCCAATAAGTGCGATGGATATTTTCGTTAATATATAATTGGCAGCATTTCTTTGAGAATTGTTAACATGAAGGGGCACGAGGTAAAATTAAAAATCTAATGAAGCTTAACCTATTAATGCGCAAGCATTTTCTCATCAAAATAGATGACCCACTGGATAGACTAACCAATGCTCAAAAAGTGAGGTGGTTTCACTCTATCCATTTAACTATCAATAACATGGCAGTCGATCGAATAGTCCATCTGGCACCACAGAGCTAAAGAAGTTTTCTGACACAGCTGGAGTTTTTTGTGTCAGAAAACTGCTTTAGCTCTGTGATGACAGATAGGCTATTCGATTGATCGACATGTTGTTGGCAGTTAAATGGATGGATGGATGGAAACGGCTGCACTTTTTCAGTGTTAGGACCATTTAACCCTATTTTTGGTGACTAGCATTGAATGGGCTGAATTAAAGTGGGTTTTGCAGCACAAACACTGTGTGTCAAAGGGTTAAAAACTTTTTGTGAGCTTCATGTCATTCTAGTACACCAAATTTTATGAGAGCCTACTAGCTGTGCAATAGGATGAATAAAAGAGATGCTCAAACGACAATACGGCAGTGAAATAAAAAAGTTCTTTTCAAGATTTAAGATACAGCTTTATGAAAAGAAGGTCACCTGGATTACTTTTGAAGCTACTTTCGTAAATAAATATACAAATAATGTCAACACTGTAACATTATTACTGGATAACATTTCCACAATTGAAACAAACAAATACCATATACTGAGCACAACATACAGATTATTGTGATGAGAGTAAATTACGGGAAGTATGCATATTTAACATTTAAAGCTTGATTCTATATGCATGTAAAGGTTTTTGTGCCCCGTTTATAACCATTTTCTGTTTCCTGTAGCATTGGCCACAGTTGTACGTGAATGAATAGTGGAATCTGCTCTACATTAATTCCTGATCATTCACCACAATCTCCGGGAGGCACCTATTCCCCCCTCCAGGTGACAGTTCTTGAACACTCTCCATAATCTCCAAATCTGGAATATGCCAACGTGTTTGTGCTTTCCTTCCTCAAAAAAGTTCTGAAAGGCTTTGCCAAAATTATGCAGATTCAACTGATAATGGCAGTAAATGTATTTTGTTTATATCTCTTGTTTCACCAAACTTTTAAAATGCACCTCCATCTATTTTGCTTAAAAGTTACCTCTTCACTTCCCATTTCTGCATAGCAAAATTGTTGAGCTACTTTTAATAAGAAGAAATCAAAACATAAATAAAGAAAAGTGATTGTATTTTTAATTTCAGTAAAAGAAGTATCTTTTGGCACCATTCGAAATGCAGTTATTAAGCTTACTGTTTCTGAATTAAAAACATGTCACCATTCATTTTTTTTGTTGCCATCATTATCTTTCAAATATATAAAAATATATGCACATAAAAGAGTTAATATCTTTTTTACCTATGTGTGGTCAAAATAACGGCTGCTCCAGAGTAGTTTCTGGCAAGAGACAAAATTTTCCATATTTTTCGACGCGATACAGGATCAACACCCGCTGTAGGTTCATCTAGAAGCAGCAAAGGGGATGCTCCAATCAAAGCAAGAGCTATAGACAATTTTCTCTTATTTCCACCACTGTTGAATAAAAATATGTTATAATACTCATGCTTTCAAAAGTTAAAATAACTACATTGCTACTTTAAGACTTAGCTAAAACCATGAAATGGAAATAAATGCTATGCTAAATATGACTTAAAATATGCAAACCTAATAGATTTCTATTAGATTACTTAAATCTAACAAAAAAAAAAAAGCAAACATTTAATAGGTAAGGTGGTAAATATAATTTATAAAGGAGAAGTACATGAGCATCTTAATAACCAAACACCGTTGCTTACAACATCAGATAATTTTTTTTCCCTCAGCGGTAAATCTTTGTTGCCACTGAGATTACTTAATAAAGAATAACTATATAGCTATTTTGTAATGAAGGAGTTCTGCGTTTCTTGGACAAACCATTCATTGCTTAGGGCCAAGTAGCCCAAAACATATCTGGTGGTGGTTGGCATGAGAAAAGAAATTCCATTAACAAAAGACTGTTTCAGTAATTACCATGAAAGAAAGCACACCCACATACACATATAAGCATTAGAAAGATTAAACTCTTTTAGAACTGAAATTGAATCTCTCCATTCAAAAACCCCATATCATGATTTTCTAGACACAGTTTTTAATATTAATATTAATAAGATAACATTTTTAAGTACTTTGAAATTTATCGCAATAAGAAACCCAAACAAGTCCCTAAAAACCCTTGTATTGGATGACATGCAGCTTTTATTGATTCTTGATAATTCTAATACCTAATGAAACTTTTTTGGGCATTGTTTTGAAAGATGGCAGGCACCCATTATAATGTGCACGCATGAGACCCCAAAAAGCAGTATGTTATAACATAAATAGGCTATAAACCACCAGTGCAATTCAACATTACACAGGTAATGAAAATGAATGAATAATTTTACTGTAATATGGTTTTTATGCTGATATTTCAGATTTCTTTGAAATTAGACATGGGAAACATAGAGACACGAAAGGATTACTGTCACATTTAATGATCTTGTTTTCGAAGCAGCTCCCTTCGTTCATGGACAAATTCATTTTGCTACAGAATCTAAAAATTGACTTGTATTTTTTTTTTTCTTTTGGAACACAGAATTTCTGACACCCTCCCCACCAAATAAATAAATAAATAAAATAGGAAAATGCACAATTTTGGTTTCCAACTCGGGACTAAAAAGCACATTGTAACCAAAGCAAAAAAGCAAAGGAATGTTACAGCAGGTGAGCATGGCAGAGTTGCCAACCTGGCAAAGTGAAAAATCAGGAGACTTTATTCTAAAAATCAGAAGACTTGTTTTCGATTAAAAAACTCAATTTTAAAAGATCAGGGTTATATCAGCTGAAACTACATTTTGGAGAGAGAGAGAAAAAAGCATCTTCAGTGCTGTTTGTTGCCAGATATAGATATTTTTGGAACACAAAAAAAAATCAATTTTGGGTCATGTCTTCTATTAGGTAGCCAGTAGCTTGTAAAAAATTTAGCAACATGAAAAATGTTAAGTTGGAAAGTCGAAAAATAATCATTTTTAAGAGTGATGGAAAAAGATAGAAATTTCAATGCTTTAGAACATGAAGCTGCACCTCTTTCACTATTATACATTTGTCAGTAAAGTCTGAACTTTATGATGTCACACATGCATGCGTGGGTTCCTGGAACTAGTTTGATTGCAGGAAAGGGGAAAATGCTGAGAAGGGTTCCTTGCCCCGACAAAACTTATAAAAAGATTTCAAATTCAAAAAATTGCATTATTCATGTGATAAATGATAAAAATCAGGAGAAAATGAGCAAATAATCAAAAATCAGGAGAAATGTATCGTAAATCAGGTTGGCAGGAGATCAATGAAAAATCAGGAGTCTCCTGCCTAAATCAGGAGAGTTGGCAACTCTGGCATGGTATATAGAATGCGAAGGTTGCGTTTCTAATCTCTCAATGAGTCTGAAGCAGTCAGGCCAGATCCATGAAACTATTGATTTTTAGAAAGTTGTCTATGAAAAGAGGGAAAAAAATTCCTCCCAAAGTCATGGCTATTGCAAGCTATGGGGATGCCTTACCCACCAATATTTTGCCACAATTGCTAATAAAGATAGTTAAAAGAGAGCCCATTTTGGTCTTCGTTCCCCCCAATAATCAACAGGGAATGACATGTGCCCAATGTAGACCTAAACAGCCCAAGATATGTTCTGCTGAAGCCTGGTGTTAACAGCATTTTGGGCAAAGAGAATAGATTTCTTTACCCTGAGAAAACATTTCGGGTGGATAGTGGCAAGGTGCGAGAGGCTAGTACAGACTTTTTTGTCACATGAAAGGGTTGAAGACAGACCCCCAGTTTTTTATCCCCGTACCAATGGCGATTGGGATATGCCAGCCAATCTTTCTTATTTTGGGAATTATAACCAAAGTCCTGAAGAAGAAGGGGTGGGCGACTATAATCCTCCTCAGCAAGATTGTCTACCAGTTTGTTACTGTAAAGACCAACATGGGATGGAATCCACTGGAAGTGTATATCATGTTAAAGGTAAAATGAGCTTCAACCTATGTAAGATAGAGGTACTTGTTTTTTGTCTCATCCAATTATAGAGATGTTGCATTGAGCTGAGGCTATCGGCAAGTATTCAAAGGTTGTCACAGCTATTTTTGTTCAAAATAGTCTCAAGAGCCACTTTGATTGCAAGTCATTTGCTTCTGAAAACAGAACAGAAGTTGTTGGACAGAACGTTGGCATAGAGAAATTCTATTCACAAGAGAAAATGGTTATCATTAAGTGACCTATGCATGGCCTGGGTCAAAGATGCCTCTGTAGATGACTTTTCATATGGAACAGTCTAGCATTCACATATTATTCATCTGACAATGCTGGTATAAACTTGGATGAACTGGAAAATCTTACGTTAAGATTGAATCCATTTTTACCTGTAAACCATAGAAGGCTTATCAGCATACTGAGTTAGATCTGTCATTTTTATGAGTGCATTCACATATCGAATCATGGACGTTCCTCTCATTCCTCTCAGTCTTGCAAACAGTGTAATTGTTTCCCGAGCAGAAAGTCTATCTATCAAGGCATCAAACTGAGGGCAGTATCCTAGGTGGGACTGGAACTGCGAAATGAGAAAATTACATTAGGAGCAAGAGAATAAAACAAATACATACCTACCATAAATTAGTCAGTTTAAGTTATTTTGCATAATTCCATCCTATTATAGCACAGCACAATAAGTTTTAGTATTTACATAGAAAAATGATTTGAATTATATACAGATGTAAGCTAGAAAAAACAAGTCAAATACATGAAATTGAATTGCCACTTTTATGTAAGTCCCAATTTTTCAATATCCTTAGCAGTGGCAGATACAGAGAATTTTTTTGGGGAGTCACTAAATTTTGAAAAGCTTAGTTCACCCAAACAATAGCAAAATTTTAGTCTAAACCAATGTAAAATTTTTTGGGAGGGGCTAAGTCATAGAAAAACATCCTTTTACTTATTTAAAGTGCCTAATAAAGCAGAATGTTACCCTTTAGCAATCTCTTTTGGGGAGAGGGCTGAAGCTCGCTAGCCCTTCCCCACGATCCTTAGCATGAATTTACATTGATTCCACAAACCTGCTTAATGTACACAGCGTGCCAAAAAAGTAACGAAACCACTAGCATTACGTCCAAACTAAGAACTTTATTTAAATTTTGCAGTGAAAGGGATTCAACAAAATCCTCTACGCAATGTTTACATTCACCATGCTAGTTGCTGAAAGAATACCGCAGCAGTGATTGTGTAACACCTTCAGTCTGTTGATCACAACAGGTTAGAGGGTCACTGAAGCATTCTCCTTTCACATTGCATTTAATTTTCAGAAATAATAAAGGGTCTGAAGATGTTAAATCAGGTAAATAAGGTGGGCATTCACGCACACAGATTTGTGTGAATGCTAAAATCTGTTTCACTAACAGTGCACAGTGTGATGCACTGTTAATTATTGTGCTGTGCTGCGAGTAACAAAATGAAGGTATTATATAAACAAGATTATCAGTGTTTTCTCAACAGCTTGTACGCTCAATGTAAATATTGTATGGAGGTCCAACTTAATTATGAGAATTATTTTGAATCTGTGTAACCGTGAAATTTAAACAAAGTTCTTAGTTTAGATGTAATACTAACAGTTTCATTCTTCATTTAGCATACTATATATATATATATATATATATATATATATATATATATATATATATATATGTATATATAGTATGAATACTGTGCACATGCATATGCACAATCATATTGTGCTGCTATTATTATCATATTGTGTTGCTATTGTGCATATGCTGCACTATGATGATGAAACTTCAACCTTTGATAGAAGAGGCGTTAATAAATTTACAAATATTCTTTAAGTGTGCCATCTGAGCATGTGTTGCATAACACACTTTTAATTTATTTATTAAACTTTTTTATTTTGGTAAAAAAAAACAAATAAATCCCTATTTTTGTGCTTTAAACCACTCTATTTCTAGAGATATTATCTTTTTTTTAATGTTTGGCAACAACAAGCAACTGAACTTGATTGTGTATTGAATAAGAGTTAAAATAACCATATTCATTACATTTAAATTTCTGCAAGTTGATGCAGTTGCTTTTATAAGTAACAAAAATGTAAGCTTGGAGGCATGCTAATTAGCACACAGAATGGGGTGCCAATATTCCTGTCCTTTCCGTTCAGCCGGCAGTGAGCAAGCACTTGATGGCGAGTGCTCAAGTGATTTTTTGGAATGGGGAGAATGAACAGAGGACTACTTTAAAATAATTAAAACTCAAATGAAAAAATGCACATAAAATGACACTTATAACTAAATACAATTGTACTAACGTACAATCGTACAAACTAAATACAACTGAAAATTTATTCAGTCTTCTTCAGTCAAAGCTTTTCGTCTCACAAAACAGTCTTACAGTCAAACAAGACTATTTTGCTTCAACTTTTCTTCTTCGCCTTCAAGTCAGCCCCACGGACCAATGCTGCCTGAACAAAAAGTTGACTGCTGGTCCCCAGGGACTGCAGCTCAACACATTAAATGCTACTGTACTTATATATTTCAGCAGTGTGGTGCAGGAAAAGTTTGAAATAATTGTTATGTTCAAAATACTACAAATATACCTGTTCTGTTCATAATTGATTAAAGGCATAAGGGAAAAAAGTTAAATGTTGTAAAATTTATTGTTTATAATTGAAATATTTTGCAATGAAACAAGGCGTATATTCACAGAAGAAAATTTAATACATGCATTGCTTTTGGGTCACTGTTCAATACCACCTAACAGTAACAGAAGTTAAACTCTTGCTATGGATAATTTTTACATATCAGCATATTGCATAAGAAAAGAGCAAGGGAAACAAACATGTTATACTGCTTCAAAAAGTCATTGATGAAAATGTTCTTTTGCTCTTAATCTCCTTGGATTGTTGATAGCATAATTTATAAAAACTGTTATGTAGTTATTGAATTCAGCGTTATTCTAAAAATCCAATATAAATGTAATTCTAAAAATTAAGCCAACAACATCTCACTGCCTGAAATGAATTAGTTATATTAATTTAATCAACCATCCTGGTTGAAAGGAATAAATTAATCTAAAAAAATAATCTAGGATGTTTAAAACCCCCCTAAAGTTTTAAATCCCTAAGTATTAATGTTTAGTGTTGATGAGCTTTTTACAAGACACTTGGTCGCTGTAAAACAAACACCAGTTAAGTGTTTTTTTTTTTTAAGATTTAAAAAAAAGGAACATTTTTCAGAAATTTGCAATAAAGGATTTTTCTATGTTAAAGTTTTCAAAAAAGGGAGTAAATAAATAATTAAAAATGCCTGCAATTACAAAAAATCTAACTATTCATTTAAACACATCAACAAACAAATAAATAAATGTATCTATATTTAACAAACCTGTTTTAGGTTATTAGTAACTGAATGGTTACCAATGCATGCATTCCCTTCAGTTGGGAAACAATCACCTACAAGCATCCTAAATGTTGTTGTTTTTCCAGCTCCATTCACTCCAAGAAGACCAAAACATTCTTTTTGATGTATGCCGAATGTCAGACGATCTACAGCCGTAATGCCTTTGAATACTTTTGTCAAATTAAGTGCAACCAGAGCATCACTATGACAAACTTGATAAAAATTATTTCTGATTCTTTCTTCTTCTTGTAAGACATCAGAATCTTCGGAGAAACTATTTTGTACAAACATGTTAACGACAGCTGGACGCAAGTTCCGTTTGAGATGTTGAAATGCACGATGACACAACAAACCTAAATCAAACTGTTCAATTACCAGGAGAATAAGGAAATAAAAGATTCCATCCAAAAACAGAAATAGAAGGTCTCTTCCACAGGCGTCAAAATCGAAGGTTAAAGAAGAAGTTTCATTTAGGCACTGATAACCACAAATATCTGAAATCATACAAATATATATACATTGCAGATTTATTTATAATTTTATTAAATAATAAATTTCAATACAATATAGAACCTGTTATCCAGAATAATTGGGACAAGATGTATTCTGGATAAATGAATTTTCTGGATAACTGATGGGGAATTAACACGACATCCATTGATTTGATTGATAACATACATGTTACTCTATTTTGTTTATAATTAAACACTAAATTTTAATATATTAGAAAAATATATAAAAAACTTTTTAATAAGATCAAGATAAATAATAATCATATTTAGAAAGGAAGTAGTAAATGTATGATAATTTCTTGAAAACTTAGTCATACATTAACTGAATATAAATAAATAAATAAATAAAGCACCTAACCTGAATGCTTACATTTTAAATTCTAGTTGAAGTACTCAAAATGGAAAAGAAAAAAATATCATGAAAGAAAAGAATTTAATCGATTAAATAATGATTCCGGATAACTAGTTTTCGAATAAGAGGTTCCAATATTGATATATCAACCAGACTTCAGAGTAAATAAAAAGTGCCCTCCCCCCCAAAAAAAAAGTTTTAAAGTAAAAAGCTTGAGATTTCTTATGCATATATATTTATCATGTAGCAGGAAATTAAGGTAATCGAGAACAGAGGGATTTCCAACACTCAGGAAGGAGGGGGAACAGTGAAATCAATGCTTTTTGTGGATATTGAAAGCCTGGAGAAAATCTAATTCGCTGGGGTAATGGGTTTGCAAATGAGTTTAGCTGATTCAATACAATAGAGAACCTGTTATTCAGAATAATCGGGTAGTCAAAGTATAGTAAGTCAAAAGTATAGTTGGCATCCGAACAATGTTTAGCAATGGCAGAACAATTCCAGACATGTTCGACATTTATGTCAATATTTCTTTCATACAAAACACAGCAAAGAGAGTCAGAAAGTCCAAAATGGTGCAAGTGAGCCGGCGAATAGTCCTGTCCAATCAGCAGTTGGAAAGATGAGAGCCTTATCATTCTAGGAATGTTTTTTTTTTTGGAGGACAAGGCACTCAAGATTTGCTTAAAAATCTCTCTCTGTGGGTAATTGCATGGAGACTTTGAATTTTTTGTTTCATTAGAAGTTTAGCATTTCTCAGATTAGCAGGTGACACAGGAGGATTCAAGAGAGATGCTTATTTTTTGAGTCTATCTGCATTTTCATTTCCTCATAAGATGCAATGTCTGGGAATCTATTGTAAAATAACATCCTTTCCAATAAATAGAAAAGTATTTAAAATGTTTTTACAATTAAATTCTATGTCAGTAGGCTATATTGCATATTTTGTGATGGTATGTATTGCAGCTTGGAAATCAATGAAGAGAACAAATTTTGCTTTAGGCCTATCTAAAATCTCTTGGAGAGCCAGGTGTACATGTACATATATATATATATGTAATGTATAAAAAGGTAATTTGGGTTTTACTAGTTTGGGTATTGGTCAAGCGGGTACTTTCACTGTAAGTTTTACTTTCCTGTCATACTTGCCATGCGCGCTCTGGAGCTATGTTTTATTTATTTTGTTATTTGCCAGACATCAGGCCGTCGATTCTGAGTTCTTTAGATGTACACGTGTCCCCACGCCCTTGTATCCCCGGATGTGGGTCATGTTGGGAAATGTGTGTGGTTCGATCAGAGATAAGAGAGAGGAGGAGTTGTGTCTTCGCAGACCACGTGGTGTGGTAAGCGTAAATACTCCCGCACATCGAAAATCGGGGGACTTCTGCCACTGGAACTGCTTCATGAGTCCACGCTGATTCTTGTACCCGTCTCCCCTCCCCTCTTCTCATTCTAAATTGTAACTTAATTGTAGTGTTCAATAAACCATATTACCTGCCTTAACTCTGAAGCTTACTTGAAATATCTGACGTCTCATATATATGTTACCGTTAAAGTATATAATGCAGTTATTTCATAGAATACCTAGTTATTCCACGAAATAACTGATCGTGCCCATTAAAGTGTGTAATATGTTAATAATTTGACACTTTAACTAGTTATTCTATGAAATAACTAGGTATTCTATAAATTAACTAATGAGAGACAGTTAAAGTGTAAAATAAACAATTTATCTAAAATGAAATAACAATTATTTCATTTTAGATAACACGCTAAGCAAGTTCTCTCCCTATGGCCTGGAATAGTTCAAAAATGCAGTAGGGGTGGAAGGTAAATGTATTTGTCTTTGACATTTTGAGAGTATGGCGAAAAAGTATTTTCGTTGTTTTATGCTTTGGTATTTTTGCCGTCCTTCAAAAATTATTTTTATTTGAATTCGAAATTAACATTTTCCTTCCCCGCTACTTTACATATTGTTAAACGAAACGTAAATGTACCTTATACTAAAAAGCAAGATATATGATATAGATTATTTTACACTTTAACGGGCTTCAGATTGTTATTCTACGAAATAACTAGTTAAACCATGAAATACAAGAGAGTTTTACACTTTAACGGACACGATCAGTTATTTCATGGAATAACTAGGTATTCTATAAAATAACGGATTTCATACTTTAACGGTAACATATATACATATACACAGATATATTTGCATTCTGACCATACCTCCAATCCCAAAGGTGAGGGATTAGGGGGATTCTAGGGGGTAATTTACTAATCCAATAGACCCAGAATTCAAAGCTCAAAAAATACTTTAAAAAATAAAATTGTTTTTAATTGTGCAAAATTAATTTTAGTAATTGAAATATCAGTTATTGAATTATGATTAAATATTCATACTTTATATTTTTTAAAAATGTGTTCATGTACTACATTACAAAACAATAATCTTAAGGTCTCACTACAGTTATCATTCAGTTTCAGTTATGACAGATTGTATTTTTAATACAAAGTTAGAATTATTTTAACATAATTCAGATTAAAAAGTAATATCGTAAATTGAGTTTTTGATAAGCATATAGTTTCTTTGATCAGAAATGTCAATGAAAGTAAATGTGATTTTTATATACAGGGTGATTATAATTAAAGTTTCAAAATGCAATAAAAAAAAAGAACCACTGATCAGAATGATGTCAAATTTGAATGGAATATTATAGAAGATGAGGGAAAACGTATGGCATAAGAAAAATTGGTTCCAAAATTTAGCAACAGATGGCACTGTAAGCACCAGGTTATGTAAATTAAAATACCTGTCATGCACACAACTCGTTTCACTTGTTATAAAAATGCCGGGTACATGACTTTTCTTCATTTCATGTCTGAGAAGTTCACCATGAGTGTCTCATTGCAGGACTGTGCTCTGCTTGTAAAGCTTTTTTACAAGAACAACGAATGTGCACCAGTAGCTCTGCAGAAGTTCCGGACACTCAAGGGTATGAAAAAAGGCGCTGGTCTGATGACTGTGCAGGGTCTGTTAAAAATGATTCAGAAGCTCGAAAAGACAGGTTCTTTTGCTGTGTAATCTGGTAGAGGGAGGAAAAGAATTTATTCGACGGTAATTGAAGAAGTGGCCACACTAGTGCAGGAGGAGCCGAGCAGTGCATGGGGAATTGCCCGAAGATTGGACAGGCCTTTGAGCACTGTGCATAAAATTCTGCGAAACATCCCGCATTTCTATCCGTATAAAATGCATGATCCTATAAATGCATCCATATGTCATGCGCAGGAGTTGTTTCCTTCTGACCTGCCAGCAAGAGAGACTTTTGCTTTAAAATTTCTTGCTCGCATGGAAGTGGATAATAAATGGCCGTGAAAAATTTTGTGGACAAAC
This sequence comes from Cheiracanthium punctorium, assembly GCA_038373885.1. Classification (NCBI taxonomy): domain Eukaryota; kingdom Metazoa; phylum Arthropoda; class Arachnida; order Araneae; family Cheiracanthiidae; genus Cheiracanthium; species Cheiracanthium punctorium. The sequence continues at coordinate 438,834 of JAWZYV010012596.1, read as the reverse complement.
GAAGCCCATTTCCATCTGACAGGATACACTAATACACAGAATTGCCGAATATGGGCAACAGAAAATCCAATCGAAACTCAATCTGTACCACTTCAGCTTGCAAAGGTCACTGTGTGGTACGGGTTTAGGACATCATTTATCATAGGGCCATATTTTTTCGAGGAGATGGATGCCTTAGGTCCTGTTACTGTTACTGGTCAGCGCTATGAATGTCTTTTGCACAACCACGTCATTCCAGCTCTTTAACAGCGTGGATGTGTTGATTGGATCATTTTTATGCACGATGGTGATCCTCTGCACATTGCAAATCCAGTGAAGCAGCATTTCGGAAATGCTAGAATTATCAGCCTGGCCGTCCCGATCACCTGATCTTAATCCATGTGACTTCTGGCTGTGGGGCTATCTGAAAGATGTTGTGTTCAGTACTCCGATTACACACTTAGTTGACACGCATGGTGCAACACATTCTGAACGTGATCCCCAGAGACACTGCGATCAGTTATGGAACATGCTGCTTCTCGTTTTCAATTTGTTGCAGAATATGGTGGACAGAATATTGAACATGTTTCGCAATTCCATGCAACAGTCTCGCGAAATTTAAAAACCAATTTGATGGATGCTTTTTATGTGGTTTTTGGTCTCAGGGCATTTAAAAATCGACATGATGGATGCTTTTTATGCGGTTTTTGGCCTCAGGAAAATTAAAAACCGATTTTTCCAATCCACTGTAATATGAACTTGCCATGATGGACGGGCTTACATAACTAACAAACAGCCTATAGTAAACTGTATCACACATGTACAATCATGCACACTGAACAGTATAGTCAGTTCAACGTGTAACTTACACCTTAGCCATTATTTTACGATTCATTTGTCATTTGTAGTCAAACCCTTTTAAATTAGGATGCGTACAGCACCATCTGTTGCTAAAACTTGGAATTTTTTTTTTTCTTATGCCATACGCCTTCCCCCTTCTTCAATAACACTCTGTTCAAATTTGGCATCATTCTGATCAGTGGTTCTTTTTTTTTTATACTGTTTTGAAACTTCAATTATAATCACCCTGTACAATAAATACAAAGGTATAGTTAATTTAAATTTTGAAAATTTATAAATTCACTATACATGATTTTCAAAATAATCTAGACAGTTCTATAGGAAATGTTCATCCAGATACTCTCATGTCATCAAGGTAGGAAATAAAACTTTAATGTATTACCTTACTACTGATATATAAATTAGTTTGATATCACATCAGCAGAGATTGAGAATACTGTATTGAAAATGGTGCAATCTTTTATGGATACTCTGTATTTGCAGTTAAGAAATTTTAAGAACTTACACAAAGAAAACATCAAACAATGTACCTACAAATGTAACACAGGTCATACAAATTACACTATACATTAAAAAAAAAATTTCAACAGAAATTGAAATACACACATTTTAGCACTATAGTAAACTGTACAGAAAACATACCTTTACAACATTTAAATATGGGACTGCTACTATCAGCTTTCAAACAGTTGTACTCCAGATCACCTTGGCTTATAGAATCACAAAAGCCATTTGCATATGCTATAGCAAACAAATTTCCAAATCCAGAAGCCAGAGAAAAGCTTGGGAAAATTTTTAGCAACCAGTAAAAGAGTTTTACATAAGTTTTTGTTCTAATATAAGGGCCACTTGTAAGTGGTATAAAAATTGAACACACAGCTGTACCTAGTAAGACAATTTAAGAATTATTAATATTATATAAATTTTACAACAGCTTCAAAGCAATAGATTCTAGATTGATATAATTCCTGCACTTTTTTGAAAACAACAACAATAATAATAATAATTATTGTTTACAACACTGCAAACAGTTCTGCAATGTATGAACAGCGAAAAACATACATTATCTGCATATCTTATAGTTAGTGTTAGTTATGCAAAACAAATTTATTTTCATAAAGTCTTTCTCATGTAACAGCATCATAAGCACAGCTACAGAGGGGGCTATATGGAAAGGGTGAAGAAAAGTGAAAAGCTGTTAAAAATAGAACTGACATTTAATTAATGAATAAATTATTAAAAAAAGTCTTCAAATAATTTAAAAAGCATTTATATCATTAGTTATTTTAAATATTTTTTGCAAAATAAGCTGGTTATAAAATATATTCTTGCAAACATTACACGATATGAACTGCACTTTTCAGTGACAGTCATAATGTCATTGAAAACACCAGATAATTAATTATGGTGTTATAACCAAGTTATACTGAATGTGAACTTGTGTTCTGCGAGTGATTTATACAGAATATTTTGATGGTATAAAAGATTTGTCACTATAACCGAGTTCATTAGTAATACCCCCCCCCCCCTCTGAACTAAAATTCTGGGCATGCTACTGAATAGCATAATGAGTGACAAAATACGGTTCCTTTATAGGAAGGAAAGAATAATAACAGAACCATTTTTCCCATTAAATGAGTAAACACACTTTTTAAAAAGTTAAACTCTTCTGTTTGATATTAGTTTTTCTGTAATCACAGCTAAAAACCCTCGACAATTCTTCAGAGACAAATCAATATGGTAGAAGCAAACAACCTCAAAAAGCTTCATGCTGAGCCTGATTATTTACAATCAGAAGTTGTTTCATGATGCCAAATATACAGTAAAAATCATCTACAATGAAACCACAAAATTTTTTTTTCATTAAAGGCAGATGTTCATTTGATAAAATTGTACTTGTTTTGACAAAGGATTAATAGGAAAATGCTTTAAAACAAGTTTACACTCAAGACAAGCTTTAAATAAATAAATTAATATGTATTATTGTTATAGAAAGGAAATAATTTGTTTTCAATTAACTTATGGGGAATTAGGCCTTGGAATTGATAAGAGATCTTGGAACATTGCGTCACAAATACTGTGTTATGTATTCTTAACAGTTGAAATTATCTGGCTTTAAATTTTTATTCTTAAATAATCAATTGTAAAATGAAATTTCTTTTTAAGCTATTTGAAACAATTCTTTTTAACAAAACTTTAATTACTTTTGAAGACTTAAATATGAAACTTTATTTTTGCAATGCTTTATTTGACAATGAATTAACAAGAAATTAATCATTATAACTTTTAAACAGTTACTTTGTAAAAGTTTTCAGCAGATGTAAAAATTTTGCATTTCTTGATATTCTAAAGGTGTAATTATGTGCTCAGAAACAATAGTAAATTGAATTGGTATCAGTTGAATTGTTGGGTTCATATGGTTGATAATCTGCAGTGTAGAGAAAGTTCTAGTAATCGGTTGAATCTTAGGATTAAGCACAAACTTTAATGTTTCTTAAAATTCAATGAAAAATGTTCAATGCACAATTCACAGGAAATCACAAGTAGGAACTTGATTTACACAAGTCAGTCTATCACACAGACTTCCTTAGATATTATGATTTCACATAAAATAAAATTCTCCCACTGGCTAAAAACTCAATGGAATACACAGGCAGAAGCCTAAACTGTTTCTCAGCATACAACAATAAAATATTCACAAATAGTTTTCAAAAAGCGAAAGAACGTCACTTATAATAGCATAATACAAGCTCTGTGGCTCACACTAATGGTTCAGTAACGTTCACTGCAAGTGAAAATTCAAAATTAACTGACTTGGGATGGCTTACTTTTCTGATTATAGTCTCTCCAAGATTTACAGTAATTTCTATGCTATTCCATTTCTAGAACTTTCCTGAATTTTCAGTATTAGATGTACCGGAAAGTAATGCCATTTTTTGGTATGCCTGTATTTTCCTTAGCCAAAACTACTGAAGCTAATAATATGGAATTTGGCACGTATGTGAGTCTTTTAGCGTAAGTGCTAGATTGGACAGCATTTTCCAAAATTCATAACAACTTTTATTTTAAATTTTTACATAATTTTTATTTTAAATTTTACAAATAGGAGTCCTATGCTTAGGCACAGCTTTTTTGTAATTCAATACTTGTTGAAAATTTATTTGTTTGAATTTTATGTAAAAAAAAAAAAAAAAAAGATATTTTTTGGTACACCTCAAAAATAGATTGTGGAATATTAATACTATGGAAGACAGCAGATATTACAGGCCCCATTAATACAAAATGCGCCAAACATTGCTAAGTTAGGCAACTTTCTGCATAATATTGCCAAATTTGGAATAAAAAATAAGTCTTTAAAACTCAACTCAGCTAAGTGATATCACCAATATTTGACAAGAAAACTGCCAACCCTAATGGGAAAACTCCTAGTTAACCATTTTACATGAAACAAAATGGAAAATTATATTGTTTGATGCACAGATTACATTGAGCCTCGGTAAAGTAGATCACCCCGAAAATACATAACAGTATGAAGTAAATTATCACATCATTGGTGTATATAGGTTTCCATTTCGGAGGGGACCGATCCAGTTTTTTTTTTTTTTTTTTTTTTTTTTCCCATCATTGAAATGAAAAACTCTTAATTTTATTTTTAAATTAATAGTAATACAGATAAAACATTCAACAATGTAATGAAAAATTATTTTTTCTGGAGTTATTCGAAATTGGCTAAAGCATCCTAACAAAGTAATAATACGATTTATAACATTCTAAAGATAGTTTATTTTAAATCTTATTGTTACTATAGTTAGTATAACTTTTCAAATAATAGTTTTTAACAACTGTTTTACAATTTTGGAAGGGAGCCCGGTCCCTTTCGGCACCCCCCTTAATACTCCACTGCTGCATATCATAAATAAAATATCCAAAAAATTACACATGTGAAAAAATACTAGAGTATATTAAATTGAATAAAGTACATACCTGTAATTGTATGAATTACACTAACCACATTGAAGCCAGTATTTGGTTTTACAAAGATGAGAGAAAATAAATAACTGAAGGGAATTGAAGCCCATGCATACAAAATGAAGAAAAGAATAGCAGTTCCTACAGAAATCATATACATATAAATATAATGACATGACATGAACATATAACATTTGTCATTTGTAGTTTTATAACTAAGTTAACAATTTGAAGCACTGCAGTTGCACCGTGAAACCACTTTATCTCAGCCTTTCACTGATAGTAGCAATAAAATAGGGTTAAATGGTCCCAACACTGAAAAAGTGCAGTTATTGCCATCGATCCATTGAGCTACCAACAACATGTCAATCAATCAAATAGCTTATCTGGTGCCACAGAGCTAAAGAAGCAGTTGAAATTTGTTGAAATTATCGGGTTGCTCCATAATTCTTTTGTTGAAAGATGGCACCACAATGCTATCTCTAACTAAATTGTAAGGGTTATTATTAATTAATTATTTTTTCAATTATCACTTAATTTATAATATATATTTTTAATAATTATTTTATTTTTATTATTCACCTTCTGTACTCTGAATTAATGATAGTTTTTTATTAAATCTCTATTATAACACCCCCCCCCAACCACCTAAAATGTATCTGTTTTGCTTCTCAAAAAAGGGGGAATTCCTTTGGGGATTTTACGTAAGAGAACTATGATAATTAATGCTACTTACCAATAGCTTCCGAATGAGGAGAGAAGAAAGCATAGTGACTAAAAAAGGCAAATGGAAGGATGAGCAACACTGCAACCACAATACTGATCAATAAATCCCAGACAAACATTGAAAGCCAATATGTAACCGGAGACACGCCAGTCATGAGCTGCAATAACTTGGACTTGGACGCTCTTTCGTGGATGGGGACCAAAACAAAACTGGCAGATAAAAAGGATAAAGCCAGTGGAACAAATATCATCGCCATTGTTTTTCCAGTAGAAGACAGATCATCATATCTAAAATAAGCGTTACCATGGGGAAGAGGACTGTTAGTTAGGGAGATATGTCCCGATTTGTCAACATGTCTCAAAATAGCAGTATTCATTAAATTAAGTGAGATTGGCTCGGCATGATACGGATATCCATTGAACCAAGCAGTAACATTCAGTGTTTCATTGGGTATTTCTCCACTTACACCCACTATCAGTCGTTTGTAATAATCAGCTATATTTTCCCTGCCGTAGTTCAAAATAAATTCTTCTGAATCATTTACATATTTAGCGTTAATACTTTTTTCTTTAAATGCTTCCCGAATTTCACCGGCAATCAACTGAGAATCAAAATTGTAAAAGCCGTCCGTTTTGCCATAAACTTCTTTCACATCCATGTGTAGAGGAGGTTCCGTTGAAGAACTGCTATATTTAGTAGAGTTTATAGTTGCCAAACAGCCACACATAATCAGGAAAGGCAGAATCAGCTGAGTTATCACTACATTCCAATGCCTTTTGGAATAGTGAAATCGTTTCATTATGAGTCCTAAAAACTGATTTCCAAAGTTCTGAAAATTTGGTAATCTATTCAATTCAACATAGATATCTATAAATGAGGAAAGAGAATAAAAATTAGAATGCAACATTAATAAGTAATTCTAGAGAAAAAAAACTGCATTATAAAATTTAAATAATTCAAGCTGTAATAAACATTCATGCTTTTAACATTTAAAAAACAACCATCTACAAGCCACCATTACAAAACAGTCCTCCCCCCCCTTTTTTAACTAACAATTATTATTTACTCATCTCCTTCAAAGTGTGTATGGGGTGTGATGAAGATCACATATTTAACATTAATTGTCCCTGGTTTTCAATTTCTTAGTCTAGTAATATTTTAAATCAAGCATTTTAACTTTAAATTATTTTCTCCTTTTTAACTACACCGGCTTTCAAAATTTTGTATTATGTTTTTTCCATATGTTTAATTTCAATTGACTGCTTATCTATCCGGATTTCATGCTTAAATTATTCTTTCACCCTTTGCTCTTTGTCAATAATAAGTCAGTTACATTTCTTTTGCTTTCCTAGCAGTTAAGAAGCACCCTTTTTCATGCAGAACATTTTCGCTTAATTAATATGCATTTATGCTTCATGTCTTTCTAAACGCGTGCATCACTTTATTTCTTTCATTACCAAATATCAGCATGGACTCACATCAGTTAAATTTTTCCTGAACTAATTTTATATCACATGGGTTTACTGTAATTTGGCTAGTCTTTTATCTTCAATAATTCGGAGCCTAGCGCTTTGTTATGTCTCGCCATTCTCTGTATTGACTAGTAATATTCTGCATTTTTGGGGCGTCCTTAATAATGAATATATTACTCTCATTAGGGCGTTCTTTTAATATGCCAAGTTTAACTTTCTTGCCAACCTCCTGATCATTCTTTGATTGATTTGTTTGTTTGTGTGATTATGGCAGCACTATACTAGAGCGATCTGACAAGGATGGGGGAACCTTGTCAGATCTCGTCAGAGAGTTGGCAGGAGGACTTTTTAAGGGGTTCTAATGCATATTCACGTTACATCTGGAGAAAACGTAGCAAAACTTCAGACCATTAAATTGATCGCCATACGATGGGGCCCGAACCTAGGACCTTCACACTTCACCCAACTACCATTTTCAGTGACATAACCACTGTGCCATGGTGAGGCCCATTCTTTGATTGAATTTGACTTTTGTTAATTAAACCCTCATTGACCATCATGGCTAAAGGTCTCCCAGCCACCACCATCATGCAATAATTAATCGTTTAAGAACTAAAATAAAAGTTTATTTCATCTTTCTACTTGGTGTTTAATATTTGTATCGCAAGGTATTCCTGGATTTATTGCAATTTACTTCAATGCTACTACTACTATATGAAATAGCCTCTTCAAAAGTAAACCTTAATTATTTTAAAATCACCCCAAATAGTGATTCCATCATGGAGGAGTTGCACATTCATCTAAACTTTACTTACTGAATGCCCAAAGCCATACTTGCCATTTCATTTTTGAAAATCTTACAATCTCATGACCTAAGGCACAATAAATAGACTTTCTAAACATTTCTAAATTAGAATGTAAAGGGAAAAGCATGATATATTTACCATGTTTACTCACATAATAGTCGCACTTTTTTGCCCAAATTTCCATGGTGAAAGTCTAGGTGCGACTATTTTGCGGGGGTAAATCTTCTATGTAATATTGTAACTCTAAAGTTATTTTTTTCTGCTTCGAAATGGGAGTGTGACTATTATGCAAGGGCAAATATTATGCAGGTAAACATGGTAGTTTATTCCTTATTTGCTTTCCTAAATATTTCTTTTATAGATAAATATACTGAAAAGCAATTAAAAAAAATATTATGTAGTGTATGGAAAAAAAAAAAAAAAAAAAAAAAAAAAAAAAAAAAACACTTGTTAAGTTTATATCTTGTTTGCGTTCATAAACATTTTTTTTCACTGTTTTCATTCATATCTGAACCTTTCCTTTTTAATAAAGTTTTTCCTTTACAGTTTTTTTTAAGAATTAAAATTTGGGATAGGAGTTAACTTTTATTTTTACAACAATAGAGATTTGAATAAAGGTATGCTAAAGAAATAATATTAATTCTCAAGAGGAATGGAAAAAGATTAAAACTGGGATGCTGGAGATAAACACATAAAATTTTTATTGGGGAAAAAAGGTGAAATTTACCAATCTGATTTAAAAAAACAAACACAAAAAACAGAAACCTGCTGATTTGCAAAATAAACAATCACATGGATCACAAACCTTTCATTTCTGTCTCATCCTCATTCTCAAGAGAAAGCTGTTCTGGTTTCATTTTTAAATCGGCTAGGTTAGAAACACTGAAAAAAACAAAAAAAACAATGTAATACTGTGTAACATTAGTAAATTTTATTAAAATACAGATCTTTGTTGAAAAACTTTAAATGAAATAATTAATTTTTGTAAATATAATGTAATAAAGCTCTACCGTGACAGCTAAGTCACTACACTTGAAGTCCCTGAATCGATATCAGTTCCCAAAGCATGCTTTTATCATTGAAGTGCCAGGCAAATAAACAAACATATGTTAATTCTCAACAGGAATTAACAGAGTTCCACAACATAGACACACAACAGTCCACAACAGGTGGCACATAAAAGTCTGTAACATGTAGCAATCAAAAGGCATTTTTTCCCCACAAATGCAATTAATTGTTCCTTCCTTTTTCGCAGACAATATTTATAATTAAAATGTAAATACAAATGAGCTTTGAAAAAAGCCTTATGTTTCCTGTTCATTCTTTCTCATGATCTAAAAGTTAGAGCCTGATTTAAAGAATCATCATTATTAAGTAATTAATCTTTTCTGCAGTTAATTTCTTTTGACTGAGTCAAAAATAATACCAATTTTGCTGTGCTATGAGAACAACAGAAATTTAAAGATACAAAGTATATATTAAATAGTATGCATGAATGAAGTGTAGTAAATTTATCTATAAAATAGTATAGCTCATATTAAATTGTAACTTCAATTATGAAAACAATCGCACATAAAATTCACCAAACTGCACTGAATTTTAATGTCTCCATCACATCATGTCTCAATCTCATAAATTTATTTATAAAATTGATTATTATGTTCATGCTTATATTTCAATAGCTATTATAATGATAAATATTGTAAGTTGTTTTAATAAATTGAATTATCATTAATGAAATATCTAATTAAATTAGGATTTACAGTCTATAACAAATACAAAATTATATGATTATAATATATTTATTAAATCCAGTCACTTTATGCAATTTCTGCCAGGTTTAAAAGGTTTCTTTTCAATTTTTGCCACTGTCCAGGTAGAAATACCACCTAGGCCACAAAATCACAGATTCTGTTACTAAGCAAACTATTTTAACTACAAATTGGGATATTTGAGTTAACTACAATTATCTGAAATCAGCAATTCTCATTCATTCACAACAACTTTTAGATGTAAACAATGAAATTTTTTTTTTGTTTTGAATTGAGAATTTTTTTTTTAAAGGTTTCTGACCATAATCTCGAAGATGGTCTTATACCCCTGAATATCAGTTTGACATTTATTAATTCCAAATAACATTTATTAACACAACATAAGTACAAACACAGAAGAGGGGGGGGGGGAATGACAACCATGGGTTAACAAGATTCGAACCTGAGACCTCACTGCTTGCAGTGATGGGTGTGCAAAACCCAACAGCCATGAGATCTCCCAATGAAATTTATAGTTGGCAGTTAAATTGCAAAGTGAAATTCAAGATGGCAGTGAATAAATTTTAAATGTGAGTCACCTTGATCAGAGAAATTTCACATTTTCTTTTCGGCATTTTCGATATTTTTTATTTATTTCACAGCAAGTGTTATAAATAGTGCCGAAGTCATCCCAAAATAAAATCACATGAAGTTAAAAAAGTAATAACATGCAAGGCTTAGTTTTAGACAAGATTTAAACAATTCAGCTTAACCCTTTAATGTGCATATTTTTCTAGAAATATCAATAGTTAGTACATCCACTTAAAAAAGTATTCGAGTATGAGAGAAATTTCGTACATTAATTTTGTGAGTAGCTGATCAATTTTTGATAAAAGCATGCAGCTGATAAACATTAGATGTTGGTATTATATAATACATAATCTACTTATTATAAAGAACAACACTTTATAATGAAATCAACATAGGAAAATTGACTTGCATTCGAACTTTTTGAAAGGGTGTTTTGATACGTATCTTTGCATATCTGCAAAATTGCACACTAAAGGGTTAAGGCTACAAATATTTAGATTTTTTCCAAAATGATTCACTTGCATGAAGACAGAAAATAATGACAATACACTCAGAAATGAAATAGAATTTATCAGCTTTTTAATTAGAATTATAAACTCTGCATGTACATGAATAATAAATTTATAAAAATCCATTTTACAGAAAAAAGAATATAAATAACTGAAAATTATTCTACTTAAAAACTAAAGTAATTAGATTTTGAATTCACCTTTGACGCCAGTTATTCCCGAAAATTTGCATATAAAACTTCGTTAAATATTCGAATTTCAATGAGCCTTTTATTCTTTTAATGAATTGTTTTCCCGTATTTATAACACTACAATCACTTGTCATATGAAATACAGTAGTTGCATTACATTTGTTAGGGTAATTTTCTCCATTTTTCAACACTTGATGCCATTATGCTGGCAAAAATACTTTTATGCAAGCAAAATTTCTAACCCTAACAAGTAAAAATCTAGTTATCAATTACAGCCAATGCTGCTTGTGGTTAATTGACAATATCTAAAAACATTCTACAGATGAAAAAAGTTCTTTGTGAATACTGTCTCTTTCTCTCTGAATTATATATATATATATATATATATATATATATATATATATATCAGGTTGTAACGAAAGTTTTCCGCCAAATCTGCTTGAAAAACTAACTTCCAACTCCTTAGATAACTGTTGAGTGGTTAATTACTGATCTTCTTCCACAAGTTCTCGCAGACTGGCCTCATCAACATCAATAGACCAGCCAGAGCCCTCTGCTTCTTAAATGCCACAGTCCTTGTGTTTGAAATTGTGAACTTGTCCTTGTGTTTGAACCTTGTGCTGTGTACCAAACCTGCACAGTGTCACATGATACAACAATAGTACTTAAAGCTGTACACATAATTCGTTGATATTCTGTAGCTGACTTTTTGCAACACAACTGGAAGTAAATGATGGTTCTAATCCTCTAGAGTGATAGTTCCATTGGAGACACCTTGTACTTAATGATAACTACATTTTTTTTACAGATTTCATAGCACAGTGTTATAAAGTAAGTCTCTTTCTTTCAAATGCCAAAAATTGTTTCACAAAATATGAGCAAATACGCCAACGCGAACTGTGTCCTGACGATTTTGGGGTGGCGGAAAACTTTCGTTACAACCCAATATATGTATACATACATATAAAACTCGGCTGTTCGAGCCTCGTCAGGGAGAGACCCCCCCTGAATCTCCCTAATTTTTTAGTTTCATTATTGGAATATTAAAACGATATTAATTGACGATGTCATTTTATTTCGCATCTTTCGTGTATTTTGCCTGGTAACCCTATGTTGAAATTTTTAGGATTGCAACCTACTTATAGAAAAATACATGTGATGCATATTCTACAGCTTACAAAGTATTGTAACAATAGATTAAAGCTGCTGTGAACTAATAGTATTTAAATATATGTAAAATTATGTCACATTTTTATGTCGCTTTTTTGAGACACATTTTTCGGACAATTTTCAATAAAGGGAGTGAGAGATAAAATGACATAGTCATTAATATACATATGTATATACATATATACATACGTATATATATATATATATATATATATATATATATACATATGCATATGTATGTATATAAGTAGGGTAGAGCCCAGAAAATGTGGAGTAAATATCTCTTTTGATATGCCACACAACTGAAACCCTACTATTTTGTTTGATTTTAATTATAATCTACTGTTTGTGGCTCCTGATGATGGTGACAGTGGTTATAATTTCCGTTCCATTCTATTTTCACAATAATTATTGCACTTTATTTAGCTCAGCTTTTATTAATTTTATTATTTTTTCAAATTGTGGTTTCTATTTCTTGCTTCTAGCTGTTATCTTTTTAATGCGAGGTATGTCTTATTTGCAGTATGTTTTGAGTTTTACTTATTAGTTATATCTATATAAATAAAATTAGACTTTTGTCTGTACATTTCTTGGAATTAAAAAATTTTGCGATTTCTATCCGTTTCAAGCACTCGGGAATCCGATGCCACCCTCAAAAAAAAGTTTGTCTGTCTGTCATTCTGTCCGTGACGCTTTTTTTGTTTAAGCATCACGTCAAAACGACTGAAGAGAATGGTATGAAATTGGATGTCATGATAGGTGGTCACTCAACTTAAAACATAGGGGTCGAATTTTTAAAAAATCTTGATTAGATTTTCAGATTTTGCGAAAATCGTTTCAAACTGTGTAAATTTGTGTTCAAGCATCACGTAAAAACGACTGAAGCGAATGATATGAAATTGGGTGTCATGATAGGTGGTCACAGAACTTAAAACATAGGCGTCGAATTTTTAAAAAATCTTCATTGGATTTTGGGATTATGAGAAAATCCTTTCAAACTGCGTAAATTTGTGTTCAAGCATCACGTTAAAACGACTGAAGCGAATGATATGAAATTGGGTGTCATGATAGGTGGTCAATCAACTTAAAACATAGGCGTCGAATTTTTAAAAAATCTTCATTGGATTTTGAGATTTTGCGAAAATCCTTCCAAACTGCGTAAATTTGTGTTCAAGCATCACGTAAAAACGACTGAAGCGAATGATATGAAATTGGGAGTCATGATAGGTGGTCACTCAACTTAAAACATAGGCGTCGAATTTTTAAAAAATCTTCATTGGATTTTGGGATTTTGTGAAAATCCTTTCAAACTGCGTAAATTTGTCTTCAAGCATCACTTAATAACTGCAAAGGTGAAAAAATGATATTTGGTGAAATGATAGTTTAAGGTGAGTAACCACCTATAAGCATCTAATTTTAAAAAATCGATCAAATTTCGAGATTTTGCGAAAATCGTTTCAAAGAGTGAATCTTTGTTCACGCATTACGTAATAACGACTAAAGCGAATGATATGAAATTTGGTCACATGATAGATGGCTGCTCAACAAAAACTATAGGTGTCCAATTTTTTAAACATTTTTATGAGATTTTGTGAAAATTCTCTCAAAATAAGTTTATATTTCTTCAAACATCACGTAATAACGACTCATACCAATGATACGAAATTTAGTGATAGGATAGGTAGTTGCTAATCTTAATTAATAGGCGTTGAATTTTAAAAATATTTTGATTACATTTCGAGATTTTGTGAAAATTGTTTCAAAATGCTGAAATTTTGTTCCAGCATCACGAAATAAAGACTGCAGGGAATGAAACGAAATTGGGTGACAGGATAGGTTGTCACTCAACTTAAATTCTAGGCTTCCAATTTTTCAAAAATATTGATTAGATTTTGAGATTTTGCAAAATTATTTCAATATGCGTAAATATTCGTTCGCGCGTCACATAGTTACGACTAAAGCGAATGAAATGATATTACTTAATTACTCTCTAACCTGTAATATTTTAACAATACATAAAAATTATAAATTCGCTTTCTTTACTTTGGCAACATACTACATCCACTCTTTGTACTCCTACAATGCTGACAAAAGTTCTTGCTTTTTGGAAATTTGCATTCCCTAACCCGTCAAGGACGGGTACTTCAGCTAGTATATATATACATATATATATATACATATATAAATATGCATATATATATATATATACATATATAAATATATAAATATACATACATACATACATATACATATATATGTAATAATAAAATAAACTTTTCTAATCTAACCTAATTTAATTTAATGTTATTTGAAAAAGCTTCTTTAATCTTTTACTCTTACTGTAAAGTTTGTTTCTCGGCCATACAAACATTACGCTCGGAGACGTTTTTTGAAGTTCCACAAGGAGAAAATTGTTGATTCAGAAATATCTTCAGTTTTCTGTGGTTTTTGTTACTACGTGCTTTTAGAACTCCTGGGTAAGCAGGTGTTTCTCATGTCTTGATTGACAAGCTAGTTAACTCATTACGTTTGAGAGTAACGCCTTCGCGATCGTGCTGCGCCCTGCCAGCAGGTGTAGTAACTAAAGAGTATTTAAGCAAGAGCATGGAAATTTCGGGGGCCTTAGCTTAGCTTAGCTTAGTTTTTTGAGGAGTTTAGAACATTAGATTTTGCAGGAGCTTTGAGCTTTAGCCTTTAGACTGCGATGTACGAAGATAGTCCCGGAGCTAAAAGGTCGCCGGCCTGACTCCTGCCCTCTGTCTGAACTTTGAAATAAACTAGTCAACCTAGAACCCCAAGGGAGTTGTGCCTATCATTTCAACAAGGAATGGCGTAAGGCCATTCCTTACATATATACATATGTATGTGTGCATATGTATATATATATATATATATATATACATGCACACACACACACACACACACACACACACACACACACACACACACACACACACACACAGAGAGAGAGAGAGAGATACCAAGAGATTATTTTTATCCATTTTTTACATACTTCAAAAAGACATCTTCCATTGTTGTAACAGTTACACCACAGGAATTAACACCAAGTAATCTTTTCTTCTGTTCTATCTCTTCAAACATTTCTCCGAATTTTGAATGTGTATTTGACATGAGATTGAATGTTGCTTCTCTTTCATACTCATTCACTAAAGTAGCAGCAGGAATGTACTTGGCCAAAAGATTTCTAACAGCCTCCATGTCAAATTTATCTTCTTTCACCAAATGAAGGTGATAACCGGTCCCTGAAACATAAAATACAAGTTGAAATAAACCTTAGTTTTCTTTTTAAGTACCTAGTCATGGTTTAAATCAATACACAATTTAACCAAGGCTCTTATTATAGTCAGAGAACAAAATTTAAGGACTTTTTAAGGCCCTTTCAAATTTTTTAAGGCTGATAAGCTGTTCCAAAACTTTGACAAATATGCTGTGGAATATTTGTCCAAAGCATGAGGAGATGTAATTTGTGAGGTTAAATAAATAAATAAACAGATAATGGTTAACTTTAGAGAATAACTAATTTCAGCTCTAACATAAGTATTTACTGAAATTTATTATTCATCCATTTTTATTTTTTATTTTTTTTGTGTATTACATTCTAAATTAGTAATTAAGGAAGCAAATAAAATGCCAATGTGTTCAACCACATATTGTTATATGAACTGAAGTTTGTAACCTACATTAGGCTTTAATTTAAAATGAGCATGCTTTTAGTGTAAGAAAAATGGTTTTGATTATAGAACACACATCGTGTTGTTTGTTTTACTTAAAATTAATAGTATTTCTTTTCAGCATGCAAGGCCGATTGAACTAGGGTTTTGAACACAATGCTTTAGACTGAAGTATTTTTTAAATCTATATGATCTTTTACCTTAGCCAGCTAAAATTTTAATTTGAGATATTTTAATTTAGATATTTGTTTCAATATAAGATTTTATGTATCACTTTTAGAGAAAATTCGGATTTGTACTGCAACAGATTGCAACAATGCCCTTTTTTCTGACTATGTAGCACCTTTTTCTGTAAATTCACCCTTTAAAAAAAAAGTGAATGGTGGTCATATTACTAAATATTGCACATTTACCTTCAATAGTTTTATAAGCTTTAAAAAAATTAGGATAATTCCTATAATTTTTTATGTTTATTTATAATTTATTTTTCTAATTATACAATTTCATATTTATTTAACCCCTTAAGCCTCGCTCCTATCAAACTCGCGGGCTAAGCTTTCTTCTTCTATTTCTCGTGCCCGTCATATTGCTGGACAATAGTGTTCAAATGTATAGAAGATAAGAGCATTTTAATTCTCATGCACAGATTTGTTTTATATCTCACTTTATACAACAGATGACAACACTAGACTATTTTTAACTGAGATATTTTATTTTCAAATTGATAGTAGTGTTCCGTATTTGTAATGTACACCCTTGGCCATTGAGCACCTTCCTTGGTGCACTTTCTCATCACGCCATTTTGGCAACCCTTCTTCCTGCCAATGTTTTTTCTTTCTCTCTTTACCATGCAAAAACACGCTTCAAATAAGTGCTTTATTTTATAGTTCATTTGCCTTTTTTAATTAACGTAACCTCTACATAGGTAGCACAACTCAAATACATGTATTTGTGCACTCTTAGCTCCCTTTTTTACTTACGTTGAAAGAAAACTTCAGAAATATTTATTTATTTTATGAAGTAAGTTTCATAAAATTCTCCTTTAGTGTTTAAAACACATATTTTTAAGGCTTCCCTGCTTAATACAAAACACACAATCAGTCACAATAACCCTGAATGTTGGCTTTTCCTAGAAATTTTACCCCCCCCCCCCCTTTTCATGCTAAAAGAAATGTCCAAAACTTTAAAATGAATACATATATTGTATATGCACTTATTTTTATACAATTTTCTGGAATTAAAAATACAGGCACTTTTATGAATATTTTCTTGAAAATAATATGACCGTTAAGGAGTTAATGTGTAATTTCTAAAACAAGGACTGAAATTGTAATGTAATTAAGTAATTTTGTGTAATCATGGCAAAGTGCCCCCTACCCTTTCTTCATGCTTCAAAAACTTAATGGGGTGAGAACTTTTAGAACCTAGCATAGGCCACTGATACATACAATACTGTAACCTGCAGTTAGTACTTTGAGCAAAGTAGTAACATCTTTTATATTTTCAATACAGTTAACAAACCAATTTTACCAAATTTTTTCTTAAGAAATAATGGCGATCCACAGCACTGAATTTCTCCATCAGCCATGATAGCAATTCTATCTCCTAAAATATCAGCTTCTTCCATGTAATGAGTAGTGAGGACAATGGTGCAATTATGCCTCAAACATAGCAAAGTGTCCCAAACACTTCTCCGAGCTTCTACATCCATGCCTGATGTTGGTTCATCTAAGAATAATACCTTTAAAATAAAGAAATGATTTTTTTTTATCATCAAAAATTAAATAATCTACAAAATAAACAAAGAAAAAATAACAAGCACTGACAATTACCACATATTGTAAATACTTAAAACAAAAGACGATGATAAAATAACAGTGGCATATTTTAGAAAAATCAATATTTATACACTGATGACATCATATGAAAGCGGAAATGATCAGTAAATACTGGTATCCACTTGAATTTGTCAGCTTGTGTCAGTACATTACTCATTGCGGATGACCAAATAATAATTCAGACAAATAAAGATGACCTTCAAAGATCCACAGACATCCTTCATAAAATATGCCAACACTATAATATGAAAATCTCAATTTCAAAAATAAAAACAATGGAATTTAAAGGCAAATCACTGGTCACATTATCGATCAAATGCAACACTTCACGTATTCAGGTTGTGACATCACCCTTGACTATGATAATGATAAACTAAATAAGCTACACAAATTCCAACACATCTCTGGCACTCTTAAGAACCTTAAAGGGGAAAGCAAGAAGAGAAATCAGGGTTCGTACTCATTTTTCAAAACGAAATTCTGAGTTTTCCAGGTGATTTTTCAAGAATTTTCAGGTATCCACAAAAAATAAACATGATAAGTACTGAGTAGCTACTTTATAATGACCCATTCTAAGGCAATGAAATTTTGATAGCGAATTATAATAATCAAAATTATGCTCCCCCCCCTCCATTATAGCATAAACAATTGATTACATTTATACCAAGTATAGTTTCATATTCAAGTTGACCTATAAAAGATCAGGAATTATATGAGATTTACAGGAGAAAAAAAAAAAAAAAATTCAGGACCACTTCACTGATTGATAGAGTACACAAGGCTATTGGTAAAGGTTTTCATATTCTTTAGATCTAAGTAAAACCCAACAATATATTTAACATTATAGAAACACACATTCTACATGGTATTCTAGCAAATATCAGTAGCGTTCGCATACACATGATAAAAATATTACAAAATCTAACTTTGTGCACAGTACACAACACGAAGAATAGCGCCTTCTTAATTCAACCTACTGAGATATGGGAGCAACCACAGGTAAATGCTCAGAACAGCAGAGACAAAATGAAGCAAGTGTGCCATTCATCTTAAGCAGTCTTAAGTGATAGATGATTCATCTTGTACAGATCCATTTTTGATTGCGAGTGTGCATCATTATGGAAGTAGCTGGCCATTGAATAGGGTTAAGGCTGTGGAAATAAAGAGAATGAGGGGGTAAATTTTCTTAAAATTCCAGAGTTGAAGCTGGATTTCCCAGGTTTTTAAAGGAAAATTACATATTTCCCCCATAAGATTTCCCTGAGTTTTAAGAGCTAATTTTCAATTCCCTGAGTTTTCCCTGTTTCCTTGAGGGTGTACGAACCCTGGAAATGCAACTGAAGTTTTTATAGGGTTATGGCAGTTCCCACTGTATTATGGTTCATGGACTTTAGGCACAAGACATGGACTTTAGGCACAAGATATAAGCAGAATCCAGGTAGCAGAAATGAGATACCTACAATTTGTAAAAGGCTGCACAATTTTAGATAAATAAGAAATAAAAATATAAGGAGAGAATTAAAAAATATTCAGCCTATCTGAAAAAATCCAGGAATATCGTACAGGATGGAAAAATCATGTCCAGCATATGAAACGCGGGAGACTACCCAGAGCTGCCTTGTACTACAAACATAGGAGGCAGGTGAAACCTTGGCACACCGAGAAAATGACGGTTGGACCTGCTTAATCTGCTTAATCCGTGACAATGATGATGATGATGAAAAGGGAGAATAAATCTTAAAGCAACACTGCTCTTGAAGATGATTGAATACAGACATATTCTACACATTTTTAAGTATTTGTGACAGGTTTGCATATATCATCCAAATTATATCACAAGTATCATCCAAATTAAAAAACTCCAAATTGATCGGCTTTATTTCTGAGAGAAATTTAACTATTGTTTGCATCTTTTCTTTTCACTGAGGGAACAACAATACTACTTGCATTTACTATAGTATAAGTAAAACACATTCATCAACGTTAAAAACATCTTGCTGAACATTTAAATATCATTTAAGTTTCATAGACTGCAACACTGCCCTTGAAGATGATTGAATACAGACATATTCTACACATTTTTAAGTATTTATGACAGGTTTGCAACACTGCCTCTTATCTGGAAACCAGTTTCCGGAATCATTTTTCAATCAACTAAATTCCTTCTTTTTTTTTTTTTTTTTTTTTCTCCAAAAGAAACCTTTATTTATCGGCATTTAGAAGTTTAAGTTTTTTGAAACAATGAAGAAAAATTTCTAATTCAAGATGCAATGAAGTTACCAAAGAGTTAATCAGAGGCATGGAATTGACAAATGACATATTATATGGCTGTGTATAAAATTCAAGAACTATTTATGAAACAAAAGTCCAATTTTAAAGCAAAAATTGATCAAATGGTTAAAAAAAGTAATAATAATAATAAAATTTTTAAAAAATAAAAAAATGGTACTGTAATGAGTTTTCTTCATTTCTTGGGTTTTTGTGCAAGTAATCACGTAAGGTGCTGTATTTATTTATTTTAGTGTGTGTGACTAAGTTTTCGAGAAGTTATCACAGATTTACAATTTCTTCTCTAAATATGATAAGTATTTATCTTCATCTTATCAAGAGTTTCCTTATATCATTTTTCTAATATATTAACAATTAATGCTTAATTATAATAAAAAATAGAGTAACATATAAGCTGCCAATCAAATTAGTGGATGCTGTGTTAATGCCCAATCTATTAACCAGAAAATTCAGTTATTTAGAACACAGCTGGTCCCGACCATTCTGGATAACAGGTTCTATACTGTATAACAATCAATTTTTATTATGTTACAGCTTATTTATTCACTCTTACTGTAAGTACAGCTCAAAACAAAATTCACATAATGATTCACGAAGCTTTCAGCATACTTACTTTCGAGCCTCCAATTACAGCTATTCCAAGACTTAACTTTCGTTTCATTCCACCAGACAAATTTTTTGCCAATTCAGTCTTCTTGTCAGCCAGATATAATAACTCTAAGACAGAATCTGTTTCTTGATTGAGTTGTTTCCAGTCTACACCTTTGAGCTGTAAAATAGCATTTAAAAGATTTTAACTCTCCCTAGCAAAAGAAAACTTAAAAAAAAAAAAAAAAAAAAAAAAAAAAAAAAAAAAAAAAACTGTAAAAGGATAAAGTATTTCAGTCTTATTTTTATCACACATAATTAGAGTTGCCAGATTTTGCTCAATGAGGAAAAAAAAAAAAGAAGAATAGTCAAAGAATTCAAAAAATCTTCTGGATAGTTATTGTTTTCATTGTCACCCATGGGCATCGACAGCATAGGGCACGAGTGCCCTATGCTGTGGCACCCTATGCAGTGGGGCACCCTATATACTGCACGTGCCCCCCACAGTGAGGCACCACTGCATAGGGTGCATGCTGTGGCACCCTATGTAGTGGGGCACTCGTGCCCTCCTGTATTTTGTATGCTGTTTATTCCATGCTTTTTTTGTTCTTTCCAACATGGTAGCCAAATGTTGAAGTAATCTTCTCTCCCTCCTGGAAAATATTCTGCCAATGAGTTTATTGTCATCATGGCAATTTATTTTATCGTAGCTATGATATGTTTCCTGTTCACCAGGTATTTGATTAAGTATATCAGTATTAATAAAAGTGCAATTATCATTTTTAGGTGCTAAAATAACTGACTTCAATATGTTAGAGAATATGGTTTTGGAAATATTTCCATACACCCAATAACATCATTTTCATCTCCATTAAAAAACTTTCTTTTTTCTCTAAGCATGTAGTTTCTCACAAAAGTCATGAAAAAAGTTCCAATTCAAAAAATTAGAATGTCCGCACTATAGCTCTCATCAGACTAAAGAAAGTAATATAGCCTTATTTTACTTTATTTTGTCCTATAACAACTATTTTTTAATAGTTTTGTTTATTATTACATTTTCATTTACAGGGTTTCTACAGATTTCACAGCTTTTGCTTCCCTGACTTTCCCCTGACATCTATCATGCTCTTCCCTGACTTTATCCAGCGTGCTTTCCTGAATTTTGAGCTTCTATTTTTAACATTATATCCTTTAATTAATAACTTTTTATATATTTTGTCCCCTTTTTTACAAATAATAATAATAAAATTAATATATACAAGAATCTTATTTGACATCACTGGATTCTAACAAAAACCATGTTTGTTAATAATTTAGGATAAAATTAAGCATATTTCAACTGCACAAGATATGCTCATAAAGAACACACTTTAAAACTATTTATAAGGTTAAATGAGAAGATGAAAACATATACAGAAGATAAAACAATTTCTATACTTAGGTTCAAACAGCAAATATTTTCTTGATTTTACCGCAAAATTGAATTTTTTTTGCATTTCCCTGACTTTTCTTCAATTTCTGCTAATTTCATTTGTTTTTTCCCCCAAATCCCCGACTTTCCTGACTAAAACTCATTTCCCTGACTTTCCAGGTCTGTAGAAACCCTGATTTAGCAGTAGAAATTAGAAGCAATCAAAAGTTTGTTCAGTGAACTGGATGCACGTGCTATGAATTTGTGCTTGTTTGCACAAAAAATAACGTTGCAATGCATTTTTAAAAACTCAAAATTATTTCTATAATGGTCTTATTTTTATATTAAATGCATATTTATACAAAAACTACAAAATTTTCTTTTTATAACACATGCCTACAAAATTTTTTCTCTCTATTCTAAAATAAAGTAACAGCTGCTGTCACTGTAGCCATCAAGAGCTTGTTCGGCTATCTCCTCCTAAACCGTGGGGATATGAGTTTTGACTAAGGTATCCACAGATTTGGAAAATTCCGAGGAACCTGATAAGCTGACTAAAATTTCGAAAATCGAATTATTTTGAAGATATTAATAAAAAACAGAAAATATAAACATAGTGGTTGCCAGGTTTGGCATAAAATCATTCATTCCTTTGCAACAAAGCAATTCCAAGTATGTAGAGTCGCGTGAAATTGACAAACATGCAATAGAATGACACCCATTTTATGCCAAATTAAAAAGTATATGAAATATAAATAACTCAAAATGTGTTACACAAAGTTGACAATTTTCAAATAGTGAGATTCGCTTAGACAACAGGAGTTTAGAAAAGTGGTTCTTTGTTTTTCCAAAACAGAATAACTAATTCTAACTGACTTTTAAAGCGCCATCTTGGTATTAGGTAGGATCTGGCAAAATGGTATCTTTCCAAGCAGGGTGAATCTAAACTGTGAGTTCCAAAATGTTTGAACCCAGCATCTTGAAAATGAAAAATAATTAAAATGCAAATTATTTTAAAGGCCGTTTGGTCCAACTGGAGTATTTGCTACCAATAGAAATATTGGATGGCGTTAACTATGCCATTATAGCAGTTATAGTACACTTTGGATATTTGTCACCTCGACAAGATGATATAATTCGCGGTGATAAATACACCAATCTGCAAAGGATTATGCATATGAATATATGGATAACAGTTTTCCCGGTAACCTTACATGAGCAGTAATTATCATTTATGAGCATGTGTCAATTGCCAAATAATGAAAAGTCTCCATGGGTGGCAAGCTCTAATAGCTGTTCCACAGTTTTTATCAAAGAAAAAATATGAAGTACTGTTTTCTTAGAACTAATTATTAACTATAGATATACGCAAGTCGCCAAATTATGAAAAATTGCCATAAAAGGCTAATATGCGAGGTGTTCCATGAGTTTAACATAATTAAAATAGTGTGAAGTTTAAATTTTTATATTCCAAGGAACATCCAAGAACCAAGCAATGTGTAGCTCGGTAACATTCTATCTGATCCAACCTTTGGGTTTTGTTCGTTGAAATTATGCCTTTTTTACGAATAAGCCTTATTAGGGGCCGAATGCCTCATATGAAAGCAAGCATAGCGAGTCTAGTGGCTTTGGCCCCTATTCTTATAAAAATTTTCTGGGAATTTTATTCACTTTGTCTTTGCCTTTGTATTTTGACACAGTGAATTTAAATCTACCAGAAATTTTTATCCATCGGCTTTTATTTGTTATATACAGCTTCTTTGTATTTTATGTGAGGTTAGGCACACATTGATGAATTTAAAACAGTGTTGATATCAGTTAAGATAAAATTATTGCGATGTCTACATGAAGGAGATGTTGTTTAAATGATCCACAGTGTTTTTGTTTTATTTGTGGTGAGTATGTCTTTAAAAATTATAAAAAATCAATTACAGACATCGTAAAAACTGCTTATACGAGCTATTTTAAAGTACAAATGCATAATTTGGAGAAGCCGTGGGTGCCAAAAACTGTTTGTCAAAATTCTGTTGCTACTTTGAGACAATGGCACATTTGAAAAGAAGTTCCCCGAAGCTTAAAACCCCATGATCTGGCAAGAACCTAAAAACCAAAATGATGATTGTTATTTTTGCCTTGTTAATGTGAACGGTATTAATTCAAGTAATCACAATAAATGGATTTACCCTAATTTATCATCTGTCAAATGACTAACTTCGCTATCTAGTGCAGTCCAAGAGCCTATACAACCAGTTTTACCATCAACATCTGCAGAAGCATCTTGTCAAATCAAAACAGATGATGTAATAAACAAAGATAAGTCAAATGATCCTGATTTTATATCTAATATCACAATCAAAGAATTCTTTGTCCAAAATGAGTTGAATGACTTGATAAGAGGCCTTTATTTGACAAAAGAACAGTCAATTATTCGCCTCTAGACTGAAGGAAAAAATTACTTGCACTCAATACTAAAATCACTATATACCGTATGTGCAAAAAGGATTTGTTACAATATTTTTCCCAACAAAGTGACTAAGTGTTTTGTCAAAATGTCAAAGCTTTAATGAATAACATAGGTTTACAACAGTATAATCCACATGATTGGTGACTTTCAGCAGCCAAAGAAGTTTGAAATGTGTGTTGTTGCACAATGGCAATAAATTTGGTTCTATCCCAATTGAATATTCCAGAACATTAAAAGAAACTTATGAAAATATTTCTACTGTTATAGAAAAAATTTAGTACCATGAACATAACTGGCAAATATGTGTAGATTTCAATGATAAATTTTATTTTAGGGCAGCAAAGTAGATTCACAAAGTATTCTGTTTTATTTGTCTTTGGAACAGCAGAGATAGAAAACATCATTGAACTCGGAAAGAATGGGCTTCTAAAGAAAAATTAGTCCCGGGAAAGCAGAGTATAAAATATTCTTCTCTTGTTAGCAGAGATCGCATTATTTTGCCACCACTACATATAAAACTTGGTATAATGAAAAAATTTGTTGACATACGACTGCTAGTTAATGGTGAAAATTTTGTTAAAACAATGAATAAAATTGAGTCCAAAGCATGGAAACCGATTGTGTCAATAATGAAAAACTTTCTGGGTAATACTAAAGCACCAAATTACCAAGACTTAGTCCAACATATGTTATCATATCTGAAAGATCTTGGTTGTACCATGAGTGTAAAACTTCATTATTTGAACTCTTATTCAGACCATTTTCCTAAAAAAATTTTGGACACTTTAGTGATGAACAAACAAGGAGAAAGATTCCATCAAGAAATTCATACCATGGAGGAATGATATAAGGACAGATGGGACGTGCATATGACGGCAGATTACTGCTGGAGTTTGAAACGTGATCTACTAAAAGCACTTCATTCCAGAAAATCATTAAAAAGATCATTTTTAAATGTGTTGATTTGAATGTGAGTTTTGAATGTGAATTATTTTTATGGTAATTTTTTTATGTTTTTCTTTAAAGTTACACAGATGCCATATCCTGAAAACTAAAGCTGGTGGAAGAAAATGGTTTTTATTTTCAGAGTCAGAATGCCAAATAACTACAGAAAAGCAACTTAACTTTCTGGAAAAAAAAATTTGTAGATAAACGTTATGGAAAAATAAGAGTAACTAATTGGTTGCAGTATGAACTGTAAAGTTAAGACTTCCTTTGTGTTAAATTTTACATCTGCATGCAATTATTTCTCTGGAATGTTATCAGCACATATATATATATATACACTTTCCTCTGTTGTATGTAGTTATGTACAGCTTTAAATTAAAACTGATACTCACAGCAGCATACAATTTAAGATGTTCTTCAACGGTCAATGTGTCATATAACACATTGTGCTGAGGACATAAACCAAGAGACTGCCGAGCTTTAGCAGTTTGAGAGAAAATGTCCCATCCGTTTATAGAGGCAGTACCACTGGATGGTGAAAATAAACCTGAAATATTGAGAGTAAAATTAAATAAACAAACTCAAGATTTTTAACACTTTACTTTAAATAAACAGCAAAATTCAAATCACCAACAAGATCAAGCATATACTTCAAACAAATTAAATATAATCAGGGATCGATGGAGATGAAATCTGGGTTCTTTTTGCGATTCTTTCACAAATTTATAATAAATTAAAATGGCCTTTTCACAAAATTACAATTGATTAAAATGGCCCTTTCACTGGCATTTTACTTAACATTTAAATTCGTTTAGTGAATTATTTTAACAAAAAAAAAAGTGATTTTTATAAACATTAGTCTGAGAATTCACAAAAATAGATATTGAAATTCGCAAAAATAAATACTGAAATTCACAAAAACGAACAGTTTTCACAAAAATGGGACCGTGGAAAAAATTTCTGGATTGACCAATGGTCTTATAAGCAGATTTCTAACTTAAGGTGGGGGAAGCGCTATAGTTGTGAAGAGATTGCTCCTCTTTACCTATGATAGTTATCATAATATACTGATTTTCTCTAATTTTTCATAATATGTTACATCTCTCTAGCAGTATCAAAGATCACACTAATTAACATTAAGGGTGGAGTAAAGTACGGGGCTTTGCCAGTAATTTGAACTTCTGTGCTCAAGGCATTCCAATAATCAGAACAGATGGGAAGGGTGCAGGAAATCAAGAACTAAGCATTTGAAGGGGAAAATTACTGAAGTTGAGGAAAGACAGAAGGTTTCATATGAAAGAATATGACTAGCTGAGACAATATAAATCTTGAGAAAATACATTTGGTTGAATATATTCAAGTACATATGCAAACTTTACTTCTGTTATTTTCCCTCATTGAAATGCATAGCGATGGGATAATTCAACCATTTTAAGAATTGAGTTATTATTCAGTTATATTGGAACTCATTCACTCTAAACAACTATACCAGAAAATACTTTATATGAGGGTAAAAGCAGTAAAGAAAATTTATTGAAATGCATAGCGATGGGATAATTCAACAATTTTAAGAATTGAGTTATTATTCAGTTATATTGGAACTCATTCACTCTAAACAACTATACCAGAAAATACTTTATATGAGGGAAAAAGCAGTAAAGAAAATTTTGGATAAATAAATTAAAAATACCTAATGATATTTTTAAACAGAAAAATTAGCATTATATAGGCTGTAACATGTTTTAATTCTTTATCTATTAAGAGATAAGTGGGCAATGTAAATTGAAAAAAATGTTCAAAATAAGGTAGGAAATAAGACTACATTATGAAAAAAATTCCTCTTGTTAATTTTCAAAAAGTTAGCTTTTTTGATTTGCATACGATCTCCATACAAAAAAATCTGATGTGGACCAGTGGCGTATACAAGGGGTGGGTTTGGGGGTTTAACCCCCCCCCCCCACCTTGTCAAAATAATTTTAACAAAATCTCCATAAATTTTGAAGTTTTAGCTTAAATATTGCACATTTTAACAGAACCTTATGTCTATAACCCACCCCTTGAAGGAAGTCTGCATACACCACTGATGTGGACAACACATGACTTCCTAGCCCGTCTATTAAACCAAAAATATTTTTGACGCACTTCATCTAAACTTATTTTGTTTGAAAGAGATAAAATACTGCAGTAATACTAAGGTTTAGCGATTTCTAGCCAAATATTTCCAATATTGCCAAGCTGAATTCAATTTCAAAGATTTGATTTTGATACTTAATTGGGCAATATTTCACCGAAAGCCAACAAGCTTGAGATAGTTTACGATATTTTGGGGATAGCCAAAGTAGTCATTGACCACAGACTTTCAATCAATTGAACATATCCATACACCTTAATGTATTTAAAGTCAGTTGGATGAACCTGTAAATGAATTACGCAGTTGATTGCAATGGAAAAAGAGATTCACAGTTAGATGTTACAGTAGTTCTAAATACAAAATTCCAACATTCTATGGTTAAATTTTAGTGTTGTGCGAAATACAAAATTTTTTTTGACTCCAAATTTGGCGATATTTCTGCAAAAGTTGCCAAGGTTGATGACATATGATGAAATTTTTGGGCATGGACTAAACAATGACTGACTACTGACGTAATATATTAAAGATGTCCGTAGATATTAATGTATTGAAATTCTTTTGATGGGTCCTGTAAATAAACTCTTCCAGTAGATTGGAACCAAAAATCGAGATGCACAACTAGATGTTACAACACTCTTAAATATGAAACTTCAATATTCTATGACTAATAGTTTTTGAAATATGGGAATTAAATACATGCACATGTACACCAAAAGTCGCCAAGCTTGGCAACTTTCAGCATAATTTTTGAAGGAGGCACGTGACTGCGGTTGGACTTAACTATATGGTAGGACGGTATTGTGCTTGAAATGGATGAATGTCACTAAAACTGCCATTGACTGTGATGTGTTGCAAATCTTTTGAGTGTTTCTGTAGCAGAACTATAAATGATAAAGATTCTATTTTTGATGAAGAAATTCATTTTGTAACCTAACAAAATATATCATTTTTGAGTTGTTTGGAATGGCTTAATCCCTCTAAATACATTTTAATGAATTTCTGTCCATTGAGCATAATGTATTTAAAATCTTTTGGGTGACCTTGTACATAAACTAACCAGTCGATTGGGACCAAAAGGCAAGGTGCCCTACTAGATGTTACAGCAATCCTAAATATTAAGTTTCAACATTCTATGACCAATAATTTTTGAGATATGCGAGTTACATATGTACGTAAGTAGCACGGCAGTGAAAAACTGGTCAATATGGTCTGTTCATGCATTTATATGAATGGGCATGCTAGAGTACAATGAGATACATCGCAAAAATTCTTAAAAGTGAATTTAGAGGTAGTCAAAATTGTCTTTTTCGTAGAAATCTGGCTCCCAAAATTTTTCGCAGTCACATACAAGGAAGTAATGTAAT
Organism: Cheiracanthium punctorium; assembly: GCA_038373885.1. Classification (NCBI taxonomy): domain Eukaryota; kingdom Metazoa; phylum Arthropoda; class Arachnida; order Araneae; family Cheiracanthiidae; genus Cheiracanthium; species Cheiracanthium punctorium. The sequence continues at coordinate 410,083 of JAWZYV010012596.1, read as the reverse complement.
CCAAAAAGCATGTTACCACCTTTTTTTTCACTCCAGCAATAAGCATTTACAGTCAAATTTATGAATGTACCCAGATCATCTTTTTATAAAGATATTTCTGAGATGTTTTATGATGAAAGGCTAACATTTTGTACACCACCTCAAAAGTGTATGGGGCACATTTTACTAAATGGGGATTTTTTTTGTACGAAGGTCGTATACAAATTTAAAAAGTGTCAATTTCTGAAAATTAACAACAGGAATTTTTCCTTAACATAGTCTTTTTTTCATACCTTATTTTGAACATGTTTTTTCAATTGACACATTGCCCACTTATCTCTAATACATAAAGAATTGAAGCATGTTACCACTTTTTTGAGACACCCTGTATACATGTGTGTGTGTCTGTTGTTATGTCATTTTAAATCTTTTAATAAATTTTTTGTTTAATACAATGTAGGACTGAATGCTTAACTGGTAAAAATTATAAAAATGTTATATGAGACAAACAAACATACCAGTAAGAATATTAATAGTGGTTGTCTTTCCAGCTCCATTATGACCAAGCAATGCAGTAATCTGACCAGTGTAGATGTTTAGAGATACATTATTAACAGCAACTTTAGTCTGTAATCCACTTCTAAAAGTCTACAATGCACAAAATCAAGAAACACATAATTAAAAATACAACTCATTACTTTAATTTTTTGAATGCTAAAACTATAGACAAAATTTTATAAAAGTTTTACATTTATAAAGAAAAACCATGACTTCTGTCTGCTAGTTATTGATATGTTGAACAGTTATAGCCAACAGCAATACCAAGATTTAAAAAAAAAGATTTAAACAAAAATTCTGACCCCTCCTCTCTCTTTTTATTATTATTATTATTATTATTCCTGCCAAGATTAAATATATTAGCATTTCAATACATCCATGATTGATCAAAATGTTGAGATTCAATAAAATAAGTTATTTTTAATTTGTATTTAAGAAATCTTAAGAGACCCATAATAAACAGAGATATTCAGAATTTTGAGAGTTCTTAACAGTTTCTTTTCACCTAGTACAGGTATTGGCTCTAAGGTGAAGCAACATCTAGTAATTAGCAAAGTAGAGCTATCACATATCTGACAAACAATAAATGGATATTTGTTCAGGCTCAGAGAAAAATCTAATAGCAAATAAAATTGAACAAATAAATAAATAAACCAAATTATAATAACTGTAACTATGCACACCAGAGGGAAGCACTGCAAATATGTACAACAGAGGGTGCCATAAACGTAATGTTGCATTTTTACATGCATAAAGATTGAAGAGAGTTGTTAGAGCATGAGAAAAGGAAGTGCCAAACAACAATCGTTTCAGCTGAACACAGATACGAGTGCACCTGGAAATCTTATCGCAAGAGCACTGTGGCACTTTTTAAAATATAATACTACTAGTTGCCAAGGTGGCTAGCTTTGCTGCCTCATACCTTACTGTTCTGTGCACTTAGTATAGTGTTGGCTAAATTATTGGACTCATTTCAACAAAAACCATGCTTCTTTGTTTTAACTGTATTTGTCATTAAATTTCTTAAGGTTGGGTTGCTACCAATTTTGGGTGTCATCACAAAAGCTGATGGTAACTATGCAAAAGTACTGACATTGCAAAATGTATGAAAAGACATAACTAGTGCCACTAGTGTCTTTTAGAATTTGTCTGGTGAAAGCAATATCCCTAAAATAAACTGTTTTTAAGAATGTTGATAGACATTGTAAATTTCATGCCTTCTCTGTAGATTTGTGTTTTGCCTATCTTTATAATTAATAAAATACGCTAAAATATGCCAAGGATAGCAACCTTGTATCAACTTCTTAAATTTACTTTATTACTTCATTTATTTTTATGGCAACAGGTGCAAATAATTTAATTTGGCAGAGTTGATGAGTGGGGCTGTCAAAACCATAGGGAATAAATAGGTAGAGTGAGCATAGTTTCATTACCTTGGGGGGAAATTTGAAGAAAAAGACCCTGTAGCAGTAAAGAGGAGAGAAAGTTCCATATTTGGCTAGCTATCCCTTTGTACTATATTTTGCAATGGAAATATTAAATGCTCCCTGTTTTCTCTTGTCGCAACTCTACAATTTTGCTTTATCATTAAATTACTATTGGCATAGTAATTCAGTTTTGACATTAAAATTAACAAATCCCTTGGAAGTTTAATGCAGTAATGAATCAGTAATTTATAACTACATATGTATTTATTATTTATCATTCCCAATTTGAAAAAATGAATTTCACATTATTATTTATGCAATTTTTACAATATCAGAAAGAGATGAATGGTATTATGTGGAACACTGCTTTTATTAATGTAGTTACAAAACCTCGTTACACTATATAGTGAGAAAAATGCACAATCACTTCACTCCCATTGAAAACTATTGTGAACCTTGACGAAATCAACTGCTACCATCCACTCGCCATGTGACAGGTATGAAGGCTTCACTTAAGGGTTGACTTTCCTATCTCTACCTATTTTTTCTCTATGTTCAAAACAGAAAAGTATCTACTATTGTTTACAATTAGTTGTTGCCATTTGCAGTGTAGAAATATTGTCAATTTTGATGCAACATACGTTAGTGTAATCTATAATAAGATACCTTTTGTAAACTAAGTCAAGTGCATTTTTAGAAAGTGATTCCATCAACCTTTCAAGTTATTAGGCAAGTTGGAGTGTATAGGCTGATTAATTTTATTTTTTACCAACTATGTGAAAAATTCCAGAGCTGGGAATCGAACCCAGGACTGCCGCATAACGTGCGGGTGCTCTACTACTGAGCTACTCTGGGACGATTCCCAGATGAAATTTCTCGCATTAGAGCCGTTGGCATTTATCATCTTCCTCTGCAAACCACAGATAGAACAGATGAAGCAATTAATTCGCGACAACTCCATTACGCCGCGGATATTATACATTTTTAGAAAGTGATTCCATCAACCTTTCAAGTTATTAGGCAAGTTGGAGTGTATAGGCTGATTAATTTTATTTTTTACCAACTATGCGAAAAATTCCAGAGCTGGGAATCGAACCCAGGACTGCCGCATAACGTGCGGGTGCTCTACTACTGAGCTACTCTGGGACGATTCCCTGATGAAATTTCTCGCATTAGAGCCGTTGGCATGGAATCACTTTCTAAAAATGTATAATATCCGCGGCGTAATGGAGTTGTCGCGAATTAATTGTTTCATCTGTTCTATCTGTGGTTTGCAGAGGAAGATGATAAATGCCAACGGCTCTAATGCGAGAAATTTCATCTGGGAATCGTCCCAGAGTAGCTCAGTAGTAGAGCACCCGCACGTTATGCGGCAGTCCTGGGTTCGATTCCCAGCTCTGGAATTTTTCGCATAGTTGGTAAAAAATAAAATTAATCAGCCTATACACTTCAACTTGCCTAATAAGTCAAGTGCTTTTAGTGGAAGATCTATTTGTTTTTGACAAACTATGGTCAAAAAGTTTGCTATTACTTCCAACACTTCTCCCAGAATGATTATTAACAGGTGTATAAAGACAACATTCCGGATCCCATATGGCTTGATTCTGAGCAGTCTTGAACTTCTCTGCCACTCTTTACATTTTTTACTTCTAATTTTGAAACGCCCTTATACACTAAAACTACTAAGATATCAATTAGAAAATGAATAATTCTAATGTAACAAAATGTGAAGACACTTAATGAGCGTAATAATTTTCCCCGTTTCTTTTTTAAGTGATCAAAGAATTGTAATTTTAATATCTAAGACTTGTAAAAAGAGATAGTTTAGGACCCGCTTATCATTGCATTTATCCCAATTTACAGTACATCAAACTGTATGTGTATAACCACTCTACAATATGCTCATGTATGATAACTATTCTAAACATCAAAGAAACTAAATCCGAGTTCTTTTATCATTTTTACTTTGTATAATCATCTAGTTACTCTATGAATTTTGATTTGATTGATTTTATGTGTGTTGATTGATGCTCCATACTCAAAATTTACATTTACTTTCATGTATGTCTTATGAGCAGAGTCTCTAACCTCTACAGACTATCATCAACCACTTTTCATAAACAGTAATTTTTGGCTTAGAATATAACAAAACTACTGGCTTTGGCATGTAAGCTGCTTACTTTCTGAAAAAATATTTAAAAAACAAACTGTTTACAAAAAGTCATTAATTAAATTCCATAGAAGTTGGCAGTAGCAGCTCGTAAATAGGAACTGCAGCACTCCCTACAATTTTTTAATCTACAGAGTAAAGGGTTAGTAACAAAACAGCTATCCAGACAGTAAGTCTAAAGACTCATCTCAGTAGTGGGAAAAAAGACAATTTTAGACTTGTCCTTAACAAGCGTTGAAAAAGAGTACCAATCCTTCGGAGGGTTGTACTCCATTTTGACCCTTTCGAAGCGCTGCAATGAATTACAGCGATTTTCATCCAATGCGGAGGCTCACTACACATGCTCGCGGTTGTGAGTGGGTGGAAGGAAACACAGAATTTATATCCAATTTGGTGCTGCAAGCAATGCAGAGCACAAGCCGCACATTCTGCGTAGCACTTTGTTTCTTTGTGCCACCGAATTTCGCTCTTCTCGAAATAAGAACATGGATGTGGTAGATTTGCAGAAAATCAAGTTTTCACGGTTATCATTAGCTGAAAAATTGGAAGTTAAAAAGAAGGAGGTTCCTAGCCGGACTTGAAAATTTCTCAAGCTTCTACAAGCTAGCAAGTAGGAAGAATTCATATCAGCGAAAGTTTGGTAGAGAAGTTTATAGTAAGCATGACTGGCTGTGTGGATGTGATGTAAGGCACTAACTATCATGTTTTTCATGTTTACTTTTTTTGGGGGGGGGGGAGAGCATTCTTAACCCAAAACAGGAATTAATGACTCGAGTTATCTTCCAGGAAAAATTAAAAAACATGAAAACTCTGAAAAACATTTAAGAAATGTTGTGAGCTTGGCTATGCTTGGAAAGGTTGACATTGCTGTGCGTTAAGTAAAGCATATAAATCCAGCATAACAAAGTACAATGAGGAAGTAAAAAAAAAAATAGATAAATACTCTCAAAAATAATTAACTGAATTAAGTTTTGTGGCAAAAATGAATTACCACTTCGCAGCCATTATGAAAAATTGGACTCCACTAGCCGTATTTTTCGAGGACTTCCGGAATTTGCTGGAAAGCTTGAGAGCTTAAAAGCTCATTTTGAAACTGCCTCCGTTTTTGAAGGAAGCTCAAAGACAATCCAAAATGAAATATTGGACTGTATTTTAGAAGTAAGTCGAAGTGAAATAACAGATCAGATCTGCCGTGCAAAATTTCTGGATGTCACGGCAGATGACACAACAGATATTTCACAGACAATTCAAGAAGTTACTGTGTTTCGTTATGAAAATGAAGGTGACGTATTTGAAAGATTTTGGGGATTTTACAACCCTCAACCAAAAAATGCTAAAAGTTTGTCTGATTATATTTTAGAACAGTTGAGTATAGTTTTGAAAAATGATTTTGATAAACTTATCAGTCAAACTTAAGATGGTGCAACTGTTACGAGTGCCGAGAAGAACGGAGTGCAAGCCATAATTAAAGAAAAATATTGTAATGCTCATTTTACAAACTGTTATGCCCATCAGTTGATCTTAATTATGGAAAAATCAGAATCACGAAACTCAAAAGTGTGCATATTTTTCAGCAGTTTACATGACATTTCACGATCACCCCAATGCCTCTCAGCATTAGATTCTAAGGGGCTCTTGAGAACTTTGAACCTTCATCAGGTTATTCTAAATCAAGGACTTCAAAATTCACTTAGTGGTGTGAACTCTTTGCTGAAAATCGTTCTCACTACGCCGATGACAACTTCAGAACCAGAGCGCTGCTTCTCTACGCTGAAGAGAATAAAGACCTTCTTAAGAAGTACAATGCTAGAAGAGCATTTATCAGCGCTAGTAATGTTAAGCACGAGTGAGGACTTAATAAGAGGTATAAAACATTTTAATGAAAGAGTTATTGAAGAATTTGCTCATTGCAAAGAACGAAGAATGCATTAAAGTAAATATAAATACTTTCTGCAATAATCTTCAATTTTATTAAATTTTTGTGTTATTGGAATATTATATAAAAGGAGGTGGGTGAAAACACGTTTTTATCCCTTTTGGAGCTTTAAACTGTAAATCCATAGGAACTATGAATATTCGATAAACGGGCGTTGCTAGATCGCTGAGCATTGTTTCTACGCTGCAGCACTACCACCTGTCTAACTCACGAGTCGCTACTGGAAGTTGGACACTCTGTATACCAATATATTTAACTTGATTTACAACACATAAATTCTAAAACATTTTTTCCCTACAATTGCAAAATCATTACCTTCGACAAATTATTGATAACAACTCCAGGTGGTATTCCAACTGGATCATTCTCAAAAAACTCATTATCTTTCACATCCCGGTCAGAGTTTAACAAAGTGTCATCACTCTTATTTTTTTTCTGATAACCAAACCAGTAGCTTTTCTGAAAGAAATAAAAATCAATTCTGATTGATAAAATTAAAAATTAAACTCAAAATACAACTAAATATAAATAAATATATGCCAAGTGTTTCAAACTCTGTCTTAGTGTAACGTTTAACTTCCACATGGAAAAAGTTTTCTTGGGACACACAGTTCTTTTCATGGCATAAGTTTTATAACAGGCAACGTATATATTAAAAAAAAAAAAAAAAAAACATTTACGTATAAATAGCTGTAAAGAGTTTACAGCAAATCTGAAGAGAACTGTCATAACAGTGAAAGCTGGTGAGTGTTAATGCGTACAGAAATAAGTCAACAGTAACAAAAAAGTATTAAAATATAGATAATTATCGTTGCAGAGACTGCAAAATTCTAACACAACAAAAGCATGTCAACAAACATTTTTTTTTTAAAGTAAATGCGAAAGTTATAAAAATTTAATTATTTTTGTTTAAGTTTAAAATGAAGAACTTTTAATGAATAAAATAAAAACTACCTGTCTTTTTATTTAAAGTAAAAGGACGGACTTGCATTAAAATATTAAAAGGTTAAAAGTACATCAAATCCGATGGGTAGCAGCTTTCAGTGGCGGCCACCACTGAAAGCTGCTACCCATCGGATTTTAATGTGTTTTTAATCTTTTAATATTTTAATTACCTGTCTGTTTCACAATGCATTTCAAATCCCAAAGCAATTCATATTTTAGAAAATTTTGCATACAGTTAACATAAAAATACTGATACTAATCTCTCCAAGTCCAATATGTGGAATATGGATTAAACATGTATAAATCAATAATTTTTGTATAGTTGTTCAATGTACAAAATAAGCTGTTGCAGTAATTTTACTTATATTTATTGTGATGTACAGAAAAATAAAACAGGCAATCATCACTTCTCATCAGCAAAGAGTAATCAAACAATATTGCAAGGTTGTTAATTGTCAATAATGAGCAAAAATGTGATGTTTAGTGATGAGTCTCACAGGAAGCAATCATGCTTACTAAGGTAAAAGCCTCAAAATGGTGTGCTGTAAAAGTAATGAAAATATTAATGCCTGTATGTATTCGTTACTCTAAACTCACTAGCTATTACTAAGAATTCGTTACTTGTTACTAGTTTGAACGCGAGAAACAAGTCTTATAGCCAGGCACGTATCTAGAGGAGGGGAAGGGGGGGGGGAATGCAGCCCTCCTTTCCCAAATCTGTCTCTTTACTTGTGATATTTATTTACAACTGATACTTAGTTAGCAATTTGATACACAGCCCCAGCCCCCCCCCCCTTCCTGAAATAAAATCCTGGTTACGCCACTGTAGATAGCATTACGTACGATTATGAATGTTTAAAATACTACATACAATTCCATTTTTTGGTTTAAAAACAAATAAACATATCATACTTTTTTTTTAACTTTAAAGCATAAGAGTTGTATTTAGAGCTTATTTTCTGTGATTAATAGATGTTTTTATGCAAATGTATTGTTTTATACAATGTTGAATTATCCGAATAACTCAGAATATCCATAGAAATCTTCCATAGAAATCTTCCAAAAACATGCTACACTGCCCACCATAGTCTCCCTCCCCCTTTTTTAAATTCTGAATGCTGGTTTAACCCTTTCATTCTCATCATAAAAAGTATAATAGAAAGCTTGTGTTTAGTGTTGCTTCTGAGGGCGGATTCTTGAAGATAGGGGGTCAAGCCCCCTCCCCCTTAAACGTCAACATTTTAAAAATATACTGAACTTTTTTATTACCAGTGGCATACACAGGGGTGGTAATAGAAATCCCGGGTTCCTCTCGAAATTTTTGTTTAAAGTGAAATAACAACTTAAAAAAAAAAAAAAAAGGGTTTTTAAGTTTACATGCCAAATACATTTATTTATTTCCAAAAGATATTTTAAATAATAAAAATGCATTAATTACTTTATAAAAATATTTTTTTAAGCTGCATTTAAATAACTTGTTATTTATTACTCATATTTCGGTCCTAGCTCAAGCATTTAAAAAAAAAATAAGTTCTCAATCCTTCGGGACCATCCTGAAAAATAATCCTGATTACACCAGTATTTAGTACTAAAATGTCAGAAAGCACAAGCACCCCCTTACTAACGTGTTTCTATTCTTATAGATATTGCTCCTCTACAATTGTAAGAACAGCCCCACCCCCCGCAAAAAAAAAAAAAAAAATCCGATATTGGCATCCATGCATAATATACTATATACCGTATATCCCATCCCATTGCATAAAACAGACGGCATGTCTAATCCCATATCATAATAGAGCAGCAGATACTGTATCTATCTCTGTAACTGATAGTGAATCATTAGTAGCGATAACAAAACATATGGATACTTTCAAAACCCATCAAAAGGATACCATTCGGCACATTCAAAATGGAACCCCCTTACTATTCAGTGATGAATAGCAAAACATACTGCTATTCAAATACCTCAAATACAAAGACTCATTTTCTCCTCCAAATCACGAGGCTATACTATACTTCTGGTATCCAGTAATGAATAAAAAAACATATTAGTACTCAATTACTGAAACTCATTTTCCCCCTCCAAAGCACACCTGGCAGTCTGCGTTCGAAACTCAAAGCTGGTCGATCCGGATGCAGTAACAACTCATATTCGAAAGTAGCAATTCATTACTCTGAGTGATTATCCACATCTCAGTAATGAATACATATGGTTTGCGACAGCTCTACAAAATGGACAGTGACTGCCCTTTATTAATGTCCATATTTTATAACTGATATGAATAAAAGACAAAAATAACTCACGTACTGTAAATGGAAAATAGAAAGGCTTTGGAACTCCAAATTGCCATGGCCAAACAGCATCCACATACCATGTAATGATTCCATAAAGTAAACAAGATAACAGCATTCCAAACATAAACGAAAAAATATTAAAATCCGGAATAATTTCCGATTTGAATAAATTGGACCATTGCAAGCCCTCACCTAAAAATAAACATTTACGTAAATGAAAATGCATAAAAAACTTTCATGTTTTATTAATAACATCAAAACTATTGCCAAAATAAGGCAACTTATTTTGGCAATGATTTTAAAGATGAAGCCAATAATGTTCTTTAAATATTTTATTATAAATACTAGCTAATCCCTAACCTGATTTTTTTTCTCATTATTTAAATTTTGGTGCTTTCATGGTCTTAAAACTTAACATTAGCTTGGAATATGAAAATATAATCATATTTATATATAATTTTTAATTTAATCTCTATAAACTCATGCTTAAAAAAAATACAATGCCCTGTTTAATCAAAAAATTAGCAAAAACAGTAACCTTTTTTTCTAATTCATACAGACTAGTAATAACAACAATGGTAAAAGAATTTTTTCAGTAGGTTAAAAAAAAAAAGAGAGATTAATAATGTAACTTTAAACACAAAAAGACCTTGCAGCTATCATTTTCTTTATACTTTACACATTACAAACTAAATATAAACAAAATATAAATTAATAAATACTTTTTCAAAGCTGTTGCATACTTCCTGTCAGGGTATGAAAGTGGGCAAATTACCGTTTTAGTGGGAAAAAAGTCTGGATTACTTGTTTTGCCATGGTAAATATTTTTAAAATCACTTAATATCTTACCACTATTTTCATAATCCAGAATCAATTGTGTCAATGTACAAAGAGATCCGAAGGGTGTAAGGCAAATGCAGATTTTTGCAAACAATGATAAGGGATAATAAACAACTTCTACATTATCAGTTCCAAAGACTAATGCAGCCAAGAGACTATAGACAATATTGTACAGAATGATCATGAAAATTATCCCAAAGATGGCTGAAATAAAATATGAATAAATAAATAAATTTTAGTTATAACAATTGGCACAGCATTACAGTAAAATATTATGGAAAAATGAAATAATCATTTATGACACACCATAAAACTAATTCAATCTTAATTTTTGTAAAAATTTGCTGGTGTTTATTGTGACACCGTGCCACAGTGGTAATTTTTTAACTATATTTAGTCTTTTAAATTTTATTTTATTTACATCAAATTCATACAAATATTTACATAAACAGTTACTATAGCAGTTTCTCTACATGAAACCCTTTCCAAAGTAATCTTGTAAAGTAAACCTTTCCAAAGTAATTCTCCTTGCTTCTGTGAGCTACAACACCCACACCAAGTTATTTTCTTTCACCCCTTTTTAAATATTAATTGTTTAAAACTTTATAACAGGGTTCTCCCAACATTTTTTTTTTTTTTTTTTTAAACAGGTGATTATAGATGAGTAGGTGATATTATGGGAAATTTACATGAGTAATCAAATGAAATCATGTGACTGAAAACTTGATTATTACAACTCACTTCTAGATTTTGGCAAAAATAGATAACTTGGTAATTCTTCGGTAGTTTCTTACTGAAAATTTTGTGACTGCTGCTTCTATGGCATTTAGGAGTTCATGTTTAATGTGAACCACTTTATCAGGAAAAAAAAAAAAAAAAACTGATTGCTTTCCTACTGTACATTGATTTAGAATTGTCCAATAAGTATTCTGCAGTAAACTGCATACTCACATAAAAGTTAGACTTTTTTAGGATAAATGTCTAACGACTTATAATGACCAAAAACTAAATTTGTACTTATGAAATATTCATTACAGGGGAATTTCATTATGAATTAATTTGTATTACACGACTGTCTTAAATAGAAAGAAAAATTCAAACACAGTTTACTCATAAAAACAAATAAGTTTAAGGCATAAATCATAATGAGTAAAAAAAAAAATTCTTTAGTCATGGGGCTTTTATGAATTATACAAAACATCTTAGTAAATTTTTATACTTCCCACCCTCTGTGTCACAAGACCTAATTCCCCCACTCTTTCAGTAAAGTAATAACCATAACTATAATTTTTATAAAAGTCTTAATTTTTAACTCACTTATCTATAATGAAAATCTCTCTTTCTGAAATATCATATATAAAATATACTATGTATGACATTTCCATGAAAATTACGATGCCATGACTAGCTTTGGTAATGTGAAACATCAGCACTAGTCTAAGTTTGCTAACTAGTTATGCTTATTAAGATTCCATGCTGGCCAGAATTCTTTTGGAGCTGAGATATGAAGTAGTTATGATTAGCGGAATTAAAACAAAACAAAAAATCTATAAATGATAAAGTTTTGGAAAAATACTAGGCATAAAGCTTAAAATGTCTTTTTAAGAAGTGGGGTGAATTTGACCACGTGTAAAAATATAGTAAAAACAAAATTCTGACCAAAAAAATAATGTCCCCTATATATGTTTTGTATATATGTCATTAAAAAAAAATATATACAAAAAGAAAATGTTGCTTTTGATTATTTTCACATTTAGCCATAACTCATTCCCAGGTGGACAGCCATTATATGAAATTTTAGTTTCTATTGGTTTATACACATTCTTGGCAGGCATATGTTACTCAGAAGCTATTAGAGTCAATGAGAGTCACATAGTTTGAACGGTTCTGCCATAAAGTTTGTGTCAGTGGGCAGAGGGGTGGGGGGAGATTCTGACAGACATCTCAGGAACCGTTTTTGTTTTTAAACTTTCTTGAATGCTATTTTGTTCTTCAAAGGTCAACATTATTTACACACAATTCTTTCAACAATTCTTGTAATTGAATATTTTTTCTTTTATAAAAAGATTGATTTTCAACACATCCCTTGGCAGCAAGAAGCTATTTTGATTTGATAAATAGAAATTATAACTTTATTATTTGATTTATATCAATTATTTAAGCACTAGAGAGTAACTCTAATAACTAACAAAAACAAGTATAGTAGTTTCAATTGCTCCAACAAAAAATGTATGAAGTATCAAGAGGAATCAAGTGGTGATAATTATCCCAATTTTTGGGGGGTAACTATGCCCAATTCCTGAAATTTTAAGCAAACAATTCTCTGGAAACTTAATTTTTACTAGGTGTTCTCAAAAGGTCAAAAGTTCCCCCAAATTAATTAAAACAACATTTTTCCTATAACTAAAAGAATTAAAAATTCACAAAGTTGAAATTTACAAAAGTCTTGGAAAAACAACTTTTATCAACAAATAAATGTAACTCACCTTTATTGAAAAATGTAGTCATGGCAAAAGAAAACAATATGAGACTTGCTAGAAATAACAGAAAAATGATATACAACAAGATGAAATTTGTGTTCTCTAAAAGTACAGCAGAATGCTTCATTGGAAGTTTATATAATGCAGCAATGATGAGAAAAACAAAAGCTCCAACAATAAAGAAATTCAGGAATGTACTTGACCAATAAATGAAATCTGTCATGCCCATCATTTTCATGAGTTCCTAGAGGAATTATGAGTGAATTAGTTGAATAACCGATACTTTTAACCAATATTGCAACTTCCAAAGTTGTTCAGTCTTATTTTACAAGCACAACAACTAAATGCACAATGTAATACATTGCATACAAAATTTCACACATAAAATCTGGCTTAACTGAACTAAATTCACAGGTGCAACTCATGGGGCAAAGCCTGTGCTGCCCATACATGTCTTTGCGAGCTATGGGATGCAGAAGCATATGCCCTGGCCAGATGGTCAACCTGACATGGGGGCTCCATTGTTTAAACTCCAGCAAGACTGGTCCTCATTTTTTTTGATCCACTCAAGGGATGAAACCTTGCCCAGTGTGGGAATCAAACCCTGGATCTGTGGAATGGCAGTGAAATGTGCTATCATTAAGCCACACGACTTCATAAAATTTAGCTAATGGAAATTGAAAGGGAAAATCTTCAATCTCTACCAGAATTACAAAATGTAGTACAGTTGGACCCGCATTTAACGAGATTCCGGATTTAGCGAGGAAAATGGAGTGGTTTGGTTGGTATAATGCAAAAAAGGTATTAAAGTATACTCAATTAGCGAGCATTTTTTTTCTACTTCCCCGCATTTAACGAGGGAAACAATTATGAAAGTATGAAAAAATTGCAGAAATAATGAAAAATATTTAAAAACAGTATCCCAAATATTTCCACAGTGTTAAAAGTAGTAGCCACACCTGATAAGATAATCCCTTTATTTACCAGACCTTTTGGAATGCTACCAGACTAACGGCCCAGTCCCTTCCCCCCCCCCCCTCCCCCACAACCTTCAGTTCACTCTACAAAGCGTAGGTAATCCTTTTGGCACTCCCATAAGTTAATCCTCCTTGTCCAGTGGGCTTCTTTTGTTCGCGTTTCAGGGTGCCAATGCATGCAGGGGGCTCTCTGTCTGGCTCTATCTGTTTCTAGCATTACGACGCAAGCAACAAAGTAGGTCTGGTTTGCACTTCCAATAGAATTGCTGAATCCCGCGAGTTGTCTGCCATGTGTAAGAAAAAATCAGTTTCAATGTGTACTTTTGCATGAGAGTGCTTTGTTTTTCATTTGGCTGTTTAAAATGCCTAAAAGAAAAGTCTTATCCGTAAGAGGAAAAGTTGAAATTTTAAAACTCTTAGATAACGGGAAAAAAAATGTTGCAATTTGTAAACAATATGGACTTTTGTCTTCAACTGTGTCTACTCTTTTGAAAAACAAGGAGGCCATAATGAAAGCCTATGAAGCGAATGTAACAGATTGCAAAAGGCTAAAAAAGTGCGAAAAAGAGGATTTGGATGAAGCTCTATTAAAATGGTTTATTCAGCAACGGAATTCTCGTTTGCCGATAACTGGTCCCATCATTAAAATTCAAGCTGAAAAATTTGCAGCTGAGCTAGGTTACACAGATTTTTCGTGTTCTAATGGGTGGCTACATCGTTTCAAGCAACGTCACAATATTTGTGCAGGAAAAATTGTCGATGAGGCCTCAGGTGTGAACGACAAGGATGTGACAGACTGGCTGAATATCACATGGGAAGATTTATGTGAAAATTATGCTGAGGATAACGTCTATAATGCCGACGAGGCCGGCGTCTTTTACAATGTAACCCCTTCTCAAACGATGAAATTTAAAGGTGAGAAATGTGTGGGCGGTAAATTTCTTAAAAATTGCTTAACTGTGTTAATGTGTTGCAATATGTCAGGCAAAGACAAGAAAAAACTTTTTATCATCAGTAAATCTGCAAATCCAAGATGCTTTAAAGGTGTAAAATGCCTACCAGTGACTTACAAATCGAATAAAAAAGCATAGATGACTTCAGAATTATTTTCATCTTATTTGCACGAGTGGGATAAGGAACTTCTAAAACAGAAAAGAAAGATTGCACTCATCGTCGACAATTGTTCTTCTCACATGCATGTCAGCAATTTAACAAACATAAAACTTGTGTTTTTACCGCCTAACTCAACCTCAGTGTTACGACCAAGGTGTTATCCGCAGCTTTAAATGCCATTATAGAAAACAATTTATATTCATGATGTTGGAAAGAATGGAAAAAGATCAGGATCTTAAAATTTCTGTTCTTAACGCTATACACCTGATGGCAGATGCTTGGGGAACTGTAAAGCAAGCATGTATCCAAAACTGCTACAGGAAAGCTGGATGGATTGACAGAAGTGATGGTGACTCTGAAAATGAAGATGACTTACTATTCTCAGTCTGGTTGCAACAAAAGAACATTCAGCAGTTTAACGATGTATTAAATATCGATGAATACAGTAATATTGATGACAATGTCATAACGTCGGGCATATTATGCACTGAGGAGATCGTCGCAGAAGTGATGAAAGACAAGGAATTGGTAAAAGAAAGTGATAGCGACTCGGAAGAAGAAACTGTGTTTAAAACACCGACACATGCCTATGTTGCAGAGTCACTACGAAATCTTGATCAGTATTTTGAAGGAATGGAAAATACAGAGGATGCAACATTTAATGCATTAAGTGTTTTACGTCAAAAATTAAATGAGAAACGATTAAGTAAACTCAAACAATCAACTTTGGATAAGTATTGTTTCATTTCTCAATAAAGATATCAAGCATTAATTCATGTAAGTTGTTTTTCTTTCTTTATGTGTGTAAATTTTTTGCACTTATTAACTTGAATTCGGATTTAGCGAGCGACCGGATTTAACGAGTGTGATGGAAATATCACATGTATTCCTGTTTTGCATTTTCTTTCATAAGTTTTAATTTTACCATGTGTGTACTCCTGGTTCTTCCCCCCTTTTCCTTTTTAAAATGTTTTCCCCGGCTAGCCAGTTTTTCTGTGTGCTTCCAATATGGCGGCACGTTTGCACCACGTGTTCCTTCTTCAACAGTCAGTGCGATTTTCGAGCATCTCGCCAACTCTTCAGAATGAGGATCATAAGGGCCACTGGCAATCCGGCCATCACCACCGCGGCAAAATATTTCATCATTCCCCGTGATGACGTCAGGGTTTTTTCTGCCCGCGCTTACTTTTGAACCAATCGCGGCGCTTTCTCCTCTCTGCCTGTGACGTGTAGTCGAGGTTGCCAAGATAAATGGCGATGGCGAGCCGTCTGGAAAGAGCAAGAATTCACTTCACCTTTTGTCACCCCCAAAGTACGCCGCGCTAAGGAAGCGCTCCCCATCACAGAACATCGTGGCCTTTTTGTTGGAGGCGGCAGGAACAGTACCGTGGTAAATGTTTCATGACTGTTAAGTTCTCTTTTAGGCAAACTAAACACCCCCATAATAAAAACACATAAAACATTATTTAATACGGCGGATTAATTAGTTAAAATTTTTTATTTGGGAATACCTTATTCCCCCGTACACGATATATATTTCGGTTACACACATAACCACCTTCAGTCGTTTCTGGATCTCTCACTAATGGCGGCTTCTTTTTATATCTTCTTCGTTCTTCTTCTTGAAAGTTCGATGCATGACGTCATCCCATGATTGGTCGATTGTATGAAGCGTATGTGTGTAACCGAAATATATATCGTGTACGGGGGAATAAGGTATTCCCAAATAAAAAATTTTAACTAAACACCCCGTTCTTATTAAATTAATTCGGTTCGTAATGAACTTAAATTTTTTAAAAGTACATGCAAGCTCCCCTTTTTCTGTAGTATTTGACCATGTTGCATGGCCTGTGTGCCATTTTGCCGTTTCGAAATACACCATGTATAATCTATCTCCTTCTTGACTAAAACCCTTAAATGTTCTTTCGCACTCATGTTAATGTACTGTGCATTCAGCCAATGAATAAAGTTTCCTGTTAGTAATTCCCTATTCAGAGTGTGTTCGTCTTGCATGTGTGTGTTCCTTTTTCTCTAACGGAAAATCTTCAGGCCCTGAACTACTGCTGGGGTAAGTCTTTGGTTTCCTTCTTTTCATATCTTTTGTGGTCCCCGAATGTTATATTTTTCGTAGGACTTTTTCACAACGCCATGTGCTGCGGCTAGCCTGATCATAGGTCAATTATAGCGTCTCCTTGGTCGCTCTTGCAACGCCCGAGTTTACGCTATAACGAGCATTTTCCCATGTCCTGAGCTCCTCATTAAATGCGGGTCTGACTGTAGTAGATAGATAATACATCAAAGATTGAGATCTATTACCAGTTTCAGTTGCGGAATCAAAAGCTGCCAGGACGTGATTTCTTGCATGCATAATTTCAATCTAGTAATTTCCACTGTAGCATTTAATAATTTGATGAGTGGAGATCATGTAAAAACATTACTTAAAATTGATACACACTACAGTCAAGCTTTATCATCACAACACCAAAAGTGTTGTGTGCAGATTCAATTAAAGCTAAAACAACTACAAATTATTATTTACTTTAATTAATATTTAAAAACTTACAGAAAAATATAAGCACTTACTGGAACACTTAGACAACAACAACAACAACAACAACAAAAAATTAGAGAACAGAATAAATAAAATCAATCAAACTATAACGAATAACTAAAATTAACCTAAGAAGAAACAAGTACCTTAGAACCATTTGACTTTTCTTCAATAATTCTCCGCATTATATTCATAACAAACACCATAAAACCATATAAAATCATCACTCCAATAGTTGTATAGAGTGGAAAATTACTTTTCTCCCTGTGTCCTGGAAATGGAAATTCTTGCATCCAAAGCTAAATTCAAAAGAGATTGAAGTGAGTTAGCAAAATGAAATACAGTGCAAAATACTTGAATCCTGCAAAAATATTCCCCCCACTCCTACCTAGAAAAAGCTGACTTTTGCCACACAAGTTGAGTAGGAATGAAAGCACACCTTAGATAATTGGTGATTTACTGTTCAATGTAAAATATATAACAGTTAATGTTAATACACAAAATGCAGTTTGAGAGTATCCATATTTTAGTTTTCACCACACATTCTTCTAGCTAGGCACTGTGCTCCATGATTGTAACATTTTTGTTAGCTTGGGCATTTGTTCTAAGCAGGGTTTCGGACCCGCCCACAAACCCCAAAAAAAAACCCAATGAAACCCACCCGGGTTGGGGTTTTTACAACCCTGGTTCTAAGGTGCTATTAAATAGTGAAATAATAACAAATACTCAAAGTTTTGAAAATAATTTTAAAAATCTGCTTAAAAAAGAGTAATTTTCCTGCCTGTGTGTGAGTCAGGGGCGTAGCCAGGGGGGGGGGGGGATATCGGGATATATCCCCCCCGAAATTTTTGGATTAGTGATGAAATTCCGTCTATTTATACACATATAAGTTCATATCCCCTCCCCAAAAAAATTTTCCAGGCGCATATCCCCCCCCCCCCCCCCCCCCCCCCGAAATTTTTTCCTGGCTACGCGCCTGGTGTGAGTTGGCAACTTTTACAGATGAATTCGATTCTCATTTTTTGAAGCCCAAGCCTGAGGACTTTTAATCCGAGCCTGAGCAATATTTTTAAGTTGGAGCCCAAGCCCAAGTCCAAAGTTTCAGCTAAAGATAAATAAAATTCAATTATTTCATTGCTAGAATACTATAAATTTTTCCGTTTGAGCAAATTAAAGACAAATAGAGTTGCAAACTCTCAAAGAACTTTCTAATTCTGTATATATATATATGTTTATCAAATAATGTTCGATCTCATGACTAACTAAGCAATACAAGCCGCCGTTCTGAAATACCCAAAGAGCTTCACACACCTTCTAGGCGCCCGTGCGGCTATTTTTTTTTTTTGATAAGTACTTTTATTTTTCCGATGAATCACTTTTTAAAAAATATTTCAAGGAGTATGTTCAATAAAGGAGAAATTTTTCATGAGCCCAAGCCCGAACACAATTATGAATTACAGAGCACGAGCCCGGTTCGGGCTGAGCCCATCGCATCTCTAGTAACTTTACAGGTGATGATTTTTATTTTTCAAGGCTATCTCTAGCTGCTTATGCTTGGGTTAGTTATATCAATTGTATAGCTATCCGAAATCTTAAATGCATTTTTTTCTGACTTTCACTTGCAGCATTGCGTTTCAGACAAGAACATTTACGTTTACTGTTCGCAATTGCAAATTTTATTCTTCCAAAAAATGAAATAAGTAAACAGCAGGCTGAGTAAGTCAAAACCTTAAATTTTTAGATCTGAGTAAATTACTTTACCTTGATTCTAAGGTTTCACATTGACTTTGGCAAAGAACTTTGCATTTAAAATTTATATTGAATTTTCAAAATTTAATCATTTTATTTCTGAAAAATTAAGGTCCATTGGGATGAATTATTTTCAGGGGTAAGAAGAAATGCGTTACAAGTAGTGAAACTACAGTAGTCACTACTTTTTTCCATAGTCTGTTGTGTAGCAGGCTACTGATTAAAAATTGGAAAAAGGATTGTATAAAACATTAAAATTTAAAAGTACGCTAAAATCCTTTTGACAGCACTTTCGGTGGCATGCCACCACCATCTTCAGTCTTTGCCTTGTGTGCACTGATCTCCTTCCTCATAATTTCATTCAACCCCGGATCTTTTTGCACATGCATCAAGTCGTTGATGGTGCCATCTGTCGTTAAGTATTTGTAGGGCTTCCATTTTTAATGCGTAATCAAGGTTTCGATAATCGGCGAGTTTTTCTATTTTATTGAAACTAATTTCTATAGGCTGTTCTTGGGCTATTTTTGACAGGGCAGTACTGGATTTATTAAATTTAATATCATTTATATGTTCTTTCCTCCTCTCTTTTATTTTTCTTTTGTCATACCTGTGTAGAAGCCAGGTTTATATGAGTTGTTATGCATAAAATTTATTTTATAGATTGCTTCATTTTCTATTTAGGTTTGGTTTGGTTTGATTGTGTTTAATGGCACAAGGTCCAAAAAGGACATACTGCGCCAGACAATGAGTGGAAAACCATAAATGATGTATTCAGTTAAAAGGTGTCACAAAACTTAGTAAAAGCTAAAATGTAAAGACTAAATGGTGAAAGGTAAAATTCGATAGTGTTAAAGGTAGATAAAAAGTGTTAATGGAGGATAAAAGTTGAAACAAAGGCATCTGGATGGGGGCTCCCATCCAGATACCAGTCAGATAAAATTGGACACTTCACATTGAATAAAAGATTTTGGTACGTCTAAGAAATGCAAACAAATTTCGATGCGGGGTTTCACCCAAAATATCGTCCAGTTTGGGATCAGAACAGTTAAAAAGTATTTGGTAAAAACGATTAAAAGCGGTGCAAGAGGTTAAAATATGGCAAATGGTGAGTTGTGTGCCACAATGAAGACACTCAGGAGGAGGTTCACCTAACAATAGGTGTTGATGAGTTAGTCTGGTGTGACCGATCCGTAAGCGTGTGAGAATAACATCCTGTTTGCGATAAGGTAAAGTGGACCATTGGGTAAGAGACGGGTGTATGCTGTGAAGTTTGTTGTCAATTTGGCTGTTCCAGTCGTTCATCCAGCAATTTTTGATCACATAAGAGGCAACAGCTCTTATGTCATTATAGGGAAGTGGACCTGGGTAAGGAAGGGTTGCACCTTTAGCTAATGAGTCGGCTTCCTCATTGCCAGGAATTCCGACGTGACTGGGAATCCAGCAGAAGAGAATTTGGAAACCGCGATTTGTCAGCTGTGCATGCAGCTGTAGGACTTTGACAACATAGCTATGGGTCACAGAACCAGATTGAAGGTTTTCTAGGACACTTTGTGAATCTGAATATAGGATGTAATGTTTTTTATTCTTTCTGCTGATATAGGAAAGGCATTCATAAATGGCTAGGAGTTCAGCCGTAAAAATTGAACAGAACTGGGGAAGACCATAACTGCAGCTGTGAGTCTGGTCAGTGTATGCAAACCCTACATGATTGGCAGACTTGGAGCCATCAGTATAAATGTCCTCATAATTTTTGTAAGTGTCCTTGTGTTGATGAAACAACTGTTGATAAATGTGTGTGTCCGTGTTGTCTTTTTGGTACCCTTTAAAGGGTTGCAAATAAGAAATTTGTGTTGTGGTCCAAGGTGGTATCTCAAAAGGGGAACAATACAGGACATCAACCTCATTAAGCTGAGTGCCTGAGATACTCCGGCGAACCCTTAGTCCTAGAGGAGGGGTACATGAAGTTCGATTCTGATAAAAACAATCCAGATGGTGATCTAAAAAGGAATTCCGCAGAGGGTGGGAGGCATGAGAAAGGATACGATAATATGTATTAATGGAAAGTCGATGACGGGTGTGAGTGAGCGATGGTTCATGACAGGTTATATATAAACTCTGTATAGGGGAGGTCCTAAAAGCACCGGAACAAATACGTAGTGCAGTGTGATGCACAGTGTCAAGTTTTTTTAAAACAGACCTGCATGCAGACCCATAAACAGAGCAGGCATAGTCCATTTTCGTGCGAATGACAGCTCGATAGATCCTTAAAAGGGAGTGCCGGTCTGCCCCCCAAGAAGTGTTGGATAGTACCTTTAAGATATTAAGATTTTTTTCGCATTTGCTACGGGTGTATGCGACATGCTTAGCAAACGTTAGTTTCTTGTCAAAAAATATGCCCAAGAATTTGGTATAGTCTGTAACATTTATTTTGTGTCGACCCAGATAAAGTTCAGGATCCGGATGGATCCCACGTCTCCTGCAAAAGTGTGTAGTGACTGTCTTTTCGGTGGATATATTAAAGCCATTTATGTTACACCACTTTAAAACACGGTTTATTGTGTTTTGCAATTGCCGCTCTATGAAGCGCATATCCTTTCCCTGACAGGAGATCTGAAGGTCATCTACATACAAACTACCATGAACAGTTGGAGAGAGTTGGTTGAGGATGTCATTAATTTTTATGGAAAATAAGGTAACACTAAGAACGGATCCCTGGGGTACACCTTCTTCTTGTACAAAGTTTTCCGATATGGTGTCGTGTAACCGTACCTTGAAATTCCGAACGGAAAGGAAGTTCTTAATAAAGATTGGTAGGTTGCCACGGAGACCTAAATTATGAAGATCCCTGAGAATGCCGTACCTCCACGTCCGGTCATAAGCCTTCTCTATATCGAAAAATATAGAGACTAGATGATTTTTCCGTAAGAAGGCGTTACGTATCTGGGTCTCCAAGGATATAATATTATCAATTGTGGATCTGCCTTTTCGGAAACCACTCTGGAAAGGGTGTATATGGCCCTCAGTTTCTAAAATGTAAACCAGGCGAGCATTGATTATTTTCTCCATGAGTTTACATAGGCAGCTAGTAAGGGCTATGGGACGATAGTTTTGGGGATTCGTTGTATCTTTACCAGGTTTAGGGAAGGGAATAACTATTGCATTTCTCCACGAGGAAGGGAAAGTGTGTTCCTGCCAGATTCTATTATATAACTGTAAAAGGGTTAGCAAAGAGTCATGGGAAAGATGTTTAAGCATCACATAGGCTATGCCATCAGGGCCAGGAGATGTATTCGAGGTTTGTCTTAAGCAGTGGATAAGTTCATTGATGGTAATTGAATTATTATATGAGAAGTGGGTTGAGGTTTTAAAATTTAAAGTATATTTTTCGGATTGTTGTTTATAGGGGAGGAAACTATTTGAATAAGAAGGACTGCAGGATGTGAGAGCAAGGGTTTGTCCAATGGTATTAGCTATTTCTTTTATATCTGAAATAATATGGTTATTCATAAAAAGGCAGGATACAGCATGGTTATTGTAGATTCCCATGGCTCTTTTTGTTTTTGTCCATAGCTCCTTACTGGTTGTGGAGGTAGAAATGCTGGAGACGTACTTGATCCAAGATTCTTTTTGAGAAAGACGCCTGATTCTGCGAGCATAAGTTTTTGCTTTTTTAAAACAGATAAAGTTTTCGGTGGTGGGATACCGCCGAAATAGGTTCCATGCCCTCTTTTGCTGCTTTTTGGCGAGGGTGCAATTTTGGTTCCACCACGGTTTTTTACATTTTCGGAGGCTGCTGCCCGATTTTGGAATACTTGCATCTGCTGCGCTTATGATAACAGAGGTGATTTTATTGACAACCTCATCAATAGTACCGCTGATAAGATCCATAGAGATAGTAGAAAGTAAGGTGAAGGTTTGCCAATCTGCTTTATCATAGAAATAACGGGAGATGGTAAAATTTGGATGAGGACTCTGATACGTAGGAGAGAGGAGAATAGGAAAATGATCACTATTGTGTAGATCGCTAGAGACAGAGAAGTTGTATAGAGGAAGCATTGGAGGAGAACAGATTGCGAGATCTATGGCATGGAAGGTTTTAGTAGGGTAATGGAAATAGGTACTGTCCCCATTATTCATAATGCAGAGAGAAAGATCAGTTATGAGTTTTTCTATTTGTTGACCTCTATTGTTAGTTTCATTGCTACCCCACCAAGGACTATGACCGTTGAAATCACCAAGAAGGATGAAAGGAGGTGGAAGTTGCAGGATAAGGTTATTGAGTAAAATTAGGTTGATGGTTTCATTTGGAGGTAGGTATATGCTGCATATTGTAGTGAGTTGTTTGAGGTGTATACGAGCAGCAATGGCTTGTAGACTTGTGCTGATGTTAAGTGATTGATGGGGGTAAGCATTGTTAATTAACAGGGCGACACCACCTGAAGCCCTATCGTTCAACTCATGGTCTTTTCGGAGGATGGTATATCTGGGAATAGTAGGATTTTGGTTGGATTTGAGAAAAGTTTCCTGTAAAGCAAGACATGCGGGATTATGATTAAAGAGCAGCATTTTGAGATCATCTTTTTTGTTGAGGAAACCGTGGCAGTTCCAGGAGAGCAGCAGAGCCATTATCAAGTTGTGTTAGGGATAATTGATAACTTCTTATTAATCCCCGAAGGTTGAGGTGGGGTACTAGGGATGAGATCATCATCCATTGCACTGTCTGTAATGTCAGAGTCCGATGGAGACAAGCGGAGGATAGTATCATCAATGGGCCGTTGTGGTGGGATGTTTTTCATTCTCGATTTGTTATATTTGGACCTGTAAGCTGAGGATTTTTTGATTTGTGGCCGGCCTGCAGATGCACTTTTCTTTGTTGTGTTTTTGTGGTTTCCTATGTTAGAGTGATTCTTATTAGAAACAGGTTTAGCTATTGGAGTTGAAGTAAAAGAAGAAACAGGTATTAGTTTCGGTGGATCGGTTTGAATTGCTATGGATTTTGTTGATTTTGTCACTGCGGCATAAGACAGACCAGGTTTAGGGGTACGGCTTTCAACTATTTTACGGGCTTCAGGATAAGAGAGTTTTTGAGAGGCCCGCAGTGATTGAATTTCTTTTTCAAATGCCCATTTCGGGCATGACTTTGAATACGATGGATGTTCCTGTTTGCAGTTTACACATTTTGCAACTGCAGAGCAGGTGGCACTGTCGTGGTCAGAGGCACCACAACGAGCGCAGGCCGGTGATCCACGACAGGAGGTTTTAGTATGACCGAACTTTTGACACTGGAAGCAACGGATAGGATTTGGTACGTATGGTCTAACGGGACATAATAGATAGCCGGCTTTAATATGGGATGGAATAGTGGGAGACTGAAAGGTTAAGACAATGTGTTTTGTATTAATAAGTTGGCTATTGCGACGAATAGTGATTCGACGGACAGCGCACACGCTGTCCTCACTCAGGTTTTCTAATAGTTCGGCTTCAGAGCAGTGTACAAGGTCGGGTTCTGATATAACTCCTCTTGATGTGTTTAGGGATGTATGAGGGGACACTGTAACAGATTTTGGCCCAAAGTTCGTTATTTTCTTGATTTTTGACGCTTGTCTATTGTTGGACACCTCTACTAGAAGGTCTCCAGATCTTAGTTTTTTTACTTTTTTTACTTCACCTACATTGGCTGCAATGCATTTGTGTATAAGGAATGGCGATGTTTCGTTAAAGCCTCCTTCAATACAGTGTATAATGAAGAATCGAGCATTAGTGTTTGAAATTTGAGGATCCGTGTTATCATTGGTAATAGGTAGCGGAACGTTGACGAGAGATGAAGAATTTTTTTTATCCATGTTGGAGGAATTGAGATTCGGACCCGACCGCACCACCCACCACGGAGCCCAACGAGGGGGTGTGCAGTTGCACACCAGTGCTAGTCGGGTCTATACGCGCACAGTGCATCCCTTAGGCAGCATCCACCCTTAACGACGTGCCCAGTAGATGACCGATTGCTTGATCCCTAGCAGTTGATCGAAATCCGTACCACCAGCCGATTGATACACAGGGGAACGCTGTGTACCTCCCGTTTACCCGAAGCCGAGGCCAAAGTAATGTGTTGGAGAAGACCCCTCAATTACCAGGATCCCCATTTCCGGGGACACGGGTCTCCACGCACGGCAAACACGTGGGCAGTTTTCCGCCAATAGAAGCTGATGGCACAGAGTGGCCACAGCTTCTGAAGGGGGGCCCTCACTTCCTGAGAAGAAACCACACCGAGGGAGAGGTGAAAGGAAACAGCAGAAGCTGAGAGGAGGGTAGAAAGTAGAGGAGCGAAAGATCGCTGGGGCCCCGGGATTGCGACACCCGTGAAAACCTAAAGAAGGTCTTCCCCCTGAGGGGCATTTTCTATTTAGATTTCTTCATTTTCTATTATATCTTTATCATTACGTATACACTTAAATATATTTTTATTCAGTTTTATAGGTATTTATATACATATATATGTAAGGAATGCCTTTACACCATCCCGTGTTGAAATGATCGACACAAATCCATTGTGGTTCTAGGTTGAATAGTTTATTTCAAAGTTCGGACAGAGGGCAGAAGTCAGGCCGGCGACCTTTTAGCTCCGGGGCTATCTTCCTACATCGCAGTCTAAAAGCTAAAGCTGGAAGCTCCTGCAAAAGCTAAAGCTCATAGCAAAGGCTAAGCTAAACTCTCGAAATTTCCGTGCTCTTGCTTAAATACTCCTTAGTTACTACACCAGCTGGCAGGGTGCAGCACGATCGCGAAGGCGTTACTCTCAAACGTAATTAGTTAACTAGATTGTCAATCAAGACATGAGAAACACCTGCTTACCCCGGAGTTCTAAAAGCGCGTAGTAACAAACCACAGAAAACTGAAAATACTGCCAAAGCAACAATTTTACTCCTTATCTAACTTCAAAAAACATCTCCGAGCATAATATTTGTATTGCCGAGAAACAAACTTTACAGTAAGAGTAACCGAGATTAAAGAAGCTTTTTCAAATAACATTAAATTAAATTAGGTTAAATTAGAAAAGTTT
Source organism: Cheiracanthium punctorium (assembly GCA_038373885.1). NCBI lineage: Eukaryota > Metazoa > Arthropoda > Arachnida > Araneae > Cheiracanthiidae > Cheiracanthium > Cheiracanthium punctorium. Next base: position 384,006 of record JAWZYV010012596.1, on the reverse strand, counting down.
ATTTTATTATTACATATATATATATATATATATATATATATATATATATATATATATATATATATATATTAGAAAAGTAGCATGCTACTTTTCAAAAAAAGGAGAGCAATATGTAGTGCAATACAAAAAACCAGTAGTTTGTAGCACTTTTGAAAACTATTTTACATTTTTAAGATTATGCTTGCCACAACATTGCTTCGGGCACTTGCTCTCTCTTCTGACTACACAAATGAGGGGAGAAGAGAAGGGGAGTCCGCCTCTTTTGTTACTGTTCTTGGTATTATATTTAAAAAATGCCAGTTCTACAAATATGTTGCAAGATCATATATTTAAAAAATATTTTTATTTTAATATTTATACTATAACCTCTCTGCAATACATACTAACATGTAACACTTCAAATTAGGAAGAATGTTAACACATGAAAGACAGGATGACGAAAGAAACTGGAAAAAAATATAAAAAAAGAAGAAAAGAAAGAAAGCTAGGATAGGTGGTGTGGTATGTCCAGAGCTTAATGTTTGAATGAGACCCGGGGCACTAAGTTACTTCGAGGCCCCCTTTACTATCGCAAGCATTTTAAGCCATTTTTGATTGCTGTTGCATTTTTGAAACATAAAACATTTTATCTAAAATTTATTTTTTTTAAATTACATACATATATACACATGAGCAAGATCATATATTTAAAAAATATTTTTATTTTAATATTCTTAACACATTTGTATTATTAAGCTCATATGGACGTTAAATCAGGAAAAGGCTATTTATTATACATATGCCAAGTTAGCATGCTAGAAAAATTTCCTGGACCAACAAAACTTTCTTTTCTTCAAAAAATAAAATGCAAGGCACTGGTGCTTAAAAAAAAAATTGCATTTCAATAAACGGTAGATCTGGTACTTCCATCAAATCGTATTTATCACCCAAAAAAATATGTCTCCAAATTGATCTAGTGATGGACAATTATGTAATAGATATTGCAGATAAATTAATTTTTCCTAATTTTTATTTCAGTATACATAAATTTCTTATCTAGATAATCAAGATATTTGGGGGCTTCCTATTTTTCAGGGGGCTCTGGGATATTGACCCCTTTCCCCTGTGATAATCGAGCTCTCAGTATGTCAAACGGAAAACAGAAGTAGAGCAACTTGCCTAATCTGAGTAGTGTGATTTTCAAGCATATGTCCCCTTCCCGATAATTGGTTGAAATATCCTTGTAACGACACTTTCCTCGAACTTTCGCAGACGCCACTGAGTATCACTGTAGCGTAAAAGGAAAAGTAGCAACATTTAGCTTCATAATAAGGCAGGGCCCATTAGCAGATCCAAAGGGGGCCCATATTCCCCCCCCCCCCCACACAAAAAAAAAAATAAATCAAGTTTAGGGGACCACAAAAATTACTCATTTTGATTTCACAGAGTTATTAAAATTTAATTAGTTTCAGCAATACTTTAATAATTAGTAGCAGTATATCATTATCAATATCCTAAAATCTGAATGTAAATTGAATTTTCTAGCAAAAATTGTCTCCTTAAAGTAGTGAGAATGTAGCAAAGTAGTGACTACATTTCGAAAGTAGTTGTAGTTAATGACATTTGTAAAAAAGTAGTTGTAATTGTAGTTGGCTGAAAAAAAAAAAAAAAAAAAGAAACAGTAGTTTTACCCACTGATTATTTTACTATAAAAATTAGTACTGTAGAGTTTATACTGATTATTTTACTATAAAAATAAACTCTACAATATATTACAGCATCATCAAAATTTCTGATTTTCATGTTTGATGATACCCTTATAAGAGCAGAAGCAACCAATACTGATTTCAAATTGGTTTCTTTATTCATGTGAGAGGTGTGAGACACCCACTGGAGGGGCCGACCCGAAGGTTTAAGGCATAAAATCCCTCCAGGGATTTTATGCCGTAAACCTTCATGTAATAATGTTCATGTAATAATGTTTTTTTTTTTTTTTTTTTTTTTTTTGTGTGTGTGTGTGTGTGTGTGTGCAAAAACAATATTCTATTATTGTTTTTATTAGTGAATTAAATGCTTTGTTTTGAAATTGTTCTTTCTGCTACTGTCAAATATAGATACATCATTCAACCACGAATTTGTGAAAATATCGCTAGAAATTTTTAGCACAAATGTCTAGATTAGGATCTTTAAGACATTCTAGAAAGAGCTGATTTTACCTAATAAAGTTTGTTAAACCCTTCACATCAGGAATAACACAGAAACTTCAAATCACTTTAAAATACCCTTTAAATGAAAGTAAGACAACATGCATTCCACAAATGGAAATATTAATAAATATATCACTAACTTTATAATCAAACATCTTCTTTTCCTCTATCATTTTTTTATCGATGAATGTCTTCTCTACAGATGCCTGCCATGACAGAAAGTAGGATCGTTCGGAATATGTTGACGCTAAACATTGGGAAAAAAAAAAAAAAAAAAGCTTTTAAAAGTGTTTTAAATAAACACTCAGATTTACAGTATGAACATCACTTACGAAAATTCTTTTTAAAATATTTCTTGGTTATTATCATTTTGTTACGATCTAGACTTCTTGAGGTGCAGTTCTATGTCTTAACAAAGAATGTAGGCACAGTGACGTAGCAAGCAAAACTGGTATGATACCTCTTTGGTATCACTTCCTCCTGATTTTTGTCAAATTTTTTTTTGTCTTAGAGGCGATTTGGTGCCCCTCAGCAAGTGGAGCCCAAGGCATGATAGACCCCTTTGCACCCCCTCACTACACCACTGTGCAGGCAAAAGTGAAAAAATCACATGTCATAAATTTTACTAAAATTGCACAACATGAAAAAATCTGAACTATGTAAAAATGGCCGAGAAAATACAAAATCATAAATAATTAAAAAACAAAACTCAAACTTTTTTTTTTTCTTTGAGTAAGAATTTGCCAGCAACATCCTAGTTGCTCAATATGTTGAATTTACTCTAGATTACCATTACTAGGATTCCCTTAAATGGCCTATGCACCAATATTGAACGAACACACTTAAAAGTAAGTTCTTTTTAAAGTTTTACACGTGTAAGCAACACAAATAGCACAAAAATAGTCCAAAAATGTAAGGTAAGAAATTCCATGTGTGCCACACAGCATTAAAAAGTTGTATTTTATTAATAAATCTTTCGAAACACTTAACAATTTTTTTAAGCAAGTCTCAGAAGATTGCTGGGAATCAGGCCTATACTCTGGTCTCTTGATTGCCTTTGTACATACAGGATAAAAAATATAAACAAACAAACAAACAAACTGCATACATCACTGTACAGATCAATTATAATATAGAACTTACCATCATATCGTGATTTTGAAAAGCGATATTTTCTACTGGTAAAAAAATTATAATTAGATGAATAACGTATTGTGTAATCTAAAGAGGATGGAAACTTTTTTGCATCTGAAGGTATATTGTTGAAAACAGTCCCAATAATTCTCAAAGATTCATTAGTTTTTTGAAGAGTCACACAATAATCCTCTAGATCACCAGCATCACTTAAACTTTTTAAAGCTAGAATGAAATTCAAACAAAATAAAATATAAAAATTAGTTTAATATTTCATACAACTAAATACTGAAAATTGATACTTATGTAAAGCATGATTTAGACAAACATTTTTTTTTTTTTTTTTTTTTTTTTTTTTTTTAAGGGTATCAGGCCCTAAAGAACTTTCCCTCCAAAAAATCATTCATAAAAATATTGTTAAAGATTTTTTTAGTAATCTTCCACTAATAATAAGTAGTCAAAACTATATTCAGAATCTAAGAAAACTTAAAAAAAGGGGGGAATATTAATTGAAAAACTGTTAATTATTTTCAATTAATAACAGGAAGAAAAAGCTTTATTCAGGGGTGTAGGAACCGGGAGAGCTGTGGCTCTCCCTAGAATATTTCAGGCAGACGGGCTCAGCTCCCTCTTGCGAAATTTTTGCACCATATCTGTTTATGGTACATTGTTTACCTCAAATCTGATTTCAAAAATGTAGTCTACTTTCTCTAGGAATTTCAAATAATAAACAACAAATTGAGGAGACAGAAAGGGTAGTGCGTACACTTGGTTGTGCCTTCACCCCTTTTTCCAATATTTATAACCCATGGGCATTACATGGCAATAACAATGGAAATTTGTACTTTCATCTTCATGAATTGGGAACAATTTGTCCGGAAGTTGAATCATGGTTGTCCAAGTGTGATAAATGGTCTCAGTCTGGGCATTCAGAATGAAATTTGGAAATGTTGGCAAACTTAATGCAGAAAAAATGAAATGCAATTTTTTTGGGCATCATTGCTGATGGAATGACCGATGCCAACGGGAAAGTGTAGTTTTCGATACATATACAATACATGGCGAAATATTTGTGGAGAACGAAGACATGTTTTTAGGACTATTCAATGCTCCAATTACTACAGGGGGAACACTAACTAAACTTTAAAATAATATTCTTTATAAACTTTAAAATAACCTACTATAAACTTTAAAATAAACTAACTATAAACTTTAAAATAAACAATCAACACTAATTAAAGTTATGTATTAAGTGTGTTGTTTATGGCAATTCTACGCAAGGGCGTTCTGCCTAAGATGGGGTATGCCTTGGTCAGAGGTCTTTCTAAAGGGATCTAACACATATTTACGTTACATTAGGAGAAAAAAGACCAAAACTCTAGACCGTTAAATTGGCAGCCTCACGATGGGACCTGAACCTGAGATCTTCACATTTCAGCTATCTATTATTTTGAATGTCTTATACACTCGACCATGGTGGGGTTAAAGTTACGTATTAAGTATATCTGTTTTAGAAAAATAACTTTAACTGGATTAAAGAGCTGGTGATTTTTTTATATGCTTCTATTATAAAATTGGGATAAAAACTTGATTTTTTAAAATCAAATAATTTCCCAGGTTTTAACCCCCCCCCCTTTTTTTTTAAACCAACCTGGGTGGGTTTTATTAAGATTTCTTTTATGGTATAACACTTTTTGGATTTAAATTTTATAGTTTTATTTCAAAATTTTTTTAAATCAATATTCAAAATTCAAATCAAATTATTTCAAATAATTTTAGTCTAAAAGAAAACTTTCATTACAAAATAATAATTAATTAATTAAAACATAAAAATAACTTCAACTTTAATGCAGTACTATCTTTTTCTGCTGGCGTTTATAAAAGGCTCCTAATTTGTTTTATGACCATAGATAAAAGTATATTATTGTTCACTTAGAAAAATGTTATTTTTGATTAGCTTTTTTCTATTACTTTTTAAATTTATGAACTTTTTTACCTTTATGATTTTTAAGACATAGTTATATTTTCTAGTTAGAATATAAGTCATATGGAATATATGTGCAATTTTAATGTGTTAAAATACTTTGTGAATCATGCAACTGGTTGGCGACTGTCGCCGTGTTTACATGGGGCACGCACCGTCTTGGTCGATTTTACCTGGTATTGTCATCTGTTGCATACAGTGAAATATAAAAAAGAAATCCACACATAATAACTGAAATGGTCTTATCTTTCTGGGGCATAACATTTTTTAACACTATTGCCCGAAAATATCACGGGCACAAAAAACACGGAGAAAGCTTAGCCCGTTAATTTGACAGTAGCACGGCTTAATGGGTTAAAAAAAACATATTCATGTTGGTCATTATGAAAAAGGTTTTTCATGTTAATACTGAGGCAGTTACTTACTTGCAGAACGACCGTCACGACTCTGCCAGAGCTGAATAGATTCTTCCATTAATAATTTTGTGTACTTATTAGAAGGGGCATATACAAAATGTACTGGAGTTGAAAAGTAGTAAAAAGCTGGTCCCCTGTCGATTGGGTCAAAAGGTTTTGTGACGGTATCATTGACCCAGTTTTCATCGAAATATTTACGATACTCAGGAGGTGGGCTGATCTCTGAATTGATTATAACTGGAATACTGGCAATGAGGACAGGAAAAACAATTTCAAATGCTGTAACTATGTAATGCCTTTTACGGAGCAAAAAACCTTTATACAGCAAAACGATGAATTTTTGGAATGATGATGAAGTCATGTTTAATCTTCAAATGATAGCTTCAAGACCTAGAAATGGAGAAGAATGAAGAAAATGAGTGGCAAGAAAAGCATTAAAATACAGTGAAACTTCTTGGGAGCGATCACCCTCTGTTCCACGAAAAGTGGGTCATTAAGAGAGGTTGCTGCACAAAGATGTATAAACATTTGATACCCAAGAAAACATGCTAAAAAGTATTGTTTGTTTTGTTATTTTTGAAATTGCATACTACTACTAATGCATAAATAATTATACAAATCAATTTGCAAAATTTAAATTTTAATAAAATATTTAGAAATTTCAGACAGTTTTATTCTTTTTTCTCTCTCTAATTCAATTTTCACATCAGATAAAAGAGCATTGATCCTGTTATTCTTCATACATTTTGAATCGGCCATCATAAAATCTATTTGCCGTAAAATTTGCCCTCTCTTTCTTGCTTTTCCCACAACCAAAAGTTACTCTAACATCCAATACAAATTTTCATTTTCATGTGATTCGATCACATCCATATGCTGCTCCAACAGTAAAACCACTTATTTCTTATACAAGTCTCTTCTCTAGCCTACAAGATTCGTAAATGATACGTACGTGTACTTAAACCTGCTGTCGATTGACCGTAGAGCAACGAGCTTGGAATGAGGATACTTGCTTACATTACTTCCGAAAAAATGCGCGAAAATTTTTGGACAGGGAACCGGTCGCTTATAGGGGGTTCTGTGGCCTCTTCTACAGGATCTTTTAGGATTAAGTAGACAGGGTAAAAAATAGGTGCCTTAAAAAATGGGTCATTGTCGGAGGGGAGTCGCTTAATAGAAGGTGGTCGTTGATTGAAGTTTCACTGTAATTATATTTTTAAAGAACATATTTTTATAGAATAGGAAATTTTTTATTGCATCTGATACTTTGATAACTCCTTTTCATCCACCTGAATGATATTTTTTTATTGGCTTACACCATCTTACGGTCTGTTCCTGGAAAGGCAGGGGAAGATGGGGCGCAAGGAAACATGCAATCTAAAATCAGCGAGACTTGTCATACAAAGTTCTCACACACTTATCATACAAACACTTGTTCCAATTACTGATGTGACTTGGAGACAGTCGCAATTTTTACAACGAGAGCAAACAACAATCACAGTATAGAGTCTTGAATGTTCAAGTTGGCAATATCTACCGCAGGCTAGAAACTGGTAAATGCGAAGCAGATTTATACTAATACATAGGTAATTATACAAATATATTTTTTTAATTTAAATTTTAATAAAATATTTTGAAATTTTGATTGTATCATTTTTTTCACGTTCCGAGACTATTTCTATTCCGAGACTTCCCCCTCTCAGCCCGTCCGCTGTGGAACCGTGTACGCTAACGGGAGCTGGTGCACGTAAAATCCATCGTGGCTCCAAAGTCCTCCAAGTTGTTAACTCTCTACTTCATTTCCTACATCCAAAAAAAAAAAAAAGAGGATTCATCCTTATATTCTACATGCTTTCTGAATTTGCCCTAATAAAATTCATTTGCCTTTTGGGTCCCGCAGTGGACTGGGCGCTAAACTCCGTTCCCATAAGAACACGGCAAGTGAAGCAGCATCTGGCTTGGCCAGTGCTTGGGAGGGACTTCCTCCTCTCGGCCCGTCCGCTGTGGAACCGTGTACGCTCATGGGAGCTGGTGCACTTAAAATCCATCGTGGCTCCAAAGTCCTCCAAGTTGTTAAACGATACCTCTGGGGGTGCCGATTTCAGGGGGTGGGTCCCTCCTCTGGAATGGGTTCAAAATTACGGGACCCCGAGCTAAGACGGACTTCCTCCCACTGGGGCTCATTGAAATGGAAGCCGCTCCTTCGGCCCATCGCCTGCCTATATATAGGGGGATCTGTCACCGCAACGCGGTTGCCAGAGGGCATTAGCAACAACAACAACATTTGCCTTTTGGATTTTCCCACAACCAAAAGTAACGCAAACTTCTCCTGCGAGTTTCCTTTTCGTGTGACTCAGTCCCATCCATTCGCTCCACCAATGGTAAAATCACTCATTTCTTAGACATCCCTTCTCTAAACTACAAGATTGATATGTGATGTGTATGAGTACTTGCACCTGCTGCCGATTTACAGTAAAGTGACTGGTTTGGAATGTGGTTTTGTGTAGAAAAAACCCAACCCACTGGGTTTTGGGGTTTTTTTCAGAAGAAGGGATGGAGTTTCATAATATTTGAAAAAAAATTTCCTTATTACTAAATACAACTTAAAGTAACTAATTGATTACAACAATCAATTATAAATAAAAAATGGTTAAATTAATAGTAATAACTAATTACAATTACGAATCATGCATGAAAAAATGTATAAATCGATAACAGTAGCAACCCCAATCACGGTTTGCTCTTAGATAAATTGACTATTAGTCATAATTTTAACAGTGATATACTAGTGCGTCATAGAACTTTTTAAACTAATGATATTTTATGGTTAAAAAATCCTCATTCATTTCAATACAGATAGAAATAAAAATTTATTCTAGAAAGCTTTTATGCCTACGTGAAGTCTTTCTAATTTTTTTTTTTCCTTGGGTAGTGGTGGTGTGGGTGGAGGTAGGGAGCTGTTTATAAACTTAACAATTGGTGTACTGATATTAAGAGATGGATTATCTAAGTAATTAAAGTTGAAATTTTCATAACAACCCAATTGGGGTTTTTTCAAGTAGCCTTTTTCGGGTTGGGCAAAATCATAACAGCCCTGCGGGTAGGAAACTAGGTCTGGTCGCTTATATGGGGTTGTGCGGTCTCTTCTTTAAACATTATATGGACAGGGTAAAAAGTCGGTGCCTTAAAAAGTGGGTCATTAGTGGAGGAGGTCGCTTAATACAGGTGGTCACTTATAAAAGTTTCAATCTATACATTTTGCCTAAACCTGAAACTCAATCTTATATAGCTAACCAAAACATTTTTTACAAAGTGAGTCCCAAAAGTATGCAATTAAGTAAGAAAAAACAAATCAACTTTAAAGGGCATGATGCGCAAAATTTTCTTCAATCTTGAAACATGAGGAAGAATTTTTTTAATGGTTTTAGTCTTTTGGACAAGTACGTCTGGGTAAAAAAAAGTCTTTAATCAAAAATGGAAGCCCCCATTTTTCATGATTTGGAGCCCCTTTTGAAAGGAAACACAGACTTCTCTTGTCTTTTAAGTGATCAAACCGTATCTGACAGGGAAGTATCCAGAAAAACATTTTGGAGGGGGTAGAAATGATAAAAAAGCAGAATTTTTCACAAAAAGGACTTTATCAATATCATTTTAGTAACAAATATCAAAATTTTGGGGGTTGAGGGGTCACACCCCCCCAAATACGTCCTTGTTGTGTGGAATAGCAGTGCAATATGTTAATCACTACACCCGTGGGCTTCGCAAACACATTACTGTAGAATATCACAAAAGCGCCCCCCCCCCCTGATTTTCACAAGAATTTTCCTTCTTCTAGAAATATTCAATAAACACCCTCATATCTGTTTTTCTCAAGCGTATGTCTTGGGTGGTACACTATTTTCACTGCGTAGGTGCCGGCCAAAGAGAGACCGCAGACTAGAGCCTCCATTCTCACGGAAAGAAAAGAGATGGGCGGGCAATAGGACGGCATACTTTAAGGCTCGGCACTAGACTATCTACATAGAAGAAAATTTTGGCACTTACGTATTATCCCGGTGATTTCAAGTGTCCCGGCTTTTATCTTGGCGTAAAATCGCTCGTCTTGGCGGACCGCCGGGATAATACTTAAGTACCAAAAATTTTTAAGTTATTTATTTTTAAAATATTTACATTAAACTTTGGCAGGAAATGAATAGAGACACGGATTAGAGGCGCTGACAAAGTCCCTATTCGTCCTGCCTGTGTGATTGGCTAACTGTTACTCTTACTACCTGTTGGCAAATGATAAATTGAATGATAACACACTGAAATTTTTTGTTACCGAGACATGAACTAAAAGCAGTCGAAAGAAAATTAAAAAAAAAAGAAACTTCTTCCTTATATTTCAAGACTGGAGATCAACCTATAAAACTATATTAAGACAAATTATTATTGTTTACCACAGACGTAAATGAATCCTTGTTCCAGAATCGTATTTTCAGTTTCTGTAATAACTTTTCATGCTTAAAAATGTTTGATGGTCAGAGCAATAATCCGTATGAAGAATATTTCTTGTTTTACAAAATAAATTGCAATACCGGTACCAGTTATCCGTGCGCCGCGTCTCAACACTAAACACAACCAAAAAGCTACGTTGGCTACGATGTTTTGTTCTGTGGTTTTGTTTACCGTGCCGTCCACTTTCGTTATCGTTTGCAAGAAGGGGTGCAACAGCACGTGACCCGTGACTTCCGTTCTCGAGTTCCTGACCACAAGGCGGCATGACATGCGATGACAGCTGACATCAGGGCCTCCTACGTCACAACCATGAAGCATGGTCACAACTCATGATTCATGATGCAACTTTGATATAGAGTATCTGCGCATGGCTAAGGCTAGGGGTTCTACCGGGGTCGCCGCGACTGAAGAAGAGGAGAAAGCAAGAGGGGGTCTGGGTACTGGTTTTCGTGACGTCACAAGAAAGGATGGGATTTGGAACAGTTTGCATTGAGTTCAATGGAAGAAATGGAATTAATAATGCCAATAAATACGAGTAGCTTAATTTTTTATGACGCATTGAAATAGCATTTTCGTTTTACAACACTTTGTTCTTAAATAATAGTGAATCAACAATATTTTCTGTCAGAAATTAATGAAATAAATTGGTACTGAATTTATAGCAGTTTCAGCATTGTATGCAGTATGTTTCGCATTTCGGGCTAGCAAATACATTCTAAATAATATAATGGTTACTCAATGTTATCATTTATCTAAAATAATATGTATATGGATTAAATTTATACGTTGTATAAGCGTAAAGTCATATTTTTAAGTAAGTAAAAGTAAATATATTTTTAAGTAAAAAAAATAATTTTTATTAATTTTACTTAAAAACTGAAATACATTATTTAGTTTTGCTTCGTTTTAATAAGCTTTTTGAAAGAATTGATGTTAAAAATATCCAGATTCATAAATAGTCATCTCAAGCCATTTCGTGACGTCACAAGAGAGGATGGGATTTCAAAGAGTTTGTATTGAATTCTATGGAAGAAATCTGATCAATAATGTCAATAAACACTAGTAGCACGAGGAATATAATCAGAAATTTCCACAATTAATATTTTAAAAACTTGTACAATACATTCTATATATAATTATGTTATACAGACTCCTAATGTCAAATTTTATTAGAAGCAATTAAAGCACAAAAAACAAGAAAATAAAAAGTAAAAGCTTTTATTACCCAAACCTTACAAATACTATAAAGTTTTTCATGAAAGCACTACAAGTGTTTGCTTTAGTTTTTTCTAGATAAGACTTTCAAATATCACATTGAGACATTTGAAATATACATAATTAAATATTTTTAAAAATTAGTGAGTATAACTCTTGAATATGTAAAACTGCCTAAATGCTCTCAGGGGTTTTCATGTAAAATATATTGCAGTAATACATATACTTTTTTGTTATTGTTGTTAGCATTGCAGTAATACATTTTCTTTTTTGAGTTAATTTCCAAATCTGTGTTCATACTTAATTTCAGAACTTTCAACAAATTCCGGTAAACCGTTTAGTTGGAAATATTTCTTTAATAAATACCTTCTATTTTTGTTTTTCTAAGTATCCAGCAAATACATTTCTCTCTCTCTCTTTTTTTTTTAAAATAAATAAATAAACCATGAGATCCGCATTGAACCTTAAGCTACTTGGTATGTGCAGTGGAAGGGGATCTGCGTTTAATTTATAATTAATGGTGAAATTTTCTTAACATAGAATTGCCATGAAACTCTTGATACATTTCTTAATTTCAAAAGAATTTATATTTTCCTTTGCATTATTTTTTTCGGTTTCCTCAATATCTTTTTCCAAAACGTTTTCTCTTCTTTTAGTAGGATCAGTTATTTCTTGTTTTTTGGTAATATCGGATATATAGGCTGGTAAGCTCGAAAAAATGCACGGGATAGCATTCGGTTCTAATTTATAATGCTTTCTTTTTACAGTTAAAAGTGCCCCATCTGATTTTAAAATAGCATCGTCTTTTAAAAGATCTTCATCTCGGAAATGCTCAATACAAACATATATTTTTTCCTGGGGACCAATTTTTTCTTGGAATATTTTTAGTCCATTCGGCCCTCATTTCTTCGTTTTTTGGGAAAAGTGAAAACATTTACATTTTCTCCTCTTTTGTAATTAGCTTTACTTACAGCCTGGGACGCAGCAAACGGAAGCATAGTGATTGCTAGAACAAAAGAACAGAAATCAATAAAACTAACGCAAAATACGGCAATTTTATACTTTTATGTACTCTATAGCTTAATAACTATTATCAAGTATGTCGTATTAAGAATAGAGATTGCTGACTTACCATTAGTATCCAAAAAAGGCACAAAACATCTTAGTTTCTTCTACTTTTCCCTATGATTCTAATGCTTTTAACGGAGAAAAGTCCATCCTCTCTTGTGACGTCACAACACCTCCACGCGTTCAGTACCCAGGCTCGCCTTGTAATACGCTGTCGAAGTGGTGACGTCACAGCCGGGTTTTGGGCATCAAAACATTGTGTTCCCATGTTAATTTCCCATAGGGTTTTATAAATTGCTTCATATCTTTAATATTAGACAAAAATAAGACATTTCACTCCATTTTTCAACTACAGTGCAGTGAGTTTTATCTCTTGTATGAATATCAAGTAAATTGAATGACTATAAATATAATTAATTCGTCGATAATAGTTGAAATCGCCTAAGCCTAACGATCTGAGAATGTAAATAAACATCGTACATCCGTTATGTCGGCATGTATTAGTCCTATACTAGTGTTGTATTTTTGGTGTTTTTCAACGTGATAATGAATAGTTGATCACAAATAAATGTGCATGTACAGTAAATCCGTGCCTTCATTAATTGATTCTGACCCTAGTTTACTTAATATATTTTTGAGTATATCAGCATTTTATAATGCTTTTAGCTTTTAATTTATTAACATTATTGTTTTTTTTTTTTTTTCAGTTTCATCTTTGTAAGTGTGAACATTTATAATGTTTTAAAGATTGTATGAATATTTATCTATTTCACAAATACAGTATAAGATTCTTTTAATTATTCATTAAAGCAATAAATAAACATTATCCCTCAAATGCTATAGCAATTATCTTCGTTTTCTAATTATGTATTAAATGGTTTATTTATTTCATTTATAAACACACATTTCCAAAGGTTTTATTGAAAAATATGTTACATAGTTCTAACTTAATGTACTTGGTTATGCATCAAATTTGATTTGTAATTAATTTTGTTTGTTCTATTTTTTAAATGCCTAATGAGTGCTCATACAATTCTGCTGTGCATTTGAAAGCAGCAGTATCTGTATTTGTACTTTTTTGGCTTGTAAAATAGGATCAGATGCTGAAACTTTACTGAAATATAGATGTTGTGGCTAAACTGAACATCTGCACAAGTTAACAAGCTACCAGAGAGGGTTATTCCTTTCTATAGGAAAGTGCCGGACAAAGATATAAATCATGATCACCCCATGCTAAGTCTGTGCATGATAACTCATCAAATCAAGTTTGTAAATATATTGTATGTTTATTCTATTTTTTTAAATACCTAATGAGTGCTCGTATAATTCTGCTGTGCATTTGAAAGCAGCAGTATCTGTATTTATACTTTTTACAAAATTTATTTGTACTTTAAAACTAATGAATTTATTTCCTTGTTTTTCAATTAACAGTTCAATTTCTTGCATTAATTGTTTATTTTATCTAATACAAAAAATCTGATAAGTTACAGTTTACTCTTTCAGTAATGAATATGCACTTCTGTAATTTTTTAAAAAGTGTTAAAGAATAGTATAAAATCAGTAATTGTTCTGCATATTTATAAGGAAAAATGTGATTGTATTGTTTTCATAAATTAATCTTGCTCCTTAGTCTTTCATTGTGTATCTGATTCTTGTTTGTCTAATCTATTCCCCTCAGAAGCTTGTCCCACAGATTTTTCATTACGGAAAAAAATGGGTGAGAATTTCTCACTAGAGATGTGGTTTGGGTAAATGCCAAGTAGGTAAGGTATTTACTTCTACCTCGAGTGAACACCCAAAATCAGGTGAAAAAACACTCAAAATACTGGTGTTAAACGATAAAGTAATTAAAAAACTTTGTAAAAAACACACATAAGAAGTAAAAGGAAAGAGGATACGCGTTTCGTTCAAAAATTGTTTTGAACTTCTTCAGTCCAAGCCCTTCGACGTAAAGAACACTTTACGTCGAAGGGGGTTAAAGGGTGTTCTTTACGTCGAAGGGCTTGGACTGAAGAAGTTCAAAACAATTTTTGAACGAAACGCGTATCCTCTTTCCTTTTACTTCTTATGTGTGTTTTTTACAAAATTTTTTAATTACTTTACCCAAAATCAGGGTTAAATACCCTAATTTTGGGTGTTTACTTTCCATTTTTCAGTGGTAAGTTTTATATTCTGTCTTAAACTTTAGGGATGTAACGGATACTGATTTTGTCGGATATCCGAAGCTCCTTTGGTTGCCCGATCGAATATCCGGCACTAAACATGTATTTAGTTATCAAGTGTTTTTAGCACCAGAGTGCTATTAATTTCAACCTTGCTTTTTGTGTAGACACGATTTTGGTACAATTTTCGCATCCAGTCATTTTTGAAATGTGTTTGCCAGATAACGTGAAGGGGGGGGGGGGCAGGCACTAATAAAATGTTGAGTCGCACAAGGTTTCCCATTTTTGATAAATGATTGCTAAACTGGGTGCCAAAATGCGACAATTTATTATAAATATATTTTGAGTATAGTTACAAAATGCCTGGCGAATATTGTAAAATAGTTTTAGTAAGCGATTTAAATATAGATGTTAATTCCAAAGAAGTTTGTTATAGAACAGTGAAGACAAATACGGTACACATCATAGATTATGATACACTAATGATATTTATAAAGGTGAAGTGTAATTTGACTATGCCTGGCGAAAATTGTTAAACAGTTTTGGTAGGCGATTTTAATATAGATTTCTATTCCAAAGAAGTGTTTTATGGAACAAACAGCTGGATTCTCCGCTCGTCGTTAATTTTTCGCAGTCGTTAACTTTGCCCTGCCTTGAGGTGGAGTTTTAAGGAGGAGCGTCAAGGGGTTCATGCGATTGGCTAAAAGACCTCCCGTTTTCCTCCGGAGTTGTTAGTGCAGTCGGTAACCAAACAACTGGTTCTGCCCAGTTGACAGCTAACAACCGACGATTTCGTGAACCACCGGGGCAGAATTCCACCCAGAGAAGGAAAACACGATACGCTCATGGATTATGATGCTCACTCCAAAAAGTATTTAAAATGTCTACGAGATATAATTGGAATATGCGTATAGTTCGAATATGCCAGGTAAAGATTTTAAAACAGTAGGATCAGTAGGTGATTTTAAGATAGATTTGGATTCCAAAGATGTGCTTTATGGTTCAAGAAAGAGTTGATTCCTATTTTAACGGCCCTACTTTCGCCAACCTAAAAATTCCTCGCACTTTGGCGAGCTTTGAAATCATGGGTCTCTAGGAGTCAGGCGCGTAGCCAGGAAAATTTTTCGGGGGGGGGATATGCGCCTGGAAAATATTTCGGGGGGGGGGGGATATATCCCAATATCCCCCCCCCCTGGCTACGCCCCTGCTAGGAGTTATGCACAAGTTTCAACGCTCCCTAAACAACTACATGAAAACTAAAGTGAACAAATTAGTGATAAACACACTAGTTAAGGAATTTGAAGACACTTAATTATTAAAACTACATTTAATTGGCAACCCAAAATAATTAAAAATGTAACGGAATGCTATACTTACAGGTTGTTCCAAATCGCCATTTTATTTCTAAATTACGATTGCCACATAAATACACAAAATCTTCATGGTTACTGTATATGTTTAATGATCGCCACCTTGGCGAGAGTTGAGGCATTAAGGTAGGAATCAACCCAAGAAGATAAACACAGCACACTCATGGATTATGATGCACATTTGAAACAATATTTAAAACGGTGAAGTATAGATGTAATATACTTGGCGAAGATTGTAAAATAGTTTTAACAGTCGATTTTAAGATAGATTTCGATTCCAAAGATGGGTTTTATAAAAAAGGAAGAAAAATACTGCTCACTCATGAGTAATGATACACTTTCCAACCTAATGGAATAAGGACGAAAAATAGGGACGACACATAAATTATGATTGCCCTTTAATATATAGCACTTGGGTGCGTATTTAAAATCTGAAAGGCTTCAGATTTTCCTTTTTTTTAAAAATAAATGACACCAGAACAATAATTGCAAGCATGTTTCACACATCATTAATAACTTACAAAAATTAAATATCTGGTTTTACGTTATCAGCCGGTGTGTGTGTTTGTTAGAAATGCAGTGTCAATATAAACGTAAATAAAAGAAAGCATGTTGGTTCTACGTTATCGACCGGTGTCTGTGTTTGTTAGAAATGCAGTGTCAATTTAAAAGTAAATAAAAGAAAGCATGCTGGTGTTACGTTATAAGTCGGTGGGTGTTAGGGACATTTCTGAGCGATTAATTTAAAAAAAAAAAGGTAAGTGCTTTTTTTAATGAATCTTTGCAATTTTTGAGGTTTTTAATGTTAATTTTAAATTGATATTTGATGTTTTTATGTTGTCGTAAGTGCTATTTGCATACTAACAAGCTATACACACTTAAAAAGTGCAATATATATATTTAATAGTATACATAGATGTATATGTTTGTACATCTGCTCATTCACATCAAAAGCAATTTCTTATTTCAACTACTGGGAACAATTAAAATAATTTAATCGAACTAATATAACTGTTTTGTTTTAAATAAACACAACAAAATTAAAACAATATAGAATTTTTTTTTTAATGCGAAATACTTACATTCTAGACGATTATTCATTTAAGTAAGTGGAGAGTGCAGTTTAGTGTCCAACAGATCTATCAAAAAAGACTGAATTATTAAAATTAATTCATGCCTTTTCCAATGGGTCTGTTAGATAATTGCTCTTCAAATTATGCAGCAGAAATTCATGTAAGCACTGATTCATTCCTATAATTAAGAAATAAATATATAAATAGGGGAACAATTTATTTAGTTCATCACATATCCAACAATTTCTTCACTTATAATAAGCAATAGTCATATTCAATACAAATTAAACAGGGTTGTAAGTAGTAATCATGCAAAATGATACATTGTAAAACATTTCAAAAATACTCGATCATTTCATAAAAAAATTATAAAACAAAACTCATACACATTTAGTTATTATTTGTGATCAACTAATTATTCATTATCACATTGAAAAACACCAAAAATACAACACTAGTTTAGAACTAATACATGCCGACATTACGGATGTACAATGTTTATTTACATTCTCAGATCGTTAGGCTTAGACGATTTCAACTATTATCGACGAATTAATCATATTTATAGTCATTCAATTTACTTGATATTCATACAAGAGATAAAACTTACTGCACTGTAGTTGAAAAATGGAGTGAAATGTCTTATTTTTGTGTAATATTGAAGATATCAAGCAATTTATAAAACCCTATGGGAAATTAACATGGGAACACAATGTTTTGATGCCCAAAACCCGGCTGTGACGTCACACTTCGACAGCGTATTGTCTACTCTCCCCCTCCCTTCCCGGGGGCTCCGGTTCTACGCATGGCAAACTCGTTGCCGGAGCAAAACTGGTTTTGGTTCATTACCAACAGTTTCCAATCACCTCCATGATTCTAATGGATGGATACCCTGCGAGAAAAAATATTGTGCCAACTGCTCGGCTCACCAGGTGCAGTCCAGTGATGCCAATGTCAGGGGAAACAGGGGAAAAATAGGGACTTTTCGGCGGAAAATTGGCCTTCAGGGGAAAAGGGAGTTTTTCTTGAAATTGGCCATATTCTAGGGACTTTTTCAGATTTTGCCAGATTGAGGAAATTTTCCCTTCCAGAGGGGAATTTTTAGGTAAATTTATGTGGAATAGGGGAAAAAAACATTTCCAGGAATACGCGAATTCTGTTGGTTTATATGACACCTAGATGGATGATCCAATCCAGTGACAGAAGGTGGGATGTATGTTCGTAGGGGGCTAGATTTCACATCTGGTTTTCCTATAGGTTTGTAGTATAGTGGAAGAAAGGACTCACCGCGTATGCAGATAGCTTTGAAGTTTGAAGGGACCGAAGAAAGATGGGCTGGGACTGGGTGTCCATTTGCCCCTGCAATGCCATTGTTTGCAATTTTCGAGATCATCCTTCCTACAGACTCCATGCTTAGTTTTCCAAAGACATGAATCTCCTCAGCCTTTAGAGATAAAGAGCTATGCTAAACATAGTTTTCTTTGTCTCTAGTGTGAGAAATTCTGTTGCACGTCAGACGATAAAACTAGTAGATAAAACCAATTCTTTTTTTTTTTACCCTGCATCTGATAAAGATCACATAAAACTGAGATATCTGAATATTATACGCAGTGGCATACGCAAGAGTTAGGGGGGGGTTATAGCCCCCTACTCTTAAAAGAAGAATTAGACTATACACTGAAGTACACTATGCACTACACACGTATGTGGAATCGATTATTAGGTATTGTTATAAGCGCATAATACATATGAACTATAGACGTAGTATCGGTGGGGGAGACACAGGGGGCACATGTCCCCTGTGCCCCAACTTCAAAATCTTTTAAACAAACATTTGTTTTAAAATTTAAAAGAAACTCTCTATTCTGCTCTTAAATTCAATAAGTGTCCCCCCCCTCCCTAAAATCTTTCATGTGTGCCTCCAAAATTTCTGTATGTTTGGAAGCGGTGATAAGCCTTCCGCCTTTCTTAGAAAGCTCTTGTAATTAGGTTTTCTTAAGAATGTAATACGATGAACAATACCATAGGCGTATATCGGGGGGCGGGGACAGGTGGGCACGTGTCCCCCTCTCCCCCCACCAACTTCGTCTCAAAATCGTTGTTGAATTTATAAACAACGATCTTGTAGGACAAGTCTATAGCCAGAAAATATGCAAGTGAAAGAGCCGGCATTCAATTTTCCTTGTGACAGAAATTAAAATAAAAGTAAAATGCATTACTTCTGAAAAGTAGATTTTTTGTGTTTCAGTGCGAGAGTTAGAGCAAATCAAATTATCTATATTTTCTTGTTCATTATCATATTTTAAAAGCAAGGGGGAGGGTCAAAAGAGATGCGCTTCTAACCCCCCTCGGTTAAAAATAATGTTAATGAGCAAATATATATAACTAATTTGATTATTTTTTTTATGAATTTAAACTTAAGCATAGTACAGTTATTTGTTGCATCTCCTGGATCAGAACCTCAATAGTGCATGGGCAAATCGAGACTTTTCCCAGGGTCCCCTGCTCAAAAGGGACCCAACTTCAAATGTTGTTCTGAAATATTCTTTATATCAAAATTTTATGAAAAATGAAACAAATTTCATAGATAGGGCCCCCTAGGTTCATCAATGCCTGCCCCCCCCCTTTTGGTTATACTCGAGCCCTGCCCTGGATGAAATCTGGCTAGCTTCCTTGGTTAGGGGGCTCGAATCATTTGCGCCCCTTTCCCTAGATAAGTGTCCATGTGCAGGGACATATCCAGAAAAACTTTTCGGCGTTGGTCCAAACGGTAAAAAAGGCAGAGTTTTTCGCAAAAAAACTTATCATTTTAGTAACAAAAATCAAAATTTCGGGGAGGGGATCCGCCCCCCTCCTTAAATACGTCCTTGTCCATGTGATATACGATACCATACACCACAGTTGACTTTCGTTTTTAATCGAGACCATTTCTGCGATCCTTAATGGAAGCTTGGAAAATTGGTCAACAGTTTCATAATTTTTGAACTAATGTGCGGTTAATTTATGTATGCGTATGTGTGTGAATTAACATTATTTAAGCAAATAATAGTGAAACTGGAATAATATTGCAGTTGTTCAACAGAATTGAAAAACATCTAAAGAGAAAGGAAAAGTTCGATATTAAAATAATATACATGTATATTAATATTAAAATATTACTATATTTTATATTATAATATTACATCTAATATTATAGATTATATATATAATACCTATTAATGTACAATATAATATAATAAGTTGGTTATCTATGAGGACACTAGATGGCGCCACAATCGTTCATTGGATTTCTCGAAACAGGGGAAAACAGGGACTTTTGAGGCTCGAAACAGGGGAAACTTGTCCAGAAACATTGGCATCACTGGTGCAGTCTTTGTTTACCTTTGTGCTTGTGTTCATGGTTCCATGCTTAATGGTATGGTGCCATAAATCTCCAAAAACCCGCCCCTCTTGAGGGGGATCTTCAAACTTCAAATTAATAATATGGTGTGCGACCTTCTACTTTCGGTTTTAATCCAAAAACCTCGTTAGATCCCAAAGATACATTAGTCGGTCTCCTCTTGATATGAATTTAAATTTTGTCAGATTAGTCTTATTAGGGCCTAGAGGTGAAGCACACGGTTCTTCTTCATTTGTTCCTAAAATAACATTGTTCTTTAGTCTACCATGACGATATATTGGGTGCGAAAATTTTCTCAATAAAGCTTGTAATTATTTATAACTCTTGAGTTTCTTCAATCTTACGAAGAGTTTTTTAGTCTGTTGAAGGTAAGCCTGCTTTGAATAATTTCGGAAATTTCACTGGTGATTTCGCCGACTCATGGCCATATGGATAGAACACTGGTAGATGGCTGATGTATGAAGGTCCGAGGCTCCGGCCTATCGCGCAGCTGTTGATCTCACGGTCTGGAGATTTGGGAAAACAGAAATGAGCATGGGAAGGTCAAACTGCGCATCACAGTACAACTCCACGTCCACATACTCAAGAATGTGCGATTGAGAAGCCTGCTCAGTTTGCCATTTGGGACAAATAGGGTGGATTTTTCTGCCACAAATGGAACAAAATGGGTACTCTAGATTCTGTTCTGTATGCTTTTGGGCAAAGTTATAAAATTTTCACATCTGACAAACTGCAGTGCACCAGTGGCGGCTCCTCCATTTGAGCACATGAGCACGTTAACCCCCAGAGGAAAAACTAAAGAATAAACACATTAACAAATTAAATTAAAAAAAATATATTAAGTACACTTTTAGATTTTTTGTGAATTTAAAAGATGAGTTATACTCTTCCCCCCCCCCCCTATCATTAAACGTGTTTATTATAGCTAACGCACTGTACCATAGGTTTTTCGTCGCTCGCACGGCTCGCATTTGCGATCGACCGAGTGGCCCTCTCAACCGGTCTCTGAGGAAAGACGTGGAGAGATAGCGGGAGAAGTGAGGCGCTTCCGTTCGCACAAATTTATTATGCTCACAGCAGATTTTTTCGCCGTTATTTCCACCGGATTCTCTCTTGGTTTGTTGTGTTCGGTTACTTAATCCATTTTTTTTCATTTTCTTGTTATTTTCTTTATTTTTATCATTTTTTACGAAATAGTGTATATAATTAAGATGGGAGTCCAATAAGTGTTTCGGAGCAGCAGCAATGACATTTTTCAATATTATCCCTTGAAAAAAAAATTCAAGACAATATTTTTGCTAACTTATCTTAGTGACAAAATATTAGACCAAAGATGACTTGTTTTCTTTCAGTTGCGTGCATTGTTTTTCTTTAACTGCTGGAAATGCAAATCTATTTTAACTTGTAAGGTGCATCCAGGGGTGTAGTCAAGGGGGGGGGGTTAGGGGGGTCATAACCCCCCATGAGAAATTTGTTTTCAATACAAAATGTATATTCTTCACTACATTATCACACACACGTATACATATATGACTTGTAGTAGTTGTAACCCCCCCCCCCCATGAAAAATTTCTGGCTACGCCTCTGGGTGCGTCGTATCTGCATATTTAATTTTCGAAATTAATTTTCTGAACCTCCATTTAAATAACCCACGAGCCGCCACTGCAGTGCACTTTCTTTTGTAGATTTTACTTATGACAGCTGTTATAATGAGGCTAATTTGGCCTGCCAGAAGGCCTTGCGGCTGATAGGATACCCAGTGGTGTAGTCGAAGGGAACGCCGTCCCCTTACTTTTTCACTTCAGCCCATATGTCCCCCACTTTTTATTCTTGGGGGGACGCTCATTTACAAGTTTTTTTTTTTTTTTTTAAATTCTGTAAAGAAATTAAAAGTTTTGTTTTTTTCATATGAGAGCAAGTACATCGGTATAAAAATCAAAAGGAAACTTTTGACTGTTTGAATCGACTTTACAAATGGTATTGTAAGGGTTTCTTAAACACTTCAGTAGTGAAAACATATCCATAAGAATAGAACACATAATTTTTCCGAATGCACTCTTGGTAAAAAAATGTCTTTCTGAATGGCCGAAAAAGTGACAAAAATCAGGGTAGCGAATAGTCACTTACCAATCCAAAAGAAAATATGTCACTTTGACATTGGATTGTTGCCTCACCAAGGGTAGTAGGGAAATGATAGACGGGCAAAGTGTGAAGGTGACGGGTTTGGGTCCCATTGGGCGTCCGTCGACCTAACTATTTGGAGTTCTCTGTGGTTCTCTCTGAAACTTAGCGTGAATACCAGTGTTTTTAAAAACCCAACCCGGGTGGGTCTTATTAAGATTTTTTTTAAACACATTTTGCATGTAAATTTTATGGTTTTATTTCAAAACAGAGTAATTTTAGTGTAAAAGAAAACTTTCATTTCAAAATAATAATTATTTAATTAATTAAAATATAAAAATAACTTCAACTTTAATGCAGTACTATCTTTTTCTGCTGACGTTTATAAAGGGCTCCTAATTTTTTTTTGAGACCATAGATAAAAGTATATTATTGTTCACTTACAAAAATATGTTGTTTTTGATTGGCTGCTTTCTATTACTTTTTAAATTTATAAACTTTTTAATTTTTTTTTTTTACCTTTATGTTTTATAAGTCATAGTTATACTTTCTAGTTAGAATATAAGTCAGTAAACCCTTTGCAGGCCAACTTACTGCAGAACTACTATTTATTTAATAATTTTCTTTATAGTTATTCATTTTTGCTTTGAATGTATATTCCTTTTTACTTTAAAAAATCTAGAATTA
This sequence comes from Cheiracanthium punctorium, assembly GCA_038373885.1. Lineage (NCBI taxonomy): Eukaryota > Metazoa > Arthropoda > Arachnida > Araneae > Cheiracanthiidae > Cheiracanthium > Cheiracanthium punctorium. The sequence goes on along the minus strand of JAWZYV010012596.1, from coordinate 360,693 downwards.
ATATGTCTGACATTAAATCCCATATAAACAATGAATCAGTTTTATATTTCTCAGTACTATAGTAATGCAGCAACTAATAGAATACAGGATAGTTTCCTGAACCTGAATTCATTCTTGAGATGCATGCTTGTAAGCTGTATGAGAGAGACATGTCCATTATTCCCTTATCTGAGAAAGGATTTTTTTCCATTGTCACTATACTGATAATTACATATTTTATTCATATTTAATAACTTACTTCTTAAAGAGATACTAAGTTATCCCTGCCTGCATTCTACACCTGTTCATTTTAAAACAAATATTGCAGATAGAATTAGCTCAAGGTATTATTTTTAAAAAGGTTATTATTCTTTATGTTGAAGTTGGAAAAATAATTATAAAACACTAAACTGGCATATTTATATTTATCTAATATAATGCTTTAAATTATGTAGGTAATATTATATGTATTTAATGTCAAATAACAAATGATTTAAATGAAAGAAAGGAAAAATTTTGATAATTTTTAATAAAACCCATTTCTGAGTGGGTTTTATTGGGTTTTTTTAAGTGTTTTTTTTTTTAAAACCACCCGGGTTTTTTCGGGTTTGTGGGCGGGTCCGAAACCCTGGTGAATATGGGTTGGGACCCCTTAGAAAGACCCCAACGGAGGCACCCCCCTCTTGTGCCTCTTTTAAGAGGACGTCTAAGATTTATAAGAGGGCTTCGAGCCAAGCACACAAATCCGATTACATGTTCGCAACAACAAATTAAGCAGCTTACACGGTTGATCAAAAAGACTTAGTTTAGATTATTAACAAGTAATCAATAATTTAACAAGTTCATTTTAATTAACAAGTTCAGAGTTCATTTTATTTAATTAATAAACAAATGATGGTTAAATTAGTTTTATTGGTTGTTTAAGGAATAATTACAATTAATGAATCCGATAAGTTTAGGTTAAATTTCGTCAAAAATGAGCGTCCATCACTTTTTTCTTAGGACTACAACACTGATGATACCATTTCTGTCTGATGTAGGAAAAAAATGAATCCTGGAGCTGCTTTGTCATCTACCAGTATTGACGCAGAGGATGTAGGCAGTTGTTGACGATAGCATTGACTGAATTGGGGGTAAAATCATACAAGCCGGTGTGCACCCAATGTAAACACGGCGACAGCCGCTGGAACTTTGTTGACTGTCGCCAACCATTTCGCACGATCAGCAAAGTATTTTAACACATTAAAATTGTGCATATTTAACCAAAAGAACGTCTGCAAATTCAGTTACAGGCAATTTAAAATGAGCAAACAGTGGACCGTTTTTAACTAAAAAAATATACAGTGGATTAAGCAACCTAGTTGTACAGCTATGTAAACTATGCAACCAATGGACCTTTTTTAACTAAAAAAGACATCGGTGGATTAAACAACCTAGTTTTACACCTCTTATAAAGTCAGTATGATTAGAATAGCACGTAAATAGCACTTACAAAAATATAAACACATCCAATATCAATTTAAAATTCACATTAAAAACCGTAAACATTGCAAAGATACGTTAAAAAAGAGCACTTACCTATATTTTTTTTTTTTAATAACCGCTCAGAAATGTCCCCAACACCCACCGGCTTATAACGTAACACCAGCATGCTTTCTTTTATTTAGCTTTATATTCACACCATATTTCTATCAAGCACACACAAATTCTTTTCATACATTAATATAACATATTTCATTCCCTTCCATCAATAACATGAAACAATATCAAATATCAACCCAAACTGACGATAGACATATTCTTTATGGTTGCCAGTCACAACTACCACCGGCAGGTAACTTTACTTTGGTGGTGCATTGCTCACTCTGTCAGATTGTTCACATATGATTTGTAAACAATGATATGTAAAAGCACCATTTACGGAATATAGTCCGAATTGGGTTTATACACTGTCAACATGTTCAGCATCTCGTACTAAGGCTCCTGTGTACTAAATTTGGAAGTCGATCGCCGTAATGTTATTCTATGGTGAAAGCGGCCTTCACTAATTTCCCATTTCGAAACGAACTATTGCATATTTTTCATCCCTTCTTTTTTCCCCTTAATCTGAAAACATTGATCTACATTTTACGTTTAACAGAACTCGCCTAACGTAATTAGAAGTACGTTAATTACAGCTGAAAATAACATGAAAATTTGTTAAAAGGGAAGACTTTCTTGCAAGAGGGAGGCGCAGTTTTTGACAGTTGGGCGGTCCGAGTCGGGGAGACCACACAATTCACCCTCAACACCCCCCCCCCCTGTGCGCTGACGGTAATGATGTGTAGGTGAAAAGGATATAATGGAACGGGTATTGTATGCTGGTTTCACAGTTTTTGCTGGAGATTTTCAGATAAGTGTTTGTATACAAGAATGGAGTTGAACACGAACCCCAAATTTGCTCATGAATGTGTTTCACCTTCAACCAAATGAAAAAAGTGAATATTAGTTAAAAAAATTTCGTTGAATTAATGTTTAATTTAAAATTTGTCTTCAAATTACTTCTGTTTGCTTGTAAAAGGTATTATTTACAAAAATACCTACGAAAAATATTCATAAAACAACAACCTTTCTTAAATCAATCTTTTTTTATAGTTTGAAAAATACCATTTTCATATTAGTTTTATTTTTATATTTTATCTATACTATCTTCGATTCAGTTTTACATTGATTTTAACATTACCTTTTAATGGAGGGAAGGACAAATGTTAATCCATTAAATTTGAAAGCAGATTAAGTAATGTAACAAAATAACGTTCAAGAGTAAAAGTTTCTTTAGTCAAAGCAATGAAACAATTATAGATTCGTAAGAAGATGACGTATTCCTTTTGAGAAAGCAAAATAAATCATGAAAGAACAGAACATATGAAAACTATGAAAAACGCTTTATGTACATAAAATTAAAATTTTACATGCAGCACATTTCAATAAAATGATTCAGGTAGCAAAATTAGATCTGAAATTTTTCTGTACCTATGCATACAATTAGTTATTGCTTACAGACACTGGTCAAAAAACCTCCAAAACTAGCCTAGGATATATTTTTCCCTCATCCCCTTCCTCCCCCCCCCCCCCAAAAAAAAAGGATTTTGTTTTTTGTAGTATCCTTTTCCTTCCTCGGGGAGAGTCTGTTTTAATTTTATCCTAGTGAAAAAGAAAAGGTAGGGGGATTTTAATGAATAGTAATCGTTGTCTTTATCTCCGTGTTTCCTTTTTTAAAACCATTCCTTCAGTTTGAAAATATATATACACATATGCATTCATACGTTTGTTCTGCACGTATCCATGTAATGTATTGATCGAAAAACTTCCTAAAGTATGAATCCTTGCTAAAATGTGAAGACTGTTATCTACATTCACTTATCGAGCGTTTGTATTCACGGTATATAATGAAGGAAATTGGAAAAGTGCAATCCCCCCTTTGGTAAACGTAAAAACAGCCTCGCATTCCCCTGCTAGCCCATTGTACAATTTTTCTCCTTCACACCCCCCACAGTGAGTTCTCGTCATCAATCACTCCAACTCTAGGGGGAAGGAATTCTTGAAGAAACTCGAACGCCAAACTGAAATTTTATAGCTGGTGAAGTTACATAAAAATCAAAATTTTCAGCATATTTTAAATTTGCAAGTAGAATAAAAATACATGTAACTACGGAGAAGTGTCTCCGCTAACATATGTTCGTTTTAAAATCTTTCAGAATAGCACAGTTTTCTTGCAATCGCCTGGCAAACCTGAAAGCAGCTGTCGTTGAAATTTTCATGTTATTTTCAGCTGTAATTAACGTACTTCTAATTGCTTTAGGCGAGTTCTGTTAAACCTAAAATGTAGATCAATGTTGTCAGATTAAGGGGAAAAAAGAATGGATGAAAAATATGCAATAGTTCGTTTCGAAATGGGAAATTAGTGGAAGCCATTTTCCCCATAGAATAACATTATGGCAATCGACTTCCGAATTTAGTACACAGGAGCCTTAAGATCTACTGATAAAGTTGATTCTTTGGCTAATTTTTCTTTTTATTTGTCCTTGTTTTCTTATTCACTTACTTTTACCTCTTTTCCTCCCTTTTTTTTGAAAAATCTTGTCATTTAAATTTCAAAGAATCATGACCAGTTGATTACAGTATAAAATCAATATGGTAATGTTTATATTTATCTTTGTATAAACCGTTATACACTTTAACAAATGTAGGTTCCTAAAAATCTTACGATTCAGTAAATATGTATGAAATTGAAAAATTTCTATGTTCTTGAGAGGTCTGCTAAACTTAATATTATTGTTTGAAATTTTCAGTATAAGTCTTCATTTCTCACAACTTAAGCGAGTATGCGATTGAATTTTATAAAAAATAATTTTTTTGGAACACTCTACTACTACATAAATCTTAAAATAATAAAAACAATTTTTTAAATAACACCATAAAGGTTACTTGAATGGTCAAATTTCCTTAGGAGCAATTAATCTAGAAACCCTGAAACGTTACTAACACGAGAAAAATTCAAACCCAAACTAAGAACATATTTTTGAGAACCAGTTAAAGGATGCAAAGAAAAATTAACAACTAAGTTATTTTACAAATTTTTTATGTTTTAGACAGCAGTTATTTCGAGTGTTTTTTATTATTTTCTGGATGAAATTGCTTTTAAACATACATTCTATGTTAAAAAATGTGTTCTATCCAATGAGGAAAATACTTAATTTTGTGTGGGAGGAAAACAGCAAAATGGAAAAAAGAAAAGCCATTCATTTACACTTTGAAAGATTTTTAATCAAAATTACTCACAGAAACTGAAGTGTTTCTTTCTTTCTTCCCCCCCCCCCTCCCCGAATGAGTGATAGTGAAAAACAAAATTGCTTTTAATTTTTCTAGTGGTGTTCACTTATTACTAGTGAACATTTGTAATTTTTATTATAAAAAATTTCAAAGTGTATTTTAAACATGTCTATAATAATGTTACCAAAATTTTATTCTTATTTCTTTTATTCTTTTCTTTCTTTTTTATTATTATTGATGTGATTTTTTTTTTATCATTAAATTATAAGTATTTTTTCATGCGATTAAAACACCCACCTGACCCTATTTAATAAATTTTATCTGATAATGCATGGATATATAGTTATTTACATGTGTATTTGTCTTTTTTTCAAGAGTTGATTCACTTAATGAAATGGACATAAAAAGATAGTGGTTTTTTTTGTTGTTGTTAAAAAATAATACATTAAATTATTAATAAAATTTAACTGGATTGATGGATATATATTAATTCACATGTATATTTATCTTCTTTTTTTTTTTTTTTCCAGATACTAAATTTCCTTGATAAATGGCCACAAATTCTGCTAAAAGTGGTCTATATAAATTTCAAGCATTGTTGTACAAGAACAATTTACAACGGGAACGGCATTACAAAACAACAATATGTGAAATAGTTTTTCCAATACTTATTGCCTGTATTCCTGCCATAATTCAGGGGCAGCTCTCCGCTGCAGGTGGAGGTTACACTGGGAAAACTTATTGGATAAATCATACTATACATGCTCCATTTGATCCATTTACGAAAGTTGCAACTTTTTGGGACTATATTCTTTTTGCCTATGCCCCCTCAAATAACCACACTGATATGCTAATGAAAAATTCTATCAAACTGTGGACAAGCCATCACAATGTAACTAAAGCTGGTGAGTATATTATTTTTGGTTAAAATGGAATTATGACCGAGAAAGATTTTAAATTTAGATTTTTCTCACACTTCTTTCTTTTCGAAGAATATAAAAGGGTTCAGATTTTTGACATTCTGCAAAAAATAGTGTGAAATTAAACTCAGCTTTAAAATGCAGTATAATAAAATCTCCCAAGACTCTTGGGGGGGGGGGATAAAACATTCTCATAAAAAATTTACACATACTTCCATGCACTATACATTTTTTGTGGGAGTCACCGTATTCAGAAGTTTCGTAGTATTGACCAAATGTCTCATTTAATTTCCAAAATAATGATAGTCCCCGTAGCAGAAATACCAAGACACGGCGACAATGTCGCGGACAGTTTTTGTCGGCATATTAAAAAAAATGTTTTTAATTGCCTGCCTTAAAAAAAATTATTTCTAACTGTCCGCAACTTTCGGGAGCATTTTGCCGAGGCTCGTTACACTGTCTCCGCTCTACGATGACGTCACTAACGCGAAAAACGTACAAAAAGGAATGGCCGAATCTAGCTTTTACACACCTTTGCGCCCTCCTGGTTTTCACATTTTTATTATTTGCCAATGATCATTTTTTATTGTTGCAAAGCATGCACATGCAAATTGACCATTAAAAAATCATATCCCTCATATCATAATTTTTAATGACAAATCACATCTTCTGAAATTTTGAAAATTTTCAACATTTTACTAAATGAAGAGGAAAAAAATTAAAGCAAAGGTAAAGTAATTCTGGGAAAGTAAGTCTTCAGAAAATAAATTGTCATAGTCTAACAGTTAGGATATTCTTAGAATAAACTATTATCTATTTAAGTTTATTTTGCTTTCAAAGACTAAAAAAACAATTTTTTTATAAATAATTCCGGAAGGTTTTTTTTTTTCTTATGAAATTGTTTAAATACTTTAACAGAATGTTATTTATATTAATCAACCAGTTACAAAACTTGCTGCTTAAAATAAAATTTATAATTCATACGATTTTAATATACTTTTTTTTAAATTATGGAATTGAAGTTTAAGAAAGAAGATTTATTGCTTTTAAAGGAACAGTTTACACCAAAGGTCAAAGAATCAATTTCCTTTCTGCTTGCTAAGTTATAAAAATTTTGACACCTTATTTTTAATCATATGCCAATAATATCACAAGATACTGCAACTTTTGTTCATACACTCAGCGCAATTTCATTGGTAAACAAACTCTTTAGATGGCTTTTTCTCCATGTTCATATTTTCTTCAATTACATGTTTTAAGCATGCTAAGGCTTTTTTTTTTTTTTTTTTTTTTTTTTTTTTTTGGTTATTTGAGGTCATTTGAGATAAAGATTTAATTTTTTTTTTTTTTTTTTTTTTTGTACATGTTCTTTATTACAGTTCTTATCTGATAAATCTGTGCATGGAATAAACCTTCAGTTTTTTTTTTTCTTTTGTATTTTACAGAAATCATATGAAGATATACGATACAGTGTAAAACAATAAAATGTAACATATCGGTAGAAAAACTATATTAGACGCAATATCAGATGTATCTGAAAATCCATGCACAGCGTTGTGTAATATATATTTGAAAATCTTTTTTTTTTTTTTTTTTTTTTTTTTTTTAAATTGGGCAACAATTTTTATTTTTTTAAAAGTAGTATAGATTTTTTTTAAATTTTACGTAAATGTGCAGTTTAAAGAGATTTATTCTTTTAAAATGTACTATTAGTTGAACATTGAAATGCATCCAGTTCATCATTTGTCCTATAGTTAAAAAAAATGCTGAAATGGTAAACTATTTCCTTAAAGGGACTTTTGTTATCATGCCACAAAAAAATTGTTTAAAATATTTTAAACATTATTTCTTACCTTTTGCAAATTCTATGAGTTAAAATGTTTTCGATTTGTATTTGCTAAAACTTACATATCTTATTTATAATGATATATTTTAAGAAAAAAAGAATAGTGCTTTTTAAAAAACTTATATTCAAGTTTCATGAATGAGCAAACATCAAATTAGAAGAGTGTGTGTAAGAGGAAGAACAAATACATTTCAGTAACTTGAATTTAAATGATGTTGTACATCCAACAGTTGGATGCAATATAAAATTTGTATGACTCTGAAAAAGGAAAAATAAAGAGAACTAAACTAACTATGCACTGTAAGTCAAAACACACATTACAACCCTACAAGTTTTGGGGATAAGCCCTAGTCCTTTTCAGATTATTTCAAACCAGTTTTCTGTAACATGCTATCTACCTATACTTTCTCATGGAACTCAAGTACCCTTTTTGAAAACAGGCTGTCTTTTTTTTTTTTTAAACTTTTCCCCGGCGGCCTTTTTTTTTTGTCAACACTATTTAACAGCAGTGGTTAAATTTGCTGGTTTAATGTATGAATTATCCACTAAAATTACACACAAAATTTTGCAGACTGATTTTGAAACTCTGAAAGCTTGTCGCATACAGCTACAAAACTTTCTGCCACTGGGATGATAGTTAATGGGCTTAACTATCTGTCTAGTTATGCTGGGTTAACTCAGTCATATTCGCAGAAAATAATTATCATGAGTTAACTCTTAATTCAGTCTCCACCAGAACCATGGAATGGACAGCATTAAAAAAAATTATTCTGAATAAATTTATATTGTGTTTTCCAGCTATGAAGGTAACTATCCGTGTTTTCTTCTGAAAATATACAAATTTTGTACCCTGCCTTTTTTGATTCGTCATCTAGTCTCCTATCCACCTGTGTATGAGGTTATTTTTAGCTCTGTGAAGTCAAATATGTCTTCAGTTAATTATTATTTTTTTTTTTTGAAACCTGTTTTGAAATTATTTAGGAAATGTTCCGTTTAGAGCTTGTAAAATTTTTTTTCTGTTGTTATATTAGCAAAACTATTTCTTATGTGGTGCAAAAGGTCCACCATCCAGACAGACAGAAAAGTTAGAATTTTAAAAGTTAGCTAAAAACACTCAAAAAGAAACTAGTGCGTAAAAGGTGAAATAAATAAAACTTTGTAAAATCACAAAAGATACTCATCAATCTCGATGCACAGTTTGGCTGAAAAATTTTCAGTCTTCTTCAGCAAAAGTCTGCACACAGGAAGGAGTTCACTATAGGGGGGGGGGGGGTGTTCATTTTTACTATAAAATTTGATTTATGGTAAATTTTACTGAAAAGAATTTCAGTTACATTAAAAAATTTTTAATCTGTATAGAATTATTTTTACAAATATAGAGTTTACACGTCGCTATTCAGCCAAAATTAACATTTTTGCATAAACTAGGGGAGGGGGAGAGGGTTCAGACCCCCTCCCCTCTTTATATACATCTGTGGATTTAGTAGTGGTTTTAAGTGGGGTCTGCGAGATATTTTTGATAACTGAATCAAGGTGGACTTTTTGTACTAGCAGAAGTGTTCATTTTGATAAGTATCTTTTCTGTGTGTGTTATTGTACAAAGTTTATAATCTTAAAGAGTGCTAATGTAATTAAAATTGAGAGTGTCATGGCTTTTTTTTTCCCCCCAATATGCCGTGATGCTGATTGACATTTTGTCATGAGGCTAGATACTTACCTGTACTTTGCTTTCAATCTAATTTTAGGGACTGTATCGTTGAAGAATGATGAAGAGTTAGAAAATTATTGTGTAAGAAAAAAACAAGAAAATCAAACTTTGTTAATAATTGGAACTGTGTTCAACAACATACCTTCAACTGGGAAAAATCTGCCTCCGAATTTGGACTATACAATACGGTATTCCAATTCATATGTATATGCATTCGCAATTAATCTGAAGTATCGTTTCTCAACTGACACGCAAAGTAAGTTTCACATGGGTCCTGACAATGCAAAATGTATGAAAAGCCATAATTGGTATCATTTCCTTTCATAAAACGGTTATAAAAATAACTTTATAGGATGATAATGGGTTGTGCAAATTCCTACATAAATATTTCTTAATTACAACAGCTGTGGCCTTTCTCAAAATAATTCTCAGTGTGCTGCCATTCCCTTCCAGTGTTCTCACTAATGGGTGCTTTTAAGTTTTAATAATACAAATGTTAATGTGTCGAAGTTAGCAACCTGGTGTTTTTATCACATGGTTATTATTCAACATTCATCGCGCTGCCAATCGCCAACATTGCAAATTGTGATAATAAAATTAGTTTGGCGAAGGAAAATTCAATTTGGTGAAAATATTGGCAATTGCATTTCTTAATGATGTCAGGCAAAATCTAATTTGGCGAATGGATTAGCAAAACTGAAAAAAGCCAGCGCGACCCCTGGGTATCCCTGGCTACAATAATATGAAAAAAAAAGGAACTAACAGAATACACTTTAAAGCTTTTTAAATGTTGCATAGCTTTGGTTGTGTATTTTAAAATATGGGTTTTATCAATCTAAGACTTACCCAGTGCTGAAAAGGGTGCAATTGATTCTCTCCATAAAAAGAGAATATTGCACAATAGAAGAGTTTGATCTTCTGAATGGCAATCGCTGACTATGGACGCCCATACGTATGTGCAGGGAAGGGCCAGCCTCCTCCCCTAGCTTCCATATTATTCCTATGATTTACATACAGGTATAACGTAGAAGTGGTTCAACACTAAAATATATCCTCTTCCTTGGGCTTGACTTGACCCCCCTCCCCAGCCCCATACAATCAAAAGGGTGCCCATGTCACCGATATAATTTCATAGACCCAGTCACAGGAAATAATTTACAATTGGTAGAGTGAATGTGGGTAGTGGTAGGATAAATGCCAACATGGCACCCCACATAATCATCTATAATTCTATGTATTAGGATTTATGAAATGAAAGCAATATTCCTAAAATGAATTGCTTTGAAAAAATTTTTGATAGACATTATAAATCTCAAATCTCTTATGTGGATTTGTATTTCACTACTCATTTATATAGTTACTAACGGTACACGTGCGAATAATGCGCACTAATTAAGTGGGATATCACTTTGCAAAATTACAAAAATTATTTATTGTTTTTGGCACGCCTTGGTCACTTTTCCGTTAGATTCATGTTTCAGCAGAATGATTTGATATTGCTAATGGAAACATGGACTATCCCTTCAGATGATTTTCAAATACCAGGATTCACTTTGGTCAAATGGATAGACAGTGGTTTCCAAAACAGAAAGTCATCTGGAGTTGGGATTTTTATAGAGGAAATCTATAAAAAGAATATGTAACACTTTAACCGTGCCTACACGAGCCAGATCAATGTTGTTCAAATGATCATTGCATATATTCAAGATAAAGTGAGATCTGCAGTTACATACGCTAGTCCTCGAATTTTTTATGAAGATAAATTAGATGCTCTATTCGAAACGTTACTGAAGGAGGAGGATTGTAAGAGTGTTTTAGTAGGAGATTTGAACATAGAATTAAATTCCGATCAAGGATCTGATTTCATAACTGAAATGGGTACTTTATATTTTCCAATACGCATTTATCCGAAACATTTTACCACTAGGGGCCAAACAACAATGGATGCAATTTACAGCAACAAAATCATGCGAACAGGAGTCTATAGGAGCACTTACAGTTATCATTTTCCTCTGTATGGCAAAATTGATTGAATAGATTCTTTTTTTTTTTTTTTTTTTTTGGCCTAAGCTATTTGCCTACCCCTGGCCTAGAGCCTGGACAGCAGGAATAGACCCTTCAAAGAATATAAAGGCTGATTCCTTCTTGTCAAGTTTGCACTTGTGGTGTATTGCTTCAATTTTTAGTTTATTTAATTTTTCTTTTGCAGAATTTTCAGTCAGGGTCTCTAGTGGTAGTCGAGGCCCCTGGTGGCTGCCAGGCATTAGATTCACCACTGACTAGTTCTGTGACATTCTGCCAGGGGATAGCACTACTTTCTAATCACCAATTTGTTCACTAATTAGTTACAAAATTATAATTTGCTATGCCATAGACATAGACAGAATCCGCTGGCTAGACACCACCAAGATTGACAGGCTGTTGCACATTGTTTTGAAAACAAATGTCTTAATCAGACGCGCATCAATTAAGTTTTTAAAAAGAGTGAAATTACGGCATATATGACATGTATGTATGTATGTATGGCTTATATGACGTATATTAAGGGGTCTTTGAAAAATCAATGTTTAAAATTTTTATGGGGCACTCTTCCATTCTGTTCTATGACTTAAAAAAAGGAAATCCATTAAAAACTTCAAATTTTGAAAATCAGTTTCAGGGGTCGCTACCAAAGTTTAAAAACAAAAAAATTCATTTTTTTCAAGCAAGTTTTTTCACTCCCAATAAGCTTTTATGTTAAACTAATAAAATAATAATCATCAATAACTCAGTAACAGCTGTTTTTTTTTTAAATTCTCAATTATTTAAAGAATAACCCATTAAAAAGGAAAATGTATGTAAAATGTTTTGTACAAGAAAGCAAAATCTATTGCAAAACAACTCATTAAAAAAAATAAGAAAGCATGTAAAAGAAAATAGAACAATGAAATTAAAACTAATATTAAATGGTTTAGATAGGCAGGTCCTTTTCCTTTTAATTGAACAAATAAAGACTGGGCCATAAAAATTTTAAAATTAATTTATCATGGACCGACCCCTTAAGTCTACAGTACATAATTTTTTTTTTGAAGTACCACCCTAATATTATACATGGTGTAAATAAGTTACCTAACAAGTAATGTAATTTAACTGTATTAATTCTGTTTTTGAAAATTCATGTTTTAATAAAAGGAGAATTAAGTTTTAGAAATTGAAATTAAACATACTTGCGTATTATCTCAGCAGTCATTTCTGCCAAACAATTTTTGCATCAAATTTGTTGGCAAATTGTTGCCAAACGTATTTCTAACCACGAATTATTTCATTTGTCCGGCATTCATCTTGGCAAAAAATTGCTTGTCTTGGTGCACCGCTGGGATAATACGTAAGTACCAAGAATGCTTACTAATAATAAATATGTCAATATTGAGAACAAATATATATATAATGCATTTATTTGCACATATGTATTACCTGATATTTTTTAATCATATATCTCTTATGTATATAAATTTTTTATATTATTTTTAATCCAGAATTTATTTAAAAAATGAAACTAGTTAGGCTAACAGTCAGAGCCCAACTGAGGCAACTTTAGGCTCTGGCAGTCATTGCTCATGGGGTCCCCCTTTCATACTGATACAAGCATATGCATTAACACATACACGAGACAAATTTTTTTTTTGTTTAGATTGATCATATATGTGTACATCCACTTATAGAATGTATAGCATTCTATAAGAATATTCAGTAGAATTATGGCCCATTTTTCTGTAGACCTGTAGAATCATTTTTGTAAGGTATATGTGTCATGCATACAAAATTCACATATTTCTGCTATGTGCAATAGCATTGTTTATTAATATGCACCCTCCATTTATTTTTGGTCATAGGCAACTGGCCTTACCTTAGTCAGGATCTTCTTACTCAGTTATGCGTTATTCAAAAGATTATTTTACTTTTGCATTAGAGAAAAAGTTCATGTATTTTATAGCTTTAGGAGGTCTCTAGTATAATTTATGTTGTGGTTCATATTTAGTATAAATACATTTTAATGAATTTTTATTGCAGTATATACTTCAGCTACATTTTTCTTGTCTTGGCAAGCTGCTGTTGAGAAAACCTTCATTCAGGAAAAAATGAGAGAACAAGATACATTTTTAAACTATGACGTTAGTATTAGAATTAGTTGCATTATGTAGTGAGATTATGTATTTACAATAAAACTGGAGCTATTATTAAACAGAAATATTTTCTGATCTCTTGAATTAATAGTATATTGAATTATACTTCTATTCAATGGAAAACTTCACATCCACGGAAAAATGTTTCAGTCCCTAGCAATTTCTTTTAAGTTTTACTGTACATAATTTTTGTATCTTAAATGGTTTATCTTTAAAATATGATTAGTTTACTTAATTATTCTTATTTTTTTATTTTTAGTATTCCCTTTTCTAATATTAATTAAATGTTTTTTTTTATGTAATTATCTGACTGCTTAAAAAAATCACTTAAAAATCTATTGGTTTAAAAGAAATCTGTGTCATCCCTAATGGACCATGCAGTGATCTCTACAGAAATTTTTGTCAGTCAAAGGCATCATGAAGTTTCAGTGTGTAATTCTATTGAATAAAAGCATTTGAAATGATATTCTGATTTTTCTGCTGGGCGCTCAGTAAAATTTGTTGGGTGATATACACCCAGCCAAGGGCCTGGGGAGAACCTTACCACGTATGGTAATGGTAGAGCTATGTAAGTACAGTGGTTGCTGCTTATTTCGGTTGGTGATTTATTCTTTGAGCCCCTTATTCCTGTGAAAATCAGTACAAACAGAACAAATTGACCAAATGTCACTGGTTATCTGCTGGTTACCTCAGTAGTGAGTGCCGCTTTATCCTGTTAGGCTCTTAGAAAATTATTAAAAATTTCGACATAATTAGCTCTTAGGGCAAAATGAAAGCCAGTCAGTGATGACTCATATTTGTGTAGAGCTGTTATGGTAACTTAATCAAAATAATTGTTAATACATGAACAGAATTGAAAGTTTTCTTAAACAAGCTCTTTACTAAGAAAAAATTGTCTTTAACAGTTTTTTTTTTTTTTTTTAGTTCTTAATATAATGCACCTGGGTTCAATAAATACACGGAATAATTATTGTTTTAAGGGAAGTTTTTGTTTGTTTTTAATTTTAGTTAGATTAGAGATTTTTTTGGGGTGCTATTAGCTAGCTATAACTGTATTTAGTTTTTTTTTAACAAAGTTGAAAAATATTAATGATTTCAGTTTGCCTGTCTGTACATGTTTTACTTGTCATAAATATGCATTCATTATTAAACTCATCTATGCATTACTATGTAGTACCAGTTTATCCCTTTGAAAAATATGTATATAGCATGAGTAATTATTTTACAGGGATTCTCAAAAGTCCTTTTGTCATAATCTATGAGCAATTATTGCTTAATGTGTATTTTGGAGATGCTACCCCTTTCAAACAAAATAAACTTGATATGTATCATTGAATTCTATAAACAAATGTGCTCCATTGAAAAGTATTTGCATAACATTACCTGTGTAAACATTAATTAAGATGATTTGTTATAGTTTCACACCTAGTTTGCGTGGGATCTTTATCTATAAAGTTATTAGCATTTACATTAGAAAATATTTCATGAATAATGTAAGCCCATGGTTAATTTTATCACACATGTATTCTTTTTTTATTTTATTTACATGACTTCATATTTATAGCATAAAAATTGCTGTACTATGTGTTTAATTTATTTATTACATTTTGGATATTTTTATTTGTTGACTCTTTATTTAGCTTTGGATGCAGAAATTTCCTTATCCAAGTTATAAAGGAATACGCAAAGGATTTAGTCTTGCAATACTTATGCCTGTAGTAATTAGTTATGGCTTGATTATCTTTGGAGCTATTATGATGCGGAGGGTTATTGAGGAAAAAGCAGATGGTTGCAAAGTATGTAAAAGTTCATTTCCACTTACGATTTGTGTGCTAAAGTTTCATTCTGTTTATATATATAATAAAATATACATGCTTTGTTGTAATTATTGTCACTTCAGATCAGAAATGTGCATGTATTGCTCCACACCATAGGTTACAATGATTGACTATGTTACTCACTATGGTATTTGGTGATATTTACTTATGGGCAAGCAGTACGATTGCACTAGACCAATGCAACTAGTTTATATTTATTTATAATGCTGGTCAGATTGACCAATTTAACATTCAATTTTTCTTCTAAATTAAGTTGACCAAAAAAGTTATGTCGTTAAATAATCTAAAACACAACAATAATTTGTTTAAGTTATAGTAACTAGATAACAACATCATTTTTGTCAGCATAAATGAGAGTGCTTACATGAGAAATGATATTTCAGCAAATTAAAGCTAATAAATGATTTAATAAAACATATGTTTGATCGATATGGTAATTCACATCAATATTTTCATGATTAAGCTCAAAATAAAACAACTTACAAATGAAAGATTAGCCAGAGAAATAGCAATTAGTTTTGATAAAAACATTGTTAAGGACAAGTTCTCTGAAGCAAAATCACAATTGCTTTTCTCTGCATACTTAGCCTTCTTGGCGAAGCCTTTCAATGACTAAAAAACACTATTTATCACAGTTATGCATTGTATATAGAGAGTTAGATTTGATTCATAAAATATTTTTTAAAACAACAAAGTTTCATAAGCAATTTTGGAACTGCTTTTCTTGGCACACTTGGCAATTGCAGAGCATAATTTAGCACTGTTGCCGTTGCTTGTATATGAAGATTTAGCTTCCTTTTGGCAGATTTTTTTCTACCCAAAATTAATTAAGAAATAGTAGAGTTTCCTTTAAAATAAATACTTTTTTAAAATGCTAATTATTTTTAGGCGAGCAATGCTTACATTGCTTATATGGAGCACATGCCACTGGTTACCTTACCAAGTTATTTAAACATTTTTGCGATATTTTAATACTAAAATATGTAATGTGAATAATCTTACAAAAAAATATATATTTTTAAGAAATATTTTTTTACAATCGAAATGCGAACTTTAAAAACTTTATTTTTATACTCATTTTAACCCACCAGACCATTTTAGAAGAAACAAAACAGCAAAAAAAAAAAGTTATTGAAAACTTTCCTTAATTTTTATATCTTAATTTGAACAAACAATCTGAACATAGTTGTATGTGTAAATTGTTGTAAAAAAATGTTAGTTTTTCCATTGATTTGAGATTATTCATTACCTGTGTTGTCTTACTAACAAAATTATGTAGAATTCTATTCATTTCTGAAAAAAAATAACATTGTCACATCAAATATTACTACTTATCTTGTTATTTGGTTGATAATCAAAACTTTTACTTTTGTTATTATTACTAGATTGCTACCTATTACAGTATTATTAATTTTTTTAAGCCCTTCATACAAGTAGCATAGTTAATCTCTTGTACAAGGCATATGCGGAAAGTAAGTTCCATTAAAAAAAAAAAAAAAAAAAAAAAAAAAAGTAGTAAAAAATTTTTTTCAAGCCAATTTTATTTTTGCATGAAAGAGTATACCTTAAACTATTTTTCTACATAGTTTTTGCCAATGTTCAAACACTTGTCATAGTGGGTTAGCAGCTTTTCTATACCTTCTTCATAGAAATATCCTGCCAATGATGATAACTGTCGTAAATGATGAAAACTAGATCTTCGAAGGCATACCTGCCTCTTAGGTTCTTCAATAAGTCAAAGACGCAAAGAATTACACTATATACAAATTCTTTAGTTACACTATATACAAACCCATCCCAGATGCGTCTGCATTGCGACTGGGCCATTTTTTAAACTTTTAATATTTAAAAACAATTTTCCAGCTATGTCACAGCCAATCAGCAATTTAATAGCATTTTCCACCCTTAAAGTACTGTCCTCAGTATCTGTTAAATGAAAAGCGCTTCTATCTAATTCATCGATTCACGGCCCTTTCAATATTTTCCTTACATAGGAGCAAATAACTGATTCACTCAAACAGTAAATATTACAATTGAATTTATTGTCAAAACTACTCAAATGAACTTTACACTTACGGTGTAATTTTTCTTTAGTTTCTAGCCCACCAAACAATTTATGAGTTAATTTAATGTCCCCCTCGCTGTTACATCCTAAAAAGTCCATTAAGTCATCAGTCAAATACGTTCTTTCCGAACCTGTATAAAAGATTGCTCTAATTAATTTCTCCTGGCGCCCGCCCGTTCGACACTTTCAAAACAAGTGTTTGCAATAGAACATCTGAATTCTGCACTTGGGAAGTCAAAACTGGGTCATTACTCTTAATCTCTTTTTGAAATCGCACTCTCTTTCCCCCCTTAGAAGGGATGCATTCACACATCACCGCTAAATGTTTTTTTTCCACAGATTAAACATTTAACCTTTGACCTGTAATTGTGAGAAATATGGTTCCTTTTTAAACAGGACAGAAGACCCTCTTTTTAAAAATTATCTTTCTTTTTTTGTCTAAAGAAAGCTCACTAGCCTTAGCACACTGGTCTGATGAATGGAATTTATCAGAACAACAACAACAACAAAAAATAGATAATAAATCTCTTATCTTTAAAATTATTACCTACAAATAGATTACTACTAGTAGCTTCATTAATTTTAAAGGATTTTCTATATTTATCAACACTGAGACTAGTATAGGCTAGACAAATTCTTTCTTCAGCAATCACTTCATTTTTTAAAAATTCAAGAATAGAATTTAAGTCACTCTTACCTTGTGACTTCTCCTGTTCCTTTCCCAAATCCTTAATACATCTGGAGGCAGACACAATTCAACTAACAGGAACAAAATATACACATATTTATCTTCTGTTACTCCAAGAGATACTAGGATCTTAATTTTGTCTCCAAGTTGTCATAGAGCTTCGGCAGGTTGAACTCCTTTTTATTTCTGTTGTTAAGTAAAACTAAATTCAACAGATCTTGGACATAAACTTGTATTAACATATCTTCTTTTCCGAATCTCTTCTTCAAATGCTTCAAACCTTAGAGTAATTTTCAGCCGTAGTAGGGAAACTGTTCACTATTTTGTGCGCTTTTGATTTCGGTGAGGTCGCTTGTATTAGATATACAAACTTTGTATGTTTGTCCAAACACGGTGTCTTCGTGAATCTTTTTAAACGTATTGCAGGACCTCAACCAGTTTCTAACATCTCCGTCGAACGGAGTCAGGTTAATTTGGGGCAATCTCATTACAGGGTGTGTGATGTTAGGAACAGTATTTTCTGCTGCAAGTGAAACCGTTCGCTGCACTGGCTTCGCATTTCTTAATCGTTTGACACACTGCTTTAATTTTTATTAGCTTCTCTGTATAAGCTTCACATCTTTCGAATTCCTTTTCATATTCAGCTTCAGTACCTTTTGTTTTCAAAATCTCATTCAGAATCTCCGTATCTACAGCTCGTAACCGCTCACTCTTATCATTCAACACCTCTAATAAATCTTCTAAGTTGTTGAGATCGGAGTCTGCCTCACCTAGGCTTTTGTGCAAAGAATTATAAGCCTTCGTAAATGCTGTTTGGAGAGGAATTCGCTTTTGTTTTAGAGGCTTCATTTCATCAACTCTTTATATCCTGTCACGGATGCCACAATTTTGTCGTAAATGACAAAAACTAGATCTTCGAAGGCATACCCTGCCTCTTAGGTTCTTCAGTAATACAAGGATGCGAAGAATTACACTATATACAAATTCTTTATTTACAAAGAGCGGAATAAAAAGTACATCTCGGCCTCATGTGTCCGAGTGAATATCGAAAAGCAACAAAAAATAATAAACTCTAGCGATTTAGCGATCTATAGCTACAGTATTTTTCTCCACAACTCCACATCATTTTTTATTTCATTGTCCGATTCAAAGAGCTTGCTGCCTATCTCATGCTTCATGTTCATGAGCTAGTGTTAGTCAGACAGAACCAAGTCTAGGCTGTATGGCAGGTGATCGAACTGCTCCCAACAAAACTGTCGAATCATCTTTTGAGTGTCACCAGCAGTATGAGGGTGAGCTTTGTCATGGAGCAACACAATTCCTTTACTGAGCATTCCTCTACGTTTGTTTTGAATTGCACACCATAGTTTTCTTTGCCGTAGTCATGGTTATCGTCATCGGCAGGAAGAAGGTATAGAAAAGCTGGTAACCTGAAACGGCAAGTGTTTGAACATTGGCGGAAACTATAGAAAAATTGTTTGAGGCATGTTCTTTCATGTAAGAATAAAATTGGCTTAAAAAATTTTTTTTACTAATTTTTTTTTAAATGAAACTTTCTTCCCGAGTACACCTCGTAATCGATCTACTTTAATTTCCTTGCAAATAAAAAATGAAAAATGGTGTTCAAGCATGTTTGCTATGAAACTTAATATTTATCTTCAGAAATGAAGTTTTTCTGGTACTTGGAATTCAGTTAGAGTGTATTCTTGTTAACTAGCTTTTACTTGATGACAACTAAATAAATATTATGTACAATGATTTCTGTCTTTTTTTTATCTATATTTTAATGAGAGATATCACATTCAGTAAAAAAAAAAAAAAAAAAAAAAAAAAAAAAAAGAAGGAAAAGAAAAGAAAAGACATTTGCATACATACAGAACTCGGATTTTTTAGATAAAAAAAAAATGTGTAAATGGAAAAAAAAAAAAATTAAAATTAAAATAATTCCTTAAATTAGAAATTTGTGGTAGATACCATTGAAAATCCATTTGCATCGATAAAATTTGAAAGGCAGTTAGAATATTATATTTGTCTTGTTTGTATTTATTTCGTTTCGTACAAACATTTAAAGAGTTCCTTTCATTTTTTTTTTTAAATTATTATTTTTTTTTTTTTCCCCAAACCTAAATTTGGGCATTCAGGTGTATTATGTATGCTTGGACTACATTAGTCCATTTTGAAAATATATAATTACATTCTATTATACTTTGCTTTATGAAATATTTTCATTTTAGGAACTTATGAAAATGATGGGCATGACAGATTTTATATACTGGTCTAGCACCTTTGTGAGTTACTTTATTTTTGTAATCATCATAATTTTAAGTGTCACGATTGCATACAAATGTCGTCTAATAAATGGTACCACTTTGCTGGAACATTCTAGTTTCTCTTTGCTACTTGTACTCTTTCTGTTGTATGCAGCTAGTTTTACTTTATTTTGTCTTGCTTTGTCTACATTTTTCAGTAAAGGTAAGCAAGTTTTTTTTAATCATTTTTTAAATAATATCTGTATCCTTATACCGGTTTATTACAGAGGCGCCGACATTACAAAATTTCTGTGGGTGCCCTAAAAGGCCATTTGGGGGGGGGGTGGCTAGATGGTTTCATTAGGACTAAGGATTTATGCGAGACAGGACAAGGCAGACATTTGTAGTTTCTATGTGAGATGAGACAGGGCCATTTTTCATTGTGATATAGAGATTTTGCGAGACGAGAGAGCCCGAGTTTTCATGTCACGTGCATCCCTAATCAGGATTACACCCTATTCCTACCCTTTTAATATGTCTGCAGTAGTGGCGTAGAAACGGGGAAGGCGGAAGGGGTGGTCCGTCCCCATCTACACGCTAAAAACGATAGAGGTGACAGCAGCAAACCCCTTTTTTCCTATGTATATTTGCTTGAAAACCTTCCCCGCATGAGTACCGGATCCAAGGGAAGGGCGATGAGTAGGCTTCCCTTGAGAGCATTAAACGTAAAATTTAGTCAAGTTGCTAGGGAGTCTAACCCACTTTTGAACCCATGCTTGAAATGTTCTCTCTCATCATTGGAAAGATGCAACGGAGAAGACTCCCGTTCTTTTTTCATACATGTTGCTTCGTGGGCATAGAATGAGAATCTCCAGCGTTGCGTCTTAGCAACGATAACAGCAAACCAGTTAAAACTTAAGATTCTTTTCAAAGTAAAGAAGAGTTTCTGATGAAATCCCCTCTTTTAGAAAAATCTGCTTATGCTACAGCCACCTTAAATTTGTTTGTCTTATGCAGATTCTCTGTCAAAATTCCGAGGATTGCTGGGCACATACCCCTTTTGCCTAGATAATAATCAGAAAGAGGTGTATTACACTAATTTAACTTTCAACTTTTTCACTTTTTTAAAGTTTTTCTTTTAGCGATATTATTTTGATTGATTTTAACTAATCATTAAATTTCAAAGGAAAAGCAAAGTAATTACATTTCGACCTTTATTGAAAAAAAAAAAAAAAAGATACTAAGCACCAGAAATATTACAATCAGCCAAATTTTTTGTCATGTAAATGGAAATTTGGTAAAAAAAGTGATTTCATTTTCATGTAACAATTCAGGATCAATTTATTCTTGTTATAAGGGCAATGGGGGGCAAAAATTTCAAGAAAATTCAGATTATCACCTATTTGAAAATATGTTGTACAATAGGAAACATTTCCCCCCCCCCCTCCCCACAATGTTACATGCCAATTTACGCCAATGTCATGCTTATTTGAATTCCAAGGGACATGGGTGCTTATACAGGAAAGTAGATGAAGGATCTAACCCCTCCCTCAAGCCGTCGGTATAGTGAACATTTTTAAGCATACTGAACGTTTTTTCATTATTTCAGTACTAAATTGTTTGAAGCGTTAAATAACATGAGCCCTCTCCCTTACAAATGAAAGAAATCTCCACCCTCCCTTAGATGTCTTAAAGTACTCAATGTGCGTCCATGCCGAAGCACCTACATAGATGTGGCCTACATAAAGATTCACTCTTAAGCTTTTAAAATAATTACACAACTATTAAACAAATCAAACATTTTAGTACTGAAATAATGCAAAAAAGTTCAGAGTGCTGTAAAAATGTTCATACTGTGTACTGGCGTAATTGGATGGTGGGGCAACTTTAACCCCTTCTAGTGGAAGGTCACTGTGTTGGGACATGGGGTTATCCTTACACCATAGCTGATGCTCAGCACCCAACGTAATTTTTTTGTAAGCTCTTGAGTTTCTAAGCACTCACATAAATGTCTTTTATTAGCCCTGTCTATGAACTTTATGTATGAATTGTCACTAAAATTTCTGTGGGTGCTCGGCACCCACAGAATTTTTTCAGTGGGTGCTCGAGCCCCAGAGCACCCACGTAGTCGGCGCCACTGATCCTATATACTACTGCATATAAACTTTCTAGAATCTATCAAAATGTGACTATAAAAGTGATACAAATTGATCCCATTAAATAAAATCATTTAACGGGGATTGCATTCATAAACTTATACTATTATGTGCATAAATTATACTTAAAAAGTAATGTTCACAATGTGCTCTAATTTCAACATGTTCCAATTTACATAATTCAGCTTCTGGACTTAAAGTTTCTTATGGATACTTTGTGAATAATGGCTCTTCAAATATTTTTTTTCCTTGAAAGTTTATCTTCTTTGTAGACTTTGTTTTAGTTCAACAAATGAAATTTCAAAATATGGATAAATTAAATTTTACATTGCCTGCATATGCATGGGTTTGTTTTATGCTTTGCACTGCTTGAAGAGAGAACTTTTGTATGTATCAAAACATGCATATAGATGTTTTACTGTTATAATGTTTTATACACATATTTATGATTTAATTTTTACTAAGGGTTATTATTATTATTTTGTTGTGTTCTTTGTTCAACCCCGTCTATTTCATTTTCTGACAATTTTACTTTATCTCAAACTAGTTTTCTTCCTTTGTCATAAATTATTTATATTTTTATTTAATATTTATTGTATTTTTTTCTGTTTATTTTGTGTTTTGCATGCTTGTTTTTCAAATTTCATTTTTCTTTGTAGAGTTGTAACTGTAGCAAAATGGATTACGCTTTACAAAAAAAAAAAAAAAAAATCGGTTGTCAGAATGCATGTCATCAATTAATCAACGCTCAGTATTCCTCATCTTTGCTGTAAACTGTACTTATTATGAAAACTATTTAAACAGGAAAAATTAACAATGGTACATAAATGACTATTCTATTTTTTTTTTTTAATTTATATTTTGTGATCTTTATTAACTTACTGTTTAACTTTTTACAAACAGTTATTCCAAGGTGAACCCATCAAATTAATATTCCATTTAATAATTAAATTTCATCAAAATTATCATGAAGTTACAGTTGTTACCTTAGCTGTTGGCAGGAGCGTATGGGCAGGGGAGGGGGCATGCCTCCTCCCCCAGCTTACGTACTGTTGTCATGATTTACATACTGGTATAACCTAGAAGTGGTTCAACACCAACATGCCATATCTTTCAAGGGACTTAAACCCCTTCAATCCTCCTACAAAAAAATCATATAGGCACCCATGGCTATTGGAGAATTGGTTGAGCTGACTAAAAAAAATTATACTCTGAGCTTTAATTTGCAAAATATTAAAATATTACTTACACACTTGTGTTACTTTATATCTGCCGCAAAACAAACTGTGTATTGTAAAATAACTGTATGATCATTGCATTAAAATATTATTAAGTATATATAAGTATTGAAAATTTTTTCCAAAAATTAGTACTAGAAACTGCTTTCTTTGGTGATTGAATTTTATTTCTCTTTGAATTATGGCTTAAATTTCTTTTAATGTACAGAAAAATTTAAAACGTTTTTTCGAAACACAACTTATCTCACCATTTCATACCCAATATGCAAGAGTTATCAGAATTTGAAGATGAAAATATATTGGGTATTAAAATAAGTTTGAGATTTTCGAATGCATGATTTCATTAGGATAAGTTAAACTAAATCAATTTGACTACTTTTTTACTGAGCTGATCTTAGGGTGGAGCAAAGGATGCGATCACACCATGCGCCATCTCTAGAAGAACACCAAAATGCCTTGCTATATAATAGAGTGGAGTGAAAATGGCCAAAAAAATTTTTTTTTTGATTTTGATATTGCCTGACTCAACAAAAAAGTCACAGAAAAAAAATTCTAGTCCATTCACTGATTGTCTTCAGGTTCCACACTGGGCTCAAAGAAAGGAATGTTAACGTAAAAAATAAAAATATGAATTTTTTAAATTTAAATTTTAATGTTTATAATAACTCTATTTTCTGACTCAAAAACAGTTCTAACTACTAAAAAGAAACAGTACGGCAATGTTTTATTGACGTTAACGAACAAACAAACAAACCAAAAAAAAAAAAAGAAAGAAAGAAAAAAAAAGTCACTAACTTGCAACCAAGCGCCTTAAGTTTTGGGGTATATTTTGAATACATAGTTTTTAAATATTTACATATTACTTCATTTTTAAAGACAATTAATATTTATAAAGCACACTAATACAGAAAAGGAAATGATACCAAATTTACCTTTCGAGTATTATTGACTAATAAAGCACTTTACTTTAATCAGTCTTCAATTTTGAAGTCTACATGCCGGACAAAATAATGAACTTTGATAGTTCCTTTCGTGATTTGATTCCACAACGAATGTATCCATCTCTGGCTTTTGCTCCACATGCTACGAATGATGCTTGCGTTAGTAGTCTTACATGCCTTTCTTCTGCTTGAGAAGGGCAAGGGAGCTTCTCTATTTCAAGTTCTGAACCGTTACTGATCATACTTGCTACGTCTTCGTCACTGAGGTTCATGGTAGCTGGTGGTTCCAAAGGATTGTCCCAGTGAATCATCTGAAAATACTACTCTGCTTCGAAATTTATATTTAGATGATCCAATTGACATATTTTTCCCTTCCAGTCAGTTTTTCTTGCTTTCAATATTCTTCTTACGTCAAATTCTCGAATATGTGATCATTCATCAAACAGCATTGCCAACAGAAAATTTCCAGAAAGAGCAAAATAAGAGAATAACTTCAAATAACTCTGAATAACTTCATGAATGATTCACTTAAAATCTTCTGGGAAGAATGAACTTCTTTTCATCATTCCGTGCTCCATGAGTAGCTCCTGGGATTTTCTTTATTTCAAACCAGGATGGCACATACACTTTCCTCACATAGTCTACTAGGAGTTTAAAGCATTCTGTTGGTTCGGCAGTCGACACATACAGGCGCAGTATTCAGTTCGCTGTAGAGTCATTTTGTATGAGACATCCTTCCTGGACTTCTGTTTCCCAAATCTGGATGGCACTGAGCATGTCCTGAGCATACTGCCCTAGAAATATCGAAGAGGTACTTTTGGTCTATACTGAGGTCTTTTTCATCGATTTCAGTCAGAGCAACAGGAATATAAACAAAATTTTTCACATCAAACGTTTCATACGTTTCCAGAAATTTTCCTATTGTTCCAGAAAACTGGTGTGGTCCAGATGTCTTTCTGTCAATCTTATGGAAAAAGTGGCGAAGAGGTAGTTCATTAGTATGCAATAAGCATACAAACAAGTACAATATATGGCCAATAAAGATTTCAAGCTGTCTAACTATTTTTCTTCCCATTGTTGACTTTCGGTGCATCTCACCCATTGGCAACAAGATCCTAAAGTGCAATCTCTTTCTGTGTAACAAAGTTGATGATGCTGCAGGGGATATAAGTACTAGAGCCTGAATGCGGAGTCACATGTCCTATGTGAACAGAACCAGGTTCTGATAACATAACAATATGCTCTTCCACAGATACAGTAGTATATAAAGAGCTTCACTTCTTACATAATAGTTGAGTTCTTTCTTCCATCGAAGTATATGGTGTACAAAGACTGTGCTACTTGTATAGAATTAAGATGTGATCGTATCTTTCATTATAATTTTTAATAAGGGGAATTACTTCTTGGTGACTTACCACAGGCATGGAGGCTTTCTTCGAAATTCTTTCAACGTCCAAAGAGATAATTTTGATTATCTCTTTTACTAAAGGATCCTTTTTGTTCCTCTTATTCCACAGTATATCATTTTTTGTGATTAAGAAATGCTTCATTAAATCAGAATACGTTGGTGGTAACACTGTCTCTTTCAATAGTCCGAAAACACTACAAAACGCAGTTCTAATTGTGGTCATTTTTAAATTCAAAACTCCGTATTATTTTTTTGTCATATATAAATCAAAATTAATAAAACGTATTGCTTCAATCTTACAAAGGAGAAACAAGTGGTTGAAACAAAGGCAATCACAAAAACGAATCATTCCACACAATAAAAGTGACGTGCCTTATTAAGTTATGATATAATGGTTAGATTAGAACACACGCTGGCATCTAGTAGATTTTAGAGTATAATTTGCTTTTTTTATGTACAAAAAGCCATTTCTGGATCTGATATCTGGCAGTAACGTTTCAATAAAACAATTTATCAATGAGAAAGTAATTCATTAATATTATTTTATAAATTAATGAATTATTTAGTAAAATATTAAATTAAAAAAAATATTTTTTACATAAAAATCATTAAAAACTTGAAAAAAAAATAGCCAATATAAACATTCACTTGAGGTGTGGAACCTCAAGATGTCAACATTTTAAGCTGAAATTTGGAGACAATTGGTTTCAGCTAGTTTGGCACTATATAATGACTCAGGCAATGTGAATTTCAAAAAAAAGTTTTTTCAATCCACCCTACTATATAATATACTGGATAGCCATAAAAAACTTTGCTGATATATGGGCTGAGTGCCGGTCTGTTCAACGAATCAAGATGAAGTTTCGGAAATAGTTATTTAGAGGTATGGACTCGAGATTCTGCGAATGCCAAGAAAGTACTGCTCATGGTTACAATTATAGGTACAAATACTTGAAAATTTTGAATAGCAACACCTATTTTTTTTCTGCTGTGATAATGTAAACAGAATATTTCAGCTTCAGTCTCTCAGCCCCCCCCCCCCCTCATCTGCTTCTCTTCAATCTCGAAAAAGGTGTCTATACAGTCCCATGGTCGAAGATTAATTAACTTATCCTCTGTTCTACTTTTTACAACTTTAATATTCCAGATCCTAAACAAAATCCAGTGTAAAATTACAGCAAAATTCTATCATGGAATTAGTTGTCTGTCTGGTGTTTTTAACAAATTTGTGTAACTGTCAAAACATGATCTATTTTAAACCAATCTATATAAATGTACCCAGATTTGATTTTGAAATGTAAAAGGTTAAATTAAGGCTAACAAGAGTTGTTAAAACGTACCTAACTGTGAAACCTTTATTTTTCAGCCACATTTGGGATCATTGTCTTCGTTATTGCGTACAATGTGAGTCTCTCACTTCTTTCATCTTTCATTTTTGTTGACGATGTATTAGAGATCACATATTATCCATTATCGCAATTTGTGAAGTTTTCTATTTGTCTGCTGCCTCCTGGAGCTATACTGACAATGACTGAAATCATATTAAGATATGAAGCAAGTGGTAAGTTTTATGACTTATATTTTCTTATGTAAGACAAAATAGGGTACCCATCATTTAATAAATAACTGATTTTAATAAGCGGCTGAGTTTTATATGTGGCAAACATTATTCGAACCAAAAGAAAGTGTATAACCTGTTGCCTTTCCCAAACTCTAAGAGAAGAATGATTAATTAAGTAAACATTGTACAACAGACCTATTACGGGGACAGGGCCTGTGCTGCCCATCTGCACCTTCCTTCCTGACTGAACTGACTGTAAAACTGACTGAAGCGAATGAAATAAAATTTGGTGACATGATAGGTGGTCACTCAACTTAAACTATAGGCATCGAATTTTTAAAAATTCATTAGATTTTGAGATTTTCTGAAAATTCTTTCAAACTGTGCAAATATTTTTTCCCACATCACATAAAAACAACTAAAGGAAATTTGGTGACATGATAGATTATTACTGAACTCAAGCTATAGGCATTGGATTTTTAAAAAATTCTTACTAGATTTTGCGATTTTTCTGAAAATCCTTTCAAACTGAGTAAATTTTTGTTTTAGTAGCCATCCAATCTTCTACGTAAATAAGATGTCTACAAATGCATATCTTATGGATATTATACACTCACATCCAATAGATTTGTAGCTTTGGATGGCAATTAAATATCTATGGGACATCTA
Source organism: Cheiracanthium punctorium (assembly GCA_038373885.1). NCBI lineage: Eukaryota > Metazoa > Arthropoda > Arachnida > Araneae > Cheiracanthiidae > Cheiracanthium > Cheiracanthium punctorium. The sequence continues at coordinate 332,452 of JAWZYV010012596.1, read as the reverse complement.
TTTCATTAGCTACATAAGATGTCTACTGATGGAGTTCTTAAGGATGTCATAAATACATTTCCAGTAGGTATCCTTTTTCAGATGACTATTAGATGTCTATAAGCCCTCTAAGGATATCTTGTAGAGGTAGTGATTTAGATGTCCTATAAATATTTTTCTCCGCATATAAATATCCTTTAAATGTCCTGGATGTTATAGATCAGTTTGGATATCTATTAGACCTGATTTGGACATAGTGTGCTGTGTGGGATGTTAACGGCTTGGATTTCCTGAGTTTTTTCTTAATAAGCAACCCAAAGATAAATGTTTTTCTTTCTAATGGTCAAGTCAGCAGCCTACTGTAGACTTGACCTCAATAAGGGCCACAGATGTTGGTCATTTCACTTTAGGACTACCTCCTAGACAGGCCAACATTACCCCCTATGTGTGGTCTCCTAATTTGGATACAATTCCAGATGAGAACCAGCAGCCCCAGAGATATCGTTTGAACAGGGAGGACATTGGAACAGATTTTATGTGCACCAGCTCCCATTAGCTTACAAGGTCCCACAGCAGTCCAGCCGAGAGAGGAGTTCACCCTCCCAAGCACTGGCCAAGCCAGATGCTGCTTCACTTTCCATGTTCTTACAGGAACAAAGTTTAGCGATTAGGCCACTGTGGCACAAAAGATAAATGAACTGCATCTTTTTTATATCGCATAATTTGTTTAAATATGAGATAGAAAAAAGATGTTAATAAAAGTCATCTGTTATTCAAATATTTTATTTTTTTACTATAATTTTGAAGATTATAAGTGAATTTAAAGGACCACTTCCTTGAAGGTTGCTGAATGAAAATAAATTTTAATTGTAAAATATAAAAGCTAAAAAATAAAAAAATCACATGTCTAAAATAGGAATAAGAGGGGGGCAAAATGCAGTTAAAAATTCTGGGAAAAGCCAGCGATATAAATACTGGGGTATCTGTGGAAACCCCTTGTTGCTTCTTGGTAAACAACATATTTTAAATGCTTTCTACTGCTGTGATTTTATGTATTGCTTCATTTGGTGTAAATTCGTTAAATTTAGCCATCAAACTTGGCCAAATTTAATAAATTTACATCAAATTTTTTAGCAGTTTTAGGTGCTGTCTGTACGGTATTTGTGATTTTGTAAGCATCAACTGATTTCAATGAAGTTTCGTAGCTTAATTTTTCTCCAATTTGATTCCTTGATTTGTTAGTGGTAGCTACATATTGTGATATTATGTTTAGGTGAAGGTGTTCAATGGTCCAACTTGTACAGTTTTGATGCTGTTCCTGATTTTAGTGTGTCATGGCTTATATTTGCAATGTATTTTTCATGTATTTTGTATGGAGTTCTTATTTGGTATGTCGATGGAGTCTGGCCATGGCAGTACGGAATTCCAAAACCGTGGTATTTCCCATTCATGGTAAGTTCATGAATTTTAGTGGGATTCCATTAGTTACATTGAAATCTATATTTTGAAAAGCAAAACTAAAATGTATTATTTTGAAATACACTCTATAACAAAAAAAATTGACGGCCCAAGAAAGAGTCGCCCGATTGTAATGAAATTTCGTATGCAAAGACATTTGGACCGAACATCCGAATGATTCAAATCTGAAGTCCAATGAATCAATAGCAGAAGTGCTAGCACATTGGAACTGTGCTTTCAGCTGGTGCATATAAAGAATAATTCTCAATATGATGCTTAAAATGTCTGTTGCATTTTGATTGCAATATCTTATGTTGGCTGTAACAATGCCACACAGGCCCACATCAAGGTGATATGGTTTGGGGTGCCATCTCTTTTTTATAGCAAAAAATTCTGCAGGACACCATCCTGGAACTTTATCAGTCTGTGCCACACCGGGTGACAGCTTGCATTGAGGCCAGAGGTGGGCCAACACCTTATTGACTTCCTCCGAATGCTCTAGTAGGAGCCCAACAGGTGTGAAATTGGATGAACGAAAATTAAAAGATGTAAAAGCAAAAAAAAAAAAAAAAAAAAAAAAAATTAAATGGGGCGGTTTGTAACGCAACTAAAACTCCTGAAAATCAGGTGAAGGAAGCAGAATAATAGGATATATAACTGATTCAAATTTGGGGCATTAAACATTGTGGCAAATGGATGAAAATAATTAAAATTTAGACCTAAACAATAGACAACAATCGTTGTAACTGAAAAACAGGTTAAGAATTAATCACAACAAAATTGACTGAGCATGTTATGTAAGTAGTATGTGTAAAAGAATCATCACAATTTATCAAAAGCTCAGGAAATAAATAAAAATTATAGGAAACCCCCAATAATTACATACAACGCTACACTTTTAAATGATGAAGTAATTAAAACTTTGTAAAATAACACACATAAAAATGTACTTAATCAGTACATATGTTTCAGTGAGAAAATGTTCACCCTTCATCAGCTTCAGAAAGGGATTAAACACCACAAGAGCAGTAGAGTGCAAACTCTATTTTAAAACATTTCTTAATGATTATTTTTCATGCAGTCTTGTCACAAAAATTCTTTCTTTTTCTGTAAATGTTGGCTACTATTAATGGCAAACACTTGCGAGCAAAACATGAATAGCATAATATTTAAACGCTTATTTTTCCTTTAGAAAAGCTATTGGATGGGTTTTATAATAAAGAATGCTGATGATGTCTTAATAGATTCAAATGAAGAACCAAAGAATTCAGAATTTTTTGAGGATGATCCCAGTGGAGTTTCTCCAGGAGTAATAATTAGAAATTTGGTTAAGGTATGACTTTAAAAAAATATTCAAAACTGTAACTGTACATAAAACATATCTGGAAATTTTTCGTGAATTTATGTTAGTATTTTTAATTAAGTAAAAATTTTTAATTAAGATTGTAAGAATTTTTTCTTTTGTATTAATTTGAATGCTATAATTTTATTCAAAATAAATACTATATATATATATTTTAACTAAATTCTTGGCTTTTATGAAAATGTGTTTGATTTTATTTAAGAACTGTTTTATCATATCATAAAATAATATGGAATATTTATTTGAAGTTAACTTTTAGGCTATTAAAAATCATCCTTCTAGATTTTAGTAACTTAAATCATAAAATGCAAAATTCAAATGTATTTGCATATTGAATATAAATGTGATATAGATTGTTACAAGTAGCTCATTGCTTTCAACAAATTTAATAGTGTTTGCTGAATTTAAAAAAAGGATGAAATACCAACTAGGCATTTACTGCTATTGCTGTTCTTTCAGTAACCAGTTATATGTATTTTTGACTACAAAAGCTACATTAGATAATGTTTGTTTGTTTAAGTAAAAAATGTACAAGCTGATTATAGGGATCTATAACTGTCTCATATCAGCAGGAATAATAAGTCCTTGAAAATAGTTGGTATTGCAAACCAAATATAAATTTGTCATAGAATTAACTTTTCTATTTTTTTTTTTCCACGGGAATTGAATCTCTTGTGCTATACTCAATTTCATAGGTACATTGGATTTGTGCTAGAATGCGATTCGAAGGTCTATCCAAGGCAGTGGCTTAAGGGGGTACAACCCCCCCCCCCCCTGAAAAAAAAACTGGTCCATTAGTTAGCATACAGTTTGATATTTAACTTACATTTTGATATACAACATGATATTTTTCACTAACAGTTTGCAATAATAATAATACTTACTGTATGTACAGTACTGTACTTTATATATCTCTCTCCTACTGATAACTTATTTTGTGTATTTACAATACTGTACAGCAGTGGCAGCTCGTGGGATACAGCAAGTACAGCCGGGCTGCACTCGAAATTATCAGCACATACTTTAAAATAATTTATTCTACTAATTTTCCTAAATTCAGATTAGAATTGTGGAATTACTACGGTAAATTAAAAAAATCTCCGAAAAAACAAAACAAAAAAATACGTATTGTGGCCGGATCGCTCATTTAGAAAAAAAGCACTTTAATCTTCCCGCAATTCAATTGGGAAAATCTTTGGTTCAGCCCAGAGCGCTGAAAAGAAAATTGGCAGCACCGTTGCCATGACAACGACTACGTCAGCAGCCTCTCCGGCATAGGGAGTATGCAGCTGATACAGCCGATGGAAGATTTTCTAACGGCGTCTGAACTTGAGAACTCGACTAACTGATTCTCTCGGACGAGAAGTGAGGGAGGGTGTAAGGAGAATATATGTTTGGAAAACTCTGGACTTTATATTGCTGAATTTATCAAGAAGGTAAGCCTGAATAGACGCTTATGAATGGACAATTACCCATCAAAGCAGTATTGTTTTTAAGTAAGCAAGAATTGGCATTTAGAGGACATGGCGAGCGAGAAAGTTCTTAAACATGGGAAATTTTAAAGAGCTTTTAAAATTATTGATATCTGAATTAAAACAACGCCTTTTTATGGGGACATCACTGACCGATTCGCATGTTTAAAAGAAAGGAGAATTGATTTGACTTATAAAAAATAAGTAAGTTTTCTTTTTTTTTTTCTTCTCAAGTTATCATTACAATAGAAAATTCTAAGGAAACTTCGAATCAGACACGGATTAATGCAATTTTGAGGATAAGAGCGGCTGGTTGAAATTTATGTCCATTTTATGGAAGTAAAATAGGATCTCTGACATTTTTTATGTAATTTCTTTTGTTTGTTTTTTTTCCTCGGTGAGGGCTTAATCCGCCAGCTTTCGAATTCAGTAACAAAGATTTTCCGATCCTCTCCGGAGGAAAAGGGGGGGGGGGGGGGGGCTCATATGCTTCCGGCTGCACTAACATTTTTTACCACGGGCCGCCACTGCTGTACAGTAAAGTGCATCAAAATCCCCATATTTTTAAAAATTTCATGAAAATTGTCTTTTTCTATGTTATTTTTGTTCAAAATGCTAAAAAAAAAAAATGATAAAGTTTAGTGAAAATTTAATAACATCCATGGGGTCCACCGATCCCAAGAATGTGCAATAAAAATAGCAATTCTGAAAAACAAAACGTCATTAGTAAAAAAAAAACTAATAAGTTAACTTTTTAAAGAAATAATGTAATTAAGATTGATTTTTGACATAACAAAAGATTGTACATAGTATACTATTAATTTTCTAATTTTAATTTAATTTGTAGAAGTACACTCAATTTAAATTTTGGTCAATTTCAGGAAGCTTTGATAGATTTTTCTGTATTTGTCGATCTTGCTCAACAACTTGCAACACATGTTGGTAGTGATCTTCATGTTTTGCTGATTCTATGAAATCAGTACTTAGCTTGACTCCTCGTTCTGCAGAGTCATTGACAACATTCAATGCTTACAACTTTGCAAATGGTGCAGTGTAGGATGCAGACATTGAACATTCTTAAACAGGTTTTACTAAAAAAATTGAGTTTAGCTCAAGCAGATAAAATAAAACCAGGAATCTGTTCCAACTGAATCAGAAAGAGTTCACCATTATCAAGTTGATCAGAGATGAGCTGCTCATACATCAATTGTGCAATGACTGAGCCACTCTTATGATCAGTTCCTAGGGGTTATGCTGGCACATCAAGAATCTTTTGCTGGTGAACATTTCCAGCAGCAATCGTGAGATGTTGCTCTGTTTTGTACTTATTGGACAAAGCTATTGAAAGTTTTGTATCCCAATGTAGAGTTGTATATTTAGGAAAAGACCACTGGCCCCCTTGCTAACAGCTGAAATCTCCTTTGCAGCTTGTCTTCTTGATCTATCTACTGTTGAGTATAATACTGCAATTGTACTTGCATCTCCTCCTATTTCTGTAATGAGTGCTTTTGTATATGCTGCTTGTTGACCTGCACTCATTTTTAAGTATGTTGCTAGTGAAACAAGATTAGTTTTTTTTCATATCATATTGTATAAATAATATTGCGCCTGTTCATTTCTTTTGATAATGATTTCAAACACTCCTTGAGGGTCTTTTAAAATCAAAGTTTTCCCAATCAATATCAACCCATCAAAGTCACTTTTCATTGCCTGAAGGAATGCAAAATCTTCTTTGTTCTTTATTTGTTTTTCTACATTCACAGGTCATAAAGAAAATGTTAAGGCTAATTTATCCTCCATCTGCTTTACCTTGTCTGCAGTATTTGGTACAGATCTTCGATTAAGGGGTATCGCTCTTATTTTTGCATTATCATCAAGATGTTTTTTTTTTTTTTTTTTTGCATTATTTTCATTCCCTGATCTTTAAGATATTTGCTTTTTCATAAAATAGCTTTACTTGTGAAAGGACTAATTTTGAAGACCCCACTTGGCTAGTTACTTCAATAAGAAACATCATACACCTCAAAACTTGCAAGTTAGTTGGGAGCTTGGAGCCATTTAATTTTCAATCCTCACATGTAATCTTGCCACCAAAATCAAACGATTTTGATTGACAGTCTGATTTCCATTGTGTAATCCAACCAAAATATTTAATTTAAGCCACTGTAGTGTATCCAAATTGAAACCAACAATAAAAATAAACTATATTAATAGAAAAATCAGTTCATGATTAAAACATCAAATAAAATAAACAGGAAATGTGCTTTATTATAAACAGAGTTGTAATCACAGACAGTCTTGTCACATGTTGAAAAGTCAAGTTGAAATAAACAGGAAATACATTGCATTCTAAACAAACTGTTAGTGTTCTGACATGGCAGTTTATTAACATTAACTCCTTAACTGCCATATTAGGCTGTGTGCACCTATTCGAAGAAATAAGAGCACATAGGGTGAACGCTTCTTCAAATTGGAGTTATTGCCTGTCAAAAAATTTAGAGTATTTACAAAACTAGCTATAAATTACTGAGGAAATTATTTGAGATAGGCATATATATGCCTTTTGGGCAGTTAAAACATTGATTGCGCAAAGCGTATTTATATGCCCGGGGCAGTTAAGGGGTTAAAGAATTTTACAGTCTATATTTTATTTTATTATAGTTATTATTCCTAGATTATTGTTAAAAGAACTCTATAAAGCAATTTTTGACGAACTATAAAACCAAATAATAATGGGAAATATTGAATTTAGTAATTTTATGCACAAAATCTAAAAATTCAAACTTGTTGTAGACCCCTTAAAATTGTTTGGAAAATAAAAAGGTTTGGTAAGACAACTTTTTGGAGGTAATGGAATATTTTCAGGCTGGAGACAAAGTGAATTGTTTCGAGTGGGGATTTTGATGCACCTTACTGTACATTATTATGTTGAATTACACTGCTTTTTTTATGCAGTATTTATTCATTACTTTATGGGGGAAATGGTAATTTATTCTTAAATGGTTTAACACTTAATGTCCCAAATTAATTTCTTTTTCCAAAAGATAAGTTTGAAATTTCTTTACATGTTATTGGAAACATCTCATATTAAGCGATGTTTTTATGTATTACAAACATTTCATATTAAATACTAAGTACAGGAAATTAAAGACTTCTCTGGGCATTTATTGCAGATTTATGTCCTATTAAGCAATTTTACTGATGGGACTTTAAAGTGTTATGATCTGAAAAATGTTTTGAAAATAATGTTTGTTCTAGCGATCTATGAGTAGTAAAAACAAATGTAGTTGTTATGATCTGAAAAATGTTTTGAAAATAATGTTTGTTCTAGCGATCTATGAGTAGTAAAAACAAATTATAGAGTAATATTTTGTGTAATGTTTAAGTGGTACTACTTATCTTTTGGGTTTGTTTATTATTTCTTTCACGGCACAAACTTTCCGATTTCGCAGTTTGTTTTGATTCGTTTTGCGCGCTAACGTCAAAACAGGTTGCCAGATCGGATGAACAAAACTTTTTCCTTTTGATACGTGGTATTGGTATGATTGTAACTTTTGATAAATAATTAATGTTAGAAATGTTTATATGTGTTTTTTAAAATCGAGCCGACTTTTCCTTTTCTTTATGCCGACATTTTTTTTTCTTAAATAAATTTTTTGATACAAACATCATATTTTGGCTTTGTAAAGTATTTGCTAAATTTTAAGTTTTGGTTTAAAAAGTTTTTATGCTAAAATTTTCTCTCCGTCTTTAACTTTTATTCTGCCTTTTCTGTTTTTTTTTTTTTTTTACCTTTTTTTCCCTGCATCATTTCACATAATTCGATAGATTGGATGAAGTTCCGATACAGACATCGAAATCGGCGGAGGAACACAACCACGTGCAAGAAAAAATGTAAATGCCTCAAAATACATCAATTAACCAACGAAATAATTAAATTTCCTTTTAATGCAACGTAACTTCACCAAATAAATAAATTTCACTTAAAATTTTATGCACTAAGATATGGAAAAATTAAAGTTCATGAATGAACTTGATGGTTGGATGAATACAGATGTGAGAAGGCAGAGAAGGGAAAAGCGAGCGTCAGGGAGCGAAGTCTCTCTTCCTCGAGCTGGTGCTACCTGCGGACGGTGGTCGTTTGGTATTTGAGATTTCCTGAGTGGTGTCATCCCGTCGGCGGCATGAAGCGCGGAGAGATGATGGAAGAACTACGAAATAACACTTGAAGAGAAAACACGATGGGGGCCCCCAGATTCTTTCACCAGACGATAAGTCATTCCCTTTTCTTTTCTTTCCCTTTTTCTATTTAATTTTTTTTGTTTCTTTGTCGGCTTTTAAAAAATATAACTTTAAGTGCACTTAAACAAGGGAACCTTAAAATGTTTGTAATAATGGGTATTTTAAGTTTGAATATTGTAAAAGAAAATGTGTTTCCATGAATTTGTTTTTTTTGAGTTAATTTAAAATAATTGTAAGATTTTAAAGTTTAACAGAGTGTTTTCTTCATTATTTCTTTGTCTCGTTACTGGGTCTACAATGGCGTCGTTGCGCCATTTTTCTTTTTCAGCGAAATGCACAGATTGAACCTGGGTCTTTTGGCGGCTTAAAACTTTTAAACTATACGATTATTTCGGCCTCTATGCCATTTGTTTTAGGAAAAGAAATTGGTTTATTTGATATTTTTATTTAACTTTAATTTAGGTGTGTTTGCAAATTTTAACTTAGGCTTCGTGAAGTCATGGCATACGAAAATGGTGCCGTGACATTTTTTAAATTTTCGGAGTCTGTGTTTAGCTTTAATAAGGAATAATGAAGATAATACTCTGATATTTTTTATGGTTTTGTTTTGTGCCGTGAGGGGAAATAATTTTTTTTCAATAATTTTAATTGAACTTGATTTTGTTTGAGGTTTGAATAATGTCGGCTCAGGACAGCGATGAAGAGGGGCCCACTGTAAATGAAAATGTTGTGGTTTGCCCAGCCTTTACGGAATTCATTCCGCTTATTACCCCCTTTTCGGGAAATAATAGTAATGTAACAATTTATGATTTCTTTGATAATTTAGAAGAGGTTAAGCTCCATGCAGGATGGACCGCCGTACAAACACTATTTGTCGCTAAGACTAAATGTATCGGCGAGGCACGCGAATTCTTACGTTCGCAGCCACAACTTAAACAAGCAAACTATAAAGATTTTAAGACAGCGCTGATCAATCGATTTGGGAACAAAACACAGGACAACTCTTTACTTTTGTTTACCACAGCTACTCAGGGAATTAACGAGTCGGCGAGAGCCTTTTTGACGCGCGTACAAGGCTTATCGCATAAATGTTTTAGTAACAATGAAGAAGTAAGGAATAAAATGTTGACAGCTCAGGTCATTCAAGGCCTCAGTCCAGCAGTTAGACGTTTTGTCATGTCACAGAAACATGACACCTTCGAAGAAATGTGGGACTTAGTTCTTCAAGAAGAACAATGTACCGCTTTGGACAGGGCTACTTCATCAGTTCATTTAGCTCAAGCTGAAATCAAGCCATCGGTAGTTGAATCTGAACTCAAGGAGATAAAAGCCCTGATGCAGAACTCCTTATTAGAAACGGACAAGCGCGTAGCCGACCTCCAGGAACAAATTAATGATTTAAAACTAATGTTGGGACAAAGAAAAAATAGTGAAATAGTTTGTTATTCCTGTGGAGAGAAAGGGCATATCAGCCGTCGTTGCACGCGTAGGGTTTCTCAGAATTATCCACCTAGAAATAATTACAGGGAGAGACCGGGAAACTAATTGAGGGGCGAAATAGCGAAGCGCCGCTACTTTCAGACACGTCCCCAGAGCGCATAGGACTTGGGAATTTTGGTCATACGTCAGTTTTGCCTTTAATTCCAATAAACCTACAGGAAGAAAATATTTTTGCTTTATGTGATACGGGAGCCTCTGTCTCCATTATTAAAGATAAATTCGTAAACGATGCCTTAATAAGTAATAAAATAAAAAGTGTAGAAGAGTGCAATGTGAAAATAATTGGGATTTCTAATAATATGATGGTTTTAGAGAAGAAAGTTAAATTAGAAGTTTCTATTGATAAAATTAAAGTTATTGTTGAATTTTTTTGTTGTAAGGATAATTTTATGTCATATGATGCTATTTTGGGTGCAAATTTTTTTTCTAATAACAAAATCAAGATAGATTTTGAGCAACACACAATTTCTAATGAAAATTTTAAAATTAATTGGTTTGACACTCGTACAGGTTACAATGTTAATTGTCTAAGAGATGTTCATGAGACAGGTTATACTATTAGTAAACATATAATTCCTCCAAGATCTGAATTAATTATCTCTGTCACTACCAAAAACAATCTCAAACTTGCTGAAAATGTATTAATACAACCACATAAACATTCTCTTTCTCAAAATTATGTTATATCATGCTCAATAAATACTGGTAGTGATAATGGTACATATTTTGTTAAAGTTGCTAATTTTTTCGACACTCCTATTCACATAAACAAAAATTGTAAATTAGTTAACATTGAGCCTGTACTAGATGTTGTTAATGATGCTGAGGCAGAGGTTAACGTAGTTAATGAATTTTTTGATGATGATTGTGAATTGTTTGGGGGTAAATTTGATTTATCTCATTTATCGGAGGCTCAAAAAGAGAAATTAATGCAATTGTTGAACAATCATAAACATATTTTTGCTGAATCAGTTAAGGAGCTTTCGGGTTGCAACACTGTAGCACACAGGATTTATTTGTCAGATGACATACCCGTTAGGCATAAGCCATATAGAACTCCCCACGCCTTACGAGACGAATTACGCACACAGATTAATCAACTGCTCGACACAGGGATCATTTCAGTCAGCGACTCTCCTTACTCTTCACCAGTTATACTTGTTAAAAAGAAGAACAACACTTATAGACTTGTTTGTGATTATCGTAAACTTAATTTAAAAACTCAACCTCTTCCTTTTCCTTTACCATTAATTTCAGACCTTTTAGATACTTTGGAGGGAGCTAAATTTTTTTCTTCGTTAGATTTATGTTCAGGGTATTGGCAGATGAATCTCCACCCTGGTGATAGACACAAAACAGCTTTTGCCACAGATTTCGGATTATTTCAGTGGAATAGACTCCCTCAAGGATTAAAGAATGCCGCTTCGTCCTTTCAGCGATTGTTAGAAATTGTTTTGGCTGGTTTGAAAGAATGGAACATTAACACCTATTTAGACGATTTAATTATTGCATCTAAAACTTTTGATGAACATCTAGAGAAATTAGATATGGTTTTTAAAAGACTCGGGGACCATAATTTAAAAATAAATCCTGCAAAATGTCAACTTGTCAAAGATAAGATCACTTACCTGGGGTTTCAAGTCGAAGAGGGTAAACTTTCACCTGATATCAGGAATGTTGAGGCAGTTCAGAACTTTCCCGTTCCGGGTAACAAAAAGCAGGTCAGGTCATTTTTGGGATTGTGTAATTTTTATCGAAAATTCATTAAAGATTTTGCAAATATTGCTATACCTTTAACCAACCTAACAAAAAAATCTGTGGATTTTAAGTGGGATACTTCAGCAGATCAAGCTTTCAACCAATTAAAATCCGCCTTAATTTCATACCCCTGTTTACTTTTGCCTGATACAAAGAAAGAATTTATTTTACATACTGATGCTTCGGGTTTTGCTATTGGAGCTGTACTTAGTCAGGAAGGGCCTGATGGACAAATACATCCTGTGGGCTATGCTAGTAGGAGATTGAAAGATGCAGAGACGCGTTATAGTGTTTTTGAAAGAGAAACTCTTGCGGTAGTTTGGGGAATTAATAATTTCAAACATTATCTTTATGGACAAAAGTTCAAACTTTTTTGTGATCAAAAGTCCCTCTCCTATGCTCTCACACTGAAAGATGGTGGCAGAATTACCCGTTGGATTTTAGCTTTACAAAATTATGACTTTGAAATTTTTCACACTCCTGGGAAACAAAATGTGCCAGCTGACACTTTGTCCAGAACAGTAAATCTCATCGACACAATGGTTCAAAATTTTCCTTCTTCCCGTATTAAGAGCCTTCAGGACGAAGATAGTAAGTGTAGAAGTATTCTTGATGAATTGAGTCAATCTGAGGAGGTAGAACATAAGGGAATTAAATTTTTTACTAAAGATGGTATTTTATTTTGTGTGAATGACAAACCCAAAGAAGGTGCGGTCATCACAGATAGGTTAGTCGTTCCAAAAACTTTAATTAAAGAAGTTTTGACGTTAGGACATGATTCAATGACAGTGGCACACCCAGGTATTAGGAGAACAATTACCCGAATTAGACAAAATTACTTTTGGTGGAACATGAATCACCACATTAAGAACCATGTAAAGTCATGTCAATCTTGTATAGAAAGACGTGGATATGTAGCCAAACACAAGGCTCCTTTACAGAGAGTTCCAGTGACTAGTAGACCTTTTGAACGGATTGGTATGGACGCTGTAGGCCCTTTGCCCATTACTGAGTCAGGACATCAACACATCATTGTAATCAGTGATTATTTCACGCGTTGGGTAGAAGCTTATCCAGTTAAGGACCTGCAGACTGAGACTGTTGCTTTAATTTTAGAGCGTTTTATTTGCACTCACGGAATTCCAGAACACCTAATTACAGATAGATACAGCTCATTTCTTTCGGACAGCATAAAAAAGGTTTATTCGAAATTAAACATTAAAAAACAGTACACCACCAGTTATCATCCCTCGGCAGATGGCGCGGTTGAACGCGTCAATGCCACAATTGTCAACTCTTTAAAGCACTTAGTTAATGAGACTGCAAATGAATGGGACAAATACTTACATTTTGCTCTTTTGGCCTATAGAACTGCAATACATTCCACCATTAAAGACACTCCTGCTCATTTAATCTTTGGTAGGGATTTAATTTTACCCATTCATTTAATTAACAATCCACCTCTAAGAAGTTATGCGGATCAAAGGGAATTAAGTGAGGATATTGAACTTCGCCTTCAGAGAGCTTTTAAACTTGTCCATGAAAATCTTATCAAAGCTGCTGAAAAACAAGAGAGTTACAGGAGTAAAGTTTGTAAGGAGAAGGGCATTGTTGTAGGAGATCTGGTCATGCTTTACACTCCATCTATTAAAGCGGGGAAGGGGAAGAAATTTTCGAAGTTTAACGAGGGGCCTTACAGAGTTAAAAAACAGACTAGTAATGTAAATTTTGAAATAGTACATATTAACAACCCAAATGACATACAACATGTACACGTGGACAGACTAACTAAAATTCCTGAACGTATAATTTTTCCATCTTTACCTGAAGCGCTCATTGAGGATGACAATAGCGATGTAGAAAATGTAACTGATCAGTCAAATGAACCAGATCTCCCCGACAATCCTTTCCCCACACCAGTTAGGCGTCGTTATAGAATTGTCACAAATAGCAACAGGAAAAAGACTACTACTACACAGAGGTCGACTTCAGGGCAGACTCAACAACAGATGCCAGTCCAGTCCAGTAGTAGGAGCATACAGCAACCTGTGTCCAGACCAGCAACAAGGCAACATTCATACTCACTTCGCCCAAGGGACTCTAGAGGTTTTGTGAAAAGTTAATGTTATTAAAATGATGGACTTTTACATTTTGATTGACAAGTTTTTTTTTATATATGTATTTTGGTATTGAGTATTATTTTATGTATTTTCTTTGTATGTCTTTGGTAGTAACTGTATTACAACACTGTTATTTAGGGCCCTAATATCTGTTGCAAGATATGTAAAAGTTTTTTTTTGCTATTAATTATAGGAGTAGCTAACCTAAATGAATTGATAGTAGGGAGGTTCTTTTATGTAGACTGCGAACTGATATTAACAGTGTAATTGTAATTGTTTTCTTTCATTTAGGAAGAGAAATTTTTTTTTACCTTTTAGTTAATGTCAAGTATGGTGTAAATTTTTTCTTTATTTTTGTGGTTAATGCCATCTTTTTGAGTTGAATAATGTGAAACTAATTTTTTTCTTGCTGGGAGTCCTACAGTTCTCATCAAAATTTTTCTTTCATGATGTGATATAAATATTTTTTATATATATATACCTTAATGTTTTGAGTAATCAATGTAGTCGGGTAGTTTTGCAATTTGGGTAAAGCGGTGATATTTTAGTTTTTTTTTAATATTTCATTCAAATGTTTTGTGGCGTGTAAAGCTCAATTTAGAGCATTTATGTTTTCTCATTTGTTATTTTGAGAATCTTTTTTTTCCTTTTGTGAGGATCATATGGTGTGGTTAAAGAGCTGTTGGTTTTGGTGTAAAGAAAAAAAAAAAAAAAGTTCCTTTTTTTTTTTTTTAAGGTGAGGGGAAGGTAGTTGTTATGATCTGAAAAATGTTTTGAAAATAATGTTTGTTCTAGCGATCTATGAGTAGTAAAAACAAATGTAGTTGTTATGATCTGAAAAATGTTTTGAAAATAATGTTTGTTCTAGCGATCTATGAGTAGTAAAAACAAATTATAGAGTAATATTTTGTGTAATGTTTAAGTGGTACTACTTATCTTTTGGGTTTGTTTATTATTTCTTTCACGGCACAAACTTTCCGATTTCGCAGTTTGTTTTGATTCGTTTTGCGCGCTAACGTCAAAACAGGTTGCCAGATCGGATGAACAAAACTTTTTCCTTTTGATACGTGGTATTGGTATGATTGTAACTTTTGATAAATAATTAATGTTAGAAATGTTTATATGTGTTTTTTAAAATCGAGCCGACTTTTCCTTTTCTTTATGCCGACATTTTTTTTTCTTAAATAAATTTTTTGATACAAACATCATATTTTGGCTTTGTAAAGTATTTGCTAAATTTTAAGTTTTGGTTTAAAAAGTTTTTATGCTAAAATTTTCTCTCCGTCTTTAACTTTTATTCTGCCTTTTCTGTTTTTTTTTTTTTTTTACCTTTTTTTCCCTGCATCATTTCACATAATTCGATAGATTGGATGAAGTTCCGATACAGACATCGAAATCGGCGGAGGAACACAACCACGTGCAAGAAAAAATGTAAATGCCTCAAAATACATCAATTAACCAACGAAATAATTAAATTTCCTTTTAATGCAACGTAACTTCACCAAATAAATAAATTTCACTTAAAATTTTATGCACTAAGATATGGAAAAATTAAAGTTCATGAATGAACTTGATGGTCGGATGAATACAGATGTGAGAAGGCAGAGAAGGTGCTACCTGCGGACGGTGGTCGTTTGGTATTTGAGATTTCCTGAGTGGTGTCATCCCGTCGGCGGCATGAAGCGCGGAGAGATGATGGAAGAACTACGAAATAACACTTGAAGAGAAAACACGATGGGGGCCCCCAGATTCTTTCACCAGACGATAAGTCATTCCCTTTTCTTTTCTTTCCCTTTTTCTATTTAATTTTTTTTGTTTCTTTGTCGGCTTTTAAAAAATATAACTTTAAGTGCACTTAAACAAGGGAACCTTAAAATGTTTGTAATAATGGGTATTTTAAGTTTGAATATTGTAAAAGAAAATGTGTTTCCATGAATTTGTTTTTTTTGAGTTAATTTAAAATAATTGTAAGATTTTAAAGTTTAACAGAGTGTTTTCTTCATTATTTCTTTGTCTCGTTACTGGGTCTACAATGGCGTCGTTGCGCCATTTTTCTTTTTCAGCGAAATGCACAGATTGAACCTGGGTCTTTTGGCGGCTTAAAACTTTTAAACTATACGATTATTTCGGCCTCTATGCCATTTGTTTTAGGAAAAGAAATTGGTTTATTTGATATTTTTATTTAACTTTAATTTAGGTGTGTTTGCAAATTTTAACTTAGGCTTCGTGAAGTCATGGCAAAAGTTCTATTGGGACATAAAGGGTTAAAATGATGTTTCCCAATCACTGGTCGCAAAACATTTCTGCTGGTTCATGTATATGAAATTTATAAAAAATATCTGCGAAAAAATGCCATTCTTACTAAAATTTTTTATTTGTGTAACATGTGATTTGATAAATAAAATACATGCAAATATAGTGTAATTTTTAGCTGGTAGTGGTTCTTGAAATATTTTTACAATTTTCTCCAGTCCGCTGATATGAAAAAGTTGGGAAACACCTGTTTGAAACAGTTAGAGGGATGTTTATAAGTGTCTTAAATAATTGTGTGTGTGTTTCATCATATATTTACCCTATTTACAATGTGGAATTTTCACTTACACGAGGGGTTTTGGAATGTTCCCCTCACATAAGTAAAGATCTCCATTGTCGTTTTGTTGCTCATGTTCTCTCCTAGTTGAACTGGTTAGACATTTTTTAGACCTATGATTTATGTTTTTCGTTGTTGTTAAAATAGCAATATTTGAGCTTTACTTTAAATTGTCCTGAATGGTTGTATGCAAATTAACAAATGATTAATAATAACTTTTGCAAAAATCTATTTCATTATTATTATTTTAGATATTTAGAAGTGGACTACAAACAAAAACTGTCGTTAATAATATATCTTTGAATATTTATAACGGTCAGATAACTGCAGTACTTGGGCACAATGGAGCTGGAAAAACAACTACTATCAATATACTAACAGGTGTGTGTTAAATATTTTGCTCTCAAAATGGAGATGCATTTGTGTGTTTCCTTAACTTAAAGAATGTACAGAGGAACTTTAATGACCAGTATTGTTCTTTAAAATTCAGTAACCTTAAATCAGACAAAACAAGAAATTATTTAACTACTGTGGTGTGTATTTTACCTATTTTTTTCATAAAGTATCCTAAAAATTCTATCAAGGACTCCAAATATTTAATCTTTTCAGTTTGTTTGCATTATAGTAAAGCTACAGTTTAGGCTGTATAAAAAAAAAACAAAAAAAACTTTTTGAAATTCTCTTACCCTTAGTGCTATTTTTTGGCCAAATTGACTGAGTAAAAAGTAGGCCAAATTTAAACCCAATTGGTTGTGGTCTTCAATTGTCCCATTGGACCTAAATTCTGAAAAAAAAGCAAATTTTTGAAAAATTTCTAAAAAATATAATTTTTTGTAATTTTTTGGGGGGGTTTCTAGCACTGAAGTGCTCCAGAAAATTGCACATAATGCTTCATCAAAGTTAAGAAGAAAATAAATAAATAAACGTGTGCTCCATCGAAGGAAAAGTTTGGAAAACCCTATTTTAACAAATTAGTTCTAAATTTGACCAATAATATAATGATGCTACTTGTTCTTATGTTTGTTTTATGTATGTGTTTCTTGTTTGTTTTCAGCTGTTTTGTTTTGTTAAGGCAAAGGCAAAGCACACTAGGGCTATCTGCCAAAGAGAGGGATGCTTTAGGTGGCGGAGTTGTTAAGGGTTGTTTTGAGATTATTAGCATCAACACTTTCATGCACAAGTAATGACTCCTACTGTAAAAGTTCATAGCATAAGTTGGTCCTATTGAACAAAATCTATCATTACTGCAGAGGCACAAAATATGTCTGAATCCGTGAACAGGGTTCAGGGGTAATTCTAAAATGCTGGGAAAATTTTAAGTGCAAGTGTGTTTATAGGGTGAAAAAGGAAAGGCGTTTTTTTGTAGAGATCCAGTTGTTTTTAAAAGTAGCTAGACTGCTGAGGACGGCAGTTCCTCTTAAGGCTAAATCCCATTCTCTTCTCCCCCAAAAGATGTTTTTATTAGTCTTTAATGGGTTTTTAAAAAATTGTATGTTATTTTACATTCAAGAAAAGTAATATTTAATAAATTTTATATGTACCTCTTCTGATGATCTATCGACTAGGCTGTATTTGTGTGTTGCAGTGTGTGTTTGAGCTTGAAAATATTCTCAAAACTTATTTTATTCCTTTTAGTCTATAAATAAAAATCTTTATTTAAATATCAATTTTTTTAATCGTAGATTTTTCACTCAATAAATATTAGAATTTTTTTATAGCTCTATTAGTCTAATGTAAACATACGGTTTTGAGGAAATTTTGAACAACAAAAAAAAAAAAAAAAAAAAAGAGAGAGAGAGAAAAGAAAAGAAAAATGTGTTCTGAAATATTGAACATTTTCTGCACCCCTGCATTGCTGTACAAAAGAAATTTCATGAAAAGTAAAATAAATAAATAATCCGATAAGCTTTAAAAAATTGTGACTGCTGAATTGATATGGAACTAAATGATATATCGCTAGGGCTATCACATTTCACAAACCCTCCTCTGGAATTGGTTAAAATTAGGGGACCACTGGGCTAAGTCGGACTTCTCCCACTGGGGCTCACTAAAAATGGAAGGTGCCCCCCTCTGCCCATCGCCTCCCTATCTTGGGGGATCTGGCACCGCATGCGGTTGTCAGGGGGCATAATAGAAAAAAAAAGTCTCAAGCTTCAGCCCTTTTGATTTCTTATGAGACTATATGAAGAACAAAATGTATGCTTCCTCTGTGGCTGTTGATGAAATACTAAATGCATAAATAATGCCTTTAGTCTACTCTCTACCTCAATAGAAGCTAATGAGCATTTGGATTATTTTCTAGGGAGGATAGTGTATGTCACTGAATGTGTCGTTTAGAGCTACATGCTGCCTTCTTGGAGTTTTCACCACAATTTCGATCCTCATCAGAAGGGGAGGGAGAATTCTGAATATTGGCACTCCTTGGAAACTGCTAGTGACTCCCAAAAGAACTTTCAGAACCATGGATTAAATGTACATGTATATGGTGGTCTTCAGTGGTATGTTAGAATCAAACTCGCAACCTTCTGGTTACCAGCCCAATGCCTTAAGCTCTAGAGCTACCACAGACGGATTACCATTTCTATGTGTGGTACAAACTACAAAGGGTTTACATATTGAAATATAGCACTGTTTTGCATGAAATAAATACTCTTAGCTGCCATACCTCTCAATTTTTCCAGGTGACTACTGAATTTTAAAGCAATCCCCCAAGCTTTTGAAAAATTTATAAATCTTCCTAATTTTTTTAAAATCATCCCGTGATTTAACTAATAATCAGTTTTTTATTAAATCTTCCAGATCTTGTTAAATGCTAATGACAGCTTATCTATGGCTCAGATCCCTTATGTAGATAATCAGCTGTAATCCCACAAGCATCTTTAATTTAAGTCTCAACCATGTATGCTAATGGGAGCTGGTGCACGTAAAATCCATCGTGGCTCCAATATCCTCCAAGTTGTTAAACGATACCTCTAGGGATGCTGATTTTAGGGGGTTCGTCCCTCCTCTGGAATGGGTTCAAAGTGAGGGGACCACCGAGCTAAGTCAGACTTCCTCCCACTGAGGCCCACTAAAAATGGAAGGCGCCCATCGCCTCCCTATCTGGGGGGATCTGGCACCGCATACAGTTGTAAAAGGGAATAATAGAAAAAAAAATCTGAAGCATCTATTGAATCCACATTGATGTCTTTGTGTTAAACTTGTGCATGTGCGTGTGAATATTTTTAACTGTTAACTGGGAATTTTTTCGTTCTCCCTAAATTTTATATAAAATCTCCTTAATTTTAATTATCGAAGTATGGAAGCTATGCTTCAATAGCTTGCCTTGAGTTTTTTTTTTTTTTTGTTAGAAGCGATTGGGACTTTTAGCCAGGGCTGGGGCTGTCGTCCCGAATGATCCAGAGATAAGTCTAGAGACCTAGAAGCATAAAGAGCAGACAGCCGACTAACTGTTAATTGCAACAAGGTACTGGATGAGCATACAGCGAGAGAGGAAAGAAGAGGTAGCCTGTGAGACAAACTCTGGGAAAGGCCCGTGAAAGACGGCAGGAGGCCCAGAGCCGAATAAATCTTGCAACGGTTGTTGTCGTACTTAATGCAATGAAATAGAATGTGGTCAATAGAATCCGGCAGATTGTACGTTCCACACAGGAAGGTGGAATCGAATCCAAATCTATAGAGCAGCGCAGGGATAATCATCACACGAGACGGGAGAAGAGGACATCCGCATACCTATTATTGAACCTATTATTGAGAGAGAAATTGGCGGGATGCCACCATGCGAACTTTTATAGCGAGAATTGTTGTATTCTTGGGTGGCTTGTGAGAATGCTTCCTGCTGTAGTAGAGTAAGGAGGTCTACGGGACAGATCCATTCGAGAGAGATTTCATCCGGGAGGCAAGTCCGGGCAAGATAGTCTGCCTTTTCATTGAGCGGTATACCCAGGACCCAGCACAGGTGAATTGCAGGAACCATCCGAGCAGTAACAGAAAGTTTTTTTTTTTTTTTTTTTTTTTTTTTTGAGACGTATGATGTGGGGAAACTTTGGGAGAGCACTTTTGAAGCGCCTGTAGCACAGAAAGGCTGTCAGTTAGGATTAGGGTGGCTCTGTCGATAATAATGAGCTTATCTAACACCCTGCAAAGAGCCAAGGCTTTGGAAGAGAAAATGGAATTGATGTTATGAATTTTGGTACGAAATTGGCCCGCAAAGGAGCACCCCCTGATCGCAGTCACAGGGGTAGATTTCGACGCGTCGGTCGCGATGATAATAAATGAAGGATCGAAAGAGCCAACAAAATCTGCAAACAGACCCGAAACAGCAGCGGGACAAAAGTCCTTATTTTGAAAAGGAAGCCCATTGAGGTGAAGGGACCAAGAATTCACACCTTGAGGAGGCGGTAGGGCCGCTGGGATGAGATGCATCAGATCGCAGTTGAGGCGAGCTAAGGTAACGTCAAGTCCAGGTAGCACCGGAAAATGACTAGCAGGGGGAGACGAAGTGAGGGCTGAGAGAAGAGGTCACAAAGGAGACATTGTCCGAGGGAAAAGTGTTTTAACCAGAATCTGTGGGTGAGCAGAGCAATACTCCTTTTAATTGTCATACAACTTTGCCTTGAGCTATGATGATTTTTCTTACTGTTTTTAAAGTATAGCGCCCCCTATAAACAAAACTGCAATTTTTATTTTATTTTATTTTATTTATTTATTTATTTATTTATTTATTTTTTTGCTTAAATAAATCATTTTAGCCCAAGAAGTATTGTCATACAAACTGCATTCCTGTATGCTAACTTCTAGATCTTATATTGCATTTAAAAATCTGTAAGGAATTTCATATATTAAAAAAGTTTTGATTTCATAAGGGCAAAAGTACATGCTGAACTATGTCAACATATGTTTAAAAAGCATCCAGTGTTAAGTTATTAGCATTTTAATGTAAAATCCTGTCTTGTAGTGTTCATTTCACTGTTTTAGAATATGTATGAAAATATATATATGTATATATGTATAACTAATGTTCATCTTCAATGAGTCTGTCTTTAAAAAAGGAGTTTGACGTTTGTATTATCTTGTGCAAAAATGTGGTGTGCAAAAAATATGTATGTAATTTTGCAATAACACTTTTGAAAATGGGATATTATGTAAGATTTAAGAATTAAACTTTCTTTTAATAATACATTTTATTTATGCTGAATTTTCCAGGTTTGTATACTCCTAGCAGTGGTAGTGCTTCTGTAAACGGCTATGATATTTCTTCTGAAACGATTCAAGCTAGGCAGTCTCTTGGTGTTTGTCCTCAGCAAAATATCTTGTACGATACCTTAAGTGTTGAAGAACATCTTAAGATATATGCCACTGTAAGCATTGATAAATTGATTTTTCTGTAACTTTTTCTTATAAAAATGCGATAATGAGAAATATTTCGATATCACATTACTGTAAATAATGGAGATTTTCCTCATTACAAAACTTTGTAGATTAATGATCATTTCTTTGTTGACATACAGTATAAAACTATTACATACAGTAGTTGATTTTGTAGTGGAAAAATATTACATTGTAAAACTTACTGTAGGAATTAAAATATTACCATAATTTCTGGCTTATAATCTGCAAATTATCTACTATAAAAGATGAAAATTTATCTAGTGCGTATTATGCATCGCTGCGCACTATCTACTGAAATTTTCCCTGAAGCCTCCATATTTTACAATAAAAAACTTTATTTATAAAAACAAAACAAAGGTTCATTTCTTTTTTCAGTAGATTTAGATGCTGAAAAATATTTAAGTCTGTTAATCAATTACATGACACTAAATGGCACTGCAGTCGTTCAGTAGATTTCTTGAAGATGGGGAAAAACAGGACCTTTGAGGATCATACATCATATGCTTTTGGAAACGACTTTTGATTGGTCCGGCCGCTCTAAATGAATTGTGTGTGAAATGGGGGAATTTTGTCAAAAAAAAAAATTGGCATCACTACTTCATATTGAGGCAAGTAAAGATCATCATTGAAAAGATTCACATGAAACTTGTAGAAATGTTGAAAAAACGCATTAGCTATTCAGCTGATTTTAAACTGAAAGTAATCAGTGAAAGTAATCAAGCTGAAGAATTTGGTGATAGAGAGGCTGGACGACTATTTCAAGTTGATGAATCCAATGTTCGCCTATGGAAAAAATCTAAAGAGAAGTTAGAAAATGCGAGGAACAAAAAATGTAAAAGTTTTCGGTTTAGCCAGCCAAAAAGGCCTAATTTAGAAGGTGTGTTACATCGCTGGATTACAGAAAAAAGAAGTAAAGGGAATCCTCTATCTACAGTTAAAATAAGAATTAAGGCTAAATTAATTGCCGCAGAAATGCAGGTTAGAGGTTTCAATGGTGGCCCCAAGTGGTGCTACCGGTTCATGAAGAGAAAACATCTTTCATTTTGTTTTGTTTGTTCCGAAAGAAATGTTTGCTTTTTTATTTTTGATTAATTTCATAATAAAGTTCTTAGTGCTTACAAGTAGAATGCCTAGCTTAAAAATTGTGTGTCAATTGTGATTTAAATTGAAAAAAGACCGTCAAAGTATGCTTATAATTCTCATTCATAACAATAGATTTTTAGTAGGAAACTAGCTGAAGTACCCGTTCTTCGCACGTGAATGAATGGACTTTTTTATATTACGATTTGTGGTGATTACTATTCATTGTAATAAACAGATATAGCAAAGTGGATATTGCATTATATTGTGTCCAATAATCATGCATACCGAATTGCAAGGCAATCGTTTGTACGGTGCAGAAGGCCATGCGGCGTAGCGCAATCTAGTGGCGAGTTTTAGCAAAACGGATACGGCGAAAATATTTTTCGCATTCAAATATCGATGTATACGAATTTTCATGACTATCGGCTGGACAGTCCTGAAGTTCATGTGTTGACGCGACATCTAGTGGCAAGTTATAGGAAAATGGATAGTGCCAAACTCTTCCCCGTGTTCAAATATCTATGTATACCTATTTTCATAGCGATCATTTGCACAGTCAAGAAGTGATACACTGCAGGGCCATCTAGTGGTTCAATAAAGTAATGATTTGCTACATCGCCGTCAAGTGGCGAGTTATAGCAAAATGGATAACGCCAAAATATTCTCATTGTTCAAATAGCTATGTATACTAATTTTCATAGCGACCGTGTTCAACTATCTATGTATACCAATTTTCATAACGATCATTTGCACAGTCAAGAAGTGATACACTGCAGGGCCATCTAGTAGTTAATTAAAGTAATGATTTGCTACAGCGCCGTCAAGTGGCGAGTTATAGCAAAATGGATAACGCCAAAATATTCTCATTGTTCAAATAGCTATGTATACTGATTTTCATAGCGACCGTTTGAATGGTCAAGAATTTGGCCTGCTGCAGCGTCATCTAGTGGTGAGTTAAAATAATAATGCATTGCAGTGTCATCTAGTGGTGTGTAACATCAAAAGGAACGCAGTTAGAATATATTCTTCGTGCTCAAATGTGTAAATATAAAAATTTTTATGCCGATCCGTCGAACGGTATAGAAGTTGATGCTTTTCAGCACCATTTAGCGGCAAGTTACAGCAAAATGGATAGTGAAAAATATTCTCCGTGTTCTAATATTCGCGTGTACCAAATTTCATCGAAATAGGTTGGACGATATTCGCATAGCAAACGGCTAAACGGAATAGAATTCAACGTTGTGCTGCGGCACCAAGTGGCAAGTTAAGGAAAACGGATAGCATAAAAACCTTCTCCATCATAAAAGACTTAGGTGAACCAAATTTCATCGTGCAACGGTGCTCAACGGTGCTGGAGTTTTTCAACCTCATATACACATACCAACATTCATTTTTATCTATAACCAGTGTTATTATATATACCAGTCTCAAATAAAATCCAGTTTCAAATCTAAGCCTCGCCAAAGTGCCAACATACGCCATTTTGCAAGAGTTTTTTCAGGGAATCATTCGAAGCATTGACTTAGCAGCAATCAATATGGGAAATGGTTCGACCGCAAAAGAGTAGCACGCATTTATTTGAAAATTGGAATCCCTTAATACAGCCGATTTTTTAAAAAATTATCAACTATAATGTGTTTTATTCATCGTTACTCCGATGTACTAAATGAGAAGATTTCAATTTTCTGAAATTTGGCAGAATTCCCCCAACTTAAATCAATGTACTCAATTGGCTAGAATTCTGAAGTTAGATCGCTTGAAATCCCTTAATAACTGCATTATTTCTTCACGGATCATTAAAATTTAACGCTGTATTCTAATAAAACCTTTGCACTTGTTTTCAAAAATCTATTTCCTTAAGCTCTCAATAAATTTCGCCAAGCCGAAAACTGTGCAAACCGCTAGAACTCACTTACTCAAAATCCATATTTCAGCCATTTTATTTTTTCGCCAAACTAAAAAAATTTACACATTAGCCTCGGAAATCTTCAATTCTTATTGTTTTGCGTGTAAAGCATTACATTCCTGCGCTGATTTCCCATGCACACGATATTATAATTTAAAAAAAAATAACCTTACGAATATAAACTAACAAAAAAGAATCATTATTATTCTTTTATTTTTACTTTGAGAATTTAAAACATTTTATTCGGCAAAATCGCCACACATGGCAACCACGATCCTTATTTCACACTTTTTTCACTACAGGGGTTACAATTACGGAAAGATTTTTGCGTGAAGAGCATAAAAAATCTCTTAAATTCCGGGAACGGGTGGACTTTCGAAGTTTTAAAGTGGACTATGATTTATTCTATATTATTTTACATATCTGTGCTAAATTTCAGGCCGATAGGTCCATTTTTGTGGATTTGTATACGAATCAAATCCACAAACAAACAAACAAACAGAATTTCATTTTTATTTATAAGATGTCTTACAGTAAGCCGATTCTAATATTAATACTGTGGTTTTACTATACATAGAAAATAATCACCAATTTCGGTCAAAGCATCGCCATATTATCTGTGGATAATCTACCACTGCGAATTATCTGAAGAAATACTTTTCTTCCACTTGAAAAAAAGCACCAGCAGATTATAAGTCAGAAATTGCGGTAGTTTTTGTCTGAAAGACCAAAAGTAAGGTTTTCCTTGCATTTAACTAATTCACCGCTTTTATTTTGTATTGGCTAAGAACCATGCTACCTGACCACGAGTCTAAGTTCAAGTACTAGGTTCATTACTCTAGGCTGTAGTAATTTGCCTATGAACAGCTAGTTTTCACCATTAAATAAAAAATTAACTAATTAAATGCAAGTTTAAATTAATGTAATAGTTGTAGATTCTATCCAAAAAAAAGTTACTGTTTTTCATTCTTAAATTGCGAAGTATTTACTGTTTGAAATCAAAACTATTCTTTACACCTAGTTTAAGTTGTTTTATTTGAAAAGGTACAACAGCCATTAAAATAAAATAATTTTAGTACTTTGTTCGTGTTCATTTTCATTCTAACTTATTTTTGAGCATTACTTCCATTTTTCATTATAATTCTTTTGTTTAAAGTAGTATTAATCATTGGGATCCTTTAGCTTTAAAGTATTGTTATCATCACTCATTAATTTGGTATTGAGGACATTTGTATTATGGTATGTGGGTGATTTTGTTCTAACTGTGACTTTTTTGATTAAAAATGTTAAGATTTTAAAATCAATCTTTTTAAATTTTTTTATGCATATTATTCATCTATTTTATTGTAAAAATGGAAGCCTGAGAGGATTTTACTACAACTTCAAAACGTCAAGAACGAGAAACAAATTTCAAATATGTCGTTCCACGGTACTGACATAAAATAAATTTGGTAGACATTCTTTAGAACATCAATTAGATTATAACGCTTTTAAGCTCTTTTATATTGATTATTTAACACATTAATAATAAATAAGACAATTATAACACTTAACTTTATAATTTATAGCAACTACTAATCGACTATAATCTAACATAGTATTTAATTGAAAATAAATTAATTAAAATTTAGTTTTTGGTTTTCATCACAGTTTTTTTTTAAATTCTTGTACTTCTTTGCAGTGCTATTGTTTCATCTTTTTCTAAATTGTCATTAGAAACATTTTTTTCAAGGCATTTAAAATTTTAAGTTAATTTTGGTGATGAATTATCTGGTTTTTTGTTTTTGCTATCAATCTTTTGTTCATTTTTCTGGCTGTATCATTCTGGCTGTATCTTTCAGAGTAATCAATTTTTCCCATAGCAAAGTGTATACATGGATTTTCATTAGGACAATTAAAACAACTTAATTAAATAAAATACAATTATGTTGTAGTTTATTCCATTTATATTGATGTACTTTCATAGTGCCAGTGAAATGCTTAAAATTGCTTGATAATATTGAATCAATGTCCGATATTTCGCCTTCTGTAACGCAATCACAATGTATACAGATTTAACACAATCTTTCAAAATCGCCGGCAAAGAATCAAAATTTGACAGATCCGTCCAGTATTTCATTTGGCCATCAGCTAATTTCTTTATATAGCCGCCAATCCCTTCAGCTGAACTTTTTCCATAGCCAGCCTCATTAAAGTTATATGTAATATTATCTAATTGAGTATAGCACTGAGGCAAGTACTGCGTTATGAGATAACATTTTTTTATTGAGGTACTGTGTCGTTGGACCATCACTCATTATATGTGATTTTTTTATCTCTGGATTTGATGCTAGATAAACGTCAAGTGTTTTTTTTTTTTTTTTTTTTTCATGTGAACAATAATAGCAGAAGGATCATTTCTGAGTGATTTTGACAAACTAGCAAAGCCTTGAGAAAATGTTTAAGAGTAGATCATGCCAGTGTGTAAAATGCATTGTACTCTACTAGCTCCAAGGTGTACTGATTGAACTTCCATTTCATACTTACAAGAATAATTTTCACTGCAATGAGGAGTCCTAACTCATTGTCTTGTAGAGCCTGCGTAAGTTTTTTCATAGAGTTGTTTTGATGAGTAATTCTGTATTCATGGGCTATAAGCAAATCTAGCTCATGCTTAAAATGGTTAATATGATTACCATTGATTAATGGTTATATGATATTAAGTTATATGATACCTATGATTTAAAATTTCAATAGTTATAAGGTCTCCTTATGGTTTCCTTCCTGTAATGGGACATTTTTAAGTGTGGAACAGTGACTTAATCCTACAAGGCACCTGGTACCCTATGTGGAAGAACCACTTTAATGATTCCTCTTTGTCTTTAAAATAGTAGTAGAGACATCTGTCTGTTCTTAAGAGTACTTATTCATACATAGGAACAATATAATTCAAGCTATTCGTGTAGATGTACTGACTGTTCATACTATTGCCAAAACGGATTGAAGTTTAAACAGTCCCCTTTCGAATGTGGTTTTGCTTATTTTAGAAAATTAACAGAAAAATAGGTAGTTAAGAGTTTTGACCAGGAAAAAATGACTGTGTGTTGGAGTTCGTCCTATCAAGAAATGATTTAAATACTAAAATTTCATAATAAATACCAAAAACGTATGGCTAAGACTCAGTGTACCACATACAAAACTGAAATTAAAAAGTAATTTTCTAGTAAAAGTATTAGGTTATTATTTTTAAAACTGTTTTCCCCTAAATAATAATCACTAACATTATCACATATATTTATTTCAGACACAGAAAAAAAAAAAAAAAAAAAATTGAGCCTTGTAGGGTTAAGTCAAAATGTTTGCTGCTTCATAACTCTGAATACTGGCTGTAAAAAAGATGTTTTTTTTTTTTTTTTTTTTTTTTTTTTTTGCATGAAATTGTAATAGGAAAAATTATCTACATATAACTGGTGGAAAATTTTAAATTAATTTTTACAGGAATGATTCCTTAACTTAAAATTCTTTTGAGACAATAGATTTTAAAAATTTAAAACAGTTTTGCAATTAGAAGTTCAGTAGAGTTTCACCTATCCGATATTCTGTATTATCTTAATCCGATCTATTATCTGACCGGTATTATCTGACGTCGAATAAAATTCGTTGGGTGATTAAAAAAAACTAGCTCAGGAAGCTACTGTCTAAAGTGATCGAAGAAATGGATGATGGGCGAGACATGATTGACAAATTGAGTTAAACCCTCTGAAGACTGCAATTCAATACGTTAAGCAACAAGAAGTTACAGGAATTTACATAATGATGTTGCAAAGATGGCGATATTTGGCAGCAAAAAAAAAAAAACTCACTCATCAGGAAAACAGGCTATCACAAGAAATTTCTTTAAATCCTCAGAGAACTGAACTTTAAGTGTAACATATAGCACTCGTAAATTCAGACAACAGATTATTCTGTAACTGTAAATTCTTTTTTTACATTGTTTTCTTGTACTTGTCAAGCATGATTATGATAGAAGATTGTAATGTGTAATATAACATATGTATGTATCTATTATGTTCCAAGATACAATGCAGCTTAACTTTTAAAAAAAGCTTTTGCTTGACTCCTCCCTATTATCCGACATTTTTGCTTATCTGCCATTGTGCAGGCCCCTTTATGTTGGATAAGAAAAACTACTGTTGTATACCTCTTTGACTAATGGTTCAGGAATTAGCCATTGGGTACCATTTTCACCAAACACCCTGTATATCTGTTTATATTCTGTCTCATATAATTATTTTTTAAAGCGATCCTTTCAATTTTTATTATTCTTTTAATCTGTTTTTGTCTTCTAAATTGCTATGCTTTGTGGGGTTTGTAAAATGATGAATTTTGTTTCTGTGACCAAAGAGTTTTTTTTTATCTATATATATTTGCTCAAGAAGGTAAAGAATCATTTCATTTCTGCTGTAAAGAATTAAAGGACTTTGAAATATTATACTTTGTTTAATATTTTAATTTTTCTATTATATGTAATGAATTAACATGCACAATTACAGTAAATTTCTGTTCATTTATTCCCAATTTTGCAGCTGAAAGGCGTTAAAAGAAATCGGTTGAATCAAGAAACTGTTGATGTGTTAAAGTTGCTAAATTTATTTGACAAGAGGGCTGAATTAGCAAAAAACCTGTCTGGTGGAATGAAACGAAAGCTATGTCTTGGAATAGCCATCATAGGAGGTTCAAAAGTAAGGGAATTATTTACAAATAAAGATAATTAAAGCTCTTGTCTTGTTTCCTTGTCTTATTTTATCCCTCCCCCACTCCAAGAAGGGGGGAGTGGGGAGTCTAACCTTATTATTATTATTTATTTATTTATTTATTTTGAAACTACAGTAATCATGACAAAAGCAATTATTTGATATTTATCAGACTGAATCTGGAAGATGGTGTAATCAATCGAGAAATGCTGATAGTAAATTGATAATAAAATAAATTTAAAACTGTTTAGTTAAAATAATAATAATAATAAATATTTTGGACGGAATCATTTTTGCCAAAAATCTGGAAAATTTATAATGTCATATCTATTCTGATGGTTCTTCATCTCTTATTCCCATATAAATATGCATATATGTTTTTTTAAACATATTTTTGTACTTTTATATATCTTTTTGAAAATAAGATTGTCAATTTCTGAAGTCGTCCTTATTGGATTGCAGCAACTATTTATACATCTATTAAGGCATGTTTTGGTATTTTTTAGTGTTACCCTAAACTGTCAGTGAAATTTGCATTATCAACCAGTTTTCTTCATTGCAGATGAGAACTTGTCTTGCATGCATTGATTGTTTGGACTTTTTTTCTTTTTTATGTACTGTATTTTTCTTTAGTAAGCACAGCTTTGTGATTAGAAATGTGGTCGTTTCTATGTCGTTTGTGCTACAGATATTTTCATTTCAAAAGCTGAAACTTGTTTGTTGATTGTGCTTGTGTAGAGAATAATGTTTTAAAAATCAATGCGGATTTCATTAAGAGTTATACAATGATATTAAATTTCAATTATCATTATATTATTTAAATTGCTGCGAAGTTATTAATCCTTTAAATTCGCTGATTTTTAAATTCAGGTGGATTGAAGATTACAATGTTGTCATAAGTAATCTTACCAATATTTAAGGCAATAAAAGAATCTACAGCTTTTTTTTTTACTAGATTGGCCTACTGTCAGATCTACAGCTTGTATTTCATTGAATAATCAGACTGTTATAAGTTGGCAATTGGGTTTGTGAACTCAGTAATTTACTTCTCTGTGATAAATGTCATCACCCAGATCTGTAATGTGTACCTTTTTTTGTTTAAGGTTATTTGAATGTAGTAGACTGCTTATTTTTGTATATTTCTTATTTTAAACCATTCTAAATAGCATATTTTTTTTTAAAAATTGGTTTTGTAAATTTATAATCCTACTGTGTACAGCCTTACTATTTTGCTCATATAAAATGTTGTAGATGCAACCATTTCCTCCATTTGTTTAGTTTAGAACCAATAATTCATTCAGCCAGAATTTAGTTGAAAAACAATTTACAGTTAATAAGTGTAAAGTGAAAATTCTATACGGTAATTACAGTGCATTCCAAAAGTTTATAGACAATGGGTGTATTTTATTTTACAATTGAAATCGATAAATAAAGATTTCAAATCATTTTTAATAAGTAATACTATACATACATAATGTCATATAATCATAGATTTTGTGATAGCATCTAAACCATTGCATTGAAGAGTTTGACTTGCATTGCAGAGTTGATTGTGCATGCAACACTTGTCTTACTGATACATCCATTTGTTTCCCCTAGGAACTTTCAAATGGAAGTAAATGTACTTTTAGCATTTTTTGGTATAATCTTCGGAACATAGACAACCTTTTAAAAAAATGATATCAGTAGTTCCATTATAGGAAAATGCTCCCCAGAACCACAATTACCCCCCCCCCCCCCTTGTCTGCTGAAAAAAGTTTGTGGTTCCTTGAGAATATCATATTAGTAATAAGCCCATTCATTTGTCCATTCCACATGATTTCATGACTACTGAACATGACCATCTTTATATCATTTCATCAATTTAAGTGAACGATGCATTTTGCAAGAGCAGTTTACTTACCTGTAGCTGTTGATGCACTGTAGATTTTGATACTGGAATGGCCACTTTAGAAATTGACCATACAGACAGGCTCTGAATTGAAATTGATATGACAATCTCTCTGTCTTGCCATTTAGTTGTTTTGTTTGATTGAGCAGAATGTGATTTTGTTTCAAAATTGTCACCTTTTGACAGAATATGGTTAAGCATCAGCCCTGCTGTGTCAAATTTTTTTTTGCAGTGGTCACAACTTTCATTCCATGAGCTTTCAAATTATAGATTTATAAAATTTCAGTTGTGGAAAACTGCATGTTGTGCATCTTCACAATCAGTTGAAAAAAAAAAAAAAAAAAAAAAGCTGATCTCCGAAATCTATTTGGTCACAAGTACATGACTTTGGGAAATGCAAATTTGGAGATCAGTTCTACAATTAGCTTTTAACACCAGTTGTCTATATATTTTTGGGGCAACATCATTTTGTTTATAGTTTTATAATTGTAAATTTATGATTGTTTGAAGTTCCTTAAGTATTTTATTATTTGTATTACATCAGTACATATTTGCTTAATTTCTTTTGTCGTTCTTACTTGCTTCATTAGCTCTTAAATAATTTTTAAAAATCGGTTATTTATAAACTTTTGGGACACACTTCAGTACAAAAACATAAGCCTTGAAGTGTAACAGTCTCTGTCTCCGTACAGAACCACAGCGCCACAGATAACACAAATGAATTGCCGTATAATTAGTATATAACAATGTGTCAAATGTTTAAATGGAATTTTCTCAAAAGTAAGTCAGAGTTGGCAGCTAATATTTTTGCATTTTACTTAACTATGGGTTCCCTATAACCCATCAATATTACATCAAAATTGGCGACCCCAACATCTGAGCCTCCCCTTGTTAGTCTTTTTTCTTACCTTATTTTGAACATTTTTTCAATTTACATTACCCACTTATCTCTAATATGAATTAAAGCCCGTTATAAACCTTTTCGGGACACCCCGTATATGTGTTTCTTCTTATATTCAGGGTTTATATCTAGGCTTATAAAAGCTTGGTTTCTGAAAAATTAAAAAAATCTTTCAGACAAATGGTACTCTCTCATTATCATAGCTACAAAAGTTAACTGTGCTTATCTTGATCAGATAACTTGTGTTTACTGATAAAACAACAAAAGGCAAGACATGTTTGGAGAACCATTCTCCTTCATCTTTTGGGAAGTTTCGTGTTAAGTGTTTTCATCTTTATAAGGTTTGACTGTATTAAACTTGCTGTTTTTTATATTTGAATTTATAGAAATGAACTCAACACAAAATATGTAATGCTGAAATATTATCAAATTAAAAAAAATAGTGCATTGTTTTACCATTAATTTTGCATATAGTTAAATGAAGGAAACACATTACAGGTACTTTTTCTGGATGAGCCAACTTCCGGCATGGATGTTGAAGCACGTAGAAATGTGTGGGATACTTTACTCGACATTAGGCATAATCGTACTATTGTTCTGACTACTCATTACATGGAAGAAGCAGATGTCCTTGGGGACAGAATTGCTATTATGGCTGATGGAGAAATTCAGTGCTGTGGTTCACCAATGTTTCTTAAAACGAAATTTGGTTAGTGTACTTTCTTACTGCAACTTGGTGAGGCTTCTCTCTCTCTTTTAATTACTAAGGCTTCTTTTTATGAAAAACTAAAATAAACAAAAATGTATGAACTATCAATGGAACTTTGGTGCAAAACACTTGAAAAAATTAAAACAACTTCCTCAAAAAATTATGCTCTTTGTATTTATAGTGAATTTAAATAGTAAGAGTTCTAGAGAAACTAGTTTTAATTTATTAAAATTGAACACTTTATATAATATACATATAGTTTGAAACAGTGCAGGCCATTTGGAGTGGTACAAAGGGTCTACCCTTGTTCAGCTGCATTCTTCTTTCCACACAGTTAGAAAATGAGAGAACTTCTGTAAGTGTTTCTGCCTGGTGGAACTTTCTACAGCTGAAGAAGGGTGAACCTTTTCGACCTCTCAAAACAGTCCATACTGTTTCATTCAATTATCTGTATTGGCCCTCCTCTTGCGCACTAGCGATTGGTTTAGGAACTAGGGGATATGTATGTCAGGAACGAGAAAATTGTGAGGACCTTTACTATAGTAACTGCCCAGTTAACATGTAACAAGTGCGTCAGTATTCTCCAACGAAGTATGAAAAATAATAAAGATCCAGATTAACCTCAACCAGCTTCGACTGCAATTCTTTCAGAGAGAGATAAAGTCATTACAAAGAGAGAGGTAAAATGTATGTGTGTTATATGTAATTTTTTTCCCCTTGTAATTAGTTTATATGTTTCTCATGCAATTTTCAGTAAAAATTATTATACATACAGAAAATTTCTTTTAAATTAGCTGATGTGTCATATATTTTGTTAACTATTACAAAGTAGTTCATATTGATAGGAAATTTGCACATGTTTTAATTATTTCTCAATTTCACTGCTCGTAAAAAGACATTCCTATTTTGTATCTAGTGTAATTTGATTTTTTTAAAAAGATGTTCACAAAAATCGCATGATTGCTTAAAGGAACATCCTTCAGTTTCTTTTATGATATAAGAAATTAGTAATATTATGAATTTGCATGGTAAAAACTTACCATAGAGAGTAAATTAACTACACTTTAAAAATCTTAATGCATTCTGCTCTGCAATTTTAACACTTTTACATTATGTTTTCTTTGCTGATTGGATTTAATTGAGGAGCTAGCGAACAAAAGGGTTTTTCCATGATTAATTTTACAGTGAGAAAAACCCTTTTCTGCTTGTTACCTCCTCAGTTATTCTTTGCAACATCCCTATTTCCTTATTATTATTATATATTAGAAATTTAGTTTTAAAACAAATTGTAATTCAAATGTAGAAAAACAGTACAGATAATGCATTTCGGGCGTATCTTTGCTACTGTAGTGCATTAACATCATGATATAAATAAAAACTTCTTATAATAACACACTTAAAAAAGTACTTATCAATTGGTAAGATCGTTTTGACTGAAAAAAATTTCAGCCATCAGCACACAGTCTCACAGAATAGTGGGAACTGTGGGTCCTGCTATTCTGTGAGACTGTGTGCTGAAGGTTTTTTCTGCCAAAATGATCATACAATTGATAAGTACTTTTTTATGTGTGCTATTATACAAAGTTTTATTTATATCATCTTTTAACATCAGTTTTTTTTTTAAATGTTTTTCGACATTAGCATCATGTGCATGTTTTTATTAAATTAGGACAATGTTTGCTCCTTTCAACTTGATTTTGTTTGCATTTAATTGAAAAGATCCTTCTTAAGATAACTTTTTAATGTAGGTACTGGTTATCATTTGCATTTGGTGAAGAATGAAAATTTTGATATGAATGCTGTTAAAGATCTTGTGATAAGCTCTGTGCCTGATGCCACATTGGAGAATGATTTTGAAGGTGAAGCAACATTTAACTTGATGACAAATAATCAATCCAATTTTGTATCCATGTTTGAAGAAATTGAGCTCAAGAAAGAATCTCTTGGTGTCAGTTCTTGCAGTGTAACTGTTACTACGATGGATGATGTCTTTTTTAAGTAAATTTTCTGTGTAAATTAATATTTTTCTTCATTTCTTTTAGTTCTTTGTTTTGAAAATTTGAATTAGAAAAAGTTAAGAATGCAAATACTTAAACCTCTCTTCAATTCTTTAGTGTCTTTATTTTATGATTGCCTTTCTTTTGCATGATGCATACTTTTAAAATTAAAATTATAATGATAAAATTGCTTTAATTCCATCACATTAACTTAAATAAAAATTAAGTTGTCTAGATTTAAATGTAGTTACTAACTGCGTATCCATTCTTCTTATGGGAGGAACCAAATGTTTTTCTTACTCATATACATGAAATTAAATCCATCTTTACGAACAAATATGGATCCATGCAATTCAAAATATGGATCCTCCCTCCCCCTCCCAAAACTTAAATTTTTGTTAACAGAATTGTAATGTGATTAAGTCTTTTTGTGAAAAATTCTGCCTTTTAATCCATTCGGACCACCTCCAAAGTATTTTTCTTAATATGAACATGTCCGGTATTGCCACTTAAAGCTGCTAAATTCAATGAAATGAAAACTAAGCCAACTTATAGAGTTTTTAGTTTAGAAAAATGAAAATACATATTATGAAACATTTGGACATTATTTTGCATAAAAATTCTTACATTCTTAACTACTACTGCGGCTATTTTACAGTTTTTCCTTCATATGTTTGGTAATGCAATGCAGAATACCTGTAGCAGATGCAACAAACTTTTAGTCTCTTACATAATACTTGTCCTTTACTTTTTTGATTCATGTTTTCTTTTTATGCAGAATTATTCAATCCTTTCTTTGCTAAGAAAACACTAACCAAAAAATAATTTGTAATGAAGTCAAAAATTTTATAAATCAGCTAATTAAATTCAAACTGTTGTTTTACTTTAAAATTTTTAAAAAGTCTCCTAATTAATATTTCTTTGTCATTTAGCTGTTAATAAAGGCCTAAATGTGCAAAATTAAAAAAACAAAACTCACACACACATTCTGACAAATGGATTTCAGGATGCGATAGTGAAATTTCACAAATCATATGTAACCTTAAATTTGAATCAATGGTTACACCTCAGTTAATCAGATATATGAGAATATGCGTAATTATTTTGTACATGGCATATTTTTTGCGTGAAAGTCTGTTATTCTGATTGAGTTTCAAAGTAGTTTTATTTATTCGTTTTTTTAGTGCACAATTATTCAATGCTTCTGTTGGCAAGATGACCTTAACTTAATTTGAAGAATGATAACAAAATCATAAATAGCAGCTATTGAATTCAAAAAATTTCTTCTTTACTTAAAAACTCGTAAAAAAAATCTCCTAATTCATATTTGTCCCCATTTTTCTATTAAAAGAGGACAAATGAATGTTTCATGATTTCACAAAATATCAAATTATAACAGACAGAATTAAAGATGCAACAGTTTAAAAATTATTTTACAAAAACTTTCATCAAAAGTGCTCTCTCTTAAAAATTGGCAAATAATGTTACATAATCAGAACAAACTATTTTAAAAAGAAAATTATCTCCTGTATCTGATGATGCAAATATCATTTTACTGCAAGTGTATTTACCGGTGTTATTACATATTAGGCAAGAAAAAATGCCAAAAATTGCATAAAACGTAAAATAAAAAATTATCTGATTTGAATTTTGAAAAAATTGCTTAGATATGTTAGAACCTGTCCTAGTGAAGCCGTATACAAAATTCTGTTGGTCTGCTACTACCCATCTCGGCAATATGTGATTGACATAAGATCAAAGTTTACAAACCAACAAATTTTGTTTACTTTCAGATTTTTATTATATAAGATAAAGCTACATAAATATGGGTAAGATACACATGAAATTATCCCACTAAAACACCTGTCTTTTATCAGCAAGCTAATTGATTTTACATAATGTTTATTTTTATACAGTTTTTCTTTCATTATCAACTCTTTTTGACAGTATTGCCACCTTGAGAAAATTGAAGCAAACAACAGGAGACAAATATTCTCTCGAAGATGTGGATGAGACAGAAATTAAAGGTGTTACTCATATGCTAGTTATCTTCTGTTTGTGAATACGTCTTGCATAGTTTTCTTTTTTCTTTAATTTATGTAATTTTTCTAAGTTGGGTTGCTTTTCAAGCACGGTTTGAAAAATGATTAAGGCTTTATATATATATATATATATATATGTAATAATAAAATAAACTTTGCTAATTTAACCTAATTTAATTTAATGTTATTTGAAAAATCCTTCTTTAATCTTTTACTCTTACTGTAAAGTTTGTTTC
Source organism: Cheiracanthium punctorium (assembly GCA_038373885.1). Lineage (NCBI taxonomy): Eukaryota > Metazoa > Arthropoda > Arachnida > Araneae > Cheiracanthiidae > Cheiracanthium > Cheiracanthium punctorium. Next base: position 295,081 of record JAWZYV010012596.1, on the reverse strand, counting down.
TCGGCCACACAAATATTACGCTCAGAGACGTTTTTTGAAGTTCCATAAGTAGAAAATTGTTTATTCAGCAGTATTCTCGGTTTTCTGTGGTTTTCATTACTACGTGCTTTTAGAACTCCTGGGTAAGCAGGTGTTTCTCATTTCTTGATTGACAATCTAGTTAACTAATTACATTTGAGAGTAACGCCTTCGTGATCGTGCTGCACCCTGCCAGCAGGTGTAGTAACTAAGAAGTATTTAAGCAAGAGCACGGAAATTTCGAGAGCTTCGTCTTAACTTCGCGCTTAGCTTTTAGGAGTTTGGAACGTAAAGCTTAGCTTCGAGCCTTTAGACTACGATGTAAGAAGATAGCCACGGAACGAATAAGGTCGCCGGCCCGACTCATGCCCTCTGTCTGAACTTCGAAATAAACTATTTAACCTAGAACCCCAATGGATTTGCGTGAATTATTCCAACAAGGAATGGCGTAAGGCCCATTCCTTACATATATATATATATATATATAGCCTTTGACAATTTAATCTAGTTTAATTTAAAGTCATCTGAAAAACCATCTTTAATCTCTGCGAAACAGAGTACTTTCACTGTAAGGTTTGTTTCTCGGCCAGACAAATATTACTTTCAGAGATAATTTTTTAGAACAGTTAAGAATCGAAAGCGCAAATTAAGCTGGAATTGCAAGCGTTTGCGGTTTGCGGTCGCCCAACCTGAAATTCTTGGTCTAAGTAAGTAAATGACTTCACTTTTGAGAACCAATCAGAGAAAGGGTAACACCCTTTGCGCCTAGCGGCAAGTTGAGAAACTAGGATTATGTATGTCAAGAGCGAGAAAATTGCGAGGACTTTGGCTATAGTAACTGTCCAGTTAATGCTCAACAAGTGCATCGGTAGGTCGCCAGTCCTCCAACAAAGTATGAAAAATAATAAAAATCCAGATTAACCTCAACCAGCTTTGACTGCAATTATTTCAGAGAGAGGCAAAGGCATTACCAATAGAGCAGCGAGATTCCTTGCATGCATATGCATCATTACTTGTGTTTGTACCTCTAGCTAAATGCTAACACATTTTTAAAATTTCCTTGAAGGCTGTAAAAAAGTATTAGCGTGTGAAATTTATAACATGTTGCTGAGTCCTACAACTTGAGAACAATGGAATTTCATCCAAACATGAATTTTTTTCTCTATGCACAATGAAAAATTATATTTTTTGCAGTAAAAAGGTTAAAACGTGATTGTTATTAATATTTTCTGTTTGCTACCGTATTTTCTTTAGGATTATTATTATTGATATTAGTATGTAACTATAAATGACTGCTTTTCCACTCTGTGCGCATCATTAATTTTTGTTGTATGCCAGTAAAAGATAAACTTTCTCTTTAAAAGCGATTAGTTGATTATTTTATTTATTACTTCCTTGTAAGAAGTATAAGGAAGTAATGTAATCACAAAAAATTTCGGTACCGTTATTTTGATTTAAAAAAAAAAAAAAGACTTTGACTACTTCTAAACTGAATTTTAAGAATTTTTGCAAAGCATCTCATCGTACGCATGCATGTGTGTTCATATTAACGCATGTACAGTCCATTTTGACTGACCACAAGTCCATTTTGCCCAGTTTTTCAATGACATCTGTACGTATGTGACTCTCATATCTCAAAAACTATCTCTCATTGAATGTTGAAATTTTATATTTAGGATTGTTGTAACATCTAGTTGTGCACCCCCACTTTTGATTCCAATCCACGGGCATTAATGTCTATGGAAATCTGCAATATATTATGTCTGTAGTCAGTCATTGTTTGGTCCATGCCCAAAATCTCACCATTTGTCATCGACCTTGGTGAGTTTTTCCGAAATATCGCAGAATTTGGCACCAACAATAATTTGTATTTTGTGTAACTCTGAAACTTTAAACCGTAGATTGTTGAAATTTTGTATTTAGAAGTGTTGTAACATCTAACTGTGCATTTCTTTTTTATTGCAATTGACTGGGTCATTTATTGACAGGGTCACCCAAAAGACTTTTAAACACATCATGGTCTATGAATACCTACAATTCATCAAAAGTCTGTAATGAATCGGCATTTTGGCTATTGTCCAAAATCTCGCTAATTATCTCTAAGCTTGTCGGCTTTTGGTGAAATACCATCCAGTTAAGTGCCAAAAGCAAATCTTTGAAAAGGATCCCAGCTTGGCCAAATCTTTGGTTAGAAATTGCTAAACCTTAGTATTATTGCAGTAGTTTATCTCTTTCAGACAAAATAAATTTAGATGAAGTGCACCGAAAATAGTTTTGATTTAATAGATGTCCAAGGAAGCCATGTGGTGTCCACATCAGATTTATTTTATACAGTAAAAATCTGTATGCTTAAGAGTTTTAGGTGTACTTTCTTTAATCAGCTTGCCATTACCAAAACACACACCTTCCTTTTAAATACGACCTGAAATGTAATTAAGAGATCAGTATATTTACATAAAAAGTATTTTTTTTTTAAAAACCGGGAGTAATTTCGTAAGCAGGTGTCAGCTATTTTTTGGCGACTTTTTTTGGTCGCCAACACCCGCTATTTGGCGTTTTTTTTTGGGGTCTCCCAAATTTTTCATGTGTGAAACACCATTTTAGAATACGATAAAATAATACAACATGGTGAGCACTGTCAGCAAAGACAAAGCATTTTAACACATTAAAATTGCACAGATATTCCACAAAAAAAAACAAAAAACAATAAAACAAAATACACCGTCCATACTTAACACTAAAAAACGTCAGCAATTTCAGTAACAGGCAATTCAAAATGAGCAAACAGTAAACCGCTTTTAACTAAAAAAATTCCAGTATATTAAGCAACCTAGTTCTACAGCTATGTAAACTAGGTAACCAGTGGACCGTTTTTAACTAAAAAACAATAGTGGATTAAGCAACCTAGTTGTACAGCTAATGTAAACTGGGCAAACACTGGCCTGTTTTCAACTCAAAAAAAAACATCGGTGGATTAAACAACCTAGTTATACACCTCTTATAAAGTCACTATAGCACATACGAAAACATAACAACATCAAATATCCATTTACAATTCACATTGTAAACCTTAAGCAATTGCAAAAATTCTTTAAAAAAAAAAAAAAAAAAAAAAAAAAAAAACACTTACCTTTATTTGAAGAAACTCTTCAAAAATATCCAAAACACACAAGAACTAATAACATAACGCCAAAACACTTCCTTTTATTTAACTTTATATTCACACCCTCCTTCAAACACACACTTCCTTTTTAAACAACAACATAATATTCACTACACTTCAAGCAACACAACACATTTCCAAATAAAAAAAATACACCTTATATTCTCCAAAATAACTCACCAAACACCAAACAAGAACTCACGCATCGAATTCAAATTCAGCTCCTTATAAAACTTCGGTTTACCGATTGCAGATAAATTGCCTAAACCAATCACAAAATTCCTTTACGAAACATCCTGGTATTGTTTAATGAACCCACCGAGCGTTTTTTCATCAAACTACAGCACCAATGAACAACTCAACTCCAAACACAGGTTGCAACAGATATCTGAAACTATCGCTATCGTAAACAAACTGTCCAACGAACTTCAAATTTGGTGACAGATTGGCACTTGGCGAGGACACCTGCTAACGAAATTTGAACAAAAAACGAGACGCACAGGGCAGAGGGGGGGATCCTGCTTTCACTATTGCACGACACACACCGGCCCTCAACAAGGCATTATGGTCTGGGGTGCCATTTCCTTTGACAGCCGGACCCCTTTGGTCATCATTAGAGGTACACTTACTGCACAGCGGTACGTGGACGACATCCTAAGACCTGTTTTGCTACCGTTCCTTTTGCAGTGCTCTGGGCTGGTTTTTCAGCAGGTCAATGTCAGACCACATACAGCTCGTGTTGCTCTAAACTGTCTGCAAGCTTGTCAAACTCTTCCTTGGCCTGCCAGATCGCCAGATCTCTCTCCCATCGAGCATGTCTGGGATATGATGGGAAGGCGATTGCATCTGGCACGGACTGCTGATGACCTCGTTCGACAATTGGAGCGAATTTGGCAGGAAATACTGCAGGAGACCATCCAGGAGCTTTAACGGTCTATGCCACGCCTTGTGGCAGCTTGTATCCAGGCTAGCGGCGGGTCAACACCTTATTGAACTTGTTACTGTAACTCTGAAATAAATTATTCAATTGTTCTGAAATTTTAATCATTTACTATTCTGTACTTTGTCTTCCTATCCACCAATTTTCGTCTCAATCGGACACCTCCTTCTTGGTGCGTCGATTTATTTGTTATAGAGTGTATTTTAGCATGAATCTATGCTAAATATAGTTAAAAGGTGTTTTTGTGCCAATTATTAACCATTTTTTAAAACTCAATAAATAAATACACTAAATATTTTTCCCTATGCCTTTAAAAAGTGCATGTTAATTAAATGTGCGTGTTACATTTTTTTACTAAATTAGTGCATACAGATAGATTGAGACAGTGTATAAAATGGCACGTAAATAATAGAGCCGCTTAGTTACATGTCTATTTCTCCTTCAACTGTACTACTTGTTTTGTATGTATTATGGTGTATTGGCTAATGTTTCTTGTTCCTTTTCAGATCTATATATTGAGGCTGCTGAATTTGGAAAGTCTGTGAATTTCAAATGGCAGTTTTATGGACTGTTCCTGAAACGATTCCACTATGCTAAAAGACATTGGAGTGTTTTAATATTACAGTTTATTATTCCTTTCATTGTTATTTCATTTTGTCAGCATAACTTGAGTCCGGGTTCATTTAAAAATTCCATAAATGAGCCAGGCATGAAATTAGACATTGAAGAAGTGTATGGTAGAACAGATGGTTTTCTTCACTCCGATGATCTCTCTTCTTCACATCCAATAAATGCTGCGATAAAAAATGTATTCAAAGAAAAGAGTATCAAGATTATTGACACAAACACTCCTGTAGGATTTATTTTGGAGTATGCCCAATCCAGTTTAGCTGATTATTACAAGAAATTGATAATTGGTGCCAGTGTTCAGAAGTCTGTTGACAAAGTGAATCTAACGGCTTGGTTTAATGGCTACCCCTATCATGCTGAACCCATGTCTCTTCTACTCATGCACACTGCCATTTTGAGAGCCGTAACCCAATCTGGATCTATTACCTTGACAAGCAATCCTCTACCAGAGACGCACAAATACCATTATGAAGACCATTTTTACACTAAAGAGAGATACTTTGCCATCATGTACATCACTTTGTCTTTGTCTTTTCTTTCTGCTAGCTTTGTGTTGTTGCCCATCCACGAGAGGACATCCAAAGCGAAATTGCTTCAGTTGATGACTGGGATTTCTCCAGCAACCTACTGGCTGTCGATGTTCGTTTGGGACCTCTTACTAAATACTATGATCAGTATTTTGTTCATATTGCCTTTTGCTTTCTTCAGCCATCATGTGTTTTTCTCGCCTCATTCTGAAGCTATTGGTAAGTTAATTTCTGTATTTTTGGGATGAAGTTATTTTTTAGTCATCTTGCAACGTGTTTCAAGTAGAATTATATTATGATTAGGTTGTTGGCATTTGAAACCTTTACTGTATCTCGAAATGTAACCACGCCATATTTTCTTATATATCTAAGCATGATTCGCTTTAATTATTCAAGTAATATGTTTTTAAAGATCTTTTAAAATAATCATTAGATTATTATTAACAAAAAAGACTAAATTACTCATTCCAACAGTTAAAAAAAAATACATTAAATGTAAATCCACACACACACACACACACACACACAAAAAAAAAAAAAAAAAAAAAAACTCATTTTTCACCTAATTACTATGCCTTAAAAATAATTGTGGATTACTTAATTCTGATAATTCTGATTACTCTTAATAGCTTTGCATTACAATGATAACACCCTTGAGGAATTCAAATATCGGCACATTCAACTGTTAGAAATATTTTTTGTCTTCATGCATTTAAAGTTACTGCTGACATATTTCTTTTAAGGTGATGCATACAATGAAATAGACTGTTTTTCCCCTGTTATATACTTAATTGTCTAAAAAGTTACATTACTTTTTTCATTGTCACTTGATGATCACTTTTACAGAAAACTGCTCTGTTTGATAAAAATGAGTGAAAATTTATTGTACATGCTAACACTATTTTTTCCTGTATTTCTAGAGATACACTGTTTTGAAATATTCTCATCTGTGTAATTATACTCAGTGTAAAATATATTTATATAAAAACTATAATCTTATTTTATAGGCACTGCTATTTTGCTAATGATTCTGTATGGATGGGCATCTATACCTTTTAGTTATGTATTTTCTCTTGGCTTCACAAAACCAAACAATGCATATTCTGTGATCACATCTATTAATATAGTTATAGGTTAGTAATAATTGTTCTATTTTTGCTTAATTTTTTTAAAATGTTTTTACGAAAAAGAATTGCTTCCTGTAAGAGGGAATTTCTGTGTCATTATGTAAATCATTCACTTCCTATTAGTCATAATTCTAGTAGCCTGTTGTATTTCATTGACATATGGAAGGGATGCACCGAATACCATATTTTGCTAACAAATACCGAATATTCAGCCGAATACTGAATATTTGGTTAAAATTTATTAAACCATTACAAAACTTATTACAACAATGATTAATTTAATTAGTTTGTTTTTAAACAATATTTAATAATATAAATATAATATAATAATTATGTAGTTTAACTCGCCGTCAAGTGGCAAGTTAAACAATATTATTAAATATACCATAATAATGTATGGCATAATTTAATAATATTTACACCATAAGTATGGTTATGCAATGTATCATTAGATTTAAAAAAATTAAAAAGCAACAAAATTTAAACTTAACATCTAAATGTTTTCTCTTACATTAAAACTACTTTGAATGGGATATTAGTCAGTAACAATTTGAATTAATTTTGTACTGCGGTACTGTACTATAACTTTCATTCATGATATATATATATAATGCATTTGTTTATCAATTGTCGAATATTTAAATTTGTTACTATTCAGTTGTCAAAGTTGAAGTATGTGGCCTAACTGAATATTCCATTTGTCTGCCAAGTTGGTAGTATACCGAATACTGTCCGAATATTTGGTGCATCTCTAATACATAGCATACATAATGTATAAACTGATAAAACTACTAATTAGTATCTATATGGGTCTTTCCCACTTGGCTTTTCTCATTGCTCCTATCTGTTATCCTGTTGGTATATATGGAACTCTTCCTCCTCTGTATATTGGGACATTGTATAAATTCTCACTGTTTTCCACAACATTCCTTTAACTGAACAAAGCCATCACTCTAGATTGCTATCAACTACACTGCATGCGTTTGAGCCAAGCATTGAAGGGAAAATGGCTACTATACGAGTAAAAACTGGACAAATGGTTTTGCCAATGGAAATAAATACTTATCCCTACTAGCAATTTTGCTCGGGCCGTCATCGGCTGGCTGCGTGGCCGGTGGTAGCCTGAGCAAAATTGCTAGTAGGGATCCACATATTCCAAAACTGGTGAAAAATCTCAACAAATGCATAAATAGCAAATTCTGTCCCATGTACAATATTCAGCAGGCATTGCTCTTTCTGATTATAGCTTGTACATTGGATGACACATACCACTGATTATACCTTAATGACAATGGAGGAAAAAGCACTGGCGGTCTTCGAAAGAAAGGTTCTACAAACCATTTTTGGTGCTGCTTTAGAAAATAATACCCAGAGGAAAAGGTATAACTTCAAAATCTATAAAATCTTTAATGATGATGACATTATTAAATACATAAAACTGAAGAGAATGAGATGGGCAGATTACCTTCTGTGAGAACAGCTCTTAAGATCTTCAATGCCACACCTTTCTGTGGAAGACCTAAGAAAAGATGAAGGGATAGCTTGGATGAGGATTTTACCAAGCTGAATATAAGAAACTGTTGGTCCATTACTGGAAATAGGATGGAATGGGAAAGACTTCTGAAAAAGGCCAAGTCCCATGCGGCCTGTCGTGCCAGTGTTGATGATGATGATGAAAACTTATTATCATTTCTGATTATCACATTTTCCGGGATGCAGCAACAGGGTCTAACCAAGCCATTCATGTGATGATGCTAAAGAATGGGTTAATTCTTGAATAGCTTCAAAAGATGTATTGTTTTTCCAATATGAAACTCAAGTGATGTTAGAAAGATGTATAAAAGTTGTGACTAGAATTAATTTTCATGAAAGAACAAAATTTTTTAGAACAAGAAAGAAACAAGAATTTTTTTAACATACCAATGAATTGGAACAACTTTTTCACTTTGCTGTTTGAAGACAGTACTTGCTACTTTACCAGAGTGGTCCACGATTTTAACACTTTTATGAGTGCAACTAATAAAAGATAATAAAGTGTCCAATATAATATTATCAGTTATGATTTTTTTTTTTTTCTGAAATGAACACAGATGTTTTCTTATTTATTCAGACTTTCTGCATAACACTGTGTGTTTTAATTGTTACAAATCATTTAAAGACATTTATATTTACTTACTTTTTCTTGTCATGCAAAATATTTTCTGAATGTGATAAATTTTGAAACAAGATTATAGGTCTAATACAACTGGATGAGTTCAAAACAGAACATTCCAAGTTTTATTCAATTTACCCACAATCAAACGGAGCACATAATGCCATCTAGTGTCAAAATAAATTTACAAGAATGAATATACATCTGCACATTAATGAGCATGTGTTGAAAGAAAGGGAAAAAATCTTTGCACCATCTTAGTGAACAAACGTCATATTTCATGGAAAGCATGTTAGTTGTATACATTAAGTAATGTGTTTTTTATATTAATATTTTTTATTTAAACATAGCAATTCTCACGCTATATAGAAATGTTATTTTTGTATTGCCATTTTTAAATAATCTTATTTTAGTCATGCTTTAAATTTTAGGAGTGGCTGTTTGTTCCATATTTACTGCACTTATAGAATTTACCATGCTTGCAAGTAACCCTGTAATGAAAGCCTTAGTATTGATTCTAAAATTCATTCCAAGCTACGCTTTGTCTTCTGGATTTTCAAACCTGTTTGCTATTGCATATTCCAATGCCTACTGTGAATCATTGACTCCTAATGATTTGAAGTATAATTGCATTAAGACTGAATTTTACAGTCCTATACTGAAATGTTGTAAGGGTAAGTATTTTATGCTTTTAAAAGTCTGAGAAATTAAGGGAGGGTGGGTTAAAGTCAGAAGATAATTATCTCAATGCTGTCATCTGTGAATGAAAATTGTTTCAAGTACAATATTTACTCGTGTAGTAAAAATAGTTGCGGGTGACATAGCTCTACGAGAATCCTTTACTTTTTAGCACTTGATTTTCCATTAAAAAAATTGTCATCATTATTTTTAACAGCAATGACATCTGCTGAATAAAGGGCAGCCGTTGCCATCGCTCAACTTAACGACCAGCAAGATGGCGGACGATCGAAACAGCTGGCTGTGCCACACAGACAGCTTTTGTCAAAAAAGGGTCTCTAGATCTGTGGTATGCGATGAACATTTCAATTGTCCACCATCTTGCTGGTCGTTAAGTCGAGCGATGGCAATGGCTTCCTTTTTTCAGCATTGGGAAAGGGTTGCACCTCAAAGGGTTAATTAACCACTAGATGGCACTGCAGCATATCACTTCTTGACTGTGCAACTGATCGCTATGAAAATAGGTATACATAGGTACAGTAGAAGACCCAAAATCCGCACAGCTTGGTTCCAGACCTTGTGCAGATTTTAGAATTTTGCGGATTTTGGGTCATAATAGGAAATTTATTCTATTTCCACCCCCCTCAGAAAATAATAGAAAAAAAATACAATAGAGATCAAGGGAAACGAATCATGTTACTTATAATTAGAATCATGATATAAAAATGCAGAGGATTAATGCAATATACAAAATTATGAGATTCTAATAAAACTTATTTAAACATGTATATTCAATAGTTTAGGACTTTGGGATGTTTCTAATTAGTTTTTATTTATTTTTTTTCATTATTTTCTGTTCGTAACACAGCTTTGCTGCTCTACAAATCTTAGCTATTTCTTTCTCACAACCTAACCTTCATAAAATGTTAATTTGTCAACTTTTTGATCATCCTCACTTGTTCCTGTGTCATGTGATCATAATTCAGTGGCAATTATGTCACTGTCAGTCATTTGAAAGTTATCAATGTTAAGATTAGAGCGCACAGACTCCTAAAAAAAAATTTTTCAAGTGGGAATAGCTTATTTAGTTTTACTTTGGGTTTATACTGTAGTTTTCTGAACTTGCAGCTGGCAGGGCAGATTTCATTGTTTACATTGAACAGATAGTGCGGATTTTAGAGCCTTGCGGATTTCGGGTCAGCGGATTTTGGGTCTTCTACTGTATTTGAACACGAGGAAGAGTTTGGCGCTATCCATTTTCCTATAACTTGCCACTAGATTTTTTTAAAAGCAATAGGACGGACAGGATTAAACTCATTAAGAGCAGATAAAAACACATTAAAATCCATCAGTAGCACTTTCGGTGGCAGCCACCACCTTCTTCAGCTCTGGTCACAAAATGCCTTGCTCTCTTCCTCAGTATGGCGTTCCATCCAGGATCTATCTGCGCATGTGCCATGTCAACGACAGATGGCGCTATAAATGACTGAGGAAGAGAGCAAGGAATTTTGAGACCAGAGCTGAAGAAGGTGGTGGCTGTCACCGAAAATGCTTGTGACGGATTTTAATGTGTTTTTATCTGCTCTTAATGATTGCCACTAGATGTCGCATCAACACATGAACTTCAGGACTATCCAGCCGATCGTCATGAAAATTCTTATACACCGATATCTGAATGCGAAGAATATTTTCGCCGTATCTGTTTTGCTAAAACTCGCCTTTACATCAGTTACAGAGTTTAAATTATTTGTTGCATAATTCGTAGAAACGCCTTTTTTCTCCTAGCATCAGTACATTCATCATTTTATTATTTGAGTGAAGGGGTGTGATAGCACCCTATCACCCTCCCCTCCATCCCCGCTTTCCCTGGGTCGCCAGTGAATCCATGTCCAAGGGCGCCGGCAGGATTTCATTCAGGGAGAGGGGTAAAAAAAGGAACTTAAGTTCAAATAAAGACATCTTTTTAAATGAATTTACTTCTATCTCCACTTTCTTTATCTCTTTTTTCAAAATCCAGGGAAGGGGGTGTAAGTGCACCCACTTGCAGCACCCTTGTGCATTTCACATGAAAAGAAAAATAGTTGGTAAATCAAAATACTTTTTCTATTTGCACAAATCTACAAAGATGACACACCCTTTTCTCTGGTATCCAGGGCGGATGCCCCCCCCCCTTGGCATGCCACTGGGGCATGGCCGGGGCACTTGCCTCGAATGCCCTGCTGGAAATCAACCCCTGCCTTTAGTAGTGAATGCATTGTGCCAATAAAATGTTTAAAAAATGTGTTTGTTTTAAAGGAAATCCTACTTAATTATCAACTGAAAATAAAAGGACTGGAAAACTTCTTTTTTTTTCATTTCAGATATTTGTGGCGAAGAATGTTTAGTTAAAGTAGATCCACTTACTATGGAAGTTAAAGCTTGTGGCCGAGACATTTTATTTCTCTATTTAGATGGGATACTTTATTTTTTACTGCTCCTTCTTTTTGAATTAAGGTTTACAAAGTCAATTACCCGGTACATTTCTCGTCGCTTTACTCAACTCCGAAGAACAAGTGATAATCAGAATATTGACAATACCTTTCTTAATGACTCTGATGTAGTACAAGAGGAGGAAAGAATTAAATATAGACTGGAGCAAGCGGCTCACAATGATGCCCTGGTTGTGCTTAATCTGACCAAGCGGTTCAGAAATATTAAAGCCGTGGATCGTCTGACCTTCGGTATTCATGAAAAAGAGTGCTTCGGCCTTCTTGGAGTGAATGGAGCGGGAAAGACAACAACATTCAGGATGCTCATTGGTGATTGCTACCCAACTGAAGGCAATGCTTTCATTAATACCTATTCAGTTACAGAACACCTTAAAAAGGTAAATCAGTATTTCTTTTTACAATTAGAAAAATATTTTTTCAGACAGTTGAATATTCAGATTATTGATGCAGGTTTCTTTGACATAGGTGCACAACCTGTTTCTGTCTGTGGACCATAAAATCAAAAAGATACCTTACCTGGGGCCAAATATAACTGTGAAGTCATAAACATGTACATTTCTTTTTCTTTTTTTTTTTGGGGGGGGGGGGGGACTCACATGATCTAAATAAAGAGACAGTAGGTCGCTTTAATGGAAACGTTAACAATTCTGAATATACAGTCTTGCTAACATGTCAAAGTTGTGTTGAGTGTATTTCCAGAAAGTTATAGGGTGATTTAGATATATAAAAAAAATTGTGTCAAGCACTTAATTTTTAGAATGTCTCTTTAGAAGCTTAATATACCCGGAAATGAATAATAACATGTATGATTCACGAAACTCTCAGAAAAAAATTCTTCTAAATCAAAAATTTTGCAGAATGTGTTGTTCTTTGAAAATTTTTGCTGCGCGATTCTGTGTTTAAAAACACTGCAGAGCTATTTTTCATCTTTGAAATGTACAATGTAAAATGACAGTCTTTGTGAATTTTATGATGTATAGTCAAACCTCATTTAAACAAAGTGGAAGGGTGCAAAAATCTTTTCATATTAACTGAAATGCGTGATTGAGGAACTGTTTTCATTCGCCTATAGAGAAATTTTGTGTTAAGCATTTTCACCTTTACGAAGTTTGACATTAGTGCATGTATGGCTTTTGTTGGGTGTGTGTTACAGTGAACAGCAAACATCTCAAGAAAGCATTTCTGATGAAAGTGTATGATAGATTGGTGATGAAAGATTTGCACTCTGGTAAAGCCCGATTTCAATTCTGTGTTAAGCATACCCAAATTTTGATTATATCAATTCTTGCATACATTAGTTTATTTCTTCAGACTTCAAAATAAAAGTGTCTGTACAAAAGATAAACAAAAGTAGTGCATGTGAATCGGTTTTATGTATGGGGTTCGTGCATTGGCGACTGGTGCACCAAAAAAGCAAGGGGTCAAAAGAGATTCAAGTGTGCAGATGTGTAAAAGGGTTAAAACTAATTTTTTTAAATTTGGCTATATTATTGGATTTTGATGTCATTAATTAGACTTTCTTCTCTGATTAAATGACCTTCAGAGTCGCACTCTTGCTAGCTTGTACTGCTTTTCTTATTTCTTCTCTTGGTTTGTGTACTAGGTAACCCTACATCATTTTTTGATGGATGGTTACTTTTGAACTTTGAACAGTGAAGGTGCCAGGCCAATTTATTTTTGGAAGTGAGGGGAGTCATTCCCCCCTTCACACACAGGGATTTCACCACTTTTGGTCTGCAGGACATAGGTTGTGCATCCCTGTTCTATGGCATGCTAAATTTCTGTAAAAGTGATTTTTAAGAAACTACACATTATAGATTTTCACCATTAATACATGCAAATGCTGTCTGTTTTCGTTTCCTTCCAATTATGCATGTTTGTGGTCTGCTTTGATTTTAACAAAAGAGAAGTGAAAGGATTTAAATCTGAAAGTATCACAAAAGACAATGTGCCTAACATTGAACTTTAAAAAGTACCCATCTCATTGTAAACAATTTTGTGGTGTGCAATTATCCCCGAGTGCAAGGCTTGTCTTTTTAAAAACAAACAGTTCTTTAATTTTTCCTTTTAAAAGACTAGACTGTTTCATTTCCTTTTTTTAATTTTTTGAAATTAATTTGAATTGTTATAAAAGGGCTCATTGAAGATTTTTTAAATAAAATCTGTCTTGGAATTTCATTACTATTTTAATAATATGTGAAATTTTTTGTACTTTACTAAACAGGTAAAGTACTAAACTAAACTGTACTTTACTAAATAGGTAACTCTTGGTATAAGATGATTAATTATAGCTTGGGATGAGAAATTGATAAATATTTAAAGAATGAAAACCAAGATTTATCTTAAATTTGAAAAATGATGGTAAATTTAATATGAAATTACATAATTAAGTTTTATTATTAAATTCTGCTGTTCATCAAAATTGCAGTCAGTTTTTTAATTATTTACAGTGAAGCACTCTAAAACTAGTCTAATTTTGTTTATTTGTTGTACCACTATTAGCAGTTATATTTTTAAAAAACTTTAATGTAAAATAGTTGTATAACACTGATTTACATTAGATTTAGGAGGTCCATTAGGTAATTTCAAGTAACCATTTGTAACTTAAAACTCTGTCTTCTTACTTGCCTTTTCTTAAACCCTCGAGTTAAACTTGATGCATAAATTACACCAGAAGATTTCTTAAGATTTAAAGAAATAAAGTATTGCTAAAGTGCTACATTGCATGAAGAATATAATAAATTATGCTAAAAATATAAAAATAAATAAATAAAAGTTTCAGCCTATATGTGCATTGTACTATAAAATATGTATCTGAAGGGGAAAAAATAGTTCTTAATGATCAACAATTATGGATGAATTAAGTAAATTTGCTCTAGCCATTATCCAGTTTTTCATATTTTGCTTTTAATAACTAGGGCAGTTGAATGCAATTTTATTTGGTTACTTCTACTAAAAATTGTTGCAGTGGCTATAAAGAAAATGAGTTGGTCAACAACAGTTTTACAATTGAAAGCATAATCTTTCATTTGCAAAATTAAACTGATAAATACTGCAACAGATGATTAAAATAAAACAAAAGTCACCCATGACTCGGATGACCTTAACCAATACGATACGCAGGCTTGAAAGTACTTTTATAGAACCTCTCTACTTCTTGGGTGTCTACTTGGTTTCTTCTTTCATGTGTTGGAACAAAAGTCAGTCAATCTGACAGTTCGAACCTATTGTTATCAGTGCTCAACAAATCTTTAATCCATCAGCCAAATACAATAAAAATGAAACTTATCATATGGTAAAGCTTTCGCAATATGTCTGCTAAATTCCGACTATCACACACTTGTAAGAAATTATTTTTTTACCATCTAAAAGTTCCTTAATAAAATAATATCTTGCATCAGTATGCTTCGTCCTTTGACTATCATTCCAATTTTTAGAAAGTGTATGTCATTTTGATAATCGCAGCATGAATCTAACTTTATCTGCTTTGTTAACTTCTTTCAGGCATAGAAATGTAAACTAATGAATCTGACTAACATAATCGTAGTTTTGACGTTGGTCAGAAATCCTAAAGTTGCCATTATAAGATAAATTAAACTCGGGGTGACTTGTTTTTATATTTATTTCTTTCATTTATTCATTTTTAAAAAGTCACTAGTTAGATAATTGATTTAATATTTTTACCCACTTTGTCTGATATGTTATTTTTAATACTAATGTACAGTTGTTGTTATTTTGTTTTATAGTTTCAGTCATATATTGGTTACTGCCCCCAATTTGATGCATTGATTGACAGACTTTCAGCTAGGGAACTCCTTACACTTTTTGCTAGATTGAGAGGCCTAAGAGGAACAAGCATGACCAGATATGTTAATGCACTCATAAAAATGACTGATCTTGCTCATCATGCTGATAAGCCATCCATGGAATATAGGTAAACAGAAGCCTGCTTCATTTTTGTAATATGCTGGTATCTGATATCTCACAAAACATACGATGAGTCATGCTTTTTTTTTTTTTTTACTGGCCTATGAACTGCTTCTTAATGAAAATTTGTTTAGTTCTTTACTTGTAGAACAATGTCTCGTCTCTGTTCCACATTTCTATTCTGTTTTAGTATTCCTTTTATTCAGGCTAAATATCAAGAGATGGTAAACTGCTAGTCTGGGCCATTTATGCCACATGTGCAAGGTGTGTACTGCACATAAGGTCACAACCCTTACAGTTATCAGTTTCCATTAAAGTATTCACTTAACACTCTAAAGTCGACCCATTTTAAAAAGAATAAACAATATGTCTGAAGTGAATTCAGCAAAATATGTCATGCGGCACAATTGAAGTCAAAAAGCTTTGCTAAGATTGTGTTGGAATCGATAGGCAAATCACAGAACACAACATGTACTTTGATAGGCAACAAGTCTTTTCTGTGATATCTTTATTCTTTACATTATTTTTTCAAGTTATATATAGTAAGGCCACAACTTTTTCAAAAAATAAAATGATCACAGAATTCAGTAACATTGTGCATCTCTATTTCTGCTTCACCTCATCAATAAAATTGTAACAGTCTAACAGTGTTGGAAAGGGTCTCCCACACTTAAGAAAGGTTCAAACAGTGCAGTGTTAGAATAGTTGCCACATCCATCAGATTTAACAGTAATAAGAAAAACCAACAGGTACTCTTTAAATTGATAACCCTGTATGTATTTTTCAAATAATTTGTCTTTGGTATGGACAAAATGATATGACTTCTTATTATCTTGATAGTTTGTTAGAAATAGTTAGGGAAATTTTAGTGCTGGTGAGAGAAATTGGCGATGCAAATAAAATGGTAACCTTAGACTAAGAACCCCCAAAAAGTATTACAAGTTTTGTCACATGTATTTTATATCTTTAACAGTGCTGGAAACAAAAGAAAACTTTCTATAGCTGTGGCCTTAGTGGGTGCGCCCCCTTTGCTGTTATTGGATGAGCCTACTGCTGGTGTAGATCCCGTGTCACGGCGTAAAATTTGGAAGATCCTCTCTTTGACTAGAATTCATTCTGGAGCTGCTGTCATCCTGACCACTCATAGGTTTATATCGAACATTTATTCATACCTTTCTTTCTTCTCCCACCCCTCTTTTTTATGGGGAGGTAAATAAAGTATTACATTTATAATTTGTATTTCTGTGTAATGTATTTAATAGATGGGTAGAAGTTTTTAAATGAAGCTTTACAAAAAAAAAATGTTTAAAAATCATATCATGAATACTTAAAATTCAGTGTTTGTTTCCCCCTTGCATATAAACACACCTGTTTCTGTATTTGTCTGTTAACTTACAGTATTAGCAAAAATGTGAAGTAAAGTAAGATGTTTATAATATATGGCAAAGATTAGATCATAAGATTAGTAAGCTTATAATCCGTTCGTGCATAAAAAATAAACATATGAAATATTTTTTTAAAGTTCCACTACTTATATTTTTATAGAAAGTTTCATAGAATCATTCATTCGATTGCATAGAAGTGTTACATCTGATTAAAAAGAATTTTCCTGTAGAAATATTTGGTTTATGGAATACATTTCTAGATTCGTGAGTAGAATATGTTACACAGTTTATTGGAAGAATTAAATTTGCTGTTTCAGTTTTTTTTTAAATTGTGCCTGATTTTTGCCCTCATCTCAAATAAGCCTTGTTCTCAATTCAGGGCACACATTTCCACCCCCCCCATGGTAAAGTACTGATTAAATCTAAAGCCCTGCTAATTTTCCCCATTAAGAAATTCCCTTTGAGTTATGCTCACTAAGTTGTAATCTAAGATAAAGTGGAAAATGTTCAATTTGGAAACGTCAATTTATTTTGCATTTCTTATATGACAAAGTTTCCAAGTTGCCTCATGAAATCAAATCAAATTATAATGAGAGTCTTGTAAATTTTGAAGAAAATTTCCTGCCATGACTGTTTTTAAAATTATGTCCATTAGTATTTACTCTTTTGAGCATAGGAGGTCTTGTAGTCTGATACTAATAAGTATCAGCATGGGCAGACTGTGTCTTGAAGTGTAACAGGCCTCTGCACACTGCACCCTGGGTAAAATAAGTTATCTTATTAGATGTCATTGATAATAATTTATTATTATTATTTTAATGTCTTACCCAGGGCTGGGGAGTAGCGCGCTACTTGTAGCGAAACTACAGTAGCCGCTACTTTTTTCTGTAGTTTGTAGTGTAGCGCGCTACTTTTTTAAAAAAGTAGTGTAGCGCGCTACAAAAAAACAGTAGTTTGTAGCAAATTTTGGAAGCTACTTTTGCCGTGTCATCATTTCCGGCGATTGATCCCGTGGTGCAATTTCTCTCTCTTCTGACTCCAAGCATAACTGAAACTGATGCTTGAAAGACACCCAATCTCTCCCCCCCCCCCTCCCAGGGGACACACGCACATGAGGGGGGGGGGGTTTGCTTTGCCTGAAGCGGAAGCCTGACATTGTGTATCTTTTTTCTTTTTATCGTTCTCAGTATTATTTGTAGAATCACCAATCTGCCATAAAGAGGACAAAAAAGGAAGGAAAGAGAGGTCCAAAGTTGAACAGAGGTTATTTTGATGGGGCCTCGAGAGTCTCATTATCACACGGGCGTGTGGGCCCGTGAGCCCCTGAAAAATAAAGGCCTCGCAAATCTCTCCATTTATTGTATATTAAATTTATATATGCTGCAATAATAATTTTTATTAAGCTAAATTTCCTTTATCTATATCATAATTGTGTAACAATAAAAAGGCTTCGAGACTTATTTTCTGTTCTTCTTTCTAACACAATGATAATGGTTTCTAAGACTAGATCAATAAAATAGAAATTAAAGGCGTTATTGAAAATTTATGGCCATATGTACTTATCACAAAATATCCATTAGTTAGCATTTTTTTAAATATTATGATGAAGAAAAGAAAATTTTCTGGCAGGTGGAACTCAGCGCACACATACGCTAATAATACAAATGGATTAAAAAAATATTAAAATCAATTTTAAATGCATAGTCTTGTTCTAAATGAGTATAAATACATGGGTAATTTTTAATTTAATTTTAGAATTATTTTGAAATGTTTTATTTTTATGCTGGGAAAATAGAAAACAATCACAAATAAGTTAAAATGTCTGTAATAGTATAGGGGCCCAAAACAACCTTTTTTTTTGCCCCGGGGCCCCTTCTATGTCTGATCAGGGTCTGCATATTTTTGACTGCTATTGCGTGTTTGCAACATAAATCAACATAAAAATGAGTATTTTTTGCTTTCGAAAAGGAATTTTACATATCTGTAAATTGTATGCTTTTGTAACATCATTAATTTTCTTTGATCTTTTTTTTTATTGCACCCATAAATACAGTGTAGTGTCCACTTGCCAGGATGATTGCCAATCATTCAGTGTCCAGTATTCCGTGAACTTCCTTTTAGGCGATATCCTTTCAAATCTGACATGATATATAGTCAGTCCTCGCAATTAGCGAGCCCCCCCCCCCCCATCCTCTCACTCACCATCTACGGAAAACTACGAAGCGTGAGAAAAACTTACGGTTTTCTCACAGGAATTTTCTTGAAAGCATAGAGACCGCTTCTGGAAGAGTCACTGACATTTTTAATTTTCTCTTTGCCTCCTCCTTATGATCGATGCATTGAACAACAATTTTATTTATGCTTTGTTTTACTAAGTTTATTTATATTAAGGTTTGGTCATTTTTCGACGTTACAGTGCACTTTTTTGAGTTTGGGCACTCTTTATTATCCTTGTGTCCTGGTGGTGTGTTTAACTTCCACAAGAGTAATGACAGTTCTGCAGTATTGTAGCTTTTCAAACATTAATTAATCACATGATTATGTTCTACAACTCGGAATGTTTTTTGTCTCAAAGAAGTGTAAAAACTGATTAGTACATTTTTCATGGAACCTGAAACTGAAAAAAAGAAAGTAAATATGTAGAAATTGTACACAATTTTTTTTTTTTTTTTTTTTTTTTTTTTACGAGTTGATAACCTTATCTTTTTTGAGTTTGTTGAAAAGGGACAAAAGGTATAAGCATATGCATCCAAGATATTATTTCAGGGGCTAAAAATATTGCTGACCTCGGTTAAAGTGTTCTTCGTTTGTAGTGACAGTTTTCAGATCCGGTCCTAAGGTAGAGCGAACGGTGCGACCGCACCGGGCGCCATCTCTACCAAGGCTGTTCAGAATAATATAGCACTGTGGATGTCGGAAATGGTTTCATTTACCTGTTAATAATTGCTTAATAATAAATCTTTTAGTCAATGTACAGTAGTAATCAATCATGTTAATAGTGAATTTTAGTGAACTTTCTGTGAAAAAATAAATTATTAACAGGTACTCGAGGACGACTTATCAAACCCTACATTGTTACGTGATTCATAACCGTCTTATTTACCTTTACCACTCTATTTTGCCAATGAGTTTCAGAGCACCATGCATATTTGACAGTCCGTATATTATTGAAGTTGAAAGCCTCATTTTAACCCCTGAAAGCTTTTATAGCTAAATGTGTGGCGTAGCTAGGTGCAAGAGCTGATCTAGGGTACGTGGAGCCTCCCTGCAAACGTAAAGCCCCGTGTTATGCTCCAGATTAAGTTTTCCTTAGTTTTTTAGGTCGAATATGGCGCTCCGATGCCTTGCTTACCGTGTCGGGCCGTCCCTGGCTACGGGGGAGCAAGGAAGGTCAACTGTACCCGGGCGCAGCATCGGCCAAGGGGCGCCAAATGGTATATGAAAGCTACCTAGTTGCATTTTTAAAAAATAGGAGGGGGCGCAAAATCTTCAGTTGTCAGGTGGAAACGAGATTTAGTCATTTGCTGTGGGACAGAGAAACTGTTCTCTCAGCTTGTTTCCATCCCAGATTCAAACTATTCTGGATTGAGGAGGAGAGGAAGACCGAAGCCAAAAAAATGGATGGAGGAATACCTCCAGAATATGTTTCCGACAACTTCAGATATCAGTATCGAGGATCAGCCCATGGATGATGACTTTTCTGGTTTTTTTAATTTCTCTTTCGCATGCACTCGAAATAGTTACGAGGAAGAACTTACAAGGTTCTTGTCAGAGCCAATTAAACCCGTATCTTCGCTTTCGGCGTACACGTATATGAAAGAAGCCTTCAAAAAAACTAACACTGGCGTGCCGTCCAGTGCATCTGTACAAAGATTGTTTTCGATTGCATCGGACGTATTTTCTCCTCGACGATCATGTTTGGCGGATAACAATTTTGAGATCCAGCTCTTGTTAAAAATTAATAAACATGTTTTTGAATAAATTTATGTGGTTTTTATTTTATACTAGAGGCATGGCAGTCTTCCATGAATATGTTGAAATTCTGCTTTCTTTCGTTAAAATTTTAAAGTGTCTATTATATTTAAATTATTAGGTTTTTTGTGTAATAATTTTCAGAATTTAATACGAAAATATGAGAATTTCTATTAATAATTAATAGTTTGTAAAATCCTTAGAGACTTATCTCTATCTTAGCCTTAAAATAACAATTTAATTCTATAAAATTCTTTTATACCTAACACAAAGAAAAAGTTGTGTTGATGATAATAACTTTTAAAATTTCTTTAACATATATAGAGGATTTTTTTAATGCAATGTTTTAAATAGATATATCATGAATTTAATTAGTAATTGTTTTCATTATTTTATAATATGCATATCATATGTGATGTTTTCAATTAAAACAATTATACAATATTACATGGTTCACACGGGTCATTCGTCATAAATCACTAATTTGGTAAGTCATGAAAAAAGGCCTTTATACTCATTAATTTTGATTTGTGCTCAAGAAACTAGAATGTTTGTACAACATGAAAGGGGTCTCAAAACGGGCCTTTTTTTCCCGTTCAGACATCCATTTTATTATTATATTTTTAAAAACTTTTTTAGTTCTCATGATTTTTCTCATGCTTTCAGAGCTCACTTTCCCAATTTATTTTTATCATAGAGGTATTAAAACTTAATTAGTTTCAGCAATACTTCAATAATTAGCAGTAGTTGCCAGTAGCGTATATATAGGCTTCCATTTCGGGGGGAGGGGGACGATTCGGTATTTTAAACTTTATTGTTCTAAAGTTAAAAGAAATGTTTCAAAATAGCTCCTTTTTAATAATTGCTTTACATTTTCGGAGGGGGCCCGCCTCCCCCTGCTCAAATACTCGCCTGGTAGTTGTTTATTAGAGCAATAGTTTTTTCTAATTAAAGGCGAAAAGGTGCCTGTGGTCTTTCGTGTGTCCACCAAATCTGCGGCGCTCAACGCTACAAGGAAACCACCTTTTAATAAACGCGTTCTTTGGACGCGAGAGACACCCGCTGAGGTCATTAATCACGCTGGACGCGAGTAGAAAACCAAGGCTTTAGATATCGATAGTTTTCGCTAATTAGGATATAAATATCCTTAAATATGAATGTAATGCAAATTGAATCTGTTAGCAAAATTTGTCTCCTAAAAGTAGCGAAGTAGCGACTACATTTCAAAAGTAGTGTAGCTAACTACATTTGTCAAAAAGTAGTTGTAGTTGTAGTTATCTACATTTTTCGAAAAGTAGCGGTAGTTGTAGTGCGCTACAAAAAAAAAGTAGTTTTTCCCACCACTGGTCTTACCTCTCTGTTTTTGTATTAATTTGATGAAATCATTACATTTAATCGCAAGAGGTTTGCTCGATTTTATTTAATTTTATTATTTCTCCTTTCCAGTATGGAAGAGTGTGAAGCACTATGCACCCGATTAGCCATTATGGTGAATGGCCGTTTTAGATGCCTAGGCTCTATCCAGCATTTGAAATCAAAGTTTGGACAAGGTTATACCCTGATCATCAAAGGGAAAAAAGGAGAACAAAGTATCTATGATGTTATGAAGGGAATCAAAGCATTTATTGATGAAAATTTGCCAGGAGCTTATCTGAAAGATGACCATCAGGTGATCTTATGATTTGACTATTAGTGACTAGGGCTTATATGAAATGATGACTATTCATTTTCTTACTCTTTGCAAATAGATGTGTATTTGCTTTATGACTGCATAAAAATAAATAATAAATAAAAATGGTGTATTTAAATTAATGTAAGAAGGTATTTTGTTGTCTATTTAACAGTTCATTCAAAATAACATAATCTAATTTACTTTTTAAATGCTTTGTTTTAACAAAAATTTCATTTCTTCATTTCTTTTTTAATTTCATTTATCAACAAATAACGGCTTCATTTTTGTGCCAGAGCCCAACTTAAGTCCTCCTGAAATACAGAGCCGATGTAATTATTGAGGTTCTCTCTGTAGTGCCAACTTTCAGGTTTCAAACACAACTACTGATTAATAAGTACATTAATAAGTTTATTCTATCATCCTATGTTGATGTGTATAGGAGGTATAGTTTTACACAGAGCTATAAAAAAAGAACTCTTTTACTTTACGGCGTATGGGCAGAAATTCTTGAAAGTATGCTTGCGTCTAAACGGTGCATTCGATTGAGTGCAAATTGAGTATTATATTTTAGGTCATGGTCACATGATCTCCATACATTTTGGTGTATGCCAGCTGATAGTCTGTTTACAGGGTTGCAAAAAGGAATTATTTTACATTACGGCCTAGAGAAACAAATAATTTAAAGTATATTCATGTGTAAATGATGAATTTTAATAAGCTCAAATTGGGTATGTATATTACTGATCACCATCGCACAACCTGTATAGATTTTGGTGTATGTAAGTCTTATAGTTTATTTGCTGGGCAACAAAAAAGAATTCTTACTCATTATGGCCTATAGAGGCACATTATTTGAACTGCATTAGTGCCTGAACACTGAATTACATTAAGTTGAATGAAGTTTATTTTATGCTTAGTATAGATCAAGTTTATGGAAAGTCGAGTGGAGTTACTCCAGATTTTTTTCATAATGCTGTATTGCTATTGGCTTTGCCTGTATCCTAAATTTCAAAGTGATAACTCAATTAAAAATGGGACAAAATTTGATTGCAAGATTGGAAAAATGGGATTTAGTCTGACAGAAGAGTTAAGCTAAATGAAAGCTTTTTGTAAAAAAAAAAGGAAAGAAAACAAACACCAGTGTATTGATCAAATTTGAAATGCATTCACATTTTTATTCATTAAATAATTTCTTTTTGTTTTAGAGAATGCTTCAGTACCACGTGGTCGACCCTGCTGTTACTCTGAGCAGTTTATTCCGGCTTATGGATGACATGAAAAATGATTATGACATTGAGGATTATGTGATAAGTGATACATCTCTGGAACAACTTTTCCTTGCATTTGCTCGAGCTCAGAGAGTTGTTGCTATTTAGAATTTTCTTATCGCCATATTTATTGTATCCATTATTTTTTGTTTTCCTGCAATGTTTTTTGCAAGTTTTACAGTTTTATAATTTATTATCCATTGAAATGATACTATTTTTACGTTGTCAAAATGTTATATTTTGTTACATAAAGGAATTTATAGTAATAACACTGTTTTTATTTCAAAAGGATCTCTCTTATTTAAGAATTTAATGTGTATCATTTGTAATTCATATTCAGAGTGTGAGAAAAAAATATAGTTGCAATGAGTTTACTTTTTATTTTTATTTCTTTTCTTTTTAAGTCAGTGTGAAGAATGTTCATTTTCCCTTCTTTTTAAATTATTTTGACAGTACTCTGAATTTTAGGTCTACAAATTGTATACATCATATTGTCATATTCATTTAATGGATTGATATCATTTCTTATAACTTTTTAAACATCGAATATTATTTAGGATATTAAAGCATGCTTTTCATACTAGGCCTTTTGTTTTTATTTAAAGTAAGATTTAAAACCTTCGAAAAATAATTCTTAGTTTCATCCTAACTTATTAAAGTGTTCACAAGTATATTTAAAATCACTGTTAAATAATATGTATGTAACATTCTGTCATTTTCTGTTAGATTGAATTAGTTTTTCTAACTGTGTATACATTTAGTTAGCATTTACTCTGAACTTTTAAATACTAACTCACTCCGTTTTCTCTCTGAGTGAATGAAGAATTTATGTTTGGGGTAAACAAAGCTAAAGAAATAGAAAATGATAGTCTGTATTGGAAGTTAAAAAAATTAATTGCTTGATAGCCTCTAGTTAAATAAAATTAAATCAGAACATTAAACACACACACCTGTACAAAAAATATTTAATGGTCTATTAAAACTTCAAATACTGTTTGAATTTATTTTACATATTGCATTGTAATACAAAAAGGAGAAATAAAATGTATTTCTTTTGACTGCTAAAGAATCTGGATTGTTGCAATTTCTCAAAGTAAATGGTGCTATTTGTATCTAGTTTTAAAAAAATAATCTTTTTTTTGGCAGATTACTTTCGTTTTCTGTTAGTACTTTTTAAGAAAAAATAGTTAGACATTTGATTGAGCACCTTTCTTGACTTAAAATGAATATGACACTCTCAATTCCTAAATATGTATATCACTTAGGGCTGTACCCCGAAACAAAATTTGGGTAGGATCCGAACAAACAGTGGAAAAGGAAGATTTTTTTCAAAAAGGTTCCGTTATCACTTTGTTAGCAAAAATAAAAATTTTGGGATGTTTGGTTCCCTGGACCATTCCTCTGGGTACGACCTTAAGATCGCTAGTTGTTCAACTCTTCTCTTCTACATTGTGCATTTTGACTAGTAACTTTTTACTCCAACTAACTGCGGCTTTAATACTTGAATTACCTTAATGTGTAATATTGGTGTATTTTTGAAATATTGTGATGCATAAAAATATTGTTTCAAATATGAAATATTATTTTCTGAGGCAGCTACACTTTAATGCTTTATGGAATAGCATTAGTAAAAAGATGAACATATGCACATTTTTACTGGTGACTATATTATTGCATTCTATCATATTCCATCCATACTCTTGTAAGTAGATTTAACCTGACTGTGTCTCTTGCTTTCAAATAAATATTAGCATTTCAATGTAATTATTGCAAGCAATTTATTGAATATATAAATTTGCTTGATAATTTTTTTTATTTAGATTTATTTATTGTGAGTATATACAACTTGTTTTTATCATTAACTGGACTATGTTTTTAAATTTTTTTCAAGTAATCATGGTATGAAATGAAAATATTTTAAAACACAATTTATTTATAAAGTAATTTTATTCTTTGTATAAAATACTTTATGTAACTATTTAACTTATTACTGCAAGATCATTTATTTCATAAAATGTCTGAAAAAAATTACATTATAAGTAATTTTGATTTGATATAGCTATGTACAATCAGTAATATTGCAGCTAAAGTAGTTGATAGTTAATAAATAAAAGAGAAATTAGAACTATTAAAAACAACTTTTTTCGTTTAAGGGATTTTGTCTTTAATAAGATGATTTCAAGATAAATTGGACCTAAACTAAATTTCTTGAATTTAAAACATTGCTTTTTAATTCAGAACTTTAAAATTTTAATAATTTCTTATGATTTTTTAATGGCAAAATAGTGGTAGGGTTAATATTTAATATTTTTTATTGATAAACCAAGTTATACACTAAGAACTGTATGTATTAAGATATTTTATTAATAAGGTATTTTTTTAAAGAGTCACCATCACCTTACTACAAAATGTTTAGAACATTTAACTCCATAATAGTAATAAAAAAGCTGTCAATCAACTAATGCTATAACTTTTTCAATCTAAGCATTTCTGGATACTTTGTCAGTACTTATCTTTTAATTCCTTATAAATTCTTATTTGGTATATTGGTGTAAATATGTCATTATAATGCCTGCAACAAGAAAAATAAGTGTATAGAAACTGTTATACTGAATTTTGTACCAGGGCCAGAAAAAACTATTGCCTGACCGCCCGGGGCATGTAAAAAAATCAACTGTGGGAAATTCATAAATTACTTTTAAAAAAAATTATGTATCTATTTTTAAATGTCATCCATTTTTCAAATGTTGGTATGGGAAAAAATAAATGTCCATTTCTATTTCTGTGATTTTATCAATGCCCTAGAGGCAATCTCAATACCTTAACTGTAGTGTAAACAGAATACAAAACCCCAACAATAATGGGGAAAAATAAAAACCCACATTCACATGTGTTTAAGGATTTTCCGATTTTTCCTTCAGTGCAAACGATATGAATAATGTAAATTTTACAGAGCAATAAAATGTAGTTTTTTTGGGGGGAAGTAAATTTTGGGTTCAGACATGTATTATTTTAGGTCGCATGCCCAACTGGGCATACAAATTTTTGGAGATTTTTCTGCCCCCTGTTGTATACAATTAAACTGTATGCAAACATTACTACTAGGGCAAAGAAGGCTCTATATGACATACAGAAAATCAAAAATAGACATTTTTAAAGATAGTGTATGGGGTAATAACAAGAAATTACTGTGATTGTTATTTTCTACAAGGAATTTATCATGTAGTGCATTTGTTTTTATAGCTACATTTTATGAAGCTTTTGCAGCATTTAAAATATACGGTGCATTTTCTGAAATGCCCTGGTAGTTATTACAATCAAACTGTTTCATGATATTAAAAGTATTGACTAGATGTTATATCATTTGTCCCTTATGCTGTTGCAACAAAGTGCACCCAACATAGGTGTATGATGAGAAGAGAAGACGTGCTCCCTTAATTTTGTTACAAAATCTTTTGGATCAAAACATCTGTATCAAAATGTAAGAGAAATTTCTCTTTTCTACTCTTAAATTTGATATGTGCACTAGGGTGGAGCGAAAAAAGTCAAGTTGACATTTTCGAGTCGCTATAGTGCAGAAAAGTTGTGATTGGCGAATACAAGAAAAACAAAAAAAACTTATTCAGATTGGACTTTATCTTCCGATCGCGCAAACCGTCTAAAAATTGAAAAAAATTTTAAATTTCTTTTTTCTGAAGTTTAAAAAAAAATTAGTGATACATATTATTCATTGCTATACTGAAATATATTGGCTGATTGTACTATTTAATAATAATAATGAAAAGAATTGCGCTTAGAGAATATCTTCCGATCGCGCAAGCTCAGTAAAAATCGGAAAAAATTCAGTTTTGAGTGATTTTGACATATCAAGAAACTAATCCTCTCAGGTCAGTTTGCGTTCCAATGTTTACATTTGTATTTAAATTGTGCAGCTCACTGTTTATTTAGATATTTGATAATATTTAATCAACCCAGAACTCACCACGGGGAGGTGGCTGCACCTTGAGTTCCACCCACACCCTTCCCTCCATCCAAACAATGAGGGTGTTTGCTATTTACATTACTTAAATATACAATGTATTATTTATCTGCTTAAGTCTGGCTTTTAGTCGCAACTTTGTACTGCAATATTGCGTTAAATCCTGTATCATTTATCTTGATTTTAGTGTGGCCCTGATGAATTCACCTCTTGATTAAGGCCCACATAGCTTAAGCGATGATCCCGTTACCAATTTGATTCGAGGCTCGACAGCTTGCATGTTGCAGGAAAATTTTTTAACATTCCAATCTCGAATATCACTTCAATGAACGAAGGAATGTATATCTTCATTGGTTATTCTCAGAAGAAGAGGTGGATATGATAATTTTGCTACATTCCAATCTATTACTTTTGCATAGTCTGCCGCATCGAAGTTTAAAGTAGAAGAGATAAAGTTCTGATGGATTTACCTTTTGAAACAGTGCCTGGTTTTTAACACTCTTCTTTAGCCCTAGCTCTCTTATGTGCCTTCTCTTATCAAAGACCATTGCCACGAGTAGGTTTTCTGGGTGAGCAAAGAATGAGTTTCGTTCAATTACACTGAATACCACTTTCTTCAGGCAAAGTATCGATATATTTCTATTGCTCTGTACAGATGAACAGGCTCGTCTGTAATGTACTTACTGCATTTTATTTCAAACCAAACTCGCATGTAAGATTTTAAAATAAATGTCACTACAGCTTTTAAGGAATCTGATGAGTTTTCCACGCTAACGTAAAGTCGGAGGATTCTATTTGCAAAAGTGAGCCATCTGGCGTGTGAAATTGGGCCGGGGGTCACCCCTTTGATAAATCATTTGGAAAGTTTCCACTTTTAATTGATTGACTTACGTCGAAAAGATATGTTTGGTTCTTGCTCAATAGTTGTCTGTCCACTTCTGGAATTTCACAATCAATTAATTGAAATTTTATCACTGAAACCTTTTCACAACCAGAAAGGCTCTGCTCAATGGGTCCACTGAAGGATCTTGGGACAGTTGTTTCACCATCCAAATGCCGGAAAAGATGGCGAAAAGGTAATTCAACAAAACTAATAAATGGACAACTCACTTCAGTGGTCGTCCGAGATGCACTTCAATCTGTCTGATAGCACCACTTTTTCCATCCATTATTGGTATTTGTACTACCACAGCCTACCAAATCTAAGTATTCTAGTTAAACCCCTTGTTCAGTAAGACACGATACTGTAGAAGCTACAATATCCATAGCTGATCCAGAGTTCGGAGACACATGGCCTAAATAAACTGAGCCAGTTTCTTTTTCGATAGAACAGTATTCTTCTTTATCAGATTAAATGCAATCCTTTCTAGAATTAGGGACGAATTAATCATCCTTCCTTAAGTCAAAATATATACCATGTAATTCATCTGAATCCGTTTGACTTTGCTGTAAATCTTTTCTAGTGCGGCTCCACTCAAAGTTGAATTTTTCCAGATTTTTATTGAGCTTGTGCGATCGAAAGATATTCTCAAAACGCAATTCTTTTCATTATTATTATTAAACAGTACAATCAGCCAATAATTTTTAAGTATAGCGATGAATAATATGTTTCACTAATTTTTTTTTTTAAATGCTGGAAAAAACGGAAATTTTCAATTTTTTTGAATTTTTAGACGGTTTGCACGATCGGAAGATAAAGTCCAATCTGAATAATTTTTTTTTTTTTTTCTGTATTTCCCAATCGCAACTTTTTTGCACTATAGCGACTCGAAAATATTACTTGACTTTTTTCACTCCACCCTAATGTGCACCCCTCCCGCTTAAAAAAAAAAAAAAAGCATGCATTGCATACTACTTTTATGATACAGAGTGTAAAAAGGAAAATCTTCATCTATCATTTACTTATGTGATCGTTGGTCATAGACGGATACTTCCAATTACAAAAAAGTTTTAATTTGGATAAATATTCATATTACTGCACTTCCATGCAACTAAATCAATTTTGATTTTTTTTTTTTTTCAAAATTTAACTTCTTATAACAAAGTTTTGTTATCTTTGCAATAATAAGTTAAATAACAACAAAACTATTTCTATGAGACAAAAAGTAAGTTTCAACATGAATATTTTCTTAACTTAAAATAATTTTGCAATTGGTTGTATTGTATATGTTTATTTTTTTTTTAATTGCAAAAAATCAGGACTTTACTAAACACCTTATGTATTAAATGTAATTAAAATGAGAAAGAAATTTTAAATTTTAAAAGTTTTTTTTGTTGTTGTTGTTCTAAGAATCTAAGATGCTTTATTGTATTTATTTCGTATTAGTATATTAGTTGCTTTATCGTATTAAATCTCTAGTTTTTAAGGAATTAGAAAGAAATTTCTTACGGTTCAACAGTTAAGTAAATATGTGTGTTTTAAGTTGTGGAATGTGACACTTGTAATTTTGACTTATATTTCTGATTTTTTTTATATATATATTTAATAAATGTGCCAATGCTGCATAACAGGAAAATAAGTTTTTTATACTTTAAGATAAGTATATATATGTACATATGCATTTTCAGGTAGCCTTTTAGTTATGCCAAAACCAAGTGAGATAGTCTCTTCCTTCATTACATTTGTAAATATAATTTGTGTATTTTTAAAAAATATATATTTTTACATATTTATATTGTATATAAGCAAACTTGATTGTCCATGAAATTTTTAATCAAGATGTAATTATGGTTGCTTATTTTCTCCATCCTGTGTACATTTTTCTATTTGAAATAATTTCACAATGATATTGTTTTCTTTCATCATTTGAGTTTATCACACATTAAAAATACTGAGGGAATGGACACACCATTGCAAATTCAAACAGATGTTTTCTTTCATCATTATTTATTTATTTCGCAACGTGTATTTTACAACATTATTTTATAGTAATTTATTTTGTAAGTATTCGATTTATGTGTTTTTCTAGTCAATAATTTCAGTATTCTAGTTGGTAAGATCAATGTGCCTTTCTTGTGATTAGAGAATGCAAATTCATTTTTTTTTTGCACATGACGTATCGCATTTTTATCTTGTATTTGTATAATGGCTTAATATTTACATTATGTGTTGCTTTTAATAAAGTTTATTTAAATGTTGCATGATCATTGATTTTAAATTATTGAAGACATGTTCACAATAACCAAACTTCTTTTAAATTATGAATTTCCTAATATTAAATTTTAAAGAAGTTACTCTAAAATTTTTTTTTTTTTTGAGTTTTAAAATAGCAACACCGTCCCATATCCTATATTAAAATTTTCCTGAATTAAAAAAGGTATCAAAGTTTGTGCAGAGGTCTGCGTCACTATGGAAATTCGTGGTGGCAGTGTAATAAACTCTGAAATGCAGCAGAGTGGTGTGGAAAAATTTTTGAAAAGAGCATACTGAAAATGGGTGTATGCGTACAAACACACACACACACACACACATATCCTACTATACAGTTAAGCTTATCCCTGACTCTCTAACAATTCTGGGCAATAACTTGAAGATAAAACTTTTACCACCATTACTTCTTGAAAATTTTTACTGACTGGATTTTTTCTTACTTGAGTAATAGACAGCTTTTTGTGTATTTTAATGCTGCTGTTTCTGAGAATTTTACCTGTACTTCTGGTGTTCGCCAAGGTTCTAATTTGGAACCTTTACTTTTTATTTTGTTTATTAACAATTTGTGTTCAATTCTGAAATTTTCTAAGTATCTTTTATTTGATGATCTGAAATTATTTAAAGAGATACGGTCTGTTAATGATGCTTGTCTTTTACAAAGTAATCTAACTAGTTTATATTAATGGTGCACTGACAACAAATTACTTCTTAATATTATGAAATGTAGTATTCTTAGTTATTTTCGTAAATCTCAAACTTTAATTGATTCATATCATATTAATAATCTTCCTTTATTTCTTTCGGATTCCATAACTGATTTGGGCATTGTTTTTGACAGGAAACTTGATTTTTCACTCCATATCAATAGCATTATCTCTAAAGCTTACAAAAAAACTTGGTTTTCTTATGTGTAAAACTAAAGACTTTTCTAACCTTCATGCTTGAAAAATCTTATACTTTAGTTTGATGCTTTCTAATCTGGAATATTGTAGTCTTGTTTGGGAACCGTATTATAAAAATAAGATGAAAATTTTTGAGCGAGCGCAGATTCAGTTTGCACGTTATTTATATTACTAAAGTAATCCTATTTAAATTC
The DNA here is from genome assembly GCA_038373885.1 of Cheiracanthium punctorium. Taxonomy (NCBI): domain Eukaryota; kingdom Metazoa; phylum Arthropoda; class Arachnida; order Araneae; family Cheiracanthiidae; genus Cheiracanthium; species Cheiracanthium punctorium. The sequence goes on along the minus strand of JAWZYV010012596.1, from coordinate 262,907 downwards.
CGAATATTTCTTCATCTTACTTGAAAAGTGTTTTTGGTCTTCCTAGTTTAAGTTCTCGTCGTGATCTATTTTGTTTATTATTTTTTATAAAGTTGTCAAGTTAAGTGTTATGAACTTTTGCAGTCATGACTGGTATTTATTTTATCTCTGTATTTTATTTTTTTAATTTTGTCTTTTGTAATTTGTCCTTTTATATGCATCACTGTAAATGGATTTTAATCTGTAGTGTGCATTTCTTTTATAAATAAATTAATTGAAAAGTGTAATAATATCCACAACCGTTTGTGCAATCCACTTGAAGTTTTTTATAATTATGTATTAAAATATAGAAAAGAATCTGAGCTGCTTTAAAAATCTGAAAATCCACCCATTCCCTCATTTTTAAGCAATTTTTTGCTCTTTTAAAAAGTGATAAATCATTTGCATGACAAAATTAGCTGCTTCAAGTGAGAATGGCGTCATACGGAAACATGGTTATCAGGCTTTGAAGGGAAAATTGCGATTCCAATTCATTTAAAATTGTTTTCCTGATAAAATAGTTTAACTTTTTTCCATTAAAGGCATCGTCTGCTTGAAGCTTTGATATAAGGGGTTGTATACAAAACGAAATCGGACGAATATTCAAAGTTTTCGTGCATTTCCAGGATTAGCTACATGTGAGTTCTAGGTTTAGGGGTGGGGTGCCCTCTGTAGGGGTCTTAACCTTAGGACTTTTAGATACTGTATCTATGTTAAGCTTAGGAGGAAACCACGGAAATCTCCAAACAGTTAGGTTGGTGGACGTGACTTGCATTTGAACCAAGCAACCTTCTGTCTCCCAGTTAAGAGAGCTATGAACTCGGCCGCTGTTGGGCTTCTGAGTATGAGCTTGTCATCGTGGTACACTTTTCAAATATTTCTACTGCAAAACTGAAACAATAGATTCTTTCAAAATCAGATAGGTTTATGTTGTTTATATCAGTACTCCCCAACCTTTTTATCGCTATGAACCGGTCAGTCTTTGATCATTTTATCGTGGCCTGTTGAGGGTGGGTAGGGAGCGGGAGTTGTTTATATTTTAAGATTGTTTTCATTCAATAATTTTAATTTGAATGTATTTAAACGTGCTTTCAAAATAAAATAAGAGTCTCACCAGAAAATGAATATAAAGTGATTTAATATTTTATCTGACTAGAACAGTAAATCAGTGAGAAACCCGAGCTTGTTCCTTTGCAACAAGACTGTTCCATCTGAGGGAAATAAGGAACAATGACACCCGAGGTGTGTTGCTTATGTGCAATTTATTCTGTTGTTTTGTTCTAGCTGCCTAAAATTTCTAATATTTGATAATGTTATTAAATTTCAATGGATAAATGACATTATGTTTATTTATTTTTCTATAAAAAACTCATTCTATTTATTTATTTAGATTTTTTTTAAAGAAATCTGTTATTTTCAATTCTATGAGTGTGATTTTAATTAATAAACGTGAAACATTTAATAAACAATAAACTAATATAAAATGAATACAATATTTCTTCTGTTACAGAGGTATAAATTAGCACAAATCAGACAAAGTCGTGCAAACCCCTCGAGAAAAACACCAATGTAAATAAAATGGAAATAATTTAGTATTCCTTGGGTTGCCCAGTACCACTTCATCCACAAACCAGTACTGGACCGGGGCTTGAGGACCACTGGTTTATATGGCACATTCACGATACATTTAGTTATCAGTATAGGATTGATACATTATTTGATTTTAAGCATCTCTTCTTCCCTCCCCCCCCCAACCTTCTCATGAACCATTCCAAACCTACTATGCTCTTTTGAGGTATAATGCAGTGTTTACACAAATTTTAAAGCAATGAAATTATGCCATTAACTAAATATTTAAACTGTATCTTTACAAGTTACTACTGTTAACCTTTTACAGACCAAATTCAGATCCAGGCATATTTTAAATTGATTCTTTGTATATATTTTTTTCTAATCCGTTAATTAAAGGATATTAGTGATTTAACCAGGGAGGGGACAATACAATTTTCACTGTGTTCACAATTGGAGAACAATGGTCATTTCTGACTAATGACTTCTTCAAACTTTTACATTGGTTTCAAAAATGGAATAGAGTGATGGGTAGTTTAAAGGATAAGTGAAATATAAGGAAGTAATGAAAGATTTATTTTTTAATTTAAATAAATATATGAGAATTAAGTTTAAAGAGGGGGAGGGCTGTATAGAAATAGCTTTGTAAAAATTTATGAAAATGGATATTTTTATGATTTTCATCCAGTTTCCCACTCATGAAAGAAATGCAATTTGATGAATATGGAAGAGTTATTTAAAACATTTTGTTGAATAAAAGGCACACTTTTTCATCTACAGAGGAATAAATAGGAAAATAGAGTTGGGATTTGAAATCTGCTGTTTTTATAGGCAACAATATAAAAGAATCTTTCTGCATTGGGCTGTGGCAGCTTAGTGGTTAAGGCATTGGGCTCATAAACAGAAAGTTGTGTGTTTCATTCCAACATACCACTAAAGATCATGGTGTATGTGCACATTAAATATGTGGTTTCAAAGTCCCCTTGGCAGTCATTAGCTGTTTCCAAGGGCTTCTAGTATTCAGAAGTCAATTGCTCCTGTTAACCCTTTAAGGCGCAGTGATCCCGCTCTGGGAACACCAAACTCTGACGTTTTGACTGCTGCCAGTCACGGAGAATAGATTTGATTTCTATAAAAATTGTTGCGGGTGACATAGCTCCACGAGAATCTTTTACTTTTTAGCACATCATTTCCTGTAAAAAAAGGGTCACGGTTATTTTTAACAGCACTGACATCTGCTGAAAAATGGAAGAATGCGAAGAACAGCTGGATAGATGGCCCCATGCTGAAAAAAGGACAGACGTTTTTTGATGCAGCTGGCTGTGCTGGGCACTGCCAACTGCCATCAAAAAAGGGTCTCTCGATTGGTGGCACGCAATGAACGTTTCAATTGTCTGCCCTCTTGCTGGTCGTTTACTCGAGCGATGGCAATGGCTGCCCTTTTTTCAGCATTGGGAAAGGGTTGCGCCTCAAAGGGTTAAGGACTTAAATTTCAGGATTAAGGACTGCAAAACTCCAGGAAGGATGTATGTAGCTTTAAACAACTCATTAAGTGATGTGAGCTGTCCTCTCCTCTTGAACAAACAAGCTGTCCTGTAAAGGTTAAGCAAATACAAATAAAGTAAAATGAAAGTTTATTACTTAACAATGCTGGGCTCTTTTCGCAATACCTCATAAAAGAGTTAAATTGCCCTATGGCCTAGTTAGTTATGATTAAAATAACTTTATTTCTATGTACATTGAAATTATGTGTTTTGGAATATGAAACAATGCGTTTCTGTTGTTTAAAAAGAAAGCAACTCAATACAAGTGACTACTGACAACAGAACTTTTAATATTCTCATGCAGGAATAGCTTTGATTGTTGTGGTTCACGGGGACAGGGGAAATAAGCGTAAGGCCGTGGAGGTCGGTCACGTGCTATTGGAGGAATATGACCTACCACCAACTTAGGCTTAGAAAACCATTCATTTCAAAACTACCAAAAAAACTTTGCTTTTTAAACTTTTAAATATGTTATATCCTCCGCCTCCCCCCCCCCCAAAAACAAGGTCCTGCAACACTTATGGTGGGGAGTGTTACCAAATTTATCCGCACTGTGCGGCACTATGCTTAGCGACGCCACTGAATGTGTTTCTCTGATAAAGTTATAAATGCTAGTGCTTGTTCAAATCTTCAGCTGAATTTCTGCATTCTGCTGTTGAAAATAAGGTTTTAATTTTTCAGTAAATCGGAAAATTCTGCAAATATAGTGTTTGTAATGATAATGTTCGAAGAGTTAAAATACAGGTCATAATCTTAAGTTAATTGCAATACTGTTATGAAATCTGAAAAGTGGGGGGGGGGAGGTAAAAAGAATTCTTGTTGTTTTTAATGGATTGCATCCTAATTTAAGATAAATATATATTGTTGACACTAGAGCAATGTAGCAGAGCGCAGTGCCCGTCGGCCCTTTTTAAAAGAGCCTTTTAATTCCTTTTTAACGCCCGGTGGTCTTTTTTACTGCCCTCTGGGTTGACATTTTTATGCTAATTGTTTTTGTCAAGGAAGGACTAAAATTTCTTGTAACTTTAAATATTTAAAGGTATCTTCCTTGATCAATTTTGGCTGAGTGAAAGAGCAGTGGAATTATAAAAAATACCTCATACTAATTAAATTACGTTAAATTTATTTAAAAAAGAATTAGACAAAATTTGCTCACATTTTGAGCATAAATAAAACAACAATTCAGGAGCAAACGCTCCGTACAAACAGCATGATTAGTTAGTTTACGAACGCACCGCGACCGAGTGCAGGAGATGACGCAAAGGTGACGTCATACTTTGACGGCTCAATAACACACACGGCAATTTAGCCAGATAGAGATAGACGCAGCAAGACGGCATGGCAATGCAAAACATAAACACATAAACAAACATGCTAACGAAAAGCACGCGAACGGGATACAGAGAGAGACTTTAATGTTCTTTTCCTAACACTAATTAGTGAGTTTTTATGCACCAAAAACTAACTTTATCTACTGTACACTTTATTAATGACTTTGGCGCTTGAATTAGTTAAAATGTTTCCTACATAGAGCTCGGAAGCAGTGGCGTAGCGAGGGTTACTGGCGCCCGGTGTGATCATTCAGTTGGGGCGACCGCTCAAAAGTGCCCTTTTTATTGAATTTCCGCCCGGTGGCCTTTTTGTTCTAGAGTCAACACTAATATAAAATAACATTTTAATATGTATAATTTTGCAATTAATGAAATACATGCTCACAAAGTGTTGATTTTCAGTTAAAGCTCTATCTAAACTATTAATATTCAGAACATATAAGTTGTGATTTTAGTTTCTCTCAGAGTTTTGGGCCCGCCCATAAACACACACACACACACACACAAAAAAAAAAAAAAAAAAAAAAAAAAAAAAAAAAAAAAAAAACACAGAAATGTTTTTTTTTCGGTTTTATTAAATGTTATCAAAATTTTTCCTTTCTTTCATTTAAATCATTTGTTATTTGACATTAAATATATATAATATTACCTACATAACTTAGTGCATTATATTAGATAAATATATATATGCCAGTTTAATTTTATTCCAATTATTTTTTCAACTTCAACATAAAGAATAATAACCTTTTTAAAAATAATAATACCTTGAGCTAATTCTATTTGCAATATTTGTTTTGAAATGAACAGATGTAGAATGCTGGCAGGGTTAACTTAGTAATTTATCTCTTTAATAAATGAGTTTTCAAAACGAATAAAATGAGTAATTATCAATATAGTGACAAAGAAAAAAAAAATCATTTCCCAACTAAGAGAAGAATGGGATATGTCTCTCTCTTACAGCTTACAAGCATGCATCTCAAGAATGAATTCAGGTTCAGATTTAACCAAGTTTTGAAAAGAAATTTTATCGCACAGTTTTTTCTCAATATCTTTTCAATAATAACAATACTAATGTTTGCTTGTTATATTACAAGCAGTACTTATTTACGAAACCGAAATACGTAGGACTTGGCGATAATCTATTATAGCCAATTGGCGTAGTTTTCAATTTCAACGGAGCAAACGGAAAAAGAATATAAAATTCAATTATTTTAATATCAATAAAATAAATAGTGTTGCAGTGCTAAATCAAAATTGGTACTCTAGATTCTGTTCTGTATGCGTTTGGGCAAAGTTATAAAATTTTTGCATCTGACAAGCTGCAGTGCACTTTCTTTTGTAGATTTTACTTATGGCAGCTGTTATAATGAGGCGAATTTTTATTGGCCTGCCAGAAGGCCTTGCAGCTCATATGATACCGTTTCTGTCTGATGTAGGATTTTATAAAAAAATGAAACCTGGAGCTGCTTTGCCATCTAGAAGTATTGACGCAGGGGATGTAGGCAGTTGTTGATTATAGTATTCGCTGAATTGGGTTTCTACACTGTCAACATGTTCAGCATCTCGTATTGAGATCTACTGATAAAATTGATTCTTTGGCTCATTTTTCTTTTTATTTATTTTATTTTTCCTTGTTTTCTTATTCACTTACTTTTACCTCTTTTCCTCCCTTTTTTTCAAAAATCTTGTCCTTTAAATTTCAAAGAATCATGACCAGTTGATTACAGTATACAATCGATATGGCAATGTTTATATTTATCTGCGTATAAAACGTTATACACTTTAACAAATGTAGGTTCCTAAAAATCTTAGCTTATTGACTGTTTTGAGTATGTTTAAAATTATAAACCTTAGGAGTTAATTCCTACTTTTCAGTACTTCTTGGCGCGTTTTCAAAAATATCCAATCTGGCACATTTTCCCGTCTTGTTTCAGAAAACAAATAAAAGTCGCAAAGGTTACCACATTAAACTTTTTATCGCCTCATTGGCTAAGAAGGACCGTAAACTAGGAATCAACCACATTAGGCTATCAAATATTTTTGCTTTGTATTTACTGTTTATTTACTCTTATTTGTTATTGTTTAAAATTTGTAAATGCAAAATAATACAAATATAATATTTTAAAATATAATTTAGTAAATGTTCCTATTCAATAAAAATGTATAAAATTGAAAATTTTCTATGTTCTTGAGAGGTCTGCTAAACTTAATATTATTGTTTGAAATTTTCCGTATAAGTCTTCATTTCTCACAACTTAAGTGATTATGCGATTGAATTTCTAAAAAAAAAAATTTTTGAACGCTCTACCACTTTATAAAATTTAAAATAATAAAAAAATTTCTTAAATAACACCATAAAGGTTACTTGAATGGTCAAATTTCCTTAGGAGCAATTAATCTAAAAACCCCGAAACGTTACTAATACGAGAAAAATTCAAACCCAAACTAAGAACATCTTTTTGAGAACCAGTTAAAGAATGCAAAGAGAAATTAACAACTGAGTTATTTTACAAAGTTTTTTTTTGTTTTAGACAGCAGTTATTTTCAGTGTTTTTGTTATTTTCTGGATAAAATTGCTTTTATACATACATTCTCTGTAAGCAAAATCTATCTTGTTTAATTTACATACAAACATTCATAGTTGCTTTTTCAGAACAATTCTGGCCTGCCTTGTACCTTTCAAGGATAAGGTCAATAAGGGATTGTTGAAGGAATTTCGTTTCTTTCTTATCACCCCTTGAGAGAAAATACTCCTGTACGTGTACGAACTAGAGTAGCGTTAGTACCAAGGAACGGCGAATAATTGCCATATTAGTCAAAGACTGTACGGAAGATCAGAAAGCGTGCATGAATACTTGACGAACGGTGCAATATGGCACCATTCCATACACTGTTGGGTTCAGTTGAAAAAGAGTATAATCCCTTGTTCCAGTGATCCAGCCCCATCCTCCCCCCTCACCCCTTCCTCCATGTCTAAATCGATCTCAGGAGTTCTGTTCCCTCCTGCCTAGAACATTAATTAAATGTATTCTGCTTCTAATTTATTTCCAATTCATTAAAAATGTCCGTGAAAAAGAAAAGGGGCAAAAATAAACTGTGGCGACTGGTGCATAAAATTGCAATCTCCACTTTCAAAAATGCAGTCGCCACATGGTGAGTGGCAACCACGAATTTTGACCTTTAATGAGATTGACATTTTAATTTAGTTTTTGCCGTGAGAAATCGATTTGGTGAAACCAAGTAACGTTTCTCACATACTGAGTAAACCTGAATATGATAATCTTAATCATTATTTCTTTAACTAAATATTTTGGGAAATATTTTCTGTGCACTTTTTTTCTTTCAGTATATTTAGGAATACAGTAAATTAAGTGTTTTTTTTTTTTTTTTTTTTTTCATTCATAGCCTTAACATCATTTTTAAATTAAAATATATGGTTACCTTTGTACTACCCCCATTTCTCCCATGGTGAGTTGAAATAGGGTTGTTATCAATACTTGCATAGTAAAAAATAAATGTATGTAATATTCATCAATAGTTTAATTAGCATAAATTAAACAGCTTGATTGGTGCCTTTTTTCAAAAATGTACGATTTTCTCCCACCTGACCCTATTAAATAAATGTTAGCTAATAATGCATGGATGTATAGTTATTTACATTTGTCTTTTCTTTTAAGAGTTGATTCACTTAATGAAATGACCATAAAAATAAGATAATGCATTTTTTTTGTAAAAAAATAAAATATTAAATGCATTAAATAAAATTTAACTGGATTGATGGATATATATTAACTTATCTTCTTTTTTTCCAGATACTAGATTTCCTTAATAAAATGGCCACAAATTCGGCTAAAAGTGGCCTATATAAATTTCAAGCATTGTTGTACAAGAGCTATTTACAACGGAAACGACATTTCATAACAACAATATGTGAAATTGTTTTACCAATACTTATTGCCTGTGTTCCTGTCATAATTCAGGGGCAGCTCTCCAATGGAAGGTCCTCTGGGAAAACTTATTGGATAAATCATACTATACATGCTCCATTTGACCCACTTACGAAAGCTGCAGCTTTTCGTGACTATATTCTTTTTGCCTATGCCCCCTCAAATAACCACACTGATATGTTAATGGAAAATTCTATCAAACAGTGGACAAGCCATCACAATGCAACTAAAGCTGGTAAGTATATTCTTTTTGGTTAAAATGGAATTATGACCAAGAAAGATTTTAAATTTAGATTTTTTACTCTTCTTTAAAGAATATAAAAGGGTTCAGATTTTTGACATGCTGCAAAAAATAGTGTGAAATTAAACTCATCTTTAAAATGCAATATAATAAAATCTCCCAACTAAGACCCCTCCTCAATTTAGATACTTTTTTTTAAGAGGGGGGGGGGGTAAAATGTTCTCATAAACATACATTATGCAATTTTTGTGGGAGTCACCCATTTTCAGAAGTTTCACAGTATTGACCAAGTGTCTCATTTAATTTCCAAAATAATGATAGTTAATGTGCTTAACTATCTGTCTAGTTATCCTGGGTTAACTCAATCATTGAAAATTTGCAACAAATAATTATCCTGAGTTAACTCTTAATTCAGTCTCCACCAGAACCACGGAATGGACAGAATTTCAATAAACTTATATTGTGTCTTGCAGCTATGAAGGTAACTATCGGTGTTTTCTTCTACACAAATTTTGTACACTGCCTTTTTTGATCCGTCGTCTAGTCTCCTATCCACCTGTGTCTGAGGTTATTTTTAGCTCTGTGAAGTCAAATATGTCTTCAGTTATTAATTTGTTTTGAAACTTGTTTTGAAATTAATTAGGAAACGTGCCGTTTAGAGCTTGTAAATTTTTTCTATTGTTATATTAGCAAAAGTATTTTTTATGTGAAAAAGGTCCACCATCCAACAGACAGAAAAGTTAGAATTTTAAAAGTTAGCTAAAAACACTCAAAAAGAAACTAATGCGTAAAAGGTAAAATAAAGAAAACTTAAAATCACATATAAAAAGGTACTCATCAATCTCGATGCACATTTTAGCTGAAAAATTTTCCGCCTTCTTCTGTAGAAGCCTGCTCACAGTATCACAGAATAGAGATGAGACGGGCTGTTTAATTCACGACTGTGCACGGGCTCGGACTAGGGAAAAATTTCTTCTTTATGGAACATACTCCTAGTAAACAGATTTTAAAATGTGATTTCGTGGCAGAAATAAACTAATTATTATCGTTTGATAAACTTGAATATAAAGAATTAGAAAGTGCATTAAGAGTTTGCTATTATACTTGTCTTTAATTGGCGCAACTGGCAAAATTTATCATGTTCTATCCATGAAGTTATTGACTTTTATTGATCTATTACCTGAAATTTTGGGCTCGGGCTTCAACTTAAGTACAGTACGGAACGTCTTATCCGGAAACCAGTTATCCAGAAAACAGTTATTCAGAATCATTTTTCATTTCGATTAAATTCCTATTTTTTCCGAAAGAAGAGTTTTTATTTATATTTCTTATGCTTTTGTTTTTTTATTTTGAGTACTACAGCTAGATTTTATAAAGTAAGCAATCTGGTAAGGTATTTTATTTATTTTTTTAGTGTGTGAGTGAGTTTTCAAGAAGTTATCATATATTTACTACTTCCTCTCTAAATGATTATTATTTATCTTGATCATATTAGTTTTTTTAATATTATTTTGCTAGTATATTAACAATTAATGTTTAATTCTAATCAAAAATAGAGAGTATAACATTTATGCTACCAATCAAATCAGTAGATGTCATGTTAATCTCCAACCAGTTATCCAGAAAATTCAGTTATCCAGAATACACCCGGTTCCAACCATTCCGGATAACAGGTTCCATACTGTAATATCGCTCGGGCTTGAATTAAAAGTTCTCATGCTCGACCTTTAAAAAATGAGCACAAACTCATCTCTATCACAGAAGAGTGATCAGAGCCTGTTTATCGGCAGGGCAACCAGGGAACTTGTACTGGGTCCACCCATTCCAAGGGCCCAGAAATTTTGTGCTTTATGACAAATTTTTATTGATTAAAAAATTTAATTCTTATAAAACTTTGTATAAAAATGTAACTGCCCTTTTCTCAAAAATACTCGAGTTGGCAGCTAATTCTCTGACATTTTACTCCACTAAGGATCCTCTAAAACCCATGAGCATTCAGTCAAAATTTGTATTTGTCCAAGGCCCAATATTGGGATGATCTCGCCTTGAAGGTGGAAACTGAAAGAACCTTTTAGTTTAATTAAGTTTTATATATTTCATTTAGCTCTAATTTTCCTGCCTGTAGCGGTTGATCCAGAAAGATTTCAAGGAAAATCTATAAGAAGAACATGCTTATCAGACATGCTCTCTCTCTCCCTTTTTTTTCTTTTTTTAACCTGTTACTCTTGATCTTGAGCTGCTGATGTTTAACCTACTTGATCTCATCATGAGCCATTGTGCTTACAGAATAGCTGCCCTAATAACACGACCGTCCGCTGTGACTGAAATGAACCCAGTCAATACAGTCACAATATAGTTACAGTCGCATCGACTCCGTAGCAGGGTCACCATAGGGTCCCTATGTCAGCCCACTGTGACTACACTATGTGACCCTTCAGTGTAGTCACAATGTGACCATAGTGCAACAAAGGAAAAATTTAGCGAAAAAGAATTTCCTAAAACATGCACCAGATGGCAGCACCACACCTCCTACTGAAAGAAACGTCCTGGTATCGAACCCTCGAAGAACTGGTTACTACTCCAACACGCTAGCGTATGGGCTGTGATCATCTGGCTCCGATTGCTTTAAAAAGTAAACTGACTACAACAATTAGTTTTGAAAACTAAAATATTTCTGGAGAATTTTTAAATGCAGGCAAGATACTATGGTTAATAAATATAAATTAAAAATCTTGGAAATCTTTTTTTTTTTTTCATAAATTATTTTTAGGAGATAATGCGCTGTTTTATTCAATTTTTCATTCGGAAAGGCTAACATTTTTTCTTCTGTTATAAAATGAATTTATAAAGTGCTACATATTTACGGGGTTTGATATATTACATACATATTCTGTTTTCAACTAAAGTTAGAATAATCAGTAGCGTAGTCAATATAAAGGTATGAGGGTAAGGTTTTTTTTTTTTTTTTTTTTGGATACTTTGCCTAAAGGTGTGCAGATATAAAAATGAATAAAATTATTTGAAAAAACATGCATTAGATAAAGTAAATTAAATATTTTTGGCTTAGACCTGTAGCTTAACCTCAATTTTTTCCCCAGGGGAACTTTCAAACTTAACAGGGCATATTTTGAAGGGGAGGGGTTTGATGGAGCCTGCCCCCCCTCTGAAAATTTAAAGCAATTATTAAAAAACAGCTAGTTTAAGAGATTTATATTAACTCTTGTAACAATAAGGTTTAAAATACCGGATCGCCGCCCCCCCCCACCGAAATGGAAACCCATATACGCTAAAGAAACATACATACCACGGATATATGAAAGGGAATTTTCAACTTTATGCACAGATACTTAGTTTTCTGCATTGTGATTTGAACTCTCAACTAATATTTTTCAGGATAATGTTTTTATAAATAATATTGTTTTGTACAAACGAAATAATTTCTTTTTAAAATTAACAAATTCAACTAAATTCCATTATTTCACATAACTGCGAGATTTTACTCTATTACTCGCTATCATTTTCGGATTTATTCATTAAATGTTTGACGAAAGAAATTACTATAAAATGTTAGTAAAAATAAGTTTGTTTCCAAAGTCGGATCAAACAGCCGGTGTGACGTCATTTTGAAGGCCTAAAAATCAGTAGTCCCAAAACAGGCACACAGTGACCTCACAGTAGAGTCACTAAGTGATCGATCCCATACTAGTCACAAGGTGACTTCACAGTGATGTCACCTGGTGACTGATCGCAAATAAACTTCATAGTGGAGTAACCGCACTCATCATAGGGGAGTAACATCACTCAAAAGTCACAATGTGACTAGTATTTGACAGGACCTTTGACAATTGTGACCCTCTGTGACATCACAGCGACTCTTTTGTGACCGTCTGTACTATTAGGGTGGGTTCCAGTGCAGCATCCAAAGAACCATTCTGAATAACATCTTTCAAAGAAGGTGAGTCTTCTCTGTGATGTTATTCTAGTTGAGCAAACATGTTAAACATGGGTTTAGTCACAGATGTAGCTATAGCTTTCACATGGGAAGAGTTCAGCTATAGGGTGGGGGGTGTCCATTCTTACTGTAAAATTTGATTGATGGTAAAATTTACAGAAAAAATATCTTGCAAACCCCACTTCAGTGTACTTAAAACCAGTGTTTTAAGTACACTGAAGTGGGTTCAGTGTACTTAAATTACATAGTTTGTTACATAAAAAAAACATTTAATCTTTATAGAATTATTTTTACTACCCATTAAAATATAGAGTTTGCATGTGGCTATTCAGCCAAAATTAATATTTTTGCATAACTAGGGGAGGGGGAGAGGGCTCAGACCCCCTCCCCTCCTTATATACATCTGTGGATTTAGTAGTGGGTTTAAGTACACGGAAATGGGGTTTGCGAGATATTTTTGATAACTGAATCAAGGTGGACTTTTTGTACCAGCAGAAGTGGTCATTTTGCTAAGTATCTTTTCTGTGTGTGTTATTGTACAAAGTTTATAATCTTATAGAGTGCTAATGTAATTAAAATTGAGAGTGTCATGGCTATTTTTTTTTTCAATATGCCATGATGCTGATTGACATTTTGTCATGAGGCAAGACACTTACCTGTACTTTACTTTCAATCTTATTTTAGGGACTGTATCGTTGAAGAATGGTGAAGAGTTAGAAAATTATTGTGTAAGAAAACAACAAGAAAATCAAACTTTGTTAATTATTGGAACTGTGTTCAACAACATACCTTCAACTGGAAAAAACCTGCCTCCAAATTTGGACTATACAATACGGTATTCCAATTCATATGATTATGCATTCGCAATTAATCTGAAGTATCGCTTCTCAAGTTACACTGAAAGTAAGTTTCACATGTGCCCTGACAATGCAAAATGTATGAAAAACCATAATTGGTGTCATTTCCTTTCATAAAACTATTATAAAAATAACTTTATAGGATGATAATGTGTTGTACAAATTCCTACATAAATATTTTTTAATTACAACAGCTGTGACCTTTCTCAAATGAATGCTCAGTGCACTGCCATTCCCTTCATGAGATCAGTGTTTTCACTAATGGATACTTTTAAGTTTTAATAATGCAAATGTGTCGAAGTTAGTAACCTGGTGTTTTTATCGTATGGTTATTATTCAATAGGTATCCCTGGCTACAATAATATGAAAAAAATAGGAAATAACAGAATACACTTTAAAACTTTTTAAATGTTGTATAGCTTTGGTTGTGTATTATAAAATATGGGTTTGATCAATCTAAGACTTACCCAGTTCTGAAAAGGACACAATTGATTCTCCCCAAGAAAAGAGAATATTGCACAATAAAAGATTTTTGTTCAAATAATCAAAGACAGAAGAATTGATTGAACATTGAAAAATTGAAGAATTCAATTGAAGAATTGAAACAGAAGATTGAAGGATGCAGAGTTTGATCATCTGAATGGCAATCACCGACCATGGATGCCCATATGTATGTGAAAGGAAGGGCCAGCCCCCTCCCCTAGCTTCCATATTACTGCTATGATTTGCATACAGGTATAATGTAGAAATTCGGTTAAAATTCTAACCGAATATTCGGCCGAATATCGAATACTTAGTTAAAATTTATTTAACTGTATTAAACTTTGATTGCAATGATTAATTTAATTAGTTTTTTCTTAAACAATATTTAATATGGTTCAAAACTTTAAAAATTAAAATGCTGCAAAATTTTAATATCCAAGTGTGTTTCCTATATATATTATTAATAACTTTTTAAAAAAATGTTAGTGAAATGCTGGTAATTTTTTTACCTGCATATTTTATTTTAAAAAATTAGCAGTTAATTGACTTTACATATTTATGATCCCTTAATGTTATGATTTTTTTTTTTCCTGGTTGCTGTTTCAAATTTAAATCAATTAGTAGCAAGGTTAATGTAATGTGTCATAAGATTTAAGAAAAATTGAAAAGCAACAAAATTTCAAATTTAACATCTGAGTGTTTCTCTTCAATTAAAACTAATTTAATTGTGATATTAGTTTTTTGTGTGACTGTGGAATGCTACGTTAGGGCTATCTTCCAAGGATGGAGGTGCCTTGGTAGGAGGACTTTCTAAGGGTTTCTAATGCGTATTCGTATGTGACATTAGTAAGTAACAACTTGAATCAATTTAGTACTATGGTACTATACAATATCTTTCATTCATGATACTAAAAATAAGTATTTATTTACCGATTGGCGAATACTTAAATTTGTTTACTATTCGGTTGTCGAATATTTAAGTATTTGGCCGAACCGAATATTCGGTTTGTCTGCCGAATAGGCAGTCTACCGAATACCAACCAAATATTCAGTGCATCCCTAGTAGAAGTGATTCAACACTAAAATATAGCCTCTTCCTGGGGCTTGACTTACCTCCCCAGCCCCATACAATCAAAAGGGTGCCCACGTCACCGATATAATTTCCTAGACTCAGTCACAAATAATTTACAATCGGTAGAGCGAATGTGGGTAATGCAAAATGGTAGGATAAATGCCAACATGGTACCCCACGTAACCATCTATAATTCTATGTATTAGGATTTATGAAATGAAAGCAATAGTTCTAAAATGATTTTTTTTTTTTTTTTAATGTTGACAGACATTGTAAATTTCAAACCTCCTATGTAGATTTGTATTTCACTACTCAATTATATCATTATAGTTAATAAAAAATACTAATCTGCCAAAAATGGCAGCCTCATATCTACTTTATATGTTTATTTAATTAATTCATTTTAATGGAAATGGGCCCAGATTGCTTAACTTGGCAGAATGGGGAATGACTGGTGCTATCAAACTGGAAAAGTATCTGCTAATGTTTACATTGAGTTGTTGCTATTCACAGCGTAAAAATATTGTTGATTTTGGTGCCCCATATGTTTGTGAAATATATATATTTAGAGAAATAGATTATTAATATGTGTGTTTAACATTGTAAAAGAAAATAAGTAATAATAATAATAAAGGGTAAAACTGAAAAATTTTACTAGGCAGTAGTAGATATTTAATTAGGCCACTTTTTAAGGTTATTTGCACTTTTCTTTCAAAGAAATTGATAAATTGTAAGTTTGTTATAAATTTCAATCATTATAAATAATATGAAACTAACAAATATTTTTAAATTATGGATAATTAAAGTTACTCAAACAATAAAGCATAATTTATGCATGACTGGCAGTGTGACCCAGCATTGCCTGTGCAATGGAAGAGAAATGCCCCTTGACCTTAAATATAGATTGTAAAGGAAAGGAATGCGAATCCTCCTGCTTCAATCATAAAAAAAGGTCATGGGACTTGTCGCTGCAACGAAAGAAAAATGAACGTGGCACCTGATAGCATACAGAGGTTACTGGGGATTGGATGTCTCTAGGCTTCTCCCCTACTACCTGTCTGTGTTCTAATGGTCATTTATAGCTAATACCTTCGCAACTACTAAAAAACAGAGTCCAGTTGTCGGTATGAGATTGTAAAGGGAAGGAATTTGAATCCTCCTGCTGCAATGATAAAAATAGTACATGGGACTTCTCGCTGCAATGGAAAAAATAATAATAAATAAAAATAAAAGAACACGGCACCTGATAGCATATGCCTTGATTTTTTTAAAAGGAAAGAAAGTAGATATCAAGTAAAGATTAACGAGAAATTTTTTAATCGTTACTTTTTTCATTTAGTCCCACTGTGGCTGGTGGAAACTGCTAATATTGATATTTGATCTGAAACATTTCTGCTTTTGAATATAAAAATTATTCTTAAATTAAAGACACCTTTATTTTATCAAATTATAAGATGCATGTAAATTTCAGTTCTGATATGTGTATATAAAACATGTAAAACTAAGTATCCTCTCAAAATTCAAATTTTCTATTTGCTCTCTTCAAAATTCTTCAGGGGCATAGCAGCTTTCATTTTCAAATAAAGGATTTATCTCATAATCTTTAGTAATAATAATAAAGATGTCTTGCCAGCTATCGACAGTGCATATTTCCTAATATTTTATTATTAAATGTTTTTGTGTGCATGTGCAAGTAAAAAAGAAAATAAGTTCTTTTTTTTTTTTTAATCAAAAGTACATTATTGACTGCAGTATTTTTAGTATTAACAGAAAGTAATTAAAGAACAAAGTAAACTTGATTATTTTGTGCATTTAATTTTGGTTTGGTTAAATTTATTAGAATGATATTCTTGTGTGTTTATAAAATACTTAATTAAATAAGTGAATTAATATTGCATGCACCATAATTCAACTTTTTTTGTTTTTATGAATGTTTTACATTGTTACCATTGGTCAGGGAGAACCAGGAAAACCTGGAAAAGTCAGGGAGTTTAATTTGGAAAAAAAAAAAGTCAAGGAAATATCAGGGAAAATCAAAAATTTTGGCCTGAAACTTTGGTTTTTAAATTTATTTAATGTATTATTAAAATATACACTATGTTTCATATATACATAATGTGCCTGAGTAGTGGATAAGCATTTAATCAACCAAAATCCATTCTCGAGTACTTTTATTTACAGTAACAAAGTCTATACAATCTGTACAAAATTTGTTTTCTAAGATCTGGACTACATGTGTGTGTTGTATGAAGTGCAAAAAGGTAGTGTACTGTACCAAGTTGAAGATTTTTACAATGACTAGTCCTGTGACATTTTGCTAGGGGATAGCACAACTTTCTAATAACCATTTGTTCACTAATTATTTACAAAATTCTAATTTGCTGTACCATAGACATAGGCAGAGTCCACTGGCTAGACACCACCAAGATTGACAGGCTGTTGCACATTGTTGTGAAAACAAATGTCTTAATCAGATGCGCATCAATTAAGTTTTTAAAAAGAGGCCAATTATGGCATATGACATCTATGTATGTATGTATGTATGTGTGGCTTATATGACATATATTCGGTGGTCTTTGAAAAATCAATCTTTAAAATTTTTAAGGGGCACTCTTCCATTCTGTTCTATGACCTAAAAAAAAGAAATCTATTAAAAATTTCAAATTTTGAATATGAGTTTCGGAGGTCGCTACCAAATATACGACCCAAGTTCGACCAAAATATATGATGTCGCTACCAAAGTTTAAAAATAAAAAATTCTTTCTTTTCAAGCAAGTTTTTTTCCTCCCAATAAGCTTTTATGTTGAACTAATAAAATAATAATCATCATCAATAACTCAATAACTCCTGCTGTTTTTTTTTTTTTTTTTTTTTTTTTTCTTTTTTAATTCTCAATTATTTAAGGAATAACCCATTAAAAAGGGAAATGTTTGTAAAATGTTTTGTACAAGAAAGCAAAATCTATTACAAAACAACTCATTAAAAAAAAAATTGAAAAGCATGACAAAGAAAATAGATCATTGAAATTAAAACTAATATTAAATGGTTTAGATAGGTAGGTCTTTTTCCTTTTAATTGAACTAATAAAGACTGGGCCATAAACATTTCGAAATTAATTTATCATGGGCCACCCTTATGTCTACAGTACATAAATTTTTTTTGAAGTACCACCCTAATATTATACATTGTGTAAATAAGTTATCTAATAAGTAATGTAATTTAACTGTATTAATTCTGGTTTTGAAAATTCATGTTTTAATAAAAGGAGAATTGAGTTTTAGAATTGAAATTAAAAAAGAAAGCTTACTAATAATAAATATGTCATTATTGAGAAGAAATATATATATAATACATTTATTTGCATATATTTATTACCTGATATTTTTTAATCATATATCTCTTATGTATATGAATTTTTTAATCCAGAATTTATTTAAAAAATAAAACTAGTTAGGCTAACAGTCAGAGCCCAACTAAGCCAACTTTAGGCCCTGGCTGTCATTGCTCATGGGGTCCCCCTTTCATACTGATATAAGCATATGCATAAATGCATACACGAGACAAAAATATTTTTTAAATTTAGATTGTTCATATATGCGTACATCCTCTTATGCAATGTATAGAATTCTATAAGAATATTCAGTAGAATTATGGCCCATTTTTCTGTAGACCTGTAGAATCATTTTTGTAAGGTATATGTGTCATTCATACACAATTCACATATTTCTGCTATAGGCAATTGCATTGTTTATTAATATGCACCCTCCACTTATTTGGGGTCATGGGCAGCTGCCCTTGCCTTAGTCAAGATCTGCTTACAGTCATTAATGTTATGTCAGTTATGTGTTATTCAAAAGATTATTTTACTTTTGCATTAGAGAAAAAGTTCATGTATTTTATAGCTTTAGGTGGTCTCTAGTATCATTTATGTTGTGGTTGGTATTTAGTATAAATATATTTTAATGAATTTTTATTGCAGTATATACTTCAGCTACATTTTTCTTGTCTTGGCAAGCTGCTGTCGAGAAAACCTTCATTCAGGAAAAAATGAGAGAACAAGACACATTTTTAAACTATGACGTTAGTATTAGAATTAGTTGCATTATGTAGTGAGATTATGTACTTACAATAAAACTGGAGCTATTATTAAACTGAAATATTTTCTGATCTCTTGAATTAATTGTATATTGAATTATACTTCTATTCAATGGAAAACTTCACATCCACAGAAAAATGTTTCAGTCCCTAGCAATTGCTTTTAAGTTTTACTGTTCATAATTTTTGTATTTTAAATGGTTTATCTTTAAAATATAATTAACTTACTTAATAATTCTTACTTTTTTTATTTTTAGTATTCTCTTTTCTTATATTAATTAAATGTTTTTGTTGATTTATGTAATTATCTGACTGCTTAAAAAATCACTTAAAAATCTATTGGTTTAAATTAAATCTGTGTCATCCCTAATTTTTAGTTCTTGATATAATGCACTTGGGTTCAATAAATACATGGAATAATTATTGTTTTAAGGGAAGTTTTTATTTGTTTTTAATTTCAGTTAGATTAGAGATTTTTTGGGGGGCCCTTAACCAACCCTAACTGCATTTAGTTTTTTTTTTTTTTTTTTTAACAAAGTATTAATGTTTTCAGTTTGCCTGTCTGTACATGTTTTACTTGTCATAAATAAGCATTCATTGATATTAAATTCATGTATGCATTACTATGTAGTACCAGTTTATCCCATTGAAAAATATGTACATAGCACGAGTAATTATTTTACTGGGATTCTCAAAAGTCCTTTTGTGATAATCTATGAGCAATTATTGATTAATGTGTATTTTGGAGATGCTACCCCTTTCAAACAAAATAAACTGGATATGTATCATTGAATTCTATAAACAAATGTGTTCCATTGAAAAGTATTTGCATAACATTACCTGTGCAAACATTAATTAAGATGATTAGTTATAGTTTCACACTAGAGGATTCGATCCCGGTCAATTTTTCTTGTAACGGGATTTCGTGATTATCAACAGTTAATACCGGGGTCCCGGGATTGTATTGGTAATAGAAAGTGGTAGCAAAAGGAAAGTAAAACATATCAAAATCAACCTTTTATTTCAAATCAAAAAGTCAAAAGAGATCAATGTTCATAGGACTCAAATTTTAAATCAAATAGACCAGAAACTATAATTTACTTTTATTTAAGCCACGAAAGTAAAATCTAACGCATCCAACGTCTCATCCGAAAGCATACTTCTTAATTTGTTGCACAAATATGAAGCAGCGGAAAACGCGCGTTCAGGCTCGATGGAAGTTGGAGGAATCGTCAATAAATTTTTTAAGCCTTCTCCAAATTATAACCTCGTCTGGAACTAGCCTCATAAAGATTCATTTCTTGTTTAATGATCTTAGAAAGATTAGTTTCTTTATATGCTTCAGGATTTATAGTTTTCATACTGTTTTCTATTTCGTTCTGAAGCTTTTCTTTTAATGTTAAATCAGTTTTACTAGTTGTCTGCGTGGGTTCAATGTTCATGTCATCTTCTTCATTATCACTATTTTCAATTTTCCCAGTTAACAAAATAATCTGTTTTTTTATAGTCTTCTTGCTTGGACTTGAAAATAACTCCTTTACATCACAATCAGTCTCCAACTCAGTCTTCTCAGTATGAGGATTTTGTAGATAGTTTAATACTCCACTTAACTCACTTCGTCGACGATCTTTCAAGCGGTTCAATAAATGTGTCTTCAATTTAGAAGCCAAAATTGAGTCATTGTTACGCAATTCTTGAAAAAGAAACTTGAGTGTCGCATCCGCCGTGCACAAATTGGCATCAGAACCACAAAGTGCTTCTACAGATAATTTAACTGGCGCCAATACCTTGATTATCTCACTAATGAGTTGAAAATCTGACTCTTCAAATGGTACAGGATTATTCAGATCAATAAGTGCCTTTTTTACGCTAGTTTTTAAAAGATCAAATCGCTCCAGCATTGTAAAGAGACTGTTCCAACGCGTTTTACAGTCGAGTAGTAAATTAAGTTCTCTTCCATGTTCTTTTTTAACATATTTTTTTAAGTATTTTATCATTTTTCAAGGATGCTCTTTTGAAAATAAGAACCACTTTACGAACTTTCTTTACTAATTCATTAATATTTCGATCATCATAAGTCAAATCCCGACCATTTTCAGTTTCAATGACTAATCCTGAGTCTAGTTCTTCATTATCATCATCCGAGTCATCAATATCATCACTGGTAGTCTCATTTACAGGTGTCTTTTTATACAATAAATCACAAACGGCTAAATGAATACCATGTGAAAACAAACTTGGTGTTCTGCATTAACAAGTTTTCCAACCTTCAGCATTACATTTGGACCATCAGTCACTATTGCCACAATATCTGTATCTAATGAGATGTGAAACTCCAAAAGCCGCTTTTTTAAAGTATGAACACAAGTTTCGGCGTTCAGCGACTTATCAATTCGAATAAGTCCCAAATTCCATTTTTTGTTTACTGAATGAATATTTAAATTCATATATCTCTTATTAGAGGTAGAAGTCCATTCGTCAAAACTTAGACTAAATCGTTGTCCTTCTTTTTTCAATGTAGATAGTTCAGCTGTTATTTGTTTTTTATCTTTACACTATATTCTAGTACTCTGTTGCGGATTGTTGAAGCAGATTTAGGTAAGTCTGAGTAACCTTTTGCTAACAGTAACGATCTTAAATCGTTTGATGTCACAAATACGCTAAAAGGAAAACCATCTAGCGCAGTCATACGGGCCAAAACATCGTCAAGAGTATCAGATTTCACAAAATAGTCGGCGACTGACGTCATTTTTCTTTTCGAAGGTGGTTCTTCATTATTTTGGCTCGTTGAGGAAGATGCCTTAGCAGAATCTACTTTTACGGAATGTTTTGAAAATAGATGAGTATGTAGGCCTTTGGTTGATCCTCCTAAGGTTTTTAAAATAGCTAAACAACGCTTACATTGTGCTGAGCTACCCGTTTTGTCGACTAAAAAATGACTCCACACTGACGTAACGTCTTCATCATTTTTATGTTTGACATAAAAACTTTCCTTGTAGAGTGACATTGTTTACTTCTTAAACCTAAACCAAAAAGAAAAGAACATTTAAATCTATGTACAACATAAACATAACCTCTTAGATCAACAGAAAAAAACATTCGCTGTTTTTCATCTATATTTACTCATACACATTAATGCATTGTTGTTTTTTTAATAAATTAATTGTTTATCTCCAATTTTAAATATCAGTACTTGAATAAAAGGTAAAGTCTTACCTGTTCTGGATGGAACATCAGAATAAGTACTTGAGAACAAGTTGGCTTGAATCATAGAATTATTTTAATATCTAAGAATATTACATCACACACTGAATGAATTGATTTATGAATAGAAATGAAAATCTCTTATTAAAGGATAATGCAGTTATATCTTTTACACAGATGAATCGATGAATAAAATAATACAATAGAATGTGCATGAATGGCCGTAAACAACCATCGAAGTTGTTCCTAGACAAAATCTCGAATACTCTCGAACCAGAGTTTTTTTAAGAGTTAAAATTAAAGTTTTATGAATGTCTTTCTGGTGCTGCCATCTGTTATGGACTTTCAACAGTTAATTCCCGTCAATCTTCAACACACCGGTCGTTAGCAGAAACAAACGCAATCAGCTGTGTAAACAAGATGGCCGGCAAATTTTGATGTTTAACGTCAAATGAAAGTAAGTGCGTTTCGTTTCACGCACATTTTTATTGACTTATATAAAAAATATATTAGTCCCGAAAATCCCGGGATTCATTGAATTTAATCCCGAAAATTTCGGGACTAAAATATGATCGGGATCCCGGGACCGAATCCTCTATTTCACACCTAGTTTGAGTGGGATCGTTATCTAGTTATTAGCATTTACATTAGAAAATATTTCATGAATAATGTAAGCCCATGGTTAATTTTATCACACATGTATTCCTTTTTTTATTTACACAACTTAGTACAGCAATTATTATGCTATAAATATGCTATGTGTTTAATTTATTTATTACATTTTGGATATTTTTATTTGTTGACTTTTTATTTAGCTTTGGATGCAGAAATTTCCTTATCCAAGTTATAAAGGAATACGCAAAGGATTTAGTCTTGCAATACTTATGCCTGTAGTAATTAGTTATGGCTTGATTATCTTTGGAGCTATTATGATGCGGAGGGTTATTGAGGAAAAAGCAGATGGTTGCAAAGTATGTAAAAGTTCATTTCCATTTTAAACTTACGATGTGTATGCTAAAGTTTCATTCTGTTTATATATATAATAAAATACTTTGTAAGCTTACAAACATACATGCTTTGTAATTATTGTCACTTCAGATCAGAAATGTGTATGTATTGCTCCACACCATAGGTTACAATGACTGACTATGCTACTAACTATGGTATGCGGGGATATTTATTTATGGGCAAGCAATACAATTGTACTAAACTAATGCAACTATTATAATGTTGGTCTTGATTGACCAATTTAACATTCAATTTTTCTTCTAAATTGTGTTGACTAAAAAGTTTTGTTATTAAATTATCTAAAACACAACAATAATTTGTTTATGTTACAGTAACTAGATAACAACATCATTTTTGTCAGCATAAATGAAAGTGCTTACATGAGAAATATTTCAGCAAATTAAAGATAATAAATGATTTAATAAAACATATGCTTGATCCATTTGGTGATCCTCATCAATATTTTCTTTATTAAGCTCAAGATAAAACAACTTACAAATGAAAAATTAGCCAGGGAAATAACAATTAGTTTTGATAAAAACATTGTTAAGGACAAGTTCTCAGAAGAAAAATCACAATTGCTTTTCTCTGCATACTTGGCCTTCTTGGCGAAGCCTTTTGGTGACTAAAAAACACAATCACAGTTATGTATTGTATATAGAGAGTTAGATTTGAACTTTTACTTTATGACAACAAAATAAATATTATGTACAATAATTTCTTTCTTTTTTTTAATGTATATTTTAATGAGAAATATCACATTCAATAAAGAAAAAAAAAGAAAGAAAAAATTGGGAATTTTTGAAATAACTCCTTAAGCTAGAAATCTGTGGTGGATACCACTGAAAATTCATTCTTGCACATGGATAAAATTTGAAAGGCAGTTAGAATATTATATTTCGTTTCGTACCAACATTTAAAGAGTTCCTTTCATTATTTATTTATTTATTTATTCATTTTCCAAACCTAAGTTTGGGCATTCAGGTGTATTATGTATGCTTGGACTACATGAGTGCATTTCAAAAATATATAATTACATTATATTAAACTTTGTTTCATGAAATATTTTCATTTTAGGAGCTTTTAAAAATGATGGGAATGACAGATTTTATATACTGGTCTAGCACCTTTGTGAGCTACTTTATTTTTGTAATCATCATAATTTTAAGTGTTACGATTGCATACAAATGTTCTCTACAAAATGGTACCACTTTGCTGGAACATTCTAGTTTCTCTTTGCTACTTGTACTCTTTCTGTTGTATTCAGCAAGTTTCACTTTATTTTGTCTTGCTTTGTCTACATTTTTCAGTAAAGGTAAGTAAGTTTTTTAAAAATTATTTTTTAAATAATATCTGTATCCTATATATATAGAGCATATAAACTTTCTAGAATCTATCAAAATGTGGCTGTAAAAGTGATACAAATTGATCCCATTGAATAAAATCATTTAAAAGGGATTGCATTCATAAACTATTATACTATTATGTGCATAAATTATACTTATAAAGTAATGTTAACAATGTGGTCCAATTTCAACATGTTCACATTTACATAATTCAGCTTTTGGACTTAAAGTTTCTTTGGATACTTTGTGAGTAATGGCTCTTCAAATATTTTTTTTCCTTGAAAGGTTATCTTCTTTGTAGACTTTGCTTTAGTTCAACAAACGAAATTTCAAAATATGGGTAAATTTAATTTTACATTGCCTGTGTATGCATGCGTTTGTTTTATACTTTGCACTGCTTGAAGAGAGAACTTTTGTATACATCAGACCATGCATATAGATGTTTTACTGTTACAATGTTTTATACAAATATTTATATTTTAATTTTTACTAACGATTATTATTATTGTTATTTTGTTGTATTTTTTGTTCAACCCTGTCTATTTCATTTTCTGACAATTTTACTTTATCTCAAATTAGTTTTCTTCCTTTATCATAAATTATTTCTAGTATTAATTATATTTTTATTTAATATTTATTGTATTTTTTCTGTTTATTTTGTGTTTTGCATGCTTGTTTTTCAAATTTTATTTTTTGTTTTAGAGTTGTAAATGTAACAAAATGGATTATGCTTAACAAAAAAAATTGTTTGTCAGAATGCATGTCATGAATTTATCAAGACTGAGTATTCCTCATCTTTACTGTAAACTGTACTTGTTATGAAGACTATTAAAACAGGAAAAAATAACAATGGTACATGAATGACTATTCTATTTTTTTAAATTTATATTTTGTGATCTTTATTAACTTATGTGTAACTTTTCACAAACAGTTATTCCAAGGTGAACCCATCAAATTAATATTCCATGTAATAATTAAATTTCATCAAAATTATCATGAAGTTACAGTTGTTACCTTAGCTGTTGACAGGAGCGTATGGGCAGGGGAGGGGGCATGCCTCCTCACCCAGCTTACGTACTGTTGTCATGATTTACATACTGGTATAACCTGGAAGTGGTTCAAGGGACTTAAACCCCCTCCCCCTCCTACAAAATAATCATAGGCACCCGTGGCTATTGGAGAATTGGTTGAGCTGACTAAATAAATTTATACTCTGAACTTTAATTTGCAAAATATTAAAACATTACTTACACACTTGTTTTACTTTATATCTGCCACAAAACAAACTGTGTATTGTAAAATAACTGTATGCTCATTGCATTAAAATATTATTAAGTATTGAAAAACTTTTCCGAAAATTAGTACTAGAAACTGCTTTCTTTGGTGATTGAATTATGAATTTTATTTCTCTTTAAATTATGGCTTAAATTTCTTTTAATGTACAGAAAAATATAAAACATTCTTCCAAAACACAACTTATCTCATCGTTTCATACTCAATGTGCAAGAGTTATCAGAATTTGAAAATGAAAATATGTTGGGTATTAAAATAAGTTTGAGATTTTTGAATGCATGATTTTATTAGGATAAGTTAAACTAAATCAATTTGACTACTTCTTTACAGAGCTGATCTTAGGGTGGAACAAAGGATGCGATTACACAATGTGCCATCTCTGGAAGAGCACCAAATACCTTTCTATATAATATACTGGTAGCCATAAAAAATTTTGCTGATATATGGGCTAAGGGCTGGTCTGTTCAACCAATCAAGATGAAGTTTCAGAAATAGTTATTTAGAGTTATGGGCTTGAGATTCTGTGAATGCCATTAAGTGGCACCCATGGTTACAGTTATAGGTACAGATACTTGAAAATTTTTCAATAGCAACACCTATTTTTTCCTGTCATGATAGTGTAAACAGAATATTTCAGCTTCTGTCTCTCACCTCCCCCCCCCCATCTGCTTCTCTTCAATAGACACCTCGAAAAAGGTGTCTATACAGTACCATTTTGGAAGATTAATTAACTTATCTTCTGTTCTACTCTTTATACTTTAATATTCCAGATCCTAAACAAAATACAGTGCAAAATTATAGCAATATTTTATTATGGAATTAGTTGTCTTTCTGATAGTTTTAACAAATTTGTATAACTGTCTTTCAAAGCATGAGCAATTTTAAACCAACCTTTATAAATATACCCAGATTTGATTTTGTTAAATTAAGGCTAACAAGAGTTGTTAAAATGTAGCTAACTGAAACCTTTATTTTTCAGCCACATTTGGGATCATTGTCTTCGTTATTGCGTACAATGTGAGTTTCTCTCTTCTTTCATCTTTCATTTTTGTTGACGATGTATTAGAGATCACATACTATCCATTATCGCAATTTTTGAAGTTTTGTATTTGTCTGCTACCTCCTGGATCTATACTGACAATGACTGAAATCATATTAGTATATGAAGCAAGTGGTAAGTTTTATGACTTGGATTTTCTTATGTAAAAACAAAATAGGGTACCCACCATTTAATTAATAACAGATTTTAATAAGCGGCTGGGTTTTATATGCAGCAAACATTATTCAAACCAAATGAAAGTGTATCACCTGTTGCCTTTTCCCAAACTCTGAGAGAAGAAGGATTAATTACGTTAAACATTGTACAATAGCCCTATTGCGTGGCCAGGGCCTGTGCTGCCCATCCGTACCTTCCGACCATTGACTCTTGGGTACAGAAGCATATGCCTCAGCCAGATGGTCAGTCTCATGTGAAGCCCCCAGTATTTAACTCATAAGCAGACTTGGTCCTCATTTTATTGGCCCATTCAAGAGATATAAAGCTGAGTCAACCTTGCCCAGCATGGTAATCTAACCCTGGACTTGAGGCACAATAGAACACAATGCACTAACCTTAGCACACAGGGCTTCAAGATGATTAATAGAATTAATAAATAAAATTCTTATTATTAGTTAATTATTCATTTATTCATCCAAAATTTAAAATATGAACTTATAAATGCATACCACATATAAAATGAATTTACATGGATATTGCATAATAGGTTTCCTGAAAAATTATCAGTATTGTATTGTTTGGAGGGAACAATTAAACATTCAATGTTTCTAGCAAGGGTGTTATATTGGGAGTATGTTTTTGATTAAATTCTTCACTTAGACATGTTTGCAGGTGCTTTTCTGAAATGATAGAGAGAGAAAAAAAATCATAACTTGTGGTCACTGGCCAATCTCATATGATTGACAATAGTGCACATGATGTGTTCAGCCTTTGCCTCAGGCAAAAAAAAAAAAAAAACTATTATTCAGTCAGCTACTTTATAGAGTAGATAGGACTAATTAGCAGACAAACAATAGAGCTTACAGTTCCCTTTTTCCTTTTGGTGGTAGAACCAATTTTGGTACAAGTTGCTAGAATGAATGATGAGTAAGCATGTGTTTATTGCAACCATGATTGCAATACTCCACGTGTGAAGGTTTCAGCAGAACGAAATAATGCCCTGCTGTGTGTATTTTCTCCCCCTTCTCTATCTTTCATAGAATTCTTATTTTCACATTTTTGATTTTACTAAGCAGTAATTTTAGTGCATATTTATATTTATTTATAAAATTAAGCAGCTAATTTTATTAACCAATAATTTTACTTAGTGGTGGGTACTATATTCAAATTATGTACTTTTTTCAATCGATAGTTTTGTTGAATATATCTGCTATAATAACCAGATTTCTTTTATTTCATTTTCATTTAACTTGTACAATTATTCGTTTATCTGTGTTATTTCATTCTTTAGCCGTTAGTACATATAATCTTTTGCTTATTTAATTGACTTGTAATATGTACTGATAATGGCATAAAAAACTTTGTAGCACAAGGCACTCTCATTGTTGCAGGATTTCCTAAGTTAATATTAAATAAGTATTAGAATTAATCTAAATAATGAAAGTCCTGCCAATAACGGTTCCAGGATCGACTCATCGCTCCTGGTACATCTGCCATATGTGACCATGCTGAAATTTTGATAAAAACATTTTTATCTCTAACTAAAAGGAAAAACTTTTTGTACAGCTTTAAAGATCTCTAAAAAATTCTCATTTTTTTTAACTTGCTGCTACTTTCAACTCTAAATATCTAGTGAGATATCACGCCTTGAAAAAGTAAACACAGAAGCAATCGATGAGAAAAAAAAAGCAACAGATTGTTCGGTGGCAACATCTATGAATTATATTGTTAACTAAATCATTAAAAATGTCCATTTCAAGAGGATTAAATAATTTTACTGTTGCTCAAAATGATTTCGAGGCCATATTTTAACTAACCAGATTTATTAATTTAGTAAAAAACTATATAAGACCATTCATTATTAATTTTTCACCAATTTTATTTTATTGAAGTACAAATGCATGTTTGAGCGAAATAGTTATTGTTACAAAGAAAAATATTTTTATAGAAACAATGCATTGCAGCATGAATATAGTGATAAATATCTCCATAGGTTATTTTTCTCTTCAACTACTGTTATATCCCAAGCCTCCCCCCTCAGAGTTTTTTCTTCTAACAATTGTATTTATTAAGTATCGATTTTAAACAAAAGAGTTAGTTATAGAATTATTTTAGTATGTTGCACATTTCGGTTGCGAAGAGGCCCATGTGCCGTAGGTTGCACAAGCCAGTCACGAAGCGCCGCGTGTCCTCTAGGTTGCACGTTTTGGCCGTGAAGGGGCCATCGACAGCCAAAACTGGGTGCCAAAGGTCTGGTATTTAATATTAAGTTGTTTTTCTTACTGTAAAATATCAATGATATGTTTTCATAAAAGAGTTTATAAATAATGCAATGAATATACTTTCTCATTATTAATTAGAATTTGATAATTTAATTTCATAAACAACAGATTTTTTTGTTCAAATGAGGCTATGTTTAGTAGCTGGTGTACCTTGTAATAGGATCAATTTTTTAAAATTATTATTTTACATAGCAGGAAAGACAATCTGGGTTTTAGCTATTTTCCACATTTTTTTTCTAACGGTACGTGAATTGCATGATTATTTCTATGTTTCAAAGTTAAATCTTTTTGCTTCCTTTTGGTAAATGAATATTTTCCATTAGGTATTCCATTATTCATATCTCTAATGCAGTTAAAAAGTACACAAATTCCTATTTCAACTTATTTTTTTTTTATAAATTTCTCAAAATTTAAAGGCATTTAAAGTATGTATGCAAATCTAAGAAATCTTCATACTGTAATTTAAATAGATTTACATTAGATTGATTTTTCATGGTTAACCTCTTGACTGTGGAATATATTTGGGAAACCTTGTGATTTGCCCAAACTGAGTTCCGGGCCTCACAGGCATACAAGGAGTTTATGGAAAAGGATCTGCTTTTTTTTTTTAAGTGAAAATAAATGCATTTTTATTATTTATTTTTAAATTAAGAAATTTTTGTTAATTCGGCTAAACAGAAAGTAATTTTTCTCATAGTCTCTTTTAAAAATTTTTAACTCTTCTTAACAGTGTCTAATCAATAAATGATTAGACTACATATGATGAGATATTATGGAAATTCTGCAAATACTAATGTTATTGTTAATTTGAAATCCAACACCCCTTATATTAATCCATTAGGATACACTTGCTCTGCTGCGTTGTCTCATATATATCTATAGCACCACAATATGTGGCCATTTAAATGGTTATAGTAGTAGTTATTTATGCTTTGTGTTGCCTGCCTTTTTCTTAAGGAAAAAGCCTTATGGTATGTTTGAAGTATACTTTTGAAGTGCTTCAGAATTTTTTGTAGTCCTACACAATTTCATATCATTGCTGCATTTGTCTATACAAAAGGACATTTACTTCTGTTTGGATTATTTTTTTTTGCCTTCTCTTTTTATCATTCTGTCTATAAAGATAAGCAGTTACTGTTTAATTAATCAGAAAATTAATATGAAATAAATATGTCTTCCTGAATTAATTTTTTCAAAAGCTCTTTTTTGAATATAAATTTATGTGTACAATTGACCTTTCAGTATCTAATGTGAGAAATATAGTAATTATAAAGTACAGTGCCATGTTAACCACTTTCCTGAGATTTTCCTTAATAAGCAACCCAAAGATAAATGTTTTTCTTTCTAATGGTCAAGTCAGCAGCCTACTGGAGATTTGACCTCAATGAGGGCCACAGATGTTGGTCATTTCATTATGGGGGTACCTCTTAGGCAGGCCAACATTACCCCCTATGAGTGGTTTCCTAATTTGGATACAATTCCAGATGAGAACTGGCACCCCGAGAAATATCATTTGAACAGAGAGGACATTGGAACAGATTTTATGTGCACTAGCTCCCATTAGCTTACAAGGTCCCACAGCAGTCCAGCCGAGAGAGGAGTTCACCCTCACAAGCACTATCCAAGCTGGTGCTGCTTCACTTTCCGTGTTCTTACAGGAACAAAGCTTAGCGATTAGGCCACTGCAGTATAAAAGATAAATGAACTGCATCTTTTTTATATCACATAATTTGTTTAAATATGCGTTATAAAAATGATGTTAATAAGTCATCTGTTATTCAAATATTTTATTTTTTTACTATAATTTTAAAGATTATGAGTGAATTTAAAGGACCACTTCCTTATAGGTTACTGAATGCAAATAAATGAAAATTGTAAAATATATATGTTAAAAATTTTTTTAAATCACACGTCTAAAATAAGAATAAGAGGTGGCCAAAATGCAGATAAAAATTCTGGGAAAAGTCAGAGATATAAATACTGGGGTATCTGTGGAAACCCCCTGTTGTGTCTTGGTCTACAACATGTTTTAAATGCTTTCTACTGCTATGATTTTATGTCTTGCTTCATTTGATGTAAATTCATTAAATTTAGCCACCTAACTTGGCTAAATTTAATAAATTTACATCAAATTTTTAAAAAATTTTAGGTGCTGTCTGTTCTGTATCTATTTGTGATTTTGAAAGCATCAACTGATTTCAATGAAGTTTCGTAACTTAATTTTTCTCCAATTTGATTCCTTGATT
The DNA here is from genome assembly GCA_038373885.1 of Cheiracanthium punctorium. Lineage (NCBI taxonomy): Eukaryota > Metazoa > Arthropoda > Arachnida > Araneae > Cheiracanthiidae > Cheiracanthium > Cheiracanthium punctorium. The sequence goes on along the minus strand of JAWZYV010012596.1, from coordinate 231,203 downwards.
TCTTAGTGGTAGCTACATATTGTGATATTATGTTTAGGTGAAGGTGTTCGGTGGTCCAACTTGTACAGTTTTGATGCTGTTCCTGATTTTAGTGTGTCATGGCTTATATTTGCAATGTATTTTTCATGTATTTTGTATGGAGTTCTTATTTGGTATGTCGATGGAGTTTGGCCATGGCAGTACGGAATTCCAAAACCATGGTATTTCCCATTTATGGTAAGTGCATGAATTTTAGTGGGATTTCTTTAGTTACATTGAAATCTGTATTTTGAAAAGTAAAACTAAAGTATATTGTTTTGAAATAAACTCAATAACAAAAAAAATCGACGGCCCGAGAAGGAGTTGCCGGATTGTAATGAAATTTCGTATGCAAAGACCTTCGGACCGAACATGCAAATAATTAAAATCTGAAGTCCAATGAATGAATAGCAGAAGCACTAGCACATTGGAACTGTGCATTCAGTAGGTGCATATAAGGAACGATTCTCAATCTGATGGTTAAAATTTCTGTTGCATTTTGACTGCAATATCTTATGTCAGCTGTTAATAGTGCCACACAGGCCCACATCAAGGTGTTATGGTTTGGGGTGCCATCTCTTTTTTATAGCAAAAAATTCTGCAGGACACCATCCAGGAACTTTATCAGTCTGTGCCACGCCGGGTGACAGCTTGCATCGAGACCAGAGGTGGACCTTATTGACTTCCTCCCTTTGTAATGGTCAAACTCTACAATAAATCATTCAATTGTTCGGAAATTTTAATTGTTTGGTTTTTATGTATGTTCTTTACATCCACCAATTTTTATCACAATCAGACAATTCCTTCTTGGCGCATCTTTTTTTTTTTTTTTTTCCTTAGAGTATATAATAGAATTGTCTTAATTAAAATACCAAAAAATCAAATTCACGCCCTAAATTAAGTTTGCTGTTTTACTTGCAAAATTTACCATTTCTACAGTAGTAAATTTTTGTGTAAGAAAATTTTAGCTGCAGTCGATAAATCAAGATGAGACCTACTTTAAATTACTTTCAATACCTTTTTTATCATAACCAAAATTATTTTAATTGATGATTATTTCCCACATTTTTTAATGAGGACAGTAAAATGCAAGTTTAAATTGATTTTATCCCCTAATTGTTCGATTTTAATTAAATTATTAGTTAAAACAATTAAATTATGCAAAAGGTAGTATTTCCATTAAAAAAAATATTAATTTTAGTTTTGTTTTCTTTTATGACTAACTGACGTTATACTGCTACACACTTAAACAACAAATGCAGTCATCATTTTATTCTGTATGGTTTAATCAATATTTGATAATATAATTCATTTAAACAATTCTATAACCTTTTTCTCTTCTGTCATTTTACATTAGCGCACTAATCAAAAGTTTCTATTTGGAGTAATTTTAACATGTATAGAAATAAACTTAAATTGCCTGTAAAAAAAAAAAAAAAAAATTGTTTTCTCTTCTTCTCAAAACAATAGAATATCTAACTTTTGTAGTGTTGGGCCACTACAGCCAGTGGTGTTAAGTCACTGGCTGAAGATCATTTTCTGGACAACAAAAAAAGATTTTAAATAAGACAAAATCCCATAAAGCTCAATTTCTAAAGCAAAATATGTATGCATTGTGAAAACAATCCCAAATTTTATCCAGGTCAGTTAAAAATCTTGCTGACATTGTGGGAAAGCAAAGGAACACCCAGACACAAGAAATCATCCAACAGTTTAACAAAATCACAAAGAAGTCCCATGTTTCAGTCATTCATTTACACAAGAAAAAGTTATTGAACAGACTAGTTAACAGTACAAAAATATTTTGAAGAACAAAATCTTAGTTTAACATCGATGGAAACCCATGCTGGTCTTTTTGCAGAAGTATTTCATTTAAGGCAATTTTTAAATGTAAAGGGAGAAAATAAAATGTAAAAAAAAAAATACTTATATTTTAAAAAATTGAAGCAAAAAGGAATCACATAGTTGCTGCAATGAATCTGGCCAATTAAATCGATCAATCCAAATTAAAAGGCAAAAATACATTACAGACAATCTTACATACCAGACCAGAGCTGGCAGCTTCTCACAGGAATGAGTGTTGGGCAGTGAAAAAACTCCCAAGATTGTTGGTTTCGTCTGGTTGACACAGCAAGTCACTTGAATGTCTCTGGATCAAGGCTGCAGCATGGTCAGCATCTCCCAAGAAAGCTGGTACACTTATAGTGGCTCGGTAGGCTTGGATGTTACGCTGTTTCAAGGATCTCCTTGTGAATACTGGGCTCTGTCGACGCATCTTGTGATAAAGCTGTCTTCAATGAATATGGGATTTGGAGACTGCAAGTGTAACTTTTGAAAACTTATCATCAGTTGGTTGGTAGACAAGAACACCATGCTAGAAAAAAAAATTATTTGTTATATGTGTAAAAAATCAAATCTAAAAAGTTGGGTTTCAGTATTCTGACAAAAGGGATCTGCCCTCATGCACACTATCCTGAATCCCCTCTCTTTTCTTTATAAACAGAGCAAATTTTTGACATTCATTCTATCACTGATGACGGCATGTCATACATACCAAAACCGATCTGGTATTTTGATATTATTTGGGAGAAATCACACACACACACAAAAAAAGCAAGATCGTTGTTTATTCACTTCTCTCACCGCAAGTCTCCAGCCTCCGAATGATGAGAAAAACACAAAATGCCCAAGCCAAGGGATGCACGCAAACCTAATCAATGCCCCCTAGAGAGGAAAGCTGTGGCGCTTACTTGTGACATCACACCGAGTAGGTACAGCAAAGCGTTTCCATTGGGTTTCTCCTCTCTCCCGCGGCAATGGAGAGAGGAGAAACCCAATGGAAACGCTTTGCTTTACCTACTCGGTGTGACGCCACAAGTAAGCGCCGCAGCTTTCCTCTCTAGGGGCGTTGACCTAATCTACCAATCAGAGCCAGCCAGGGTCCAAGCAATGACATCATAGGATATGCAACTGAATCAAATTTTGGGCATGTAACTTTGTGGCAAATGGATGAAAATAATTAAAATTTAGACCTAAACAATAGACAGCAATCGTTATAACTGAAAAACAGGTTAAGAATTAATCACAACAAAATTGACTGAGCATGTTATGTAAGTAGTATGTGTAAAAGAATCATCACAATTTATCAAAAGCTCAGGAAATAAATAAAAATTATAGGGAAAACCCCAATAATTACATACAACGCTACACTTTTAAATGATAAAGTAATTAAAACTTTGTAAAATAACACACATAAAAATGTACTTATCAGTACATATGTTTCAGTGAGAAAATGTTCACCCTTCATCAGCTGCAGAAAGGGATTAAACACCAGTGCAAACTATTTTAAAACATTGCTTAATGATTGCATTTCATGCAGTCTTTGTCACATTCTTTCTTTTTCTGTAAATGTTGGTTACTATTAATGGCAAAGCACTTGCGAGCAAACATGAATAGCATAATATTTAAATGCTTATTTTTCCGTTAGAAAAGCTATTGGATGGGTTATATAAAGAAGAATACTGATGATGTCTTAATAGATTCAAATGAAGAACCAAAGAATTCAGAATTTTTTGAGGATGATCCCAGTGGAGTTTCTCCAGGAGTAATAATCAGAAATTTGGTTAAGGTATGACTTTAAAAATATATTCAAAACTGTAACTGTACATAAAATGCAAATTTTTGGTGAATTTATGTTAGTATTTTTAATTGAGTAAAATTTTTACAAGATTGTAAGAATTTTTTCTTTTGTATTAATTTTAATGCTGTTATTTTATTCAAAATAAATACTATATATTTTTTTTCTTTTCTTTTTTTCTTTTTAACTGAACTCTTGGCGTTAATGAAAATGTATTTGATTTTATTTAAGACATGTTTTATCATATCATAACATAATATGCAATATTCATTTGAAGTTAACTTTTAAGATATTAAAAACCATTCTTCTATATTTTAGTAATTTAAATCATAAAATGTAAAACTCAAATGTATTTGCATGTTGAGTATAAATGTGATATAGATTGTTACAAGTAGCTCATTGCTTTCAACAAATTTAATAGTGTTTGCTGAATTTTAAAATAGGATGAAATACCAACTAGGCATTTACTGCTATTGCTGTTCTTTCAGTAACCAGTAGTTATATGTATTTTTGTCTACAAAAGCTACATTAGATAATGTTTGTTTGTTTGAGTAAAAAATGTACAAGCTGATTATAGGGATCTATAACTGTCTCATATCAGCAGGAATAATAAGCTCTTGAAAATAGTTGGTATTGCAAACCAACTATAAATTTGTCATAGAATTAACTTTTCTAATATATTTTTTTTTTTCATGGGAATTGAATTTCTTGTGCTATACTCAATTTCATAGGTACATTGGATTTGTGCTAGAATGCGATTCAGGGGTCTATCCAAGGCGGAAGCTTAAGGGGGTGCAACCCCCTCACCCCAAAAAAAAGAAAAATCTGGTCCATTAGTTAGCATACAGTTTGATATTTAACTTACATTTTGATATACAACCACCCAGAACTAATTCAAACTCCTTGCCCGCAACATGATATTTTTCACTAACAGTTTGCAATAATAATACTGCATACTGTATGTATAGTACTGTACTTTATATATCTCTCTCCTATTGATAATTTTTGTGTATTTGCAACACTGTACAGTAAAGTGCATCAAAATCCCCATATTTTTAAAAATTTCATGAAAATTGTCTTTCTCTATGTTATTTTTGTTCAAAATGCTAAAAAAAAAAAAAAAAAAAAAAAAAAAAAAAGATAAAGTTTAGTGAAAATTTAATAACATCCATGGGGTCCACCTATCCCAGGAATGTGCAATAAAAATATAAATTCTGAAAAACAAAGCATCATTAGTAAAAAACAAAAACAAAAACTAATAAGTTAACATTTTAAAGAAATAATGCAATTAAGATTGTTTTTTGACATAACAAAAAAGATTGTATATAGTATACTATTAATTTTCTAATTTTAATTTAATTTTTAGAATTACACTCAATTTAAGTTTTGGTCAATTTTGTCCGCTTTCATAGATTTTTCTGTTTTTGTCCATCTTGTTAAACAACTTGCAACACATGTTGGTAGTGATCTTCATGTTTTGCTGATTCTATGAAATCAGTACTTAGCTTGACTCCTCGTTCTGCAGAGTCATTGACAACATTCAAAGCTTACAACTTTGCAAATGGCGCAGTGTAGGATGCAGACATTGAACATTCTGAAACAGGTTTTACTAAAAAAATTGAGTTTAGCTCAAGCAGATAAAATAAAACCAGGAATCTGTTCCAACTGAATCAGAAAGAGTTCACCATTATCAAGTTGATCAGAGATGAACTGCTCATACATCAATTGTGCAATGACTGAGCCACTCTTATGATCAGTTCCTAGGGGTTATGCTGGCACATCAAGAATCTTTTGCTGGTGAACATTTCCAGCAGCAATCGTGAGATGTTGCTCTGTTTTGTACTTATTGGACAAAGCTGTTGAAAGTTTTGTATCCCAATGTAGAGTTGTATATTTAGGAAAAGACCACTGGCCCCCTTGCAAACAGCTGAAATCTCCTTTGCAGCTTGCCTTCTTGATCTATTTACTGTTGAGTATGATACTGCATCTCCTCCTATTTCTGTAATTAGTGCTTTTGTATATGCTGCTTGTTGACCTGCGCTCATGTTTAAGTATGTTGCTAGTGAAACAAGATTAGGTTTCTTTCAAATCATATGGTATAAATGACGTTGCGCCTGTTTGTTTCTTTTGATGATGATTTCAAACACTTCTTGAGGGTCCTTTAAAATTGAAGTTTTCCCCATCAATATCATTTGTGTCACTTTGCTCATCAGAATCATCAGTAGAACTGGGAATATCATTAAGTTGGAATTGATTTCCTTTTTGATTTTCCCCTTTTCCCATTTCTAGTATCTGTAGGCGTTGTTCTTTTTGTTTGACTTTTTCCAAAAGATTTTTATTATATGATCCGATTGTTGTCAAACGGTCACTTTTCATTGCCTGAAGGCATGCAAAGTCTTCTTTATTTGTTTTTCTACATTCACAGGTCATAAAGGAAATGTTAAGGCCAATTTATCTTCCATCTGCTTTACCTTGTCTGCAGTATTTGGTGCAGATCTTTGATTAAAGGCTATTGTTCTTATTTTTGCATTATCATCAAGAAGTTTTATTTTTTCACATTATTTTTATTCTCTGATCTTTAAGATATTTGCTTTTTCATAAAATAGCTTTACTTGTGAAAGGACTAGTTTTGAAGACCCCATTTAGCTACTTACTTCAATAAGATACATCATACACCTCAAAACTTGCAAGTTAGTTGGGAGTTTGGAGCCATTTAATTTTGAATCCTCACATGTAATCTTGCAACCAAAATCAAATGATTTTGATTGGCAGTCTGATTTCCATTTTGTAATCCAAGCAAAATATCCATTTTAAGCCACTGTAGTGTATCCAAATCAAAACCAACATTAAAAATAAACTATATTAATAGAAAAATCAGTTCATAATTAAAACATCAAATGAAATAAGCAGGAAATGTTCTTTATTATAAACAAAGTTGTAATCACAGTCAGTCTTGTCACATGTTGAAAAGCCAAGTTGAAATAAACAGGAAATACTTGCATTCTAAAAGTGTTTGTGTTTCCACATGGTAGTTTATTAACGTTAAATAATTTTATGGTCCGTATTTTATTTTATTATAGTTATTATTCCTCGATTATTGTTAAAAAAAACTCTTATAAAGCAATTTTTTACGAACTACAAAAGCAAATAATTATGGAAAATATTGAATTTAGTGATTTTATTCACAAAATCTAATAATTCAAACTTGTCGTAGACCCCCTAAAATTGTTTGGAAAATAAAAAGGTTTGGTAAGACAACTTTTTGAAGGTAATGGAATATTTTCAGGCTGGAGACAAAGTGAATTGTTTCGAGAGGGGATTTTGATGCACCTTACTGTACATTATTATGTTGAATTACACTGCTTTTTTTATGCAGTATTTATTCATTACTTTATGTGGGAAATGGTAATATATTGTTAAATGGTTTAACCCTTTATATCCCAAATTAATTTATTTTTCCAAAAAATAAGTTTTATGTGGTATTGGAAACATCTCATATTAAGCAATGTTTTATGTATTACAAGCATTTCATATTAAATTAAATACTAAGTACTGGAAATTAAAGACTTCTCTGGGCATTTATTGTAGATTTATGTCCTATTAAGCAATTTTACTGATTGGACTTTAAACTTCTGTCGGGACATAAAGGGTTAAAATGATGTTTCCCAATCACTGGTTCTCAAAACATTTCTGGTGGTTCATGTATATGAAATTTATAAAAAATATATGCAAAAAATCCCATTCTAACTAATTTTTTTTTATTTGTATTGCACTTGATTTGATAAATAAAATATATGCTAATGTAATGTAATTTTTAGCTGGTGGTAGTCCTTGAAATATTTTTCCAATTTTCTCCAGTCTCCTGATATGAAAAAGTTAGAAAACACTTGCTTAAAACTGTGAGAGAGGTGTTTATAAGTGTCTAAAATAATTGTGTATGTGTTTCAAAAAGTCATATATGTATCCTATTTACAACGTGGGATTTTCACTTACACGAGGAGTGGATTTCAAAACCCCTCATGTAAGTCAAGACTCCATTGTGATTTAATTGTTCATGTGGTCCCATAGATGAACTGGTTAGACATTTTTTAGACCTGTGATTTATGTTGTTCTTAAAATAACAATATTTGAGTTTTATTTTATATTGTGCTGAATGGCTGTATGTAAATTTACGAATGATTAAAAATAACTTTTGCAAAAATCAATTTATTATTATTTTAGATATTTAGAAGTGGACTACAAACAAAAACTGCCGTTAATAATATATCTTTGAATATTTATAACGGTCAGATAACTGCACTACTTGGGCACAATGGAGCTGGAAAAACAACCACTATCAATATACTAACAGGTGTGTGTTAAATAGTTTGCCCTCAAAATGGAGATGTATTTGTGTGTTTCCTTAACTTAAAGAAGGTAAAGAGGAATTTTATGACCAGTATTGTTCTTTAAAATTCAGTAACCTTAAATCGGACAAAACAAGAAATTACACTCATGTCCATAAATTAAGGATAATGAAGTTCAGGCAAAGAAAGAGAAAGAAGCAAAACAAATTTGACTTATTTGTAAAGTCTATTTATTAAACAAAAAGTAAAGAGCAAAAAAGATGCTATATGTTTGACATAATTAATAAAAATTGCAAGTTTTACTCCCTTGACCAAATTTCAAAAAAGAACCTATTTAGAAAAAACAGTATAACATGGTTAGTAGGATGGTTAATACGGAGTATGTCTCCCGGACGATGCAATACAGGCCTGACAACGCCTAGGCATGCTGAGTATCAAATGATTAATCTGATCTTGGGGAATATTACACCACTCATCAAGCAATGCACTCCGAAGTTCCGGTAGACAGGTGGGAGGGGGTTGACGGGCTGCAATTCGTCAGCCAAGCATATCCCACACATGCTCTATTGAATTCAAGTCCGGTGAGTATGCTGGCCAATGCATACGGGTGATATCCTCCGATTGAAGGCATTCGTCTACAATGTTTGCACGGTGAGGACGGACGTTGTCATCCATAAACACAAATTCAGCACCCATGGCGCCCCGAAACAAACGTACATGTTGTTCCAGAATGACATCCCGATAGATGTGGCCTGTCATCGTTACACTCTGAACATGCAGGTCAGTTCTGGAACCAAGAATAATTCCTCCCCAAACGAGCCATCCTGCACCACCGTAACGGTGTCTTTCAATGGTGTTCTCTTGGTGGTAACGGGTACCTGGCGCTCTCCAGATGAATGTTCGGCGAGAATCAGACTCCAAACTAAACCTGGACTCGTCGGAAAACATCACACAAGACCACTGTTGCGGTGTCCACAATGCATGCTCTCTACTCCAGGTTAATCGCAGGCGACAGTGAGTTGCGGTAAGTGGAACACATCTGACAGGCCTACGAGCATATAGACCAATGTGCCCTAAGCGTCTGTACACGGTCTGCCTTGAAACTGTCATACCGGTAGCTGAAGAGAGCTGACGAGACAGGTCTGATGCTGTACTCCGTCTGTTTCTTTTGGCAGTAACTGCCAAATAGCAGTCCTCATTCGGCGTTGTAACTCGGGGGCGACCTGTGCTCTAACGTCTACTCACATTACCATCATCTTGGAATCGTTGCCAAAGCCTGGAGATGACACTCTGGGCGATTCCAAGCTCCTCGGATACTTCCAGCTGGGTACGTCCACATTCCAGTCGTCCGATAATTCTGCCACGTAAAACATCATCCAAATGCCTCCTTTGTTCCATAACTATGCGGTTTTTGCACTGAAAGGCTTTCACAGCGCTTGTGAACAATTTTACTTCTTTGCCACCATTCCTTATATACCCCTCTCTTACACTCTCGTCATTGTGACGTACCATCTACGCCATCTGGTGGTTTCCTGTAATTTGCATATTCTTCTTCAAGATATGTGTGATCATTCCACAGGTAAAATTTTTATTTTAGAGATCAATTTCTGTGTGATTCTGAATTATCCTTAATTTAGGGACATGAGTGTATTTATCTACTGTGATGTGTATTTTACCTATTTTTTTTCGTAAAGGACCTTGAAAATTCTACAAGGAACCCAAAATATTTTATCTTTTCAGTTTGTTGCGTTATAGCAAAGCTACACATTAAGGTGTATTTAAAAAAAAAAACTTCTTTTGAAATCCGCTTACCCTTAGTGCTATTTTTTGGCCAAATCGACTCAATAAAAAGTGTGCTAAATTTCAACTCGATTAGTTATGGTCTTCAGTTGCCACATTGGACTTAAATTTTGAAAAATTTCTAAAAAATGTTTTTGTTTGTAGCATTGAAGTTCACCTTAATTAATTAAATAATGTGTGTAAATTTTCAGCTTGGTCTATTAATATGTTCAGTTGCTGCAATGAGCCTAAAGTTTGAAAAAAAGCAAAAAGAAAGTCTATTTCTCTGACACTTTTTAGAGACATTTCATTTCTTGAGTATTAATATTTTGTGTGCACATCAAGTCTTAATAATGTAAACAATGTAATGAATGTGTTTGCAATAGAGTCATTAACAAATGGCTCTATAATCGCAAGCCACACGGGTAGCAGATAGAGCTGTAAGACAAAATCGATCAGCAATCATTATGTATAAGTATAGTCATTCTTTTGGATGACTTTGGTAGACATAGTCCTTGCCCCTCAGAAAGTAGTCAAGAGGGGTCAGATTGGGAGAATATGGAAGCTTGTAAATACAGCGCCATTCATTAATTACTAATGCAAGCACATTTCTTACATTATTTGTTATTGAGACTTGATGTACATACAATATATTAATACTAAAGGAATGAAATGTCTCTAAAAAGTGTCAGAGAAATTTATTTATTTTTTCCACTTTTTTTCAAACTTTAGGCTCATTGCGGCAATTGAACATAATAATCGATCGTGCTGAAAATTTACACATCTAAGTCAATTAAGGTAAACTTCAATGCTAGGGACAAGAAATTTTCAATATATACATACTTTTTAGAAACTTCAAAAACTTGCTTTTTAATTTTTTTTTAAATTTAGGTCCAATGTGGCAACTGAAGACCATTACCAATCAAGTTAAAATTTGACACACTTTTATCATTACTGCTCTAATCTATCATTACTGCAGAAGTGCAAAATATGTCTTAATGCATGAACAGAGTTCAGGTGGAGTTCTAAAATGTTGGGGAAATTTTTACTGCAAGTGTATTTATAGCGTAAAAAGGGAAAGACATTTTTTGTAGAGATGGAGTTGTTTTTAAAAGTAGCTAGACTGCTGAGGACGGCAGTGCCTCTTAAGGCTAAACCCCATTCTGTTCTCCCAAAAAAGGTGTTTTTATTAGTCTTTAATGGGTTTTTAAATAACTGTATGTTATTTTACATTGAAGGAAAGTAATATTTAATGAATTTTATATGTACCTCTGCTGATGGTCTATCAGCTAGGCTACATTTGTGTGCTGCAATGAGTGTTTGAGTTTGAAAATATTCTCAAAACTTATTTTATTCCTTTTAGTCCATAAATAAAAAGCTTTATTTAAAAAACAATTTTTTTACTGTAGATTTTTCATTCAGTAAATATTAGAATCTTTTTATACCTGTAATAGTCTAATCTAAGCATAGTAATACTAACAGTTGCTTAACCCCTTGCCGGTTCAATTTTTTTCAAGTTAAAAGGTAAAAAAATATCAATTTTATTTAATGCATATTTTGATATATATATACATTTTTAAAACATAACACTATTCTCATATGAGGTTTCTTAAATCGTGTATAGTTCTACCTTCTACCATCAAGTGGGCAGAAAAGTAAATAAAAGTGTTTGAAGGCAAAACAAAATAATTCAGGAAAGATTATGTGAAAAATAAAAAATTTCCTAATGCCTGAGCTAGACTTGGGATAATCCAAAATGGAATGTTTTACCTGCCCGAGCTCAGCTCGGGCAAATCCGGTAAGGGTTTAAACTAGAAGGAATATATACTACAGTTTAGTTGAAATTTCGAACAACTGAACAAACAAACAAACAAACAAAAAAAAAACAAAAAAAAGAGGAAAAATATGTTCTGAGGAAATATTTGCCCCTGAACATTTTCTGCACCCCTGCATTATTGTAAAAAAGAAATTTCATGAAAAGTAAAATAAATAAATAAAATAATCTGATAAGTTTAAAAAAATTGTGAGACTACTGAATTGGTATGGAACTAAATGATCTATCGCTATGGCAATCACGTTTCTCAAATGATTTCTTTTGATTTCTTACGAGACTTTATGAAGGACAAAATGTATGATTCCTCTGTGGCTGTTGATAAAATACTAAATGCATAAATAATGCCTATAGTCCAGTCTATACCTCAATAGAAGCTAATGAGCATGTGGATTAAATTGGATTAATTTCTAGGAGAGATTATTTTCTCGTGTCACTGAATGTGCCGTTAAGAGCTACATATGTCCTTCCTGGAGTTTTCCACCACAATTTGGATCCTCATCGGAAGGGAGGAGAGAATTCTGAATATTGGCACTCCTCGGAAATTACTAGTGACTCCCAAAAGAACTTTCAGAACCATGGATTTTTATGTACATGTACTTGGTGGTCTTCACTGTTATGTTAGAATCAAACCTGCAACCTTACGGTTACCAGTCCAATGCCTTACTAAGAGCTACCATGGACGGATTACTATTTGTATATGTGGTACAAACTACAAAGGGTGTGCATATTGAAATATAGCAGTGTTTTGCATGAAATAAATACTCTTAGCTGCCATACCTCTCAGTTTTTCCAGGAGACTCCCAAATTTTGAAGCGATCTCCCAAACTTTCAAAAAATTTATAAATCTTTCTAATTTTTCAAAAACCATCCCGTGACTTAACTAACATTCAGTTTTTGATTAAATCTTCCAGAACTTTTTAAGCGCTAATGACAGTTTATGTATTGCTTAGATCCCTTATGCAGATAATCAGCTGTAATCTCACAAACATCTTTAATTTAAGTCTCAAGCATGTGTTGAATCTGCATTTATGTCTTTGTGTTAAACTTGTGCATGTGAATATTTTTAACTGTTAACTAGGGATTTTTTAAATCTCCCTAAATTTTATAAGATCTCCCAAAATTTTTTATAAAATAACCTTAATTTTGATTATCTAAGTACGGCAGCTATGCTTTAATAGCTTGTCTTGAATTCTGATGATTTTTCTTACTGTTTTTAAAGTATAGCTCCCCCTATAAACAAAATTGCAAATTAATATTTTTTAAAAATTTGCTTAAATAAAGCATTTTAACTCAAGAAGTATTGTCATGCAAACTGCATTCCTGTATGCTAATTGCTAGGTCTTATATTGCATTTAAAAATCTGTGATGAATTTCATGTATTAAAAGAGTTTTGATTTAATAAGGACAAAAGTACATGCTGAACTATGTCAACATAGGTTAAAAAAGCATCCAGTATTAAGTTATGAGCATTTTAATGTAAAATCCTGTCTTGTAGTATTCATTTCACTGTGTTAGAATATGTATAAAAAAAAGGTATGTATATATATATATATATATATATATATATATAAAACTAATGTTCTTTAAAGAAGGAGTTTGTGGTTTGTAATATATTGTGAAAAAAATATGGTGTGCAAAAAATATGTTTGTAATTTTGAAATAACATTTCTGAAAACCATGCGATATTATGCAAGATTTAAGAAAACTTTCTTGTATTAATACATTTTATTTATGCTGAATTTTCCAGGTTTGTATACTCCTAGCAGTGGTAGTGCTTCTGTAAACGGCTATGATATTTCTTCTGAAACAATTCAAGCCAGGCAGTCTCTTGGTGTTTGTTCCCAGCAAAATATCTTGTATGATACCCTAACTGTTGAAGAACATCTTAAAATATATGCCACTGTAAGCGTTGATAAATTGATCTTTCTGTAACTTTTTCTTATATGTTTTAGAAAAATGTTGTAATGAGAAATTTTTGGATTTTACATTACTGTAAATAATGGACGTTTTCCTGATTATAAAATTTCATAGATTAATGATCGTTTCTTTGCTGACATACAGTATAAAACTACTACATACAATAGTTGATTTTGTAGTAGAAAAATATTGCATTGTAAAACTTACTGTAGGAATTAAAATATTAGTTTTTATCTGAAAGACTAAAAGTAAGGTTTGCCTTGCATTTTCTTTTTAAACTTATGAATGTTATTTAAAGCAAAATGTATCGTTTTGCATTTAACTAATTCACCACCCCCGTAGCAGAAAATGCGAGATGCGTCACGTACTTGGTAGTTTTTTTTTTAAGTCCGCAGATTATTTTCATAAGAGTATTGTGTGTAGATTCTTTTTTGCAGTCATAAAGAAAAATTCCGCTTCTAATTCTCAAAATACACATTTTCTGTTAGAAAGCAGTCCATTCCTCTCTAAACGTCCGTCCTACCCTTTTAAAAGACACCTTTTAAAAGATACAGACCTTTTTAAAAAGAGTACAAAATACTAGTTTCTGCTTGCAAGAACATTCCAGATTTATTTACATTGTGAGACAAATGAACATAATATCGTTGGCATTTTACTCACAGTTGATTTCTACTCTTCATTAGCTTTCACCTTCCAGAGAGTACAATCTGAAAATCTACCATGGGGATACTTAGAAGTAAAATGACTTAAATCTGTTCTTGATATGTTTATTTTTAATTTAAACACACTTCATGATATACAGCAGGTGGACTCCTTTGAAACATTGAATGAAAGTATTAGAAGTCTCCCATCAAACATCTTCTAAAATACATTATCTAGTAGTGAGATGTTCAGTGATCATACTTTTCAAGGAGTTCCACTGCCTGACATACCTGTGGCAGCAAATCATTTACAATCTAAAGGACAAAAAAATAGTGATGCAATTCACTGAATCCGTAAAAACTTTCATGCATTATACAAACTCCATAATCAAACAAATTAATGGATCTTTTTTTTCCTGAAGCATGACGTTCGAAAATAATAGAAAAAACAAATTTTATTTTCAATTTTGATTTACTGATTGTATATGTACAAGATTTTGCATCTGTTTCAAAGCTTGAAGATCTTAACATCCTTTGGTTTGAGTATCAGTATTTTTGTAAATTGATCATTGAGATAAGTAGATGGTAGATCCGAAGCTGCGGTACACCCAGGATTTTAGTTTAGGGGTTTGGGGGGGGGTTGCTAATACTGTTGAACTCAGTTATAATGACCTCGATTTGACTGGCCCATAGAGCACAAGCAATGTAACTCATTATAGAGTCATAAATAATTATCTGATCTTTTTAAGAGTCATAAATAATTATCTGATTTCAGTGATGTTGTAACCAAGTTTAGCAGTGTTTCATAAAGTAACTAAGTATTTATTTAAAAACTGACATCTTTTTTGGTAAAAAATACTTTAGAAATAATGTGAAGACAATTAAAAAAGTTAATTCATTAGTGACAATTTTCATTTTTTAAAGATATTCACTTCTAACTTTCCACCTTTAGTGGGGGCTTGAGTTCCCAGAGCCCCTCTGTGGGTACGCCTATGATCCGAAGGGATCACATATGAAATGTAGGCTCACAAAAAAACTGTTAATGAGCTTTCAAAGAAAATACCTGTATTTATTAAGTTTTTTATGCACACACTTTCAATTTCAGTACCAGAAGCATCAGATATATGAAAGTTGGGGATCGGTCATTGAGAAAGTGTGCAAAGTGTGACTAAGATGTACAGATGGCAATGACAAATAAGTATTTGGAACTGTTTATATTTCATAATGGTTCTCCATCTGGTTATACAGAAACCAGAAAATTTTTGAAAGCTGCATTACTAATTTCCATGTTTGGAATCTCTTATTACAAACATTTTACTAGAGTCAGCACTAACAAATTATGGACAAAAATATCTCTTTTCTTGTGATATGAAGAATAATGAAAAATGCCAACTGTTTACCTTGCTTCGTGTAATTAAAACTGCTATGGTTTTTGGCCTGATGATTAAACTGATCATTCATTTCTTGCTTTTTATGCATTTTAAACTAAGAATGCCGCAAAAAGTTTTGCTGTGTAACTATTACATTCTATCTAGAAAAATAGTTATTTTAAAAACACTGTCCCATTCAATAGATTATTGCTGTAAAATTTGCCAAAACCTACCAGAAATGCTTTTCTTAAGAATATCTATTTACATAAAGTTCTCTTTATTCAAGTCTGTTAACCAAGACAACTGAAACAGGTTGTTATGTTTTATTTTCAACAAAATAAATTATATATGTAAATTTCTATTAGTCTGATCTTATCTAACTGATTAACTAACATTAGATAAATGCAAGCCTGTGATAAAATATACTTACTGAATCCTATAACCTTTCTTCCATTATTGTGAAATTATGCTGCAGATTATTTTCAGTGCCTAAAAAGCCATCAACAGAGAAAGTTCTGCTTCTGGGTTCACCGCTTGTGTTTTGTAGTGGCTGAAGAACCATACCACAAGTCTCTCAGCTAAGACTTAGGCCACTGCAGGTCTGTGAGGTGTCATTTCTTCCATTCCTTCATTGGAAAGAATGTTAGGCGCCTTCATAATAAAGTGACTAATACTCTTGGCTGTAGTTGTTTGCCAATGCCTATGAACAGCTAGTGTGCACCATTCAATAAAAAATTAACCAATTAAATGCAAGTTTAAATTAATGTAATAGTTTTAGATTCTATCCAAAAAAAAAAAAAAAGTTAATCGTTTTCATTCTTAAATTGAGAAGTATTCACTGTTTGAAAGCAGAACTATTCTTTCCGCCTAGTTTAAATTGTTTTATTTGAAAAAGGTACAATATCCATTAAAATAAAATAATTTTAGTACTTTGTTCATGTTCATTCTAACTTATTTTTGAGCATTACTTTTGTTTTTCATTATAATTCCTTTGTTTAAAGTATTATTAATCATTGGGATCCTTTAGCTTTCAAGTTTTGTATCATCTTTCATTAATTTGGAATGGAGGACATTTGAATTACGGTATGTGCAAATAATGTATGCTGGGATGGATTTGTGTTTGTAACGTAGCAATTGTAATAATTTATATTTTCATTTATTTAACTTATTTATTGCTATTATGCTCAGTGAAGTTTTTTATTATTATGCTTTTATATGCTTGTACAATTAAAATATATACAGGGTGTCTGGTACCCAATGGATATTTCTAATACTGTTAGTCATAGACACATCCCAGCAAGCGCACACACATTTAAATTACGTATTCCCGATGTCGAAATGTCGAAAATAGGTCGAGGAAAAATTACAGCAAAAAATAGCGTTTAAAAGAGATCAAACATACATTGTGTTGTCGACGTCATAAAGAGCTGTTCAATTTTGGTCAGGGAGGCGGCTATCTTCGACTGTTAATGTTGGTCGCCCTCAGGAGGTCTATGATCCGTCAATACATCGCCGATTTTCCGCTTATGGCTTTGGCGGTCTGAGAGACCCCCCCCCCCCCAGCCAGCCAAGAAGAAAAACACGATGGAGCATCGAGAAATTTTTTCAGC
Source organism: Cheiracanthium punctorium (assembly GCA_038373885.1). Taxonomy (NCBI): domain Eukaryota; kingdom Metazoa; phylum Arthropoda; class Arachnida; order Araneae; family Cheiracanthiidae; genus Cheiracanthium; species Cheiracanthium punctorium. The sequence continues at coordinate 214,051 of JAWZYV010012596.1, read as the reverse complement.
TTAGTTAATAGTCAGTTGAACGTCGAATAAACAGTGCAGGGGAGACAGAATTTACAGGGTCCTTTCTCACGACCTTTGACATGTCCACCCCAACCGTTTTCTCAGAAAACAGATGCTTTTTTTTTCTTTTTTGTGTGTGTATTCGTTCATGGTTCGCGTGGCTCGTACTTCGCAGTTTTTTATGCAAGGGCAGAACTCGCTCCAGCGTGTAGTCAATGGCTGAGCTCAGCTGCGCTACACAGAACAGTAAAATTTCCATAGTTTTAACTATAAAAGTGGATATTTTTCAAGTATCTCTGGAATATTTTCAAGTTCAATGCTAACACGATTTATCGTTAGCTTGGCATATTAATAAGTTTGTCTGGCTCTCTTTAAATTGTGTTGGCCGGTGATGTTATTAAAGTTTATCGGGGTAACTACAAATTTTAATTCCAGCCATCAAAATTTTAGAGGTGAGTTAAGTAATTATTTAACTAATAATTATGTGCTTTGTTTCTTTTATTCATTTTCTTTTTAATTGCTAATTATAAGTCTTCTTATTTGTATTATAGAGTGAAATATAAAGGTACAATTGGCATAAAATCAACTGTTTACCTTAAGCATATGAAATATTTTTTCTCATTATAAGCACAAATTTACTTAATGTAAACTTACTATAACAAAAGTCAACTTATTATTGCATTATGGCATAACTTACAATGAAACAGATTAAAGCACTTTATGCAAAGTTTTTTTTTCTTTTTAAATTGTATACTAATATGTGTGCATTTAGTATGTAATTTAAACCTATTTGGAGTAGTGAAATTGAACAAATCAAAGAATTAAGAGAGATAAATAAAAAACTGTTTGTGTAATGAAGTAGACAAAATTTTTCTCGTGGGAGGGTGAGAGGGGGGGGGGATTTGTAGATAGAAAACTTCTTCATATTTTATTACAGGAAAACTATAATAAACTATGGAGATAAAAAAGCAGGCTTATTCGTCTAATAGAAGTGGTTCCTTGACGATTTCGTCGAATCCTGACAGTTTATAAACGTAGTAATTATGCCGGAATTCCAGACATTTAGAGAATATGTCAGTCACACACCATTTACATACGTCGTGAAAGCATGGAAATTCAAACTTCTTGTCGGGTGCACATGCCGTTTAAAAGGAAACACTTTATATTTCTAAATATAATACATTATACTACTAGTTGTTAGCTAATGAAAAGCAATTTTGAATTAAATGATTAGAAATAACAAGTTTTAAATTAACTTCTAATCGTTTAGATAAAGTTATAAAATTTATATTCATAAAAGTTTGAACATATACAAAAATATATTAAAGTTAAAATATAATCTTGATTTTTAATTTAACAGATAAGTAACTCGCACGAACAACTTATGTCACTAATTTACATTTTAAAGGGTTTCCATTTTTTCCCCCGGTACATTTTATTAATCGTTTTGGCTGTATTAGGTATTTTTAATAAAAGGGTGCAAAAAATTATTTAATCTACTCTTATAAACTATCTAAATATTTTCATATATTGGTTAAAAAGTAATCTTTTTTATATAAAATAAGTAAATTATATTTACTGTTAGTAAAATTGCATTTTAAACTGTATTCCTTACTTAACTAAATTTACTAATATTTTATTTAATTTTTAAGTTACTTTTTCACCATCTTTCACCAATATATGAAGATATTTAGATTGTTTATAACATTGAATTAAACAGCGTACCCACCCCCCCCTTTTATTAAATATACCTACAGTAAAAACAATTCATAAAATGTACCGGGGGGAAAAAGTAAACCCTTTAAAATGTAAAATAGAGACATAAGCTATTTATGCAAGTTACTGATCAATTAAATTCAAAAAATCAAGATTATATTTTTCTTTAATGTATTTTCTCTGTGTTCAAATTTTTATGAATGTATATTTTACAACTTCATCTAAACGACTAGAAGTTAATTTAAAACTTGTAATTTTTGCACATTTAATTAAAAATAACTTTTTATTAGCTAACAAACTAATATTAAAATGTATTATATAGAAATATAAAATGTTTCCTTTTTAAACGGCAAAAGTTCACAAGATCAGAACAGTTTGAATTTCCATTCCTTCACGACGTATGTAAATGGTATTTGTCTATTCTCTGAATGTCTGGAATTGCGGCATAATTACTACGTTTATAAATGGGCAGAATTCGACAAATTCTGCGAAGTCTTTAAAGAACGACTTCTATTAGACGAATATAAGCCGGTTTTCTCTGTCCTGTTGGAGCGATTCGACAAGGTATAACGTAAAATCAACCACTATGAGCTGAATTTTATAAACGAATTCCGAGAATCTGTCTCCCTTTGCCGTTATAGCGACGAGTGTTCGACCAATATCGGGGATTTTCTCTTCCTGGCGGTCACCCTTTTCCATTCTTACGCCGTAGTTAAGCGAGATTGTTATCACTCACAGTCACCCCTCGCGGGTAATACGCCGTCGAGAAGTTCAGCGCTCGACGGGCAAACAGGTGGACATATCCAAGGATTTTTAATGTAGAAACTACGGCGACGGCGACGTTAATTCGATGTATCGTGGCGTGCTGGGATAGTTCCAGTTGCAAAAATGCTTTAAATTGTCTTAGAAACAAAGTCAACAATTTATCAATTCCCATAAAAGTTACAAAATTTAAATTTTTACATGTCCTCTGGTGCTATCAGTTGGAGAAATTATTCTTAATACAATTTCATGAAAAAAAAAAAAAAAAAAAAAAAAAAAACTTAAGTAAATGTGTTTATTAGTATCAGGGACATGGCCTGAGGGGGCCTGGGCGTCCCCTGAAATTTTTAATTTCTATTCATTAAATGCCAATAAGTCAAGCATTTTTGTGAGAAATTTTATCTTTTTCACTTTTTGTGCACCCCTCGAAATTTTTCCTCACTGTGTCCCTGATTAGTATTAAACATCTTTTGTTTTTCACTCTTTATTAGATATGAACATCTTAAACTTTAGACATAAAACAACAGTGTTTCAACTCTAGCAAAGTATCAAAATTTAATGTTTATTGTCTGCTGACATATTAGAAGCAAAACTGAATCTTAAATAATTATTGTCTGCTAACTATTTTGTGGGAAACAGAACGTGCCATTTCAGTTTATTTAAATACACTCTACAAATTTATTATAGTTTAGGTGTTAATGTGCATAGCTTTTTGTTTCATCTGCAGGTACTCTGCTTCTGGTCTCATTACTGTTCTATTTGTGTATTGTTCTATTTTATACTGTTCTATAAAAATAAAAATTCTAATTTTTACCGCAAAACATTTTTTGATCAAAATTCTATTACTTCCTTTCAGAAAAGGTTTTCAAAAGAACCCCAGATCTTTTCTGAGCCCTGATTTTAAATCTCTGCTTTTAAAGGATTAGTATTCTATTATAGCTTTGTTTCTTTCTCTACATTATGCCAACATAAGTTATACGATACCTATGATTTAAAATCTCAATATTTATAAGGTCTCCTTATGGTTTCCTGTAATGGGACATTTTTAAGTATGGAACAGTGACTTAAGTCAAACTATTTGCTGCTTCATAACTCTGTAAATACTGGCTGTAAAAAGATTGGTTTTTTTATGAAATTGTAATAGGAAAAAGTATCTACATATAATTTGTGGAAAAATTTAAATTAATTTTTACAGGAATAAATTTGTTAACTTAAAATGCTTTTGAGACAATAGATTTTAAAAATTTGAAACATTTTTGCAATTGGAAGTACTGTAGAGTCTCACTTATCTGATATTCTGTATTATCTGACATCAAATAAAATTCATCGGGCGATTCAAATAATCTAGCTGAGGAAGCTACTGTCTACAGTGATAGACAAAATGGATGATGGGTGAGACATGATTGACAAATTGAATTAAAGCTTCTGGAAACTGCAGCTCAATACATTGAGCAACAAGAAAGAGCTGCAGGAATTTACATAATGATGCTGCAAAGATGGCGAGATTTGATCTCAAAGAAACGGCACTCATCAGAAAAACCGGGTACCATAAGAAATTTCTTTAAATCCTCAGAGAACTGAACTTTAAGTGTAATATATAGCACTCATAAATTCAGACAATAGATTATTCTGTAACTAGGTTCATTTTTTCCATTGTTTTCTTGCATTTGTAGAGCATGATTATGATAGAAGATTGTAATGTGTAATATAACATATGTATGTATTATGTTTCAAGATACAATGTAGCTTAACGTTTAAGAAGTTTTCTCTTGACTCCTCCCTATTATCCGACATTTTCACTTATCCGCCATTGTGCATGCCCCTTTATGTCAGATAAGTGAGACTACTGTGTACCTCTCTGACTAATGGTTCAGGAATTAGCCATTGGGTACCATTTTTACCAAACACCCTGTATATCTATTTATATTCTGTCTCATATAATTATTTTTTAAAGCGATCCTTTCAATTTTTGTTATCGTTTTAATCTGTTTTTGTTTTTCTTCTAAATTGCTATGCTTAGTGGGGTTTGTAAAATGATGCATTTTATTTCTATGACCAAAGAGTTTTTTTTTATCTAAATATATTTGCTAAAGAAGGTAAAGAATCATTTCATTTCTGCTGTAAGGAATTAAGGGACTTTGAAATATTGTAGTTTGTTTAATATTTTAAATTTTCTATTATATGTAAAGAATTTACATGAACAATTACAGTCAATTTGTGTTCATTTGTTCCTAATTTTGAAGCTTAAAGGTGTTAAAAGAAATCAGTTGAATCAAGAAACTGTTGATGTGTTAAAGTTGCTAAATTTATTTGACAAGAGGGCTGAATTAGCAAAAAACCTGTCTGGTGGAATGAAACGAAAGCTATGTCTTGGAATAGCCATTATTGGAGGTTCAAAGGTAAGGGAATTATTTACAAATAAAGATAATTAAAGCTCTTGTCTTGCTCCCTTGTCTTATTTCACCCCTCCCTCACTCCAAGAAAGGGAGAATAAGAGTCTAACCGTTTTTTTTTTTTTTTTTTTTTTTTTTTTTTTGTTTTTTTTTTTTTGTTTGTAACTACAGTAATCGTGACAAAAGCAATTATTTGATTTCATCAGGCTGAATCCAAAAGATGATGTAATCAATTGAGAAATGTTGATAGTAAATTGATAATAAAATAAAGTTAAAACTGTTTAGTTGAAAAAAATTAAAAATTGGAGTGAATCATTTTTGACCCAAAGTCTGGAAAATTTATAATTTCATATGTATTCTGATGGGTCTTCAAATTATTCCTATATAAATATGTATATATGTTTTTTTGAGCATATTTTTTACTTTTATATATCTTTTTGAAAATACTTGTCAATTTCTGAAGTCTTCCTTGTTGGATTGAAGCAACTATTTATTCATCTATTAAAAGACATATTTTGGTATTTTTTAGTGTTATCTAATCTGTCAGTGAAAATTGCATTATCAACCAGTTTTCTTCGATGCAGATGAGAACTTGTCTTGCATGCATTGATTGTTTGGACTTTTTTTTCTTTTCTATATACTTATTTTTCTTTAATAAGCACAGCATTGTGATTAGAATTGTGATCGTTTCTATGGTATTTGTGCTACAGATATTTTCATTTCAAAAGCTGAAACTTGTTTGTTGATAGTGCTTGTGTAATGTTTTAAAAATCAATGCGGATTTCATTAAGAGTTACACAATGATATTAAATTTCAATTATCATTATATTATTCAAATTGCTGTGAAATTATTAATCCTTAAAATTTGCTGATTTGTAAATTCAGGTGGATAAAAGATTGAAAGGTTGTCAAAAGTAATCTTACCAATATTCAAGGTAATAAAAGGATCTACAGCTTTTTTTACTAGATTAGCCTACTGTCAGATCTACAGCTTATATTTCATTGAATAATCAGACTGTTATAAGTTGGCAATTATGTTTGTGAATTCAATAATTTCCTTCTCTGTGATAAATGTCATCACCCAGATCTGCAATGTGCACCTTTCTTTTTTTAAAGGTTATTTGAATGTTGTAGACTGATTAGTTTTGTATATTTCTTATTTTAAAGCATTCTAAATAGCATGAAAAAGTTTTCTTTTTTGATTGATTTTGTAAATTTATAATCCTACTGTGTACAACCTTACTATTTTGCTCATAAAAATATTGCGGATGCAACCATTTCCGCCATTTGTTTAGTGTAGGACCAACTATGTTGTAATCCATGTGAGTTATTTCAACTTGTTCATTCAGCCAGAATTTAGTTCAAAAACAATTTATAGTTAATAAGTGTAAAGTGAAAATTCTATACGGTAGTTACAGTGCATTCCAAAAGTTTATAGACAACGGCTGTATTTTATTTTACAATTGAAATAGATAAATAAAGATTTGAAAGTAAATATAAATGGATATAAGTAAATATAAATGGAAGTAAATATACCTTGAGCATTTTCTGGTATAATCTTCGGAACATTGACAACCTTTTAAAAAAACGATATTAGTAGTTCCATTATAGAAAAATGTTCCCCATAACCATGATTGAACCCTCCTCCTTGTTGTTTGCTGAAAAAAGTTTGTGGTTCCATGAGAATATCATGTTAGTAATAAGCCCATTCATCTATCCATTCCATATGATTTCAAGCCTACTGATCATGACCATCTTTATGTCATTTCATCAACTTTAGTGAACAATGCATTTTGCATGAAGCAATTTACTTACCTGTAGCTGTTGATGCACTGTGGGTTTTGACACTGAAGCGGTCATTTCTTTAGAAATTGACAGCACAGACAGGGTCTGAATTGAAACTAATCTGACATTCTCTCTATCTTGCCATTTAGTTGTTTTGTTTGATTACCCAGAACATGATTTTTTGGAAATTGTTACCTTTTGACAGAATTCAGTAAGTATCAACCCTACTGTGTCAATTTTTTTTTTTTGTAGTGTCCACAACTTTCGTTCCATGAGCTTTCAGACAATAGATTTATAAAATTTCAGTTTTGGAAAACTGCATCTTGTGCATCTTTACAGTCAGCTAAAAAGAAAAAAAGGTATCTTCAGTTTGATCTTCGAAAACTATTGTGTCACAAGTACATTGTCACAAGGACTTTGGCATATGCAAATTTGGATATCAGTTCTACAATCAGCTTTTAACACCAGTTGTCTATATATTTTTGAGGCAACATTATTTTGTTTTTAATTTTTATAATATTAAATTTATGAATGTTTGGAGTTCCTTAAGTATTTTATTACATCAATACATCTTTGCATAATTTATTTAGTCGTTCTTACTTTCTTTATTAGCTCTTAAATAATTAAAAAAAAACAGTTGTCTGTAAACTTTTGGGACACACTTCAGTACATAACATAAGCCTAGATGTGTAACAATACCTGGCTGTATCACTCCAAAACAAAACTTTTACTGCCTATTCCAAAAAGGTTTGAAAGTTATACTCAAAAAATGTTAAAATTCACTTCATTGCACAACCGGCTTGCGATTTTTCAAAATTATCTAATATATATAAATATATTTAGAAAACAATCTTTGCTACTTTAAAAATATGAAAATTTACCCTTTCCTATATTTTAATCAACTTTTTTTTTTGGGGGGGGGGGGGGGAAGTTAAAAGCAGTAGCATCTAAATCCTAGTTTTATTTTCAAATGTACTCATTCGCAATTTTTTACAATTTATGGAAAAGTTTTACTTTAAAAAATGTAATGAAATTCACACCATTGTATCAATGGACTTGCAAATTTGCTCAAATATGTTGAAAAATATGTTGCGTGGGGGGGGGGGGGGGGGGAATGAACTTTAAAAATATCAAAATCCACCGACCTGCATTTCGCGTGCACTTCCAATTTAGAATTTGTTTTAGTTTTTTTTTTTTTTTTTTTTTTTTTTTTTTTTCAAGAATTAAGTTATATATCCTAAGTCTTATTGATATAATTTTGATGTCACGAATTTAAAAATGTATTAAAAACCTCATTAGATTGAATGACATACAAATTACATCACAGATGAAATAATTTCATGAATTCTCAGATTACAATAAACTGGAAATTGTCCCCTTTTTTTATGCGATAGTTAACAATATATATATATCCTAACTAATATTATAAATGCGAAAGTGAGTTTGTTTGTTTGTTTATGACGCTTTCACGCCTAAACCGCTGAATCGATTTGGATGCATTTTGGTTTAGATATAGATGGGACCCTGGAGATGGTTATAGGCTACTTAGAGTTTTAGATTTTTAATTACTTTTTTAATTATTAATTAAAAACCGTTTTTACATTGCCATGCTTGGCAAGTTTTGCCCGTATCAAATGATTCATGTTTTGAGCTAACAAGAATACTATTACTTCAACAAAGAAGCGTGTGTGCGTGCATCTGAAAAACATTAAATACCACGGAAATTAAGACAGTCTTATTCTATCTTGCCAAATCTATCTATCTGTAATAATAAAAATGAATGTTCTCCAGACAAATCTACAGAAAGCAGAGCTTTGAAAATTTGAGCATGACTGAACCCATAACTTTGGTAAAGTGCACCTGAGGCTCAGAATTTTGAAATTTTAACTGCTTTTCTGACTATTAATTAAAAGCTGTTTTATTGCCCGCACAAAATGATTTATGCTTTTAAAATAAAGTGGAAATTCTATTTGCAAAATCACATGCATTTGAAAAACATGGAAATTATGTTGATTTTACACCAAATTAAAGAGCATAAGTAAAGAAAAGGGTTCTTACGTATTATCCCAGTGGTCCGCCAAGACAAGCGATTTTTTTCCGAAATAACTGCTGGGCACATGAAATTATTAATGGTTTTGAATACGATTGGCAACTCATTTGACGAAAAAACAGTTTGGCGGGAATGCCAGGATAATGCATAAGTACCAAGAAAAGTCCAGATGTGTTTCTTAAAGTTCATAAATTTCCAAATCCTACCAATAATGTAAATGTGTACGTTTGTGTGTTTGGATGTTTTTGATAGAATCACACAAAAAAGGTTGAACGGATTTGGAAAAATTTGTAATGAAAATAGCTTATGCCCTGGATTAACATACAGGCAGCCTTTCAAGCATATAGCATAAATAATTCTTTTACAAAGACACTCAAAATAATTCTAATGCATTGCGCTCTATGGAAATTTTGTAGCTACTAAACCGATTCTAAAAATGAACTTTAAAAATATCAAAATCCACCGACCTGCATTTCGCGTGCACTTCCAATTTAGAATTTGTTTTAGTTTTTTTTTTTTTTTTTTTTTTTTTTTTTTTTTTTTCAAGAATTAAGTTATATATCCTAAGTCTTATTGATATAATTTTGATGTCACGAATTTAAAAATGTATTAAAAACCTCATTAGATTGAATGACATACAAATTACATCACAGATGAAATAATTTCATGAATTCTCAGATTACAATAAACTGGAAATTGTCCCCTTTTTTTATGCGATAGTTAACAATATATATATATCCTAACTAATATTATAAATGCGAAAGTGAGTTTGTTTGTTTGTTTATGACGCTTTCACGCCTAAACCGCTGAATCGATTTGGATGCATTTTGGTTTAGATATAGATGGGACCCTGGAGATGGTTATAGGCTACTTAGAGTTTTAGATTTTTAATTACTTTTTTAATTATTAATTAAAAACCGTTTTTACATTGCCATGCTTGGCAAGTTTTGCCCGTATCAAATGATTCATGTTTTGAGCTAACAAGAATACTATTACTTCAACAAAGAAGCGTGTGTGCGTGCATCTGAAAAACATTAAATACCACGGAAATTAAGACAGTCTTATTCTATCTTGCCAAATCTATCTATCTGTAATAATAAAAATGAATGTTCTCCAGACAAATCTACAGAAAGCAGAGCTTTGAAAATTTGAGCATGACTGAACCCATAACTTTGGTAAAGTGCACCTGAGGCTCAGAATTTTGAAATTTTAACTGCTTTTCTGACTATTAATTAAAAGCTGTTTTATTGCCCGCACAAAATGATTTATGCTTTTAAAATAAAGTGGAAATTCTATTTGCAAAATCACATGCATTTGAAAAACATGGAAATTATGTTGATTTTACACCAAATTAAAGAGCATAAGTAAAGAAAAGGGTTCTTACGTATTATCCCAGTGGTCCGCCAAGACAAGCGATTTTTTTCCGAAATAACTGCTGGGCACATGAAATTATTAATGGTTTTGAATACGATTGGCAACTCATTTGACGAAAAAACAGTTTGGCGGGAATGCCAGGATAATGCATAAGTACCAAGAAAAGTCCAGATGTGTTTCTTAAAGTTCATAAATTTCCAAATCCTACCAATAATGTAAATGTGTACGTTTGTGTGTTTGGATGTTTTTGATAGAATCACACAAAAAAGGTTGAACGGATTTGGAAAAATTTGTAATGAAAATAGCTTATGCCCTGGATTAACATACAGGCAGCCTTTCAAGCATATAGCATAAATAATTCTTTTACAAAGACACTCAAAATAATTCTAATGCATTGCGCTCTATGGAAATTTTGTAGCTACTAAACCGATTCTAAAACTTTTTTCACTGATTGAAAGTTACATTATTCCTGAGTATTATTGTTTGTTTGTTTTTGTATTAAGACCGTTTGACTGCACTAATGTCCTAGGCCTATATGGCGAATTCCTCTGTGGGGGACTTTCTAAGGGATCCTAGCCTGTATTTACACAAGGTTTTTTAGAAAACCATGGAAAACTGGGAGCGCCTAGACAAGCGCGATCGGGGTTTGAACCTGGCACCTCCCACCTTGCAATTTTGAGAGCAGAACTTTTTACTGGTGGCATCCTAAGTGTTATAGGCTACCTTTAATGCATATATCACAGATAGTTCTTACAGGGATGCTAATAAGAATTACATTACGCTCTATGTGTATCTCTGTAAGTACTGAATCGATTCCTAAACTTTTTTTACTGATAGTAAGCTACACTATTCTTGAGTATTATAGGCTAAAATTCATGCATGTAGCGTAAATAGTTCCTTTACAGGAACACTCAAAATAATTCTAATACATTACGCTCTCTGGGTATCTCTGTGACTACAGAACCGATTCTAAAACTTTTCACTAATAGAAAGCTGCTCTATTCCTGATGAACATAGACTAAAATTCATGCATATACCATAAATATTTCTTTTACAAAACAGTTTACAAATACTGTCATAACTGTCTCTATTCGCCAAATGCCTGAAAAAAATCTTAATTTAGTAACTCTGCATATTATCTTATTTTAAATAAAGTATACTACCTTGCATTATACTTCATTTGAAACAAGTAAAAAGCAAATAATATTTAAATGCAGTTTCTTTTGTCGCCACAATATTTGTTATTCACACATGCTACATTTCTCTCGGGACCTAATTCTAAAGCCGATGTGGACGAAGTCGCGGATAGCAGCTAGTATATATATATTGTTAAAAAGTTGATATTTTTCTATGTGAATCTCAGATATAAAGAACTGATAGTTGTAAATTGAGCATTTTAATTTTTTTCAGAAGCCATAACTCTATTTTTTAAAATGCACTTTGATGGAACATGGTACATAGATGTTAAATCAAACTATGCGGTATTGAGTACAATATACAATTTATGATGTAGTTATTCATTACATATGCCTCACATAATCTTGAGGCAAATATCTGAATAATATTATGGTGTAAAATATATCTAAAGCCCATTGTAGTTGACTCCAGAATGGGCTTTTCTAGTAATTAATAAGCATCTGAAATATCTCAAATTTCACTACTATAGTTAGCAGTATAGTTGAAAAAGCTACTATAGTCACACATTCTTTAAAACCATACAATATAATAGATTTCTACTGTAATGTACTTAAAAAAGACCCTCGTATGCAAAATGGATATTTTTTTTCATTTTTAAAGCTGGATCATTACAATTATATTTTTATTTATGTTTTATCATTGAAATATACAGGGTGTCCCTAAAAGGTGCTAACAGGATTTAATTCTTTATCTATCAGAGATGAGTGAGCAGTGTAAACTGAAAAAATGTTCAAAATCATGTCGTAAATAAGACTTTGTTAAGAAAAAATTCCTCATGTTAATTTCTTAAAAAGTGACACTTTTTAATTTGTATATGACCCCCATACAAAATTTTCCCACTTAGTAAAATGTGCCTCATGCATTAATGAGGTGATGTACCAAATTTGAGCCTTTCATCATAAAATGCCACTGAGGTATCTTTAAAGAAAGATGATCGGAGACTGTACATAATTTTGAATATAAGCCTTTATTGTTAGAATGGGAAGATTTTCGTAATTTCTGTACGACCCCTAAAATGAGATCACTCAACATAATTTTTTCCCTTCGAAAGCCATTGAAAAGTGGTTTAAGTCAGTCTTTTATTTATCTTCATATCTCTGACACTTTTTAAGGTATAGTTCTCAAATTTTGTATGTCACCCCATTAGTGTATGGGGCATATTTTACTAACTGGAAATTTTTGCGTACAAGGATCGTATACAAATTTAAAAAGTGTAACTTTTTGTAAACTAATGGGAGGAATTTTTTCTTAACGGAGTCTTTTTAAGACCTTATTTTGAATATTTTTTCAATTTACATTGCCCACTTATCTCCAATATGAATTAAAGCCCGTTACCACCTTTTTGGGACACCCTGTATATGTGTTTTTTTTTGTATTCTGGGTTTCTATCTAGGCTTATAAAAGCTTGGTTACTGAAGAATTAAAAAAGTTTTTCAGACAAATGGTACTTTCTCATTAACATAGCTTGTAAAAGGTAGCTGCATTAATGTTGATCAGATAAATACAATATTTTTTCTGGGCATTTACAGTTTCTATTTGGTTTTATGCAGATTTTAAATTTCTAATTTTAACATCAACAGATGATCAAATCAATTATACATTGAATGTTTTGTTTAATTTTAAGTAAAAATATAATTCTCAAAATTATCTGTAAAAATATCTGAACTTCATTTTAAAAGACAAACAATTTTTCTTTTAATCCTGCACCCACCTGCATCAATTTTGCCATCAATCAACGAGCAACCCAATTATATGGTGAGAAAGTAAAAAAATAAGGATAAGAATTTTCCTCTGTAGAGTTGTCAGTTATAAACTTTAAAATAATAGGACAGTCCCTGGGGTGTTCGTAATCCATATCTCCCTGGTGGTGCAAAGGGCATCAGGTTGGAGCCTTCACACTCATCTTATGTAAATGTTTTTACAAGTAATTATGTTCAGTTGTCATACAAAAGCATGCAACACCAATATAGTAAGGCAGAGAATTGGAAATTCTATTTCTTTTTCAAGCAAGATATTCCCTCTTTTATCTGCAGCTGTATTAACATAAAAGGATTTTTGTACTTTTTCATTTTATCTTAAATAATTCTTTTAATATTACACAAAGTCCGAGGGAATCAGGTTGAGTCGTAAGAGATGAGACTGTTTTAAATAAAATTAAAACCGCATTTTCTTCTACATACAGCGAAAGGCAAAAGGCAGCAAAAATTGGTTTGTATTAACTAAATTTGTGTTTACTGATAAAACAATAAAAAGCAAGACATGGTTGGGGAACTGTTCTCCTTTGTCTTATGAGAAATTTCGTGTTATGTATTTTCATCTTAACAAGTTTTGACTGTATTAAACTTGCTGTATTTTTTTTTATATTTGAATTTATAAAAATGAAACACAAAATTGAAAGTTTAGTTAAGCAAAAATATTATCAAATTAAAAAATAGTGCATTGTTTTACTGTTAATTTTGTATTTAGTTAACTGAAGGAAACATATTACAGGTACTTTTTCTGGATGAGCCAACTTCCGGCATGGATGTTGAAGCTCGTAGAAATGTGTGGGATACTTTACTCGACATTAGGCATAATCGTACTATTGTTCTGACTACTCATTACATGGAAGAAGCAGATATCCTTGGGGACAGAATTGCTATTATGGCTGATGGAGAAATTCAGTGCTGTGGTTCACCAATGTTTCTTAAAACAAAATTTGGTTAGTGTCTTTCTTACTGCAATTTGGTGAGGCTTCTCTCTCTCTCTTTTAATTACTAAGGCTCCTTTTTATGAAAAACTAAAATAAACATAAACGTATGGAATATCAATGGAACTTTGGTGCAAAACACTTGAAAAAATTAAAACAACTTCTTCAAAAAATTATGTTTTTTCTATAAATAGTCAACCTAAGTAATTAAAATACTCAAAAAAAACTAGTGTTAAAGGATTAAAATTAAATAAAAACTCTTTATATAATATACATATAGTATGATACAGTGCAGGTCATTTGGAGTGGTACAAAGGGTCCACCCTTGTTCAGCTGTGTTCTTCTTTCCACACAGTTAAAAAATGAGAGAACTTCTTTAAGTGTTTCTGCCTGGTGGAACTTTCTACAGCTGAAGAAGGGTGAACCTTTTCGACCTCTCAAAACAGTCCATACTGTTTCATTTTATATATATGTAATAATAAAATAGCCTTTGACAATTTAATGTAATTTAAAGTAATCTGAAAAACCATCTTTAATCTCTGTGAGACAGAGTACTTTCACTGTAAAGTTTGTTTCTCGGCCAGACAAATATTACTTTCAGATACAATTTTTGTGAGCTCTTATAAATCAAAAGTGCAAATTAAAAGCTGAACAGGCATTTGTGGTCATCCAACCTAAAATTCTTGGGCTAAGTAAGTAAATGACATCACTCTAGTGAACCCATTATCGGTCTTGACCCTCCTTTTGCACCCTAGCGACAAGTTTAGGAACTAGGGGGGTATGTATGTCAGAAGCAAGGAAAATTGCGAGGACTATAGTAACTGCCCCGTTAATATGCGACAAGTGCATCGGGAGGTCGCCAATCCTTCTCCAACAAAGTATGAAAAGATACAGATTAACCTCAACCAGCTTTGACCACAATTATTTCAGAGAGAGGTGAAGGCATTCCCAATAGAGCGGAGAGATTCCTTACATAGATGTGTGATATATGTAAGGTTTTTTTCACCCCCCTTGTTTTCGTTAATCTACTATATATGTTTCTCATGCAATTTTCAGTAAAAAGTATTATACATACAGAAATTTTCTTTTAAATGGGCTGAGGTGTCATTTATTTTGTTAACTCTTACAAAATAGCTCATTTTGATAAGAAATGTATGCATGTTTTTATTATTTCTCAATTTGACTGCTCGTGAAAAGACATTCCTATTTTGTATCGAGTGTAATTTGATTTTTTTAAAGCTGTTCACAAAAATTGCGTGATTGCTTAAAGGAACATCCTTAAGTTTCTTTTATAATATAAGAAATTAAGTAACATTATGAATTTGCATGGTAAAATCTTACCATAGAGAGTAAAATAACTACATCTCAAAAATCTTAATGCATTCTGCTCTCCAATTGGAACACTTTTACATTTTGTTTTCTGTGCTGTTTGGAATGAATTGAGGAGCTAGCAAACAAAAGGGTTTTTTCATATGATTAATCATACAGTGAAAAAACCCCTTTTGCTTGTTACCTCCCTAGTTATTCTAAATCTTGCAACACCCCTATTTCCTTATCATTATTAAACTAGCTGAAGTACCCGTTCTTCACACGGGAATGAATGGACTCTTTGATATTAAGATTTGTTGTGATTACTATTTATTGTAATAAAGAGATATATCAAAATGGATATCGCGTTATATTGTGTTCAATAATCATGCATACTGAATTTCAAGGCAATCGTTTGTACATTGTAGGCAATGCGGTGTCGCTCAATCTAGTGGCGAGTTTTAGCAAAATGGATACGGCGAAAATATTCTTCGCATTCAGATATCGATGTATACGAATTTTTATGACGATCGGCTGGATAGTCCCGAAGTTTATGTGTTGACGCGACATCTAGTGGCAAGTTATAGGAAAATGGATAGCGCCAAACTCTTTCCCGTGTTCAAATATCTATGTATACCTATTTTCATAGTTATCATTTGCACAGTCAAGAAGTGATACACTGCAGGGCCATCTAGCGGTTGATTAAGGTAATGATTTGCTACAGCGTCGTCGAGTGGCGAGTTATAGCAAAATGGATAACGCCAAAATAGTCTCATTGTTCAAATAGCTATGTATACTGATTTTCATAGTGACCATTTAAATGGTCAAGAATTTCGCCTGCTGCACCATCATCTAGTGGCGAGTTAAAATAATAATGCATTGCATTGCCATCTAGTAGTGAGTAACATCAAAAGTAACACAGTTAGAATATATTCTTCATGCTCAAATCTGTAAGTATAAAAAATTTTATGCCGATCGGTCGAACAGTATAGAAGTTGATGTGTTGCAGCTCCATTTAGCGGCAAGTTACAGCAAAATGGATAGTGAAAAATATTCTCCGTGTTCTAATATCCACGTGTACCAAATTTCATCGAAATTGGTTGGACGATATTCGCATACAGACGGCTAAACGGAATAGAATTTGACGTTCTGCTACGCCACCTAATGGCAAGTTAGAGGAAAACAGATAGCATAAAAACCTTCTCCATGATAAAAGACTTAGGTGAACCAAATTTCATGGTGATCGGTGAAACGGTGCTGGAGTTTTTCAACCTCATACACACATACCAACATTCATTTTTATCTATAACCAACCAGTGTCATTATATATCCCAGTCTCAAATAAAATCCAGTTTCAAATCTAAGCCTCAGAAAGCTTTCAAATTTAAACCCTCAGACGTCGCCAAAGTGCCAACATACGCCATTTTGCAACAGTTTTTTCAGGGAATCATTCAAAGAATTGACTTAGCAGCAATCAAAATGGGAAATGGTTCGACCGCCAAACAGTAAAGCAGGCATCTATTTGAAAAGTGGAATCCCTTAATACAGCCGCATTTTTTAAATTAACTATAATGTGTTTTATTCATCGTTACCTCAATGTACTAAATGCGAAGATTTCAATTTTCTGAAATTTGGTTAATTTCCCCCAAGTTAAATCAATGTACTCAATTGGTTGTGAATTCTGAAGCTAGATCACTGGAAATGCCCTAATAACTGCATTATTTCTACACGGATAATTAAAATTTAATGCTGTATTCTAATAAAACCTATACACTTGTTTTCAAAAATGCTATTTCCTTAAGCTCTCAGTAAATTGCGCCAAAAAGCCTAAAATTGTGCAAACCGCTAGAACTCACTTTCTGAAAATCGGCCTATCAGCCATTTTATTTTTCGCCAAACTAAAAAAATTTACATACCAGTCTCGGAAATCTTCAATCCTCATTGTTTTGTGTATAAAACATTTCATTTCTTAGGTTCCTGCTCTCATTTCTTAGGTGCACACAATATTATAATTAAAAAATAACGTTACAAATATAAACTAAAAGAAATCATTATTATTCTTTTATTTTTACTTTAAGAATTTAAAACATTTTATTCGGCAAAATCGCCGCACATGGCAACCACAATGCTTATTTAACACTATTTTCACTACAGGGGTTACAATTATGGAAAGCTTTCTGCATGGCGAACATAAAAAATCTCTTAAATTCCGGGAACGGGTGGACTTTCAAAGTTTTAAAGTGGACTATGATTTATTCTATATTATTTTACATATCTGTGCTAAGTTTCAGGCCGATAGGTCCATTTTTGTGGATTTGTATACGAATCAAATCCACAAACAAACAAACAGAATTTCATTTTTATTTATAAGATAACCTACGCTTGTTTTTAAAAATGCCCTCTCATTAAATTGCGCCAAGCACTAGAATCATAGAAAATCTGACACTTTCAGATTTTAAATATGCACTAAAGTGCTATATATTAAAGCGTATTATAATCCATGGGTCTTCCCTATTTTCGTTCCTTCTTTCATTAAGTTAGAAAGTATATCATTATTCATGAGTGTGATAAAACAAAATTAAAATTGATATTTCTAACATCCTTTTTCTGGATGTAATACATTAGAAATAGATGCAGAAAAGCTGCTCAGAAAAATGCACAATTCTAATTGAATGAAAATTTCAAAAACTTATTTTCAGGTATATTCATAAACCAAATAGCAGACGATTAAATTATGCTAAATAGCACCAAGCGTTAGAATCCTCCTCAAAATCGCACATCAACCCCTTTCATTTTTCGCCAAATTAAAAAGTTGCACATTTATTTTCAGAAAATTTCCAAATTCTATTTTTTTTTTTTTTTTTTAGTATAAATCATTTCATTCCTGCTATGATTTCACATGCACACAATATTTTAATTAAGAAATAACCTTACAAATAATCCAAACAAAAAAAAATCGTTATTCTTTTATTTTTAATTCAAGAGTCTGAATAATTTAATAAACTTGCCAAACATGGCAACCTTGATATGCTAAATTCTCCCTCTTTATATTGCGGGGTTACAATTGCGAAATGGCAGAGCAAAAATTAGCCTTTTGCAACATGTTTTTTATTGCTATCTCCTAAAATAATTCGAATTTTGAAAAAATCGCTTCGGGGTATCTCGGGGCCCGTCCTGGAGAATATCCATACGAAATTGGGTAGGTCTACGCACACCCGTTTCGGAGCTATTCGAAGTGCAGACAAACTAACTAACAGACAGTTTACACACTGTTTATTTACATAGATTCTCTAAAAGGGTACTACAGTACCCGTAGCCAGGGTGGGAATGGGGTGGTGGGCTGGCTAGTACAGCAAAAATTCCAAAAATAGACTGTTTTATGAGACTTTAAAAAAAACATAAAACAATTCTGACAAAGTGAGATTGTTATTTTTCTGTCTCAGTGATTCAGACATTTTGCACAAAAATGTAAGCGTCTAAATTAGATGTTCACCAGTGAAAAAAAAAAAAAAAAAAACCTTTTCTCAGTGGTATAGGAAGCACAGCGGAAAAAATTCGTGTAAAGTGGTGGGGTGACCAGGGGCCGAGTTGGGGGCACTGGGCAAAAGCTTCATTGGGGCCAAGCTTCATTGGATATTTTTGAATGTCAGCATGTTAAATGAATGACTTCAAAGACAAGATAGCATTTAGTTAAAGAACAAAAGTAATTCTTTAACTGATTGAAAAAGTAGCATAAAATATATGTAGGTTATTATAGAAATCATAATCCATACTGGCTCGCCGGAATAAAATTAAATAAAGAATTCATTTCAAATTCTTCTGCAAAAAGGCGATACTAAATAAATGCGATTGAACTCAAGATCATTTATTATGTGTCTGAGCAGCCTTGACTTGGATCCCAACAGCCACTCTTTTCGATATGGAATACAGAATGCTTTACAACACTTCCTTCGGTGTTTCAGGGTGGCAACTTAAGTGATGGGTTCCTGAAGCTCTCAGGGACCCGTCCTGGAAAATTTCCGTACAAAATTTGGTAGGTCTACAATCACCTGTCTGCGAGCTATGCGAGACACAGACAAACTAACTAACATATTACGCTTTACTTTATTTATATAGATATTAGAAATTTGGTTTTAATACAAATTGTAATTCAAATGTAGAAAAGCAGTGCAAATAATGCATTTCAGACGTATCTTTGCTACTGTAATACATTAACATCATGATATAAATTAAAAACTTCGTATAATAACCTACTTAACAAGGTACTTATCAATTGGTAAGATTGTTTTGGTTGAAAAAATCTTCAGCTGCCAGTACACAGTCTCACAGAATAGTGGGAACTGCGGGTCCCACTATTCTGTGAGACTGTGTGCTGAAGTTCTTTTCGGCCGAAATGACCGTACCAATTCATAAGTACTTTTTATGTGTGTTATTATACAAAGTTTTTTTTATATCATCTTTTAACATCAGTTTTTTGAGTGTTTTTCGACATTAACATCATGTGCATGTTTTTATTAAATTAGGACAATCTTTGCTCCTTTCAACTTGATTTTGTTTGCATTTAATTGAAAAGATCCTTCTTAAGATAAATTTTTAATGTAGGTACTGGTTATCATTTGCATTTGGTGAAGAATGAAAATTTTGATATGAATGCTGTTAAAGATCTTGTGATAAGCTCTGTGCCTGATGCCACATTGGAGAATGATTTTGAAGGTGAAGCAACATTTAACTTGATGGCAAATAATCAATCCAATTTTGGATCCATGTTTGAAGAAATTGAGCTCAAGAAAGAATCTCTTGGTGTCAGTTCTTGCGGTGTAACTGTTACTACGATGGATGATGTCTTTTTAAAGTAAATTTTCTTTGTAAAAATATTTTTCTTCTTTTTTCTTAGTTCTTTGTTTTGAAAATTTGAATTAGAAAAATTTGAGAATACAAATACTTAACCTCTCTTCAATTCTTTAGTGTCTTTATTTTATGATTGCATTTCTTTTGCATGATGTATACTTTTAAAATTAAAATTATAATGATAAAATTGGCTTTAATTCTATCACATTAACTTAAATAAAAATTATTAAGTTGTCTAGATTTAAATGTAGTTACTAACTGCGTACCCATTCTTCATATGGGAGGAATCAAATGTTTTTCTTACTCATATAAATGAAATTAATTCCATCTTTACGAAATTTCAAAATATGAGAATTCTTTAACTTGTGACATATACTTTGCCTTACAAGTACTTCCTTGAGATGGTATATAGCATAACTGCAAAATGAAAAGGCAAAAAATATGTCATCCTTGTTTGAGATAAATAGGAATGTAAAAAGTGTTATGCAAACTAATCTATCACTTTCAAAAGGCTTCCGCAGGATAAACTTTAGTCTGTCTGGTTTAAGTTTTCAAATAATGTCACATGGTGTGGACAACTGTTTCATTTTATGTCTTCTAATTCCGAAAGCATGAACAATGTGTAATCTCAATCATTCTGCAGAACACCTTGATATATCTTGCAAAAAGGCTTAAAATATTGTTGATATCATAGACACAGAAATATTTATATGAAGCATTCACTGTTTGTTGAGCTTTTTGGCCATCATGGCTCTCGTAAAAGAAAACTCTAGTGAAGTAATTTTACCATAAAGCGTGTTACTCTCACTAAGTTTGCAATATGACTTAAAATTCATGACATCAAAATGATATCGATTCACTTATGATTTGAATTTAAAATTAAAAACTAATTTAATATTTATTATAATTACTACCATAGCAACAGAATCCATTATCAAGGACATATTTGGGGGGGGGGGTTCCTCCCTCCCCAAATGAAACTTAAATTTTTGTTAACAGAATTATAATATGATTAAGTCTTTTTGTCAAAAATTCTGCCTTTTAATCTACTTGGACCACCTCCAAAGTATTTTTCTTAGTACAGACCTGTCTGTTATTGCCACTTAAAAGTAGTGCTGTAAAAGTAACGACAAAATGACTATCCGTATGTATTTGTTACTTAGATGTTCGCTATTCGTTACTAAGTATTCGTTACTCGTTACTTTCGTTACTACTAATAGAATCGGTAATAGGGTGTTATATAGTGCCCCATAACAGCACATCCGGGACAGTGTTGTTATGGGTATATGCCGCCCATACATAAACCCATAGCAAAACCTAACCAAAAAGAATTTTTTTTAGCGAAGTTGTACAAAGTTGTATTTAGAGCTTATTTTCTCTGATTTACAGATTGTTTTTATACACATTTATGGTTTTATACAATGCTAAATTATCCGAATTACTGAGTACACATAGAAATCTTCCAAAGACATATGCCATTCTTTTCTTTTCTCAACCCCCCCCCCTTTTTTAATTCTGAACGCTGGTTTAACCTGTTCATTCTTATCATAAAAAGTGTAAAGGAAAGCTTGTGACTCGTGTTTTTTCTGGGTTGCGTGTTCTCGAATACTGAGATCCAGGGATTGGGCCACATATATAAAATTCACAGGGCAGGGGATCTCAGTATGATATCAACTACTTTGCGTTTCTACAAGCATAATATCTTTATTATTTGTGAGTTCTTATTTCATATCAAAAACTTCTTTTGCTGGATCGTTTTTCGAAGTAAATTAAAAATTACCATATTTTAATTTAAAATTGTTTAATTCAGTGAGAATTATCTATTTTTAAGATATTTCCAGTTCTATTTCTGCACTTTTGAGATGAAAAGGGTTAGCTCCTTCTGTGGGTGCATATATGAGAGCATTCTTTAAACAAAAATTATCACTCCTTTCATGCAGAAAGAATGGTTGCACCGGATTATGCGTATTCCATGAGTTCATGGAATAAAATGTACCATAAAATAGGGCAGATGGCCCCCTAAACACCGACATTTTAGAAACATACTGAACTTTATTGAAATATTTTAATACCAGTGGCTTACGCAGGAGTGGGCATAGAAATCCCGGGTCGCTCCCAATTTTTTATATATTTTTAAAACAATTACTTAAAAAATGTGTTTAGGTTTCCATGCTAAATATTTTTTTTAGTTCCAAATAATATTTTAAATAATAAAAATGTGTGAATTCGTTTACTTTATAAAAATATTTTTTTAAAAGGTGTATTTAAATAATTTGTTATTTATTACTCATTTCGATTCTAGCTAAAAAAAAAAAAAAAAAAAAAAAAAAAAAAAGAAAAAGTTAAGTTCGCAATCCTGCTTCGGAACCACCCTGAAAGAAAGAATTCTGATTGCACCACTATTTAGTACTAAAATGTTAGAAAGCCCGAAATTAGCACCCCTTACTAACATGCTTCTCTTATATGTATTGCTCCTCTACAATTATAAGAACACCCCCTTCCCCCCCCCCCCCCCCCCCCCCGCAAAAAAAGAGTTCAACTGCGTATAATAACATACTATACACCGGATCGTATCCCCCCATTGTACGACCCATATCAATAGAGCAGCAGATACTATTCCATCTCCATAACTGTAACGAAACATACGGATTCTTCCAAACCTCATCAAAACGAGACCATTCGGCGCGGCACAAACGAATTGCAACCAGAACATACTACTACTCAAATTTCAAA
Organism: Cheiracanthium punctorium; assembly: GCA_038373885.1. Classification (NCBI taxonomy): domain Eukaryota; kingdom Metazoa; phylum Arthropoda; class Arachnida; order Araneae; family Cheiracanthiidae; genus Cheiracanthium; species Cheiracanthium punctorium. The sequence goes on along the minus strand of JAWZYV010012596.1, from coordinate 191,196 downwards.
CTGATTTTTCCCTACCAACAGCGAGAATCCATAATACTTCCGGTATCTAGTAACGGAAAGGAACATACTATTACTCAAATACCGAAATTCATTTTTCTCCCTCCCGCAGTCTTGTATTCGAAGTTCGAACCTGGTCGATCCGAAATGCAAACTCGAAAGTCATTTCCCCCTTGAAACCGCAATCCGATATCCAGTAACCCCAGTAACAAATAACAGAAGATATTAGTACTCGATTACTGGAACCCGTTTCCCCTCTAGTTCGCCTCGCCTGGCAGTCTGTATTCGAAGTTCGAAGCTGCTCGATCCGAAACATCTTCGGATCAAGTAGTAACGATATCAACCGAAAAGTAACAATTCGTTACTTCGAGTCTGAGTGATTATCCGTATCTTAGTACCGAATACATGCGGTTTGCTTCAGCTCTACTTAAAAGTGCTAAATTCAACAATGAAATGAAAACTAAGCCAACTTATAGAGTTCTTAGTTTAGAAAAATGAAAATTCATAGTCAAACATTTGGAGATTATTTTGCATAAAAATTCTTACATTCTTAAATACTACTGCAGCTATTTTACAGTTTTTCCTTCGTATGTTTGGTAATGCAATGCAGAATGCCCGTAGCAGATGCAACAAACTTTTAGTCTCTTACATGATACTTACTTGTCCTTTACTTTTTTGATTCATGCTTTCTTTTACTGTAGAATTATTCAATCCTTCCTTTGCTAAGAAAACACAAACCAAAAAATAATTTGTAATGAAGTCAAAAATTTTACTAATCAGCTAATTAAATTCAAACTGTTGTTTTACTTTAAAATTTTTAAAAAGTCTCCTAATTAATATTTCTTTATTATTTAGCTGTTAATAAAGGCCTTAATGTGCAAAATTAAAAAGCCAAACAAAAAAAAAAAAAAGAACCCACACACACACACACATTCTGACAAATGAAAATTATTTCAGGAAGTGATAGTGAAATTTCACAAATGATATGGAACCTTAAAATTTGAATCAATGGTTACACCTCAGTTAATCAGATATATGAGAATATGCGTAATTATTTTGTACATGGCATATTTTTTGTATGAGAGTCTGTTATTCTGATTGAGTTTCAAAGTAGTTTTATTTATTCGTTTTTTTAGTGCACAATAGGGTGATTCATAAAAGACCCCAAAAATTTTTTTTCCCTTTTTTTTAACTCTCAACCCCTAAAAATGGTCTATTCCACTAGAAAACATACCAGTATTTAAAAAAAAAATTTTAATTGATATTTAAGGGTCGCTACCGAATTTTGAAATATGAGAAATGAAGCAAAAACGATAAATTTTTAATTAAATAATTTTATTACAATCAGAATACAGTTTTATGAATGAAAATACTGAATAACAGTGTTGAAACCTCGAAGTAGAAAGAAAGAAAAAATGTTATATAAAATTTGACTTATTGACGTTGGGGTTTTTCTGTCTATAATTCTTAGCTAGCAACATCAAGTACTGCTTCTGCTCCTCATCGTTTGTATGTAATTTGTTGTATTCTTCCATCAAAGCAACACCTCGTTCAGCTATATCATTAACGACTCTCATGTTTTGTACAATTTCTTTAGCTGACCTGTAGCTTTCTTCTTCTTCCCACAGCTCAGGATCTTTTTGTATGAACTCGCATGAAATACCAGTCGTGTTGAAAAATTTCATTGTATTTGTTGTAACGAAATCTTCGATATTTTGATTTTTGATTGCATCTTGCATCATACCTCAAAGATGCCTTTTTAGGACTGTTTTCCGAACTTTCGTTATTCAGTGCTAAAATCATTCTGCATTTTGTTTCATTAGAAATTCGCTTATCAAAAAAAGCTAGAGCAACCAGTTCTTCAGAAAGATACCAAAGATGACCCAACATCTTTTTCCCGGCGACTTTGGCTAAAACTGTATCATGTTTTTCGAACTCAACTATGTCCTTCAAAATCTTCAGGTCATTTTCAGGTGCCATATAAGCCACTGGCGCTGTAAACCAGTGTTTTGCATAGACAAGTACAACAAATACAGATATCCGTAATGGCCTTAGCTTCTTTAATTGTGATCTTAAGCTGGTGTTTAAATAGAAACATTTTCAATGCATATACAGCTTTCGCCATCCAACATGCACGATGCATTCCAGAAGGGGCTTTGAATGAGATACCGCTTTCAGGAATCCCTCCTAAAAAGATAATGATTAAATGAAGGAGCTCCCTGTAATCGTCACGAGGCTGAAATTGTTGTAGTTGATTCTGAGCAAAAGTAATTATATCGGTCGCAGCAGTTTGAACGCAATTCCAAGTAGATGGTTCAAAAATTGCAGTTTTGAAGTCTTCCTGATTTATTTTTGTCCAATGGCTCTTAAATTTGTTGAAAATTATAATTTCAGGACCGCTGGATGGTCCAATAGCTGATACTACGACAGCTTCCAGTACGATTTGTAAGATGTGATGCTGACAAGGGAGCCAAATCAATTCTTTTTGCATTTTTTATTCCAAACTATACAAATATTATTCAGGCTCCGTTTATTCGCCCAGTATTACATGCCGTTGTGTCGAAGCACATACATCTTATTTTATCACGTAAGTTCCACGATGAAATTGTCTCGAAAATAGCAGACGCCATGGTTTCTCCTTTGCCATCTGGAAGCTTAGCAACAGCCAAGAGCTGGTCCACTCCTTTTCCAGATACCAAGATTGGTAGACGATCTACTACTTCATGCCCTGTTATGTCCTCGAGCATTTTTCCATCCCAGTGCACAGTTAGTGTAGTTTGGGGTTGGAAATCAGATTTTATTGATTCAGCTAGCTGCAGTCTATTATTCATTCTTTGGCGACATATAGAGGAATAGCTTACGTTGTATTCTGATACATTACAGCCTAGACTTTTGAGTGTAGATGTCAAAACAACAGTTGCTTTCCGGTCGCTCAATTTAGCGACATCGAGACTAGTTGCTAAATTAGAATCTAGGATTGTTTTTCGGCCTCGTTTCCTTGGTATCGAAAAATCTTTGCTTGAAGAAGGTCCTGGCTTCGGAGAATTAGGACGACTTTGACTCATATCACTATCACTCCTGTCCTCTGTAGAAGAAGTAGCTGAAGATGACAATAAATTGTATTTCTCAGTTAGTCTATTTATTGCTTCTTTTTCTTTCATTTTTTTCCAACTTAACTTCTTTTTCTAATTGTTTAGCAAGTTTTCTAGCATACTGTTTATCAATCTTACCAATTCGTCCAAGACGGTTCATTTTTCTTTGGTTCAAAAGAAATTGCTTATCTTCGTCAATATTCATTATATTTAGAGCATTAGAGTGAGCAACAGAACATCAAATTGAACAGAACATTTAAATTTGATTGCCACTTGTTTTCTTTTTCTTTGATAATGACGCTGATTCTCTATTTACTTTTTTCATTACATTTTTATAGTGAAAAAATAAACTCATTACTTCTTGCACTGAGGGTAATCTTGTTTGCACTAATTCTGAGCAAGTGTGTCCGATTAACCATATTTCATCTCTTTTTCTTGATTTTATAACATCTGAAGCCATTATATGAATAATATTACAACACTAAACAAAAAAAAAAAAAAAAAAGTAAGTCGCATTCACGAGCGAACACAACCACTTTGGATTTCAATGATTTTATCTCTAGGTAAGAAGCAGGATTGTTTATGTTGTAAATATCAGTCCAGCTAACTAAAGCTGGGGAATGTCATGCGCATAAAATGTTTTTTTTCTTTTTTCTCCCCCTCCCTCCTGCAGTGGGAGGTGCTCAATTTATTGGTACTTGCTTGATATAGGGGTGGCCGGAAGTAGAGAAGAGAAGGAAACGCGTAGACCCAAAAGGGCGTTATTGCAGTTAATTTTTAAACTTTGAGAGTTGGTAGCGACCCCTAAATATCAATAAAAAAATTCTGAAATTAATAACCAATTCATATTTTAGTAGATAGAATGATATTATGGGTTGAGAGTCAAAAAAATAAAAACTTGAATTTTATGAATCACCCTAGTGCACAATTATCCAATGCTTCTGTTGGCAAGATGACCCAAACTTAATTTGAAGAATGATAACAAAATCATAAATAGCAGCTATTGAATTCAAAAAACTGCTTCCTTACTTAAAAACTCGTAAAAAAATCTCCTAATTTATATTTCCCCCAATTTTTCTATTAAAAGAGGGCAAATGAATGTTTCATGATTTGACAAAATATCAAGTTATAACAGACAGAATTAAAGATGCAACAGTTTAAAAATTATTTTACAAAACTTTCATCAAAAGTACACTCTCTTAAAAATTGGCAAATAATGTTACATAATCAGAACAAACTATTTTAAAAAGAAAATTATCTCCTCTATCTGATGATGCAAATATCATTTTACTGCAAGTGTATTTACCGGTGTTATTACATATTAGGCAAGAAAAAATGCCAAAAATTGCATAAAACATAAAATAAAAAATTATCTGATTTGAATTTTGAAAAAATTGCTTAGATATGTTAGAACCTGTCCTAGTGAAGCCGTATATAAAATTCCGTTGGTCTGCCACTAACCATCTCCACAATATGTGATTGACATAAGATCAGAGTTTACAAACCTACAAATTTTGTTTACTTTCATATTTTTATTATATAAGATAAAGCTACATAAATATGGGTAAGATACATGAAATTATCCCACTAAAATACCTATCTTTTATCAGCAAGCTAATTGATTTTACATAATGTTTATTTTTATACAGTTTTTCTTTCATTATGAACTCTTTTTGACAGTATTGCCACCTTGAGAAAATTGAAGCAAACAACAGGAGACAAATATTCTCTGGAAGATGTGGATGAGACAGAGATTAAAGGTGTTACTCATATGCTAGTTATCTTCTGTTTGTGAATATGTCTTGCATAGTTTTTTTTTATGTACTTTTTCTAAGTTGGGTTGCTTTTCAAGCACGGTTTGAAAAATGATTAAGGCTTTATATGTATGTACTAATAAAATAGCCTTTGACAATTTAATCTAATTTAATTTAAAGTCATCTCAAAAACCATCTTTAATCTCTGCGAAACAGAGTACTTTCACTGTAAGGTTTGTTTCTCGGCCAGACAAATATTACTTTCAGAGATAATTTTCAAGAATAGATAATAATCGAAAGTGCAAATTCAGCTGGAATTGCAGGCATTTGCGGTCTCCCTACCTAAAATTCTTGGTCTAAGTAAGTAAATGACTTCTTTTTGAGAACCAATCAAAGAAAGGGTAACACACTTTGCGCCTGGCAGCAAGTTGAGAAACTAGGATTATGTATGTTAAGAGAGAGAAATTCGCGAGGACTTTGGCTATAGTAACTGTCTAGTTAATGCTCATCAGTGTGTCGGTAGGTCGCCAGTCCTCCAACAAAGTATGAAAAATAAAAATCCAGATTAACTTCAACCCAGCAATGACTGCAATTATTTCAGAGAGAGGCAAAGGCATTACCAATAGAGCGGCGAGATTCGTTGCATGTATATGCATCATTACTTGTGTTTGTACCTCTAGCTAAATGCTAACACATTTTTTAAATTTCCTTGAAGGCTGTAAAAAAGTATTAGCGTGTGAAATTTATAAAATGCTGCAAAATCCTGCAACTTGAAGACAGTGGAATTTCATCCAAACATGAATTTTTTTCTCTATGCACAATGAAAAACTAAATTTTTTGCAGTAAAAATGTTAAAACGTGATTGTTATTAATATTTTCTGTTTGGTACCAGTATTTGCTTTAGGATTATTATTATTGATATTAATATGTAACTATAAATGACTGCTTTTCCACTCTGTGCGCATCATTAATTTTTGTTGTATGTCAGTAAAAGATAGACTTTTTCTTTAAAAGCGATTAGCTGATTATTTTATTTATTACTTCCTTGTAAGAAGTATAAGGAAGTAATGTAATCACAAAAAATTTCGCTACCCTTATTTTGATTTAAAAAAAAAACAACTTTGACTAGTTCTAAACTTAATTTTAAGAATTTTCGCGAAGCATCTCATTGTATGCATGCATGTGTTTTCATATTAATGCATGCGTGTTCATATTAATGCATGTACAGTCCATTGTGACTGACCGCAAGTCCATTTTGACTAGTTTTTCTCCGACATCTGTACGTACATATGTATGTGACTCGCATATCTTAAAAACTATTTGTCATAGAATGTTGAAATTTTATATTTAGGATTGTTGTAACATCTAGTTGTGCACCCCCCCTTTTGATTCCAATCCACGGGCATTAATGTCTATGGAAATCTTCAATATATTATGTCTGTAGTCAGTCATTGTTTGGTCCATGCCCAAAATCTCACCATTTGCCATCGACCTTGGTGAGTTTTTCCGAAATATTGCAGAATTTGGTGCCAACAATAATTTTGTATTTTGCATAACTAAGCCATAGATTGTTGAAATTTTGTATTTAGAAGTGTTGTAACATCTAACTGTGCATCTCTTTTTTTGATTGCAATCGACTGAGTAATTTATTGACAGGGTCACCCAAAAGACTTTTAAACACATCATGGTCTATGAATACCCACAATTCATCAAAAGTCTGTAATGTATCAGTATTTCGGCTATTGTCCGAAACTATCTCAAGTTTGTTGGCTTTTGGTGAAATATCGTCCAGTTAAGTGCGAAAAGCAAATCTTTGAAATGGATCCCAGCTTGGCCATATCTTTGGTTAGAAATTGCTAAACCTTAGTATTATTGCAGTAGTTTATATCTTTCAGACAAAATAAATTTAGATGAAGTGCACAAAATAAATTAAATAAAAGACTTTGTAAAAACACACATAAGATGTAACAGGTAAGTAGATAAAACAATTTTTAGTCGAAACGTGCCTATCTACTTACCTGTTTCATCTTACGTGTGTTTTTTACAAAGTTTTTTATTTACTTTACTGTTTAGCACCAGTATTTTGAGTGTTTTTTTCTGTTGCACCGAAAATAGTTTTAATTTAATAGATGTGCAAGGAAATTATGTGGTGTCCACATCAGATTTATTTTATAGAGTAAAAATCTGTATGTGTAGGAGTTTTAGGTGTACTTTCTTTAATTGGCTTGCCATAACCAAAACACACACCTTCCTTTTAAATACGGCCTGGAATGTAGTTAAGAGATCGGTATATTTACATAAAAAGTATTTAAAAAAAAAAAAACACCTCTCATTAAATGGAAAACTTATCTTTTCTAAAAAGAATTATCAAGCAGTTTTGTTTTTTGGAAACAAAGCCAACATAAAGGGAGTTACAATCTAATTCAACCCATTTGTGTATGCCACTGTTTCATGCTCTTGGGGTTTAATTCAATCTGTCCTTGAAACAGGAAACACCAACTGCAGAAGTGAGAAAAATTGCCAAACTGTGACAGAACTTGACTAAGAATTTTATATTAGTTTTCTGTCTGTGAATTATTGTCTTCATGTAGAGAGAGAGAGAGATTAGTGCTCTCTCTCTCAGCTGAAACACTACTTTACTGCTTTACTTGAAAATATACAAAGAAAAAAAAAATGCAGTGGTTACATCCACTTAATATTTTGGCATGTATCTATCCTAAATATAGTGAAAAGGTGTTTTTGTGCCAATTGTTAACCATTTTTTTTTACTCAATAAATAAATATACTGAACATTTTTTCCATACCCTTTTAAAAAGTGCATGTTAATTAAATGTGCATGTTACATTTTTTTCACTAAATTATTGCATACAGACTGATTGAGGCAGTGCATAAATTGGCACGTAAATAATAGAGTCGCTTAGTTACATGTCTATTTCTTCTTCAACTGTACTAATTGTTTTTTATGTATTGTGGTGTATTGGCTAACGTTTCTTGTTCCTTTTCAGATCTATATCTTGAGGCTGCTGAATTTGGAAAGTCTGTGAATTTCAAATGGCAGTTTTATGGACTGTTCCTGAAACGATTCCACTATGCTAAAAGACATTGGAGTGTTTTAATATTACAGTTTATTATTCCTTTCATTGTTATTTCATTTTGTCAGCATAACTTGATTCCAGGTTCATTTAAAAATTCCGTAAATGAGCCAGGCATGAAATTAGACATTGAAGAAGTGTATGGTAGAACAGATGGTTTTCTTCACTCCGATGATCTCTCTTCTTCACATCCAATAAATGCTGTGATAAAAAATGTATTCAAAGAAAAGAGTATCAAGATTATTGACACAAACACTCCTGTAGAATTTATTTTGGAGTATGCCCAATCCAGTTTAGCTAATTATTATAAGAAATTGATAATTGGTGCCAGTGTTCAGAAGTCTGTTGACAAAGTGAATCTAACGGCTTGGTTTAATGGCTACCCCTATCATGCTGAACCCATGTCTCTTCTACTCATGCACACTGCCATTTTGAGAGCCGTAACCCAATCTGGATCTATTACCTTGACAAGCAATCCTCTACCAGAGACGCACAATTACTACTATGAAGACCCTTTTTACACTAAAGAGAGATACTTTGCCATCATGTACATTACTTTGGCTTTGTCTTTTCTTTCTGCTAGCTTTGTGTTGTTGCCCATCCATGAAAGGATATCAAAAGCGAAATTGCTTCAGTTGATGACTGGGATTTCTCCAGCAACCTACTGGCTGTCGATGTTCGCTTGGGACCTCTTACTAAATACTGTGATCAGTATTTTGTTCATATTGCCTTTTGCTTTCTTCAGCCATTATGTGTTTTTCTCTCCTCATTCTGAAGCTATTGGTAAGTTAATCTCTGTATTTTGGGGATAAAGTTATTGTTTAGTAATCTTGCAACGCCATTCAAGTAAAATTATATTATGATTAGGTTGCTGACATTTGAACCTTTACTGTATCCCGAAATGTAACCAAGCCATATTTTCTTATATATCTAATCGTGATTCACTTTAATTATTCAAGTAATATTTTTTAAAGATCTTTTAAAATAATAATTAGATTATTATCAATAAAAAAAGATTAAATTACTCGTTCCAACTGTTCAGAAACAAATACATTAAATGTATGTCCACACACGCACAAAAAGACTCATTTTTCACCTAGTTACTATGCCTTAAAAATAATTGTGGATTACTTAAATCTGATAATTCTGATTACTCTAATAGCTTTGCATTGCAATGATAGCACCCTTTAGGAATTTAGATATCGGCACATTCAGCTGTTAAGAATAATTTTGTCTTAATGCATTTAAAGTTACTGCTGACATATTTCTTTTAAGGTGATGCATACTGTGAAATGGACTGTTTTTCCACTTATTATATACTTAATTGTCTAAAAAGTTACATTACTTTTTTCATTGTCATTTGATGATCATCAACTTTTACAGACAACTGCTCTGTTTGATAAAAATAAGTGAAAATTGTACATGTTAACGTTAATTTTTACTGTATTTCTAGAGATACACTGTTTTGAAATATTCTCATCTGTGCAATTATACTCAGTGTAAAATATATTTATATAAAAACTATAATCTTATTTTATAGGCACTGCTATTTTGCTAATGATTCTCTATGGATGGGCATCGATACCTTTTAGCTATATATTTTCTCTTGGCTTCACAAAACCAAACAATGGCTATTCTGTGATCACGTCTATTAATATAGTTATAGGTTAGTAATAATTGTTCTATTTTTGCTTAAATTTTAAAAAATGTTTTTATGAAAAAGAATTACTTCCTGTAAGATGGAATTTCTGTGAATTAATTCTGTGTCATTATGTAAATCATTCACTTCCTATTAGTCATAATTGCAGTTGCCTGTTATATTTCATTGATATATGACAGGGATGCACCGATTACCATATTTTGCTAACATATAGCGAATACATATTTATATATGAAATATCTATTTCCGACATATGAATGAAACATATTTCAGCTGATGCACAGCCATCATCAATCACTTTATGCTTCCTTGTCAATGGCAGTCTCGCCGCACTTCTCCTCCTCTTCGCTCCCGAACTTTCGTCTCGTGATGTCACTCCAGGTTCTATCCATATTGGCATGCGTCATGTCATTGATGCTTCAGTCTGTTGTGGAAATTACTTTCTTGGATATAGGCATATATTTTATTGTTATAATTAGCTATTTTCCTTACATTTTCAAAATCTATTGTTAAAGTTTCTTTAGCTGCTAAGCGAGCTAGGGCTGTGTTTTGTTTATTGAATTTAATATCGTTAATATGTTCATTTTTTCTTTCATTTATTTTTCTTTTTGTTACACCTATATAGCAGCCTTTATGATTGGTTTCATTAATAGAAAGATTAATATTTTATATTCCTGCGGTATCCAACGCATTAATTTGGTCTTAGTAAAGCGGGATAGCAAATAAAATGTCTAATGGAACCCTCAAAAAGAAATTCAGAATACCAATTAAACCCACTAAAACTATTTTTCAACGTGTTCGGTCTGAAGACCAAATTAACCCGTTAGATACTGCAGGAATATACAAAATTAATCTTTCTATTAATGAAACCAATCATAAAGGTTGTTATATAGGTCTAACAAAAAGAAAAATAAACGAAAGAAAAAATGAGCATATTAATAATATTAAATTCAATAAACAAAACACAGCCCTTGCTTGCTTAGCAGCTAAGGAAACTTTAACAATAGATTTTAAAAATGTAAGGAAAATACCTAATTGTAACAATAAAATATATGCCTATATCCGAGAAAGCTTAGAAATTTCCACAACAGAGGGAAGCATCAACAACATGACGCATGCCAATATCCATAGAACCTGGAGTGATGTCACGAGACGAAAGTTCGGGAGCGAAGAGGAGAAGAAGTGCAGCAAGACTGCCATTGACAAGGAAGCATGAAGTGACTGATGATGGCTGTGCGGCAGCCGAAATATATTTCATTCATACGTCGGAAATAAGTATTTCATATGTAAACTATGTAGTAATCCGGTGTAATTCATCTTTTAAAGTTTTTAATATATACCGAATATTTGGTTAAAATTTATTAAGCCGTTATTAAGCTTTGATTACAGTGATTAATTTAATGAGTTTGTTTTTAAACAATATTTAATAATATTCATATGGTGTAAAACTTCAGATATTAAATTACTGCAAAATTTAATATCCAAGTGTTTCCTTTATATATTATTAATCACCTTTTAAAATATTTGTGGATTTTTTTTTACCTGCATATTTTTTTTTTTTTTTTCCTTACAAATGCATGAATAGGAAATTCTGTTCCACCTACCATATTCAGCTGACGTTGCTCTTCCTGATTATAGTTTTTCCATTTGATGACACATACCACTGATTATACTTTAACGACAATGGAGGAAAAAGCACTGGCGGTCTTTGAAAGGAAGGTTCTAAAAACTATTTTTGGTGCTGTTTTAAAAAATAATACCTGGAGGAAAAGGTATAACTTCGAAATCTATAAAGATGATGATGCTATTAAATACATAAAACTGAGAAGAATGAGATAGGCAGGTCACCTTCTGAGAATGAGTTCTGAGGGAATAGTTCTTAAGATCTTCAATGCTACTCCTTTCTGTGGAAGACCTAAGAAAAGATGAAGGGACAGCTTAGATGAGGATTTTACCAAGCTGAATATAAGAAACTGTTGGTCCATTACTGGAAATAGGATGGAATGGGAAAGACGTCTGAAGAAGGCCAGGTCCCACAATGGGCTGCCGTGCCAGTGTTGATGATTATGACAACTGATTATCACATTTTCTGGGATAAAGCAACAGGATCTAACCAAGTATTCGTATGAAGATGCCAAAGAATGGGTTGATTCTTGAATAGCATCGAAAGATGTATCACTTTTTCCAATATGGAATTCCATTATTATTAGAAAGATGTATAAAACTTGTGACTAGCATTGTCATGAAAGAACCGCAAGAATTTTTTAAGCATCCCAATAAATCGGAACAACATTTTCACTTTGCTTTTTGAAGACAGTACTTAATACTTTACCAAAGTGGTCCATGATTTTAACACTTATTGGTGCAACTAATACACTATAATAAACTGTCCAATATAATATTAACATTCATGATTTTTTTTCGAAATGAATGCAGACTTTTTTTATTTATTCAGACTTTCTGCATAACAAGATGTATTTTAATTGTTACAAATCATTTAAAGACATTTAAATTTATTTACTTTTTCTTGTCATGCAAAAGTTTTTCTGAGTGTGATAAATTTTGAAACAAGATTATCGGTCTAATACAACTGGATGAATTTAAAATGGAACATTCCAAGTTAATTATTCAATTTGCCAACAATCAAATAGAACACATAATGCCATCTAGTGGCAAAATAAATATACAAGAATGAATATACATCTGCAAAATAATGGGACATGTGCTGAAAGAAAGGGAAAAAATCTTTCATGCACCATCTTAGTAAACAAACGCCATATTTCATGGAAAGCATTTTAGTTGTATACATTAAGTAATGTGTTTTTTATAGTAATATTTTTAATTTAAATATAGCAATTCTCATGCAATATAGAAATCTTATTTGAATGTTGCCATTTTTAAATAATTTTACAATCATGCTTTAAATTTTAGGAGTGGCTGTTTGTTCCATATTTACTGCACTTTTAAGATTTACCAATGCTGCAAGTCATCCTGTAATGAAAGCTTTAGTGTGGATTCTAAAATTCATTCCAAGCTACGCTTTGTCTTCTGGATTTTCAAACCTGTTTGCTATTGCATATTCCAATGCCTACTGTGAATCATTGACTCCTAATGATTTGAAGTATAACTGCATTAAGACTGAATTTTACAGTCCTATACTGAAATGTTGTAAAGGTAAGTATTTTATGCTTTTAAAAGTTGGAGAAATTAAGGGAGGGTGGGTTAAAGTCAGAAGATAATTATCTGAATGCTGTCGTCTGTGAATGTAAATTGTTTCAAATACCATATTTACTCGTGTATAGCACTCATGCATTTGTAATGTGCACCCCATAGTTCACAGGTGAAATTATTTTATCTCGTATATAACACACACCATAAATTTGACATGTAAGTGAATTTGAAAGTGGCTGAAATTTTCAATGCAGTGGATAGAACTGAAGAAAATGTCATTTAAGAGGACATTGACTGTGCCAGTGATGACAAGGACTGTGATAATAACACGAGTAGTAGCAATGAGTGTTAAAAAATTAATGTTACTAATGATTTTGTATTTTACAAAGTATAACGAGTGAAATAAAGATGCTACAGTACTTTTATTGAGAAGTATTAAGTATTTTTCTAGTTTTATTATCTACTCTGAATAAATTTCTTGATTCATGCATTGTGGACTATATGCAACAATAAAAAATTATTTCTTGTGTAACACGCACTCAGAGTTTTTGCCAATTTTTTCTCCCCCATTATGCACAAGTAAATATGGCAATATGCAAAATATTTACCTGATAAAGCTCAGTTTTGACAAGTTTTTAATTATTTAATTTCCCTACTCCAAAAGATGTTGCTGATTATTATTATTATTATTATTTGGCATTTATTTAATTTTGTAAAGTAAATGTTTTGTGTTAATTTGTATGTTTATAATTTTTAGTTGTGTGGCTAGTCAGAAAAAATGAGTTTATTAAATTAGTGTTTTTGGAGAGAATTTTTTTTCTTTTGGGGTCGCCATATAGTTAAAAACAATTACTTTTTTTGATTAATGACTCAGAGCCTTCAGGTAACTTTTAGCAGAAAAGCTTTTTAGCCTCTTTCTTACATAAGCTGTGAAAGATCTGTAATAAGATTTTAATCATTCCATAAAGTTCCTTAGTCAGGGACTGATTTGCAGAGATGGGGGTCCAGGGTAAAAGCTTCATTAGAGACCCCCCATGAAAACTTTCTTGTACCTTACAAAACAACTTTCATATCACACCATAGAAAGAAAGATGTTATAACAGCACAAAAATGATTATGGAATCTCAAGATGCAAATTGAAATAGTTCAATAATAATATTATTATTGTGTAGGATAATAATATTTCAATCATATTTAATTTTCAATCATTAATTTCATTCCATATTTTGCAAATAATATGTTCCACACTATTTATGTATTTTATTCTTTTAATTTTTATGCCAGAGCTTTCATTTACAGTGGGATAGATCTTCACTGTTTCCTTTTATATGTTCTGATTGAAAATCAGCTCTATGGTTTCCTCGTGATCAGCATATATCACTACATAGACCACACCTAAATGATAAGTTTGTGCTAAATAATTGATTGAGACTGTACCATTTAGCTAAAGAACATTGGGGATAATGCTAGCACTATGAACTAGTAATACAATCATTATTATGACTATTATTTTTTATAAAATTAATTTCTTTGCCTCTTATTTTGAATTAAAATCAAAATTTGCAAATTTTTAAATTTAAAGGGTAATTTGGGGGCTTCTTTTTGTTGGGGGCCTGGCCCGGGCACTTACCCTGAATGCCCTGGCAGAAATCAGCCCCTTACCTTAGTATTGAATGCATTGTGCTAATAAAATGTAAAAAGAATGTGTTTGTTTTAAAGGAAATCCTCCTTAGTTCTAATTATCAACTGAAAATAAAAGAACTGGATTTTTTTTTTTTTTTTTTTTTCATTTCAGATATTTGTGGCGAAGAATGTTTAGCTAAAGTGGATCCACTTACTATGGAAGTCCATGCCTGTGGCCGAGACATTTTATTTCTCTATTTAGATGGGATACTTTATTTTTTACTGCTCCTTCTTTTTGAATTGAGGTTTACAAAGTCAATTACCCGGTACATTTCTCGTCGCTTTACCCAACTCCGAAGAATAAGTGATAATCAGAGTATTGACAATACCTTTCTTAATGACTCTGATGTAGTGCAAGAGGAGGAAAGAATTAAAAATAGTCTGGAGCAAGCAGCTCACAATGATGCCCTGGTTGTGCTTAATCTGACCAAGCGGTTCAAAAATATTAAAGCCGTGGATCGTCTGACCTTCGGTATTCATGAAAAGGAGTGCTTCGGCCTTCTTGGAGTGAATGGAGCGGGAAAGACAACAACTTTCAGGATGCTCATTGGTGATTGCTACCCAACTGAAGGCAATGCTTTCATTAATACCTATTCAGTTACAGAACACCTTAATAAGGTAAATCAGTAATTCTTTTTACATATAGAAAAATATTTTTCAGGCAGTTGAATATTCAGATTACTGTTGCAGGTTTCTTTGACAGAGGTGCACAACCTGTTTCTGTCTGTGGACCATAAAATCAAAAAAGATACCTTACCTGGGGCCAATATAACTGAGAGAAGTCATGATTTAAATAAAGAGACAGTAGGTCACTTTAATGGAAACATTAACAATTCTGAATATACAGTCTTGCCAACATGTCAAAGTTGTGTTGAGTGTATTTCAAAAAAATTGTGTCAAGTACTTAATTTTTAGAATGTCTCTTTAGAAGCTGTAATATACATGGAAATGAATAATAACATGCATGATTCATGAAACTCTCAGAAAAAAATTCTAAATCGAAAATATTGCAAAATGTGTCGCTCTTTGAAAATTTTTGCTGCGCGATTCTGTGTTTAAAAACACTGCAGAGCTATTTTTCATCTTTGAAATGTACAACGTAAAATGAGTCTTCGTGAATTTTATGATCTACAGTCAAACCTCATTTAAACAAAGTGGAAGGGTGCAAAAATCTTTTAATATTAACTGAAATTCGTGATTGAGGGACTGTTTTCATTCGCCTAAAGAGAAATTTTGTGTTAAGCATTTTTGCCTTTACGAAGTTTGACATTAGTGCATGTATGGGTTTTGCTGGGTGTATGGTACAGTGAACAGCAAACATCTCAAGAATACATTTCCGATGAAAATGTGTGGTAGATAGGTGATGAAACATTTACACTCTCGTAAAGCCCGATTTCATTTCTGTGTTAAGCGTACCCAAATTTCGATTATATAGATTCTTGTATACGTTAATTTATTTCTTCAGACTTCAAAATAAAAGTGTCTGTACAAAAGATAAATAAAAGTAGTGCATGTGAATTGGTTTTATGTATGGGGTTTGTACATAGGCGACTATTTCACCAAAAAGGTAAGGGGTCAAAGGAAATTCGAGTGTGTAGATGTGTAAAAGGGTTAAAACTGATTTTTTTAAATTTGCTATATTATTGGATTTTGATGTCATTAATTAAACTTTCTTCGCTGATTAAATGACCTTCAGAGTTGAACTCTTGCTAGCTTGTACTTCTTTTGGTTTGTGTACTAGGTTTCCCTCCATCATTTTTCGATGGATCGTTACTTTTGAACTTTGATGAGTGAAGGGGCCAGACCCCTTTATTTTTGGAAGGGGAGAGATTCCCCTTGCCCCAAGTTGCCTATAGGTTTGCGGGCCAACAAAACATGTCGTGGGCCACTTTTAATCTGCAGAACATAGGTTGTGCATCCCTGTTCTATGGCATACTAAATTTCTGCAAAAGTGATTTTTAAGAAACCACACATTATAGATTTTCACTATTAATACATGCAAAAGCTGTCTGTTTTTGTTTTCATGCATTTATGCATGAGATCTGCTTTGATTTTAACCAAAGAGAAGTGAAAGGATTTAAATCTGAAAGTATCACAAAAGACAACGTGCCTAACATTGAACTTTAAAAAGTACCCATCTCATTGTATAACAATTTTGTGGTGTGGAATTATCCCCGAGTGCTCGGCTTGTCTTTTAAAAACAAACAGTACTTTAATTTTTCCCTTTAAAAGACTAGACTGTTACATTTTTTCTTTTTTTCTAATTTTTTTGAAATTAATTTGAATTGTTGTAAAAGGGCTCATTGAATTTTTTTTTTTTTTTTGATAAAATCTCTTGGAATTTCATTGTATTTTAACTATTGCTATTGTAAGTTTTTTGTACTTTACTAAACAGGTAACTCTTGGTATAAGATGATTAATTATAGCTTGGGATGAGAAATTGATAAATATTTAAAGAATTAACACCAAGATTTATCTTAAATTTGAAATATGCTAGTAAATTTAATATGAAATTACATAATTAAGTTTTATTTTTAAATTCTACTGTCCATTAAAATTGCAGTCAGTTTTTTAATTATTTACAGTGAAGCACTCTAAAACTACTCTAATTTTGTTTATTTGTTGTACCACTATTAGCAGTTATATTTTTTATAAACTTTAATGTAAAACAGTTAGTTTACACTGATTTACATTGTTAGATTTAGGAGGTCCATTAGGTAATTTCAATAAGCATTTGAAACTTAAAACTGTCTTCTTACTTACTTTTTTTTAAACCCTCGAGTTAAACTTGATGCATAAATTACACCAGAAGATTTCTTAAGTTTTAAAGAAATAAAGTATTGCTAAAGTGCTAAATTGCATAAAGAATATAATAAATTATACTAAAAATATAAAAATAAATAAATAAAAGTTTCAACCTATATGTGCATTGTACAATAAAATATGTATCTGGAAGGGGAAAAAATAGTTCTTAATGATCCACAATTATGGATGAATTAAGTAAGTTTGCTCTAGCCATTTTCCAGTTTTTCATATTTTGCTTTTAATAACTAGTGCAGTTGAACGCAATTTTATTTGGTTACTTCTACTAAAAATTGTGGCAGTGGCTATAAAGAAAATGAGCTGGTCAACAACATTTTACAATTGAAAGCATTATCTTTCATTTGCAAAATTAAACTGATATATAGTGCAACAGATAGTTAAAATAAAACAAAAGTCGCCCATGGCTCGGATGACCTTAACCAATACGATACGCAGGCTTGAAAGTACTTTTATATGACCACACTACTTCTTGGGTGTCTATTTGCAGACAACTTGGTTTCTTCTTTCATGTGTTGGAACGAAAGTCAGTCAATCTGACAGTTCGAGCCTATTGTTATCAGTGCTCAACAAATCTTTTAATTCATCATCCAAATACAATAAAAATGAAACTTATCATATGGTAAAGCTTTCGCAATATGTCTGTTAATTTCGGACTACCAGACACTTGTATGAAATTATTTTTTACCATCTAAAAGTTCCTTAATGAAATATCTTGCATCAGTATGCTTCGTCCTTTGACTATCATTCCAATTTTTAGAAAGTGTATGTCATTTTGATAATCGCAGCATGAATCTATATCTGCTTTGTTAACTTCTTTCAGGCATAGAAATGTAAACTAATGAATCTGACTAACATAATCGTAGTTTTGACGTTAGTCAGAAATCCTAAAGTTGCCATTATAAGATAATTAAACTCGGGGTGACTTGTTTTTATATTTATTTCTTTCATTTATTCATTTTTAGAAAGTCACTAGTTAGATAATTGATTTAATATTTTTACCCACTTTGTCTGATATGTTATTTTTAATACTAATGTACAGTTGTTGTTATTTTGTTTTATAGTTTCAGTCATATATTGGTTACTGCCCCCAATTTGATGCATTGATTGACAGACTTTCAGCTAGGGAACTCCTTACACTTTTTGCTAGATTGAGAGGCCTAACAGGAACAAGCATGACCAGATATGTTAATGCTCTCATAAAAATGACTGATCTTGCTCATCATGCTGATAAGCCATCCATGGAATATAGGTAAACAGAAGCCTGCTTCATTTTTGTAACATGCTGGTATCTGATATCTCACAAAACATACGATTAGTCATGCTTTTTTTTTTTTTTTTTTTTTACTGGCCTATGAAACTTCTAAATGAAAATTTGCTTGGTTCTTTACTTTCCGTTCCACATTTCTATTCTGTTTTTCTATTCCTTTTATTCAGGCTAAATGTCAAGAGATGGTAAACTGCTAGTCAGGGCCATTTATGCCACATGTGCAAGGTGCGTACTGCACCTTGCATCACAACCCTTACAAATATCAGTTTCCATTAAAGTATTCACTTAACACTGTAAAGTCGATCCATTTTGAAAAGAATAAACAATGAAGAGAATTCAGCAAAATATGTCATGCGGCAAAATTGAAGTCAAAAAGCTTTGCTAAGATTGCGTTGCTTTGACAATGGTGGATGAGGAATCGATAGGCAAATCACAAAACACAACATGTACTTTGATATGCAACAAGTCTTTTCTGTGATATGTTTATTCTTTACATTATTTTTCCAAGTTATATTTAGTAAGGCCACAACTTGCCCTTTTTTAAAGGCATTCTTCTCAGTTCGATTTAACCTTTCTGAATTACGTTCATTTTCTTGTATTAGGACAATTTGTAATTAAGGAATGATAAATTAGAAATGTAAAATAAAAAGTATTTTCCTTATTAAATTTAAGTGGGTGAAACTGACATTATTAACGAAGTGCTTGAAAATGTACCATTTTCTCAAATTCAATAAGAAGGTAAGCTTAAAAAAATTAATTTTATTATACAGGGTGATCCATTTAAAAGAGTACTCATTCGTTTTTCTTATTACACTTAAATCTGGTAGATGTGACAACTGTTCTAACACGGAAGTATAATTTTTTGAGCCTTGTTTAAGTGTGAAATTCAATTTCAACCACTGTTGGACTGTTGCAACTTTATTTATGAGGTGAAACAAAAAATGGAGACGTACAAAATTACTTAATCCTGTGATCATCTTATTTTTGAAAAACATAATTTAATTCAAATTTTTCACGTCATCATTCCTTATAGCAAATGTTGAAAATGTCCGCCACCCTTTTGAATCAAACACGTACACATCGAGCCAAGTATTTGGACACACTTCGCAATATTATTGGTGGAAATTTCTTCAGTTATTATTTGTTTTAATTCATCCTTGCTTGCAGGAATTCTCTGAAAAACCCTACCTGCATGCAAACATATTCAAAATACACTGTAAGAAATGATAATATGAAAATTTTCAATTAAATGTTTTTCAAAAATAAAATGATCACAGGATTCAGTAACATTGTGCATCTCTATTTCTGCTTCACCTCATCAATAAAATTGTAACAGTGTTAGAAAGGGTCTCCCACACTTAAGAAAGGTTCAAACAGTGCAGTGTTAGAATATTTGCCACATCCATCAGATTTAATAGTAATAAGAAAAACCAACAGGTACTCTTTATATTGATAACCCTGTATGTATTTTTCAAATAATTTGTCTTTGGTATGGACAAAATGATATGACTTCTTATTATCTTGATAGTTTGTTAGAAATAGTTAGGGAAATTTTAGTGCTGGTGAGAGAAATTGGGGATGCAAATAAAATGGCAACCTTAGACTAAGGACCCCAAAAAAGTATTACAAGTCTTGTCACATGTGTTTTATATCTTTAACAGTGCTGGAAACAAAAGAAAACTTTCTATAGCTGTGGCCTTAGTGGGTGCACCCCCTTTGCTGTTATTGGATGAGCCTACTGCTGGTGTAGATCCCGTGTCACGACGTAAAATTTGGAAGATCCTCTCTTTGACCAGAATACATTCTGGAGCTGCTGTCATCCTGACCACTCATAGGTTTGTATTGAACATTTATTCATACCTTTCTTTCTTCTCCCACCCCTCTTTTTATGGGTAGGGGAGGTAAATACTAGAGATGAGATGGGCTCAGCCCGAGCCCGGGTCCAAACCGGGCTCGGGCTCTGTAATTCACAATTGTGTTCGGGCTTGGGCAGGCTCGGGCTCGTGAAAAATTTTTCTTTTATTGAACATACTGCTTGAAACAGATTTTAAAAAGTGATTCGTGAGGAAAATAAAAGTACTTATATAAAAAAAAAAAAAAATCAATAAAAATAGCGGTGCGGGTGCCTAGAAGGTGTGTGAAGCTCTTTGGGTATTTTAGAAAGGCGGTTTATAGTCCTTAGTGAGTCATGAGATCCTACCTTTTTTGATAAAGGATGGATACAAAGAATTAGAAAGTGTATTGGGAGTTTGCAACTCTATTTGTCTTTAATTTGCACAAACGGCAAAATTTATTGTATTCTATCAATGAAGTAATTGAATTTTTTGTTTTTTATCTTTAGCTGAAATTTCAGGCTCAGGCTCCGACTTCAATAATATTGCTCGGGTTCGGGCGGGCTCGGATTGAAAGTCCTCGGGCTCGGGCTTCAAAAAATGAGCCCGAACTCATCTCTAGTAAATACAGTATTACATTTATAATTTGTATTTCTGTGTATAATATGTAGTTCATGGAGAGGTAGAAGTTCTTAAATGAAGCTTTACAAAAAAATCTTTAAAAATCATATCATGAGATATTCAAAATTCAGTGTTTGTTTCCCCCTTTCATATAAACACACCTGTTTCTGTATTTGTCTGTTGAATTACAGTATTATCAAAAATGTGAAGTAAAGTAAGATGTTTATGATATATGGCAAAGATTAGATCATAAGATTGGTAAGCTTATAATCCATTTGTGCATAAAAAATAAACATATGAAATATTTTTAAAAAGTTCCACTACTTATATTTTTATAGAAAGTTTCATAGAATCATTCATTCATAGTAGTGTTACATCTGATTAGAAAGAATTTCCCTGCAGAGATGTTTGGTTTATGGAATACATTTCTGGATTTGTGAATAGAATATGTAACACAGTTTATTGGAAGAATTAAATTTGTTGTTTCAGTTTTTAATTCTGCTTGATTTTTGCCCTCATCTCAAATAAGCCTTGTACTCAATTCAGGGCACGCATTTCCCCCCCCCCCCCATGGTAAAGTACTGAGTAAATCTAAAGTCCTGCTAAATATCCCCATTAACAAATTCCCTTTGAGTTATGCTCACTAAGTTGTAATCTAAGATAAAGTGGAAAATGTTCAATTTGGAAACTTCAATTTATTTTGCATTTCTTATATGACAAAGTTTCCAAGTTGCCTCATGAAATCAAATCAAATTATAAGGAGAGTCTTGTAAATTTTGAAGAAAATTTCCTGCCATGACTGTTTTTAAAATTATATGCATCCATATTGACTCTTTTGAGCATAGGAGGTCTTGTAGTCGGATACTAATAAGTATCAGCATGGGCAGACAGTGTCTTGAAGTGTAACAGGCCTCTGCACACTGTACCCTGGGTAAAATAAGTTATCATTAGATGTCATTGATAATAATTTATTATTATTATTTTAATGTCTTACCTCTCTGTTTTTTTATTAATTTGATGAAATCATTACATTTAATCGCAAGAGGTTTGTTCGATTTTATTTTATTATTTCTCCTTTCCAGTATGGAAGAGTGTGAAGCACTATGCACCCGATTAGCCATTATGGTGAATGGCCGTTTTAGATGCCTAGGCTCTATCCAGCATTTGAAATCAAAATTTGGACAAGGTTATACCCTGATCATCAAAGGGAAAAAAGGAGAGCAAAGTATCTATGATGTTATGAATGGAATCAAAGCATTTATTGATGAAAATTTGCCAGGAGCTTATCTGAAAGATGACCATCAGGTGATCTTATGATTTGACTATTCATTTTCTTACTCTTTGCAAATAGATGTGTATTTGCTTTATGACTGCATAAAAATAAATGATAAATAAAAATGATGTATTTAAATTAATCTAAGAAGGTATTTTGTTATTTACCCAGCCAGCCACGATACATCGAATTAACGTCGCCATCGACGTCAAAAATCCTTGGATATGTCCACCTGTTTGCCCATTGAGTGCTGAACTTCTAGACGGCGTATCACCCATCAGAGATAACCATCTCGCTTAATTATGGTGCAAGAATGAAAAAGTGTGACCACCAGGAAGAGAAAATCCCCGATATTGGTCGAACACTCGTCGCTATAACGGCAAAGGGAGACAGATTCTCGGAATTCGTTTATAAAATTCAGCTCATAGTGGTTGATTTTACGTTATACCTTGTCGAATCGCTCCAACAGGACAGAGAAAACCCGCTTATATTCGTCTAATAGAATTTGTTCCTTAAAGACTTTGCAGAATTTGTTGAATTCTGACCATTTATAAATGTAGTAATTATGCTGCAATTCCAGACATTTAGAGAATGGGCACATACCATTTACATACGTCGTGAAGGAATGGAAATACAATCTGTTCTGATCTTGTGCTCTTTTACCGTTTAAAAGGAAATACTTTATTTTTCTATAAAATACTTTTTACTATTAGTTTGTTAGCTAATGAAAAATAATTTTTAATCCAATATGCAGAAATAGCAAGTTTTAAATTAACTTCCGATCGTTTAAGTTAAGAAAGTTATAAAATATACATTCATAAAAATTTGAACACAGAGGAAATATATTAAAGAAAAAATATAATCTTGATTTTTTGAATTTAACTGATCAGTAACTCGCATTAATAGCTTATGTCTCTAATTTACATTTTAAAGGATTTACTTATTTCCTCTGGTACATTTTATGAATTGTTTTAACTGTATTAGGTATATTCAATAAAAAGTTCAGTGTTTAATTCAGTGAAGTTATGAACAATCTAAATATTTTCATATATTGGTGAAAAAGTAACTTAAAAAATTAAATAAACATTAGTAAATTTAGTTAACTAATACAGTTTAAAATGCAATTTTACTAACAGTAAATATAATTTACTTATTTTACATAAAAAAGTTACTTTTTCACCAGTATATGAAAATATTTAGATTTTTATAACAGTAGATTAAATAATTTTTTATTAAAAATACCTAATACAGTCAAAATGATTAATAAAATGTACCGGAAAAATGGAAACCCTGTAATTTGTAAAATAGCGACATATGCTGTTTATGTGAGTTACTTATGAGTTTGATTCAAAATCAAGATTATATTTTTAACTTTAATATATTTTTTGTATATGTTCAAACTTTTATCAATATATATTTTATAACTTTATCTAAACGATTAGAAGTTAATTTAAAACTTGTTATTACTGAACATTTAATTCAAAATTGCTTTTCATTAGCTAAAAACAGTAGTAAAATGTTTTATATTTAAAAATATAAAGTGTTTCCTTTTTTTTAAACGTCATCTGCGCAACATAAGAACTGCTCGAATTTCCATGGTTTCACGATGTATGTAAATAGTATGTGACTCACACATTCTCTAATTATCTAGAATTGAGGTATAATTAGTGCGTTTATAAATTGTCAGGATTCGACGAAATTATCAAGGAACGACCTATCAGACAAATGAGCCTGCTTTTTTTATTACATTTTCCCTGTAATAAAATAAGAACAATTTTTCTATCTATAAATTTTAGCTCCCCATCCCACGAGAAAAATCTTGTCTACTTCATTACACAAACAGTTTTTTATTTATCTTTCTGAATTCTTTGATTTGTTAAATTTTACTACTCCAAACAGGTTTAAATTACATACTAGATGCATACATATTAGTATACAATAAAAAAAAAAAAAAAATACCTTTGCATAAAAAGCTTTAACCTATTTCATTGTAAGTTAAGTCATAATGCAATAATGGTTGACTTTTGTTATAGTAAGCTCACATTAAGTAAAATCATGCTTATTATGAGAAAAAAAATATTTTATATGTTTAAGGTAAGCAGTTGATTTTATGGTAATTGTACCTGTATATTTCACTCTATAATAAAAAATAACTACTTATAATTAGCGATTAAAAAGAAAATGATTAAAACAAATAAAGCACATACGTATTAGTTAGTAATTATTTAACTCACCTCTAAAATTTTGACAGCCATAATTAAAATTACTAGTTACCCCGACAAACTTTAACAACATTGGCCAGTACAATTTAAAGAGAGCCAGACAAACTTATTAATATATGTCAAGCTAACAATAAATCATGTTAGCATTAAACTTGAATGTATTCCAAGAGATTCTTGAAAAATATCCACTTTTATATTTAAAAGTATCGAAAATTTACTCTTCTGTGCAGTGCAGCTGAGCTCAGCCATTGACTGCGTGATGAAAATGGAGCTTTGGATGTGCTCTTGCATCAAAATACTGTGAAGCAAACCACAACTGAATACATACACAAAAAGAAGGGGGGGAAAAAAGAATCTGTGACGTGACAACAGCGTCCACAAAGTTCTGAGAAATCGGGTGGGGTGGACAGGTCAAAGGTCGTGTGAAAGGACTGGGTAACATGTGTCTCCCCTGCACTGTTTCTTTGACGCTCAACTAGCACTTAGCTAAGCTGAAAAAATTTCTCGATGCTTCATCTGTTTCTTCTTGGCTGGCTGGGGGGGGGGGGGGGTCTCAGACCGCCGAGGCCATGAGTGGAAAATCGGCGATCTATTGACGGAACATAGACCTCATGAGGGTGACCAACATAACTGTCGAAGATCAGCCGCCTCCCTGACCAACATAGAATGGCTCTTTATAACGATAATACAATGTATGTTTGATCTCTTTTAAACACTATTTTTTGCTGCAATTTTTCCTCGACCTCATTTCGACATCAGGAATACGTAATTTATACATATGTGCGCTTGCTGGGTATTTAACAGTTTATTCAATATATCATAATCTAATTTACTTTTTAAATGCTTTATTTTAACAAAAATTTCTTTTCTTCATTTCTTTTTTAATTTCATTTATCAACAAATAACGGCTTCATTTTTGTGCCAGAGCCCAACTTAAGTCCTCCTGAAATACAGAGCCGATGTTAATATTGAGGTTCTCTCTGTAGTGCCAACTTTCAGGTTTCAAACACAACTACTGATTAATAAGTACATTAATAAGTTTATTCTGTCATCCTATGTTGATGTGTATAGGAGGTATAGTTTTTTTTTTTTTTTTTTTTTTTTTACACAGAGCTATAAAAAAGAACTCTTTTACATTACAGTGTGTGGGCAGAAATTCTTAAAGTGTGCTTGCGTCTAAACGGTGCATTCAATCGAGTGCAAACTGGTATGTATATTTTAGGTCATGGTCACATGATCTCCATGCATTTTGGTGTATGCCAGCTGATAGTCTGTTTACAGGGTTGCAAAAAGTAATTCTTTTACATTACGACCTACAGAAGCAAATAATTTAAAGTATATTCATGTGTAAATGATGAATTTTAATAAGCTCAAATTGGGTATGTATATTACTGATCACCATCACACAACCTGTATAGATTTTGGTGTATGTAAGTCTTATAGTTTATTTGTTGGTCAACAAAAAAGAATTCTTACTCATTATGGCCTATAGAGGCACATTATTTGAACTGCATTAGTGCCTGAACACTGAATTACATTAAGTTGAATGAAGTTTATTTTATGCTTAGTTGATCAAGTTTGATCATCAAAGATCAAGATCAAGTTCAACTAAGATCAAAGATCAAGATCAAGTTTGATCAACTTGATCAAGTTTATGAAAAGTCGAGTGGAGTCACTCTAGATTTTTTTCATAATGCTGTATTGCTATTGGCTTTGCCTGTATCCTAATTTCAAAGTGGTAACTCAATTAAAAATGGGACAAAATTTGATTGCAAGATTGGAAAAATGGGATTTAGTCTGACAGAAGAGTTAAGCTAAATGAAAGCTTTTTGTAAAAAAAAGGAAAGAAAACAAACACCAGTGTATTGATCAAATTTGAAATGCATTCACATTTTTATTCATTATATAATTTCTTTTATTTTAGAGAATGCTTCAGTACCACGTGGTCGACCCTGCTGTTACTCTGAGCAGTTTATTCCGGCTTATGGATGATATGAAAAATGATTATGACATCGAAGATTATGTGATAAGTGATACATCTCTGGAACAACTTTTCCTTGCATTTGCTCGAGCTCAGAGAGTTGTTGCTACTTAGAATTTTCTTATCGCCATATTTATTGTATCCATTATTTTTTGTTTTCCTGCAATGTTTTTTGCAAGTTTAATAGTTTTGTAATTTATATCCATTGAAATGATACTATTTTTACGTTGTCAAAATGTTATATTTTGTTACATAAAAGAATTTATAGTAATAACACTGTTTTTATTTCAAAATGATCTCTCTTATTTAAGAATTTAATGTGTATCATTTGTAATTCCTATTCAGATTGTGAGAAAAAATAGAGTTGCAATGAATTTACTTTTTATTTCTTTTCTTTTTAAGTCAGTGTGAAGAATGCTCATTTTCCCTTCTTTTTAAATTATTTTGACAATACTCAAAATTTTAGGTCTACAAATTGTATACATCATATTGTCATATTCATTTAATGGATTAATATCATTTCTTATAACTTTTTAAACATCGAATATTAGTTAGGGTATTAAAGCATGCTTTTCATACTAGACCTTTTGTTTTTATTTAAAGTAAGATTTAAAACCTTCCAAAAAATAATTCTTAGTTTCATCCTAGTATATTTAAAACCACTGTTAAATAATACGTATGTAACATTCTGTCATTTTCTGTTAGATTGAATTAATTTTCCTAACTGTGTATATATATTTAGTATCTAAAAGTTCAGAGTAAATGCTAACTTACCCCGTTTTCTCTCTGATTGAATGAAGAATTTATGTTTGGGTAAACAAATCTAAAGAAACAAAAAATGTTGGTTTGAATTGAAAGTTTCAAAATTTAATTGCTTGATAGCCTCTAGTTAAATAAAATTAAATCAAAACATTAAACACACACACCTTAAACATAGTACAAAAAAATTTTAATGGTCTATTAAAACTTCAAATACTGTTTGAATTTATTTTACATATTGTATGTAATACAAAAAGGAGATAAAATGTATTTCTTTTGAGTGCTAAAGAATCTTGATTGTTGCAATTTCTCAAAGTGAGTGGTGCTATTTGTATCTAGTTTTTAAAAAATAATCTTTTTTTTGGCAGTGTACTTTTGTTTCCTGTTATCAGTACTTTTTAAGAAGATTAGTTAGACATTTGATGGCACCTTTCTTGACTTAAAATGAATATGACACTCCCAATTCCTAAATATGTATGAGGTCGCTTAGGGCTGTACCCTGAAACAAAATTTGGGTAGGATCCAAACAGTGGAAAAGGAAGAATGTTTTCAAAAAAGTTCCGTTATCACTTTGTTAACAAAAATCAAAATTTTGGGATGTTTGGTTCCCTGGACCATTCCTCTGGGTACGACCTTAAGATCGCTAGTTGTTCAACTCTTCTCTTCTACATTGTGCATTTTGACTAGTAACTTTTTACTCCAACTAACTGTGGCTTTAATACTTGAATTACCTTAATGTCTAATATTGGTGTATTTTTGAAATATTGTGATGCATAAAAATATTGTTTCAAATATGAAATATTATTTTCTGAGGCAGCTACACTTTAATGCTTTATGGAATAGCATTAGTAAAAAGATGAACATATGCACATTTTTACTGGTGACTATATTATTGCATTCTATCATATTCCATCCATACTCTTGTAAGTAGATTTAACCTGACTGTGTCTCTTGCTTTCAAATAAATATTAGCATTTCAATGTAATTATTGCAAGCAATTTATTGAATATATAAATTTGCTTGATAATTTTTTTTATTTAGATTTATTTATTGTGAGTATATACAACTTGTTTTTATCATTAACTGGACTATGTTTTTAAATTTTTTTCAAGTAATCATGGTATGAAATGAAAATATTTTAAAACACAATTTATTTTTAAAGTAATTTTATTTTTTCTATAAAATACTTTATGTAAGTACTAATCACCTCTGACGACCAGTTGGTTCGGCATTTTAATAAATCTTGTTCAGAGAGAAGCCTGTTCTTCACCGGCTTCTTCGGCACTGAAATCTCTCAGATTCTGAATGGAATTTGAAATTAATATGGTTACAAACAGAAGGGGCCCTAGGTTAAGTGGCGCCCCCTGCTAATGTTAAAAAAACGCCCCTTTTATGCTCTACTTAGTTTTTGAGTTCGAAATGACACCCCTTCATAGCCGGCTCCCCGATGCGATGCTTACGTTGCTTCCCGTGGTCACCCCTGGTTACAAAAATAAGATGGTTTTATGATAAAAACCTACAAAAAGGAACAAATTATTTTCGTCCTATATTAATGCTAAAGAGCTTCTGGATATATTGGCCTTTATCAAAAAAAAAAAAATCTGAAACACTTTCAAATTTTAAATACGCACTAAACTGCTATATATTAAAAGTGTATTATAATCCACGGTCTTCCCTATTTTCTTTTCTTATTCCATGAAGTTCAAAAGTATGTCATTATTCATCGGTGTGATTAAACACAATTAAATTTGATATTTCTAACATCCTTTTTCTGGATGTAATGCGTTAGAAATAGATAGGGAAAAGCTGAGCAGAAAAATGCACAGTTCAAACTGAATAAAAGTTTCAAAAACTTATTCAGATGTATCCATAATCCAAGTATCAGACGGTTAAAATGGCAATAAATTGTGCCAAGCTCTAGAATCACATCTTCTCAAAATCGCATATGAGCCATTTTATTTTTCGCCAAATTAAAAAGTTGCTTTAGTCTCGGGAAAATTTCCAAATCCTATTTTTCTTTTGAGTATAAAGCATTTCATGCCTGTTCTGATTTCACATGCACACGCTATTTTAATTAAAAAATAACCTTACAAATAATCTAATCAAAAAAAAAATCATTATTCTTTTATTTTTACTTCAAGAGTCTGAATCATTTAATAAACTTGCCAAGTATGGCAACCTAGATATGCCTAATAATCGCTTTTTCCACTGCAGGGTTACAATTGTTAAATGGCAGGAGATGAAAAATTAGCCTTTTGCGACACGTTTTTTATCGATATCTCCTAAAATAATTCGCATTTCGAAAAAAATCGCTTTGAGGTATGTCGGGACCCGTTATGGAGAATTTCCATACAAAATTTTGTAGGTCTAGGATCACCCATCTACAAGCTACGTGAGACACAGACAAACTGACTAATGGACTGACATTTTACAGTCTGTTTTATTTATATAGACTTAACTTATTACTGCAAGATCATTTATTTCATAAAATGTTTGAACAAAAATTACGTTATAAGTAATTTTGATTTGATAAAGCTATGTACAATCAGTAATACTGCAGCTAAAGTAGTTGATATTTAATAGATAAGAGAGAAATTAGAACTATTAAAAACAATTATTTATGTTTAAGGGATTTTGTCTTTAATAAGATGATTTAAAGATAAATTTGACTTAAAATGAATTTCTTTAATTTAAAATATTGCTTTTTATTTCAGAACTTTAAAATTTTAATAATTCCTTATGAATTTTTAATGAAAAAAAAGTGGTAGGGTTAATATTTAATGTTTTTTATTGATAAACCAAGTTGTACCCTAAGAACTGTATGTATTACGATATTTTATTGATAAGGTATTTTTAAAAAAAGTCACCATCATCTTACTACAAACTGTTTAGAACATCTAACTTCATAAGAGTAATAAAAAAGATGTCAATCAACTAATGCTATAACTTCTTCAATCTAAACATTTCTGGATACTTTGTCAATACTTATCTTTTAATTCCTTATAAATGCCTATTTGGTATATTGGTGTAAATATGTCATTATAATGCCTGTAACATGAAAAATAAGTGTATAGAAACTTATTATGAATTTTGTACCAGGGTCAGAAAAACTTATTACCCGACATGCCCAGGGAATATAAAATTTTCGGCCGGGCATGTGTTTGTTTTTTCCACTTGCCTGACTGGGCATGTAAAAAAAAAAAATCAACTGTGGGAAATTCATAAATTACTTTTTTTAAAAATTGTGTATCTTTTTAAATGCCATTCCATTTTTCAAATTTCAAAAACAATCCATTTGAAATTTTCAAATCAAATGAATCAAATTCTATTTCTGTGATTTTATCGATGTCCTAGTGGCAATCTCAATACCTTAACTGTAGTGTAAACAGAATACAAAACTCCAATAATGATTGGGAAAAATAAAAAACCCACATTCCCGTGTGCTTAAGGATTTTCCGATTTTGACCTTCAGGGCAAATGATATGAATAATGTAAATTTTACAGAGCAATAAAATATAAATTTTTGGGGGCAATTTTTGGGGGCAAGCTCCCCTGTACTTTTGTGTTTGGGCATGTATTATTTAGGTTACATGCCCAGCCGGGCATACAAATTTTTGGAGATTTTTCTGCCCCTGTTGTATACAATTAAACTGTATGCAAACATTACTACTAGAGCAAAGAAGGCTCTATATGACATACAGAAAATCAAAAATAGACATTTTTAAAGATAGTCTATGGGGTAATAACAAGAAATTACTGTGATTATTATTTTCTACAAAGAATTTATCATGTAGTGTATTTGTTTTTATAGCAACATTTTATGAAGCTTTTGCAGCATTTAAAATATCTGGTGCATTTTTTGAAATGCTCTGGTAGTTATTACAATCAAACTGTTTCATGATATTAAGAGTATTGACTAGATGTTATATTATTTGTTCCTTCTAAGATATTATCTTTGTTTTATGTCTTACTTTCCCCTGTACTAATTGCTAGTGCTTAGCTTATTATATCTTGGGTGTTTGAAACATATATGATATGAAGTTGAGGAAAAATAGAAGCGGCATAATCTTTTTTTTTATATTTTATGTATATTTGACTATTTTGGTGTTACAACAAAGTACACTGAACATAGGTGTTTGATGAGAAGAGAAGAAGTGTTCCCTTAATATTGTCACTAAATCTTTTGGATCAAAACATCTGTATCAAAATGTAAGAGAAATTTCTTTTTTCTACTCTTAAATTCAATATGTGCACCCCTCCCCCTTTAAAAAAGAAAAAGAAACTATTCATACTACTTTTACTATACAGGATGTAAAAAGGAAAATCTTCATCTATTGTTTACTTATGTGATCATTGGTCATGGACAAATACTTCCAATTGAAAGAAGTTTTCAATTTGGATAAATATTCATGTTACTGCACTTTCACACAACTAAATTATATTTTGAAAAAACAAAACTATTTCTGCGAGACAAAAAGTAAGTTGTCAACATAAATCTTTTCTTAACTTAAAATAATTTTGCAATTGGTTATATTGTATATGTTTATTTTTTTTTTTTTTTAATTGAGAAAATAAGGACTTTACTAAACACCTTATGTATTAAATGTAAAATAGGGAGAAAGAAATTTTAGATTTTAAAAGTGTTTTTTGTTCTAAGAGTCTAAGATTCTTTGTTGTATTTATTTAGTATGAGTATATTAGTTGCTTTATCATATTAAATCTCTAGTTTTTAAGGAATTAGAAAGAAATTTCTTACAGTTCAACACTTATGTAAATATGTGTGTTTTAAGATAATTTTTTCAAGTTGTGAAATCTGACACTTGTAATTTTGACTTATATTTCTGATTTTTTAATATATTTTATAAATGTGCCAATACTGCTTTACTTAAAAGGAAAATAAGATTTTTAATACTTTAAAATATACATGTGCATTTTCAGGTAGCATTTTAGTTATGCCAAAAACAAGTGAGATAGTCTCTTCCTTCATTATATATGTAAATATAATTTGTGCATTTAAAAAAAAAATATATATTTCTTTTACATATTTGTATAGTTATTAGGTAAACAAATTTGATTGTTCCATGAAATTTTTAATGTATTTTTGATCAAGATGTAATTATGGGTTCTTATTTTACTCTCCATTCTCTGTACATTTTTCTGTTTGAAATAATTTCGCAGATAATATTTAAATGATTAGTGCTTTCATCATTTGAGTTTATCACACATTAAAAATACCGAAGAAATGGATACACCATTGCAAATTCAGACAGATGTTTTCTTTCATCACTATTTATTTATTTATTTCACAATGTGTATTTTACAACATTATTTTATAATAATTTATTTTGTAAGTATTCGATTTATGTGTTTTTCTAGTCAATAATTTCAATATTCTAGTTGGTAAGATCAATGTGCCTTTCTTGTGATTAGAGAATGCAAATTCATATATTTTTTTGCACATGATGTATTTTTTAATTTATGTATCGCATTTTTATCCTGTATTTGTATAATGGCTTAATATTTACATTATGTGTTGCTTTTAATAAAGTTTATGTTAATGTTGCATGATCATTGATTTGGTTATTGCTGAACATGTCTTCAATAATTTAAATCTTTTTTTAAATTATGAATTTCTTAAAAATAAATTTTAAAGAAGTTACTCTAAAATTTTTTCAGTTTTAAAATGGCCACACCGTCCGATATCCTATTTTAAAATTTTCCTGAGTTTAAAATGGTATCAAGGTTTGTGTAGAGGTCTGCATCACATGGAAATTCGTGGCGGCAGCATAACGACCTCTTAAATGCAGCGGCGGTGCCGTGGTGTGGAAAAATTTTTGAAAAGAGCGTAATGAAAATGGGTGTATGCATACAAACACACACACACATATCCAACTGTATAGTTAAGCTTAACCCTGACTCTCTGATTCACTGACTCTAACAAGTCCGGGCAATCACTCAAAGATAAAACTTTTACCACCATTACTCCTTGAAAATTAAAAAGCGCGAAAAGCGTAATAGCATCTACAACCATTTGTACAATCCACTTTAAGTTTTTTTTAATTATGTATTAAAATATAGAAAGGAATCTGAGCTGCTTTAAAAATCTGAAAATCCATTCCCTCCTTTTTAAGTGATCTTTCGCTCTTTTAAAAAGTGAATCATTTGCATGACAAAATTAGCTGCTTCAAGTGACAATGAAGTCTTACTGAAATCACGGTTATCAGGCTTTGAAGGGAAATTTGCGATTCCAATTTATTTAAAATTGTTTTTCCCGATAATAAAGTTTAACTTTTTTTCATTAAAGTGATAGTCTGCTTGAAGCATTGATATAAGAGGTTGTATACAAAACGAAATTGGTCGAATGCGGAAAGTTTCCAGGCATTTCCAAGGTTAGATACACGTGCGCTCTAGGCCGAGCGGTGGGGTGCCCTCCATGGGGGGGGTCTTTCTAGGAGGTCCTAACCTTAGAACCTATAGATACTCTATGTTAAGCTTAGGAAGAAACCATGAAAATCTCCGAACAGTTAGGTTGGCAGACGTGACCTGCTTTTGAACCAAGCACTTTCCGTCTCCCCGTTCAGAGCACTATGTGCTCAGCCACTGGTGGGTCTCCTGAATATCAGCTTGCCGTTGTGATACACTTTTCAAATATTTCTACTGCAAAACTGAAACAATGGATTCTCTCGAAATCAGATAGGTTTATATTATTGCTCCCCAACCTTTTTATTGCTACGAACCGCTCAGTCTTTGATCATTTTATCGTGGCCTGTTGAGGGAGGGTAGGGGGCGGGAGTTGTTTATATTTTAAGACTATTTTCATTCAATAATTTTAATTTGAATGTATTTAAACGTGCTTT
Organism: Cheiracanthium punctorium; assembly: GCA_038373885.1. Classification (NCBI taxonomy): domain Eukaryota; kingdom Metazoa; phylum Arthropoda; class Arachnida; order Araneae; family Cheiracanthiidae; genus Cheiracanthium; species Cheiracanthium punctorium. The sequence goes on along the minus strand of JAWZYV010012596.1, from coordinate 157,112 downwards.
CAAAATAAAATACAGTCACACCAGAAAATGAATATAAAGTGATTTAATATTTTATCGGACTAGAACGGTTAATCAGTGAGAACCCAGAGCTTGTTCCTTTGCAAAAAGGCATTGTTCCATCTGAGGGAAATAAGGAACAATGACACCTGAGGTGTGTTGCTTATGTGCAATTTATTCTCTTATTTCATTCTAGCTCCTTGAAATTTCTAATATTCGATAATATTAATATTATAATTTTGATGAATAAATCATGTTATGTTTATATTTCTATAAAACACTTGTTCTATTTATTTATTTAGATTTTTTTTCTAGAAATCTCTTTATTTTCAATTCTATGAATGCGATTTTAATTAATAAACTTGAAACATTTAATAAACAATAAACTAATCTAAAGTGAATACAATATTTCTTCTATTACAGAGGTATAAATTAGCACAAATCAGACAAAGTCGTGCAAACCCCTCGAGAAATACACCACGGTAATTAAAATGGCAATAATTTAGTATTCCTAGGGCGACCCGGTACCATTTGATCAAAGAACCAGTACAGGACCAGGCTTGGGCACCATTGGTTTATATGACACATTCACGATACATTTAGTTATCAGTATAGGATTGATACATTATTTGATTGTAAGCGTCCCCCCCCCCAAGTCCTCTCGGCAGTCATTAACTGTTTCCAAGAGCTTCCTGTATTCAGAAGTCAGCTCCTCTCGTTTATTTTCAAAAATTGACAATTTTTAAATTTATATACGACCCCTGTACAAAAAATACCCAGTTAGTAAAATGTGCCCCATACCCTAATGGAGTGATACACGAAATTGTGGCATTATATCTTAAAAAGTGGCAGAGATAGGAAGACTGGGGCGTAGCCAGAAATTTTTCATGGGGGGTGGGGGGCGTTACGACCACTACAACTCATATATATGTATATGTCGTATACAAATTTTAAAAGTTCACTTTACGTAAGTGAATGGAAGGCATATTTTCTTTGACCCGAGTCTTATACCCGACCTTATTTTGAACATTTTTTCGATTTACATTGCCCACTTATGTCTAATAGATTTTTTAAAAAAATTAAAGCCCGTTACCACCGTTTTGGGACACCCTGTATATTTCAGTGTAACAGAATACTGTATGTATTTCAGCATAAGATTCAGTGGCATAGCCAGAAAAAAAATTATTGGGAGGGGGGGGGGGGTACGCAGTGTGACCAGATTGAGTAGATTTCCACTTTTTGATTAGATTATAAGTCAAGTTTTGAGGCCCAGTAGAAAATGTAGTAGATTGCATTTTTGAGTACATTAAATATACTCAAAAATGCAATCTACTACATTTTCTACTGGACCTCAAAATTTGACTTACAATGTAATCAAAAAGTAGAAATCTACTCAATCTGGTCACACTGGGGGTACGAGCAATGCCGTAGCGAAAAATCTTGTGGTCCGGAAATAGTGATTTAAGACAAGGCCCTTTCTAAGGTACATTGAGGCTCCTATCCAGGTCCATAATGACCACTGGCCACCCATAGCAGTGCACCTGGGCCCCAAGTTTAGGAGATGGCATACGGGACGTTCGAGAAAAGTGGAGCGTAATTCAATGAACAGTGCCTGGAAAGATTGGAAAAAGTGGTGAAGATGAGACCTGGTTATCATTTGTGGCCACAGAGTCCCCTCATCTATTGTTAAGAATCTGTCTTTATCATCGAGCATTTCCACTGCACACACACACAAAAAAAAACTTATATTCTATTTCATATTTACTGTAAAAGTCATACTTACTGCATAAAATCTCTCTACAATTTCGGACGAAACATTTTAGAATTTAAAACATATAGAACCCTTTCTATTTTGTGGGCCCGGTTCTCATTCCCAGAATAAGGCCCTTTTTAAAACATGGACGGGAGGTTCTGACCTCCGAAACCACCCCTTCGCTACGCCACTGCACTGGATAGACTGCCCATCCAGAGCCTTATTATCGCATGGGCAAATTGGGACTTTGCTCAGGGCCCCCAATTTCAAATGTTCTGAAATAGTCTTCTTTTATATCAAAATTTTTTGAAAAATAAAACAAATTTCATGGATGGGGCCCCAAAATTCATCCATGCCCGGGGCCCTTGTTGATCAAAATCAGGGCCTGCGCCCATCGTTGGAAAAGTGCAGCCGTTTGCCATCGATCCAGTTATCTATAACCACCCACCAGCTCAAGCTTAACTACCAACTGTGTCAGAAAACTTGAGCTCTGTGGTGCCGGACGGACTGTTGGATCGACCGCCATGTTACTGGTAGTTCAATGGATCGATGATGGCAAACGGCTGCACTTTTTCAGCTCTGCAATCCTTTAACCTTGTTTTTTTTTTTTTTTTTTTTTTTCCCGACTAGCCGTGAAAGCGCTGAAATGAGGTGGGTTCCACGGCGAAAACCACCGCGCGTCCAAGGGTTAACATATGGATGGATCAGCGAGCGTGTCATCGATTTTCTATGCACGGGCCCCAAGAACGTTTAATGAAGTCGAAATACAAATGCCGTTGTAACTAAAAAGGCAAACTGATTCATCGCGTACGATGCGAGAGGGACACATTTGGAGCGTGGGCGGAAGATTAATGTCGATTCATCACTGTGGACGGACCCCGCTTCAGCAAAAACAGAAAAGGCTTTCTTGTAAAGTAGGGCATAATCAAAAGAGAGAGAGATATGGGACCCGTTCGATCATTTACCGGCTGGTTATGCCCTGGCGCTACCGGTTCTGACCGTTCTTTGGTTAACCCATTAACGCGCAGTGTTCCCGCTCTGGGAACACCCAACTCGGACGTTTGGACTGTTGCCAGTCACGAAGAATAGATTGGATCTCTATAAAAAGAGTGGCATGTGACAGAGCTCCACGAGAGAATCCTTTACTTTTGAGCACGTCCTTTCCCGTCAAAAAAGGGTCACGATTCTTTTGAACAGCACTGACATCTGCTGAAAAGTCGAAGAATGCGAGAACAGCCGGATAGATGGCCCAATGCTGGAAAAAAGGTCAGCCGTTGCCATCGCTCGACTTAACGACCAGCAAGAGGGCGGACGATCGAAACGTTCATCGCGTACCACAGATCGAGAGACCCTTTTATTGACGACAGCTGGTTGTGCCGTCTGCCATCTTGCTGGTAGTTAAGGCGAGATATGGCAACGGCTGCCCTTTTTTCAGCATTGGGAAAGGGTTGCGCCTCAAAGGTTTAAGTGACGTTACGGTCGTCCACCGGTTTTGGTCATCCCGCCCCCCATCCGATACCAAGCTAAGAAAACATAAATGAACACTGGCAACACTTCTCTCTAATAGCCGGAATCACTCACCTCGCTAGCATTAGGTGACCCTATATTCGAACGTAGAATGGAGGACATGCTGCCAATGAGGTTTATCGGTGTGACGTCATTTTTCCACCAACACGTGACCTTTCCGCTGTGTTGATGAGTAACCCTGTAATCTGATTGGCTGAAGTATATATTTTCCATCGACACGTGACTGAAATAGCCTCGTCTCAGTATAAGTTTTATTATTTCAGCACTTTTTAATGGGAATCTGTGAGAAGATATCTTTTTGTAGTCATGTACAGGTTCCAGAGAGTTATTGAAAGATCCATAGGCAACACAATACAGAGGCATAATTATTATTTTTTTGATTTTGCGCTTATTACCAGGTGTCCAGCACATAAACCTATGGAGAAAAGGTTGTTTTCCACCGTCACGTGACTTTTAGAGCCTCGAACCCAAGGAGGCGATATCCTCCATTCTGAAACAAAATTGGGGACATTTCATAATTAATGAAATAATGAACACTAATCTAATTAAAAATTAATGTAATAATTAAAAGTTGTCCTTAATTGCTTCTTTACTTTTCGAGGACAAATCGCAATAAAACACAGAAATTGGGGGAACTCTCGTCGAAAATTGGATGTGCATGGTCACCTTAGGCTAGCAGGGTCATTCTGGTCACGCTGAGCAGACAATCACTACTTGACCGAAACGTTTTAGAAAGCGGTAATTTGTAGAGCTCCGCCTTTTCGAACGGTCCGGTCATGCACCGGTCTCACCGGTGCACAATCAGTGAATTATCGAACGCGCCCATGGTTAAACTCGAGAGATAAGCCAAGCCGAACAAAGCATGTCTTGCAAAACCTTGGAGGCCAGGATGTGGAGGAAGCCTATTTCTACTTCTGTTCCCATCGTTGTTGCCAGGTATACATCTTTGTGTGGGGAAACGTTTTAAATACCGAGTTATACCGCGGAATCCTTTAGAAAAGCAGGGAAGCAACGGTGCAAACGAAAGGGGAATTTGTGCCACCCCGATTTCGCAACGATGAAAACTGCTTAGTTTAAGTCAAAATGACGCTGCATTTTCTTTTTACTTTCCGAACATGTACCCTGTAAGGAAAGTATTGTCATCGTGAAAAAATTCGACTTCGAGATTTGGGTGTATGGACACGTTTTGAGGTCTTCTGAATTCATTTATGCTGTTTTTACGAGATGTATGTATGCGTGTGTGTGAGTGAACACGATAGCCCTAAATGGGGCATTCGATAGAGCTCCAATTGGGTACATAGGTTATAAACCACCGCCGCAAGACCGGAATTGATGTGTATAGGACTTATAGTTTTTCTATAGGGCTAGGACAAAGATTTCTTTTACAGGATGGCCTCTGGGGAGAAATTATTGAAAGTGCGCTAGCGTTTAAACGGCGCATTCGATTGAGCTTTAATTTGGTATATATGTTTGAATGATTCATCTATTCAAATTTATTTAAATGTTTGGTCATGATCTTAATCGTAAGTGTTCGGAAAGTCGAGTGGAGTCCCTCCAGATTATTTTTAAGATTTAAAAAAAAAAAAAAGAAGAAGAAGAACCTACAGTGCTATTAATTTGAAACAGTGTGGAAGGAGTACTTTCGTCTCATAAACCCGCCTTAGAAATCGCGAACTCTTACATTATCAAAATAGTTTCGTGGTTACGTCATTTTCGGATTCTGTCCTGATTATGTCAGTAACTCAGAAATAGGCTTAAATCGAATCGACCGTTTGCATTTATTGGTTTAATAATATCCATTCCGTACGAAGAACGGGTACTTCAGTTAGTTATAGATAACAAAATTACGGTCATTTTTACTGGAATTAAAAGCAACTATCTAAAAACGCATACGTTGTGACTAAAGCTCAAAAAGGCAGTTTAGCGAGTGAACATAAAAAAGTGCAAGTGCGACATCACTAGGAACACGGCAGTTACTCGATCTATCATCCTATTTCCCTGCACATCTTTTTATCACGAAAAGGCAGTTTTAGTCAAGAAAAATTCACGAAGTATCTTCAACTCCAATGAATTATTAGGAAAAGGTCATGATTTTAATCAGTTTGTCTGACCAAAATTCGAAAGACAATCCAAAGAGCAAAATTTTTGGTTGTAACAAATGACCCCAAAACTTTGCCTTATGTTATTTGGTAGTGAAGAAAACGTGTTTACATTTCACTGCCTTTTAACTTTATATGCGGAAAAAGGAGTTTTACAGGCAAAGAAAGTTCAAGAAACACCGACGAACAACATGAGTGCAAATAATAATCACAAATTCATAGTTTTAACATACATATTTTTTATTAATCATAAACAGCTAAGCGTGTTTAGGCGCAACTTCCTAGGGGGGTTCCAAAGCAGACTCAGAACCGATTACGTAGATGCGTAATCGATTACATTACTTTTCTTTTCCAGATGGAAACTACGATTAAATTACGACAATCCCAAATATTAATTGTGTCGATTACGATTAGATTACAATAATAAAGCCAATAAAATCTTTCCATCACGATTACGCATGTCGAGATTACGATTCAATTGCGTCTACAAAATATTTTTTGTGAACATTCATAGTCTTTTTAATAGCACAATTTTTACGCAGGGATCGTAACTCATTAACAAAAAACCTATTGAAAGACACTAGATAAAATAATAAAAACTTTGTAAAATAACACGCAAAAAAGAATCCTCGAATACAGGTTTAACCTGTTTAAGCAATGCCCTGCAATAATATACCAGCAGAATTTTTTTTTTTTCTTTCTCTCCAGCGTTGCTTCCTCACCCACAGATCTCGGAATGCCTTGCTGGGCCCCGCGAGAGGAAGTAACGCTGGCTACAGAGAGGATAACTATTGGCTTTTACGTCTTTTTAATAATGTGAATGAGCATGTTATTCCGGGGTTCAAGATTTTTTCGGAATTTCCCATCTTCTGTAGCGGAAAATTCTCCGAAAATCGACGAGAAAAAATGGGGATTCAGTGCATCAGCTATGGGCTCACCTCGACTGTATACCGGAGCAGAAGATGAAGATAATGACCGTATACGACTTTTCTAAATAGACTCGAAGCACAGAAATAACGGGCACATAATCTTAAAAATATAGTTTTATAGTTAAATATAACTATGTTTTTTTGTGAAGTATAATTAATTTTTGAACATATTAAATCACCTATTCCATATGACCCGCCTATTTCATATTAACCTCCATTTGTATCCACTTCATACCAATCAGTTATAGTATATGTACTCATGATGGTTTTAGGGATTTTGCTCAAAAAGCAAGTTATAGTTAGAAATGTAAATAGTCTTGATAATACTCTCCACTTCTCCCTATTTCGTACTAACCCATGCAGCCCGGCTAGCCGTACTAACCCGGCAGCTAGAGCACGGACAAACCGAAACGCTTTTCAACTTGGTCAGTAAGTGCTAGAAAGGAACCCTTCACTTTCACTGCTAGTCACAAACAAGTAATAAAACATTTTTTTTTTGAGTCAATTCCTACTTAGGTCAAGAAAGAAAATTTTTATTTTAGTTACTTTTCATTAAATTTAATTAATTAATTAATCTTTTAATTTATTAATTTATTATTTAATTTTAATTTAATAAAAATATAAATAATTAATTTTAATATAAATAAAATAATCTTTTAATTTATTATTTAATTAATTTAATTAATTAATGCAGGACCGTTTGTGAAGCAAGGGTCGATACCGTTCGTACAGTTTGTTTGTTTAGTTTATTGTTTTCATTCATTTTTAATCCCACGTAACAGGATCTAAAATGAATTCATTCAATTGAATGAATGGGCTAATATTTGAAAAAAATGTATTAACATCCAGTGTCATCCGCTACAAGTTTAAAAAAATGTATTTGAACTTGAGTGGATGAATAAAAATGTATTTTATGAACGATTGAAAATTTGTACAAGATATATATAGGGAGAGTGTGACCTAATTGTAGGAATTGAAAAAATAGGGTTCAATGGCTCCGACGCTGAAAAAGTGCAGCCGTTGTCGTCGATCTATTGAACTACTACCAAAATGGCGGTCGATCGAATCGTCCATCGGGCACCACAGGGACTGCGTGGCCGCGCAGCCAGCTGTGTCCTAAATCCACTCGAGCTCTGTGGCGCCCGATGGGCGATTGGATCGACCGCCATGTTCTTGGTAGTTTAATGGATCGGTGGCAACGGCTTCCCTTCTTCAGCGTCGGGCAGTCTGTCCAGTGGGTCTTTTATACTGATGTGAAAATACGTGCGCTTCAAAAGGTTAAGAGCTGAGGGAAAAAGCCGATAAGATCGAGTTGGGAAAAGTCGGCAGGATCCATCATCCTTGATTTATTCTCTTGCGCCACCAGAAATGATTAGAGGCAGTTTCGCTACACCCCCCCCTCCCTCCCTGCCCCCCCATTCCTCGAGGAGCAGAGCGGAGAAAAGCTGTTCAAGGAAGAAGGAGAAAAAACGATTCAAAGTGTATTTTTCCGATTATGACTTTCTTTACGCCACCCACGCACTTTCAACTATTTTTTTTTTTTCCCCCGGATTCCTTCTTGGAAATCGGAGATAAGGGTACGGCGCTCTAATGAAGTATAATGCAGAGAGGCGAAAAGGTATACGGTTGCAGCCTTTCTTTAAAAATAAAAATCCGATAGAATGTATGGATTGCTTGCTTTTCTTTTCTTTACTTTTTTTTTTCTGCAGTCCCCGATAATTGCACGGGCACTGGGGCCACGTGCCTTGGCCACACACGCAGAAATAGGCCAAAAAATTGAGTTTAGACGTGTAGGTAGGGGCACAAAAGTGTTACGGTCAGGCCTTGAGTACTTACCCCAATAGCACTGGCCACTGCAAAAGCCGGAAGTGTTGGCCTCTTTATTATTGGGGGGGGGGGATAACAGGCGGGCTACCTCGCCTCCCTGCAGGATCTCCCAAGTTCGAACCCATTCCGAATGAGAGACCTGAGCCAGGACTGGCATCCCCCCCCCCCCTCAGAGATATGAGATATCGTTTCAACATGGAGGGCATCGATTTTTTTTGACTGCGATTAAGGCAAAATTACACGAGGGTTGTCTGCCTAGCGGGTGTGTGTGTGTGGGGGGGGGGGGGCTTAGGTTGAGGACTTTTTAAGGGGTCCTCATGCGTATTCGCGTTACACCCGGAGAATACCGCCCGAAATTCCAGACCGTCCGATCAACAGCCACGTTGGGCATGATGAACAGTCCAGTCGAGAGAGGTTGCCACTGACTTTGATCGGCGCTGCTCGACTTTCGTTGTTCTGGTGGAAACCGGATCACTCCGGCCTGAATTTGAATACATGCATGCATAGTTTAGATTTTGATCTTCTAAAACGGATATTTTGCTCATTATTATCTTGCTTTTAGTTGCGCCAAGGAGCAATAGCGTATTCGGCTTTCATTATTAAAGTAAAACAAAAAGCTGATTAAAAATCCATTCTTAAATTATGATTAAAATAACGTATTATAGCACTGTGAAATAGGCAATGTTTGTCTCTTCTCCTTTAAAGACAAATCTTCCGATTCATCGTTGGGGATCAGCGGGACTTTCAAACACAAGTGTGTGCGGGTACTAGACACAGAAGTGAAAATTTCACTGTTACGTCTTTCCAACGACATGAAGGAAGCAGAATAAACCTCGGAGAGTGGGGAGTATATCAGGATATACCCTGACCCAACTTTTTCTGACTAGTTAGCTTAATCAATGGGTTGCGTAGAAATTCCTCTTTTACTTATTCACGACTGACTCATATCTCTCTGGCCGAAAAAATTTCCAAACTACGCCCCTGTACTGAATTAGTATTTGCAGAAGCTTATTGTGAAGTAAAAACAACTAACTTTACCCTTTAAGCACTAGGGTGCTATTTCGTTCAGTCCCGGGTTTTTGTCGACATGTTTTGTAGAGATGAACTGTCACGGTGAAGATCTTTTAAAATGTGTTTGCCAGATAAATCAGAGGGGGTGAGGGGGAGATTAAAATCTTGAAAGTCGCACAAGGTTTGTCATTTTTTTGATAATGGATCGCCAAGTTTGCTGCCAAAAATATAACTTCAAGAACGAACCAAGCTTGGTGATATCTTCCGAATTTGGCTAGTAACTAGGAAAGTATAGTTAGACTATGCCTGGCAGAGACCGTAAAATAGTGTTAGTAGACATTTAATTAGATTTTAATTCCAAATATGAGTTTTATGGAACAAGAAAGAGTTGATTCCTATTTTAATGCTCCCACACTCGCCAACCTAAAAAATCGCCGCATTTTGGCGAGCTTTGCAGTCATATGTCTCTAAGAGTTGTGCACAAGTTTTAACGCTCCCAAAAGAGTTAGATAAAAACGAAAGTGAACAATTGAGTGATAAACGCACCAGTTAAGGAATTTGAAGACTTAATTATTAAAACTACTTTAATTGTCAACCCAAAATCAATAAATAAGTAATGGAATGCTGTTCTTACAGGTTGTTCCAAATCGGCATTTTAATTCTAAATTATGGTTGTCATATATGTGCAAAAAATCGACGTGGTACCTGTATATGTTTAATTGTCACCACCTTGGCGGGATTCCGAGCATTAAAGTAGAAATCAACCCCAGAAAGTCAATCACGGCTCATTCGTGAATTATGATGCGCATTCCAAATAGAATTTAAAACGGTGAAATACAGAGTGGAATATGCTTGGCGGAAATTGTAAAACAGTTTTAGTAGGCGATTTTTAGATAGATATTTCGATTCCAAAGATGTGTTTTATGGAAAAAGGGAGAAAAATATGACACGTTCATGAATAATGATACACTTTCTAACTTAATATGGAATAAGGGAAGAAAAATAGGGAGGACGCATGGATTATGATACCCTTTTAATCTATAGCACTTGAGTGCGTATTTAAAATCTGTAAGTGTGTCAGATTTTTATTTTTTATTTTTTGGGGGGAGGGGCGGGGGTACAAACCTTGACAGGCATGATCTAACTGTACTTCACCTTAACTTTACCCTGATATTGGCACCTTTACAAAGGCTTATTAATATTCTCATTAAATAAACAGCAGAGTTGCGGTAATATCTCGCCCGATATAGAAGACGTCACCAAGCAGCGTTCACTTTTTGGGACTTGTTTTTTCGGGGCTAAACTTGGTCAAAAATGGCCAACCTTGGCAACTTTTGGCATTTCAATGCTCTAACCACTATACCCACCAAGGACAGCCGTGGTCGCTAACGATGTCTGGGGCACGTTAAGTACGTGGTGGTCGCAACGTCCTCCAAGCTTCCACACAAAACGATACCTCCATGAGTGGCAAAACTAAGCCTTGAGGTCTTCTGCTTGGTGTTTACTCCACAATTAAGAAGCCTCGCTAACGATCGGTAGTGCTGCCATCTATCGGCTCCTGAATGTGCTAGAGATAAACTCTTCGGGAGTTTCTGGCAGAAATGAACACCCCCCCCCCCTTAGAAAGTACTGCCGCTACCGAACTAATCTGGATTTGAGGTTGGTACAAGTTGCTGTAAAAGCAGAAGTGCCTAAGCCCCCATAATCCATGAAAGCAAGATACAAAAGGCTCATAAATTTCTGTACCAGCATTGTCTTTCGGGCTTGACTCTCGGAGTTACCGAAAGCCTGACTACAGAGAGGCCATTCAAAGTCCCATGCCAAAAAGCCACGGTCAACATAAAAGGTGTTTCAAAATAGCATGACATCGTTAATTCAGCGTATTTTTTTAAGCAAGTAGAATTCTATTAATGTCCGACACGGATCATGCCGTTACGCCCTTTGTCTACAGTGAATCACTGTACAGATTTCCAGATACCGTTGTCTACAGTGAATCACTGTACAGATTTCCAGAAGGATCGAACCCACAAACTTACGGCTACAAGATCGATGCCTCTCCCAGCCGAGCTCCACGGCCTATGAACCTCAACTCTTTTTTGAAACAGACGGTTAAATCACGCGATTTCGGTACATAAATATCAATAAACTAATTATTTGAAGCCCTTCAGAATTTTTAAAACACCACTTCGCGATTTGTACTGTATCAGGTATTCACCTTCAGAAAAAGTTCTTAAAAATCAAAAGTTTGGCAAAACATGTCATTCTTCGAAAATTGTTCTTGAGCAACATCCTGTTGCATATTTTTTTTTTTCAGTAAGTTTCGTTAAGGACATCGTTGTTGCATTTAGTATGGTGTGTAGTGCAGCTTATTGAAGAATCCTCCTGAATTTTTTCGAATCCCTGGAGCAATGAGATTATTTTCCCTTGTGTATAAAGTTCGTGAGGGAGGTTTCGTTTCTTCGAACAATACCCTTCATGAAAAGGGGGGAAAAAAAAGCAACATTGTTCTCCCACCAGGTGGTCACTCTCACGACTTTTTACAACTTATATCGAACAATGCGAGAACAGCTGGAGTTTGTTAATGCGAGAACAGCTGGAGAGATGGCCCCATGCTGCAAAAAAGGGCAGCCGTTGCCATCGCTTGACTGAACGACCCGCAAGAGGGCGGACGAGATCGAGACGTTCATCGCGTGCCACAGATCTAGAGACACTTTTTTTGACGCAGCTGGCTGTGCCGGCACAGCCAGCTGTCCCCAGCCCTTTTTTTCAGCATTGGGAAAGGGTTAACTCTGATTAATGCAGAGAGAAATTTCCAAATTTCCCGATAGGTTGCTCGTAACCAGATACTTACTGGGAAAAAATGAATGAATAAATAAAAAATTAATGAGCCCCATGGCCATCGAGAGAGATTCATTTGAATACCTTACCTGAGAAAGCAAGTTCGTAACTACAATATGCGTTCAAAAGGCGGATATCTGAGAATCGGATGGCATTACCCAAATACACGGAGACTGGATTTTCTAACTTCCAGAACAGTCAATGTGGAAAATTCATGACGGGCATTGATTTTTCCCACGAATTCAGCAGGTGTGGTTTTCCCGGAATATGTCCTCTCAAAATGAACACAAACAAATGATTCTCTTTTGCCGCGGGGGTGAAAATAATACCGGAATGTGGATTTCTGTAAGAAAAGAGGCTTCTCCAACCCTCTTATTCCCAGTATAAGAAGTTTCCTAGAAGAAAAAAAAACATCCTTTTTATTGACATAGCGTTTTTTTTAGGTCGACTAACGTAAATCTAATTAACCCTTTAACGCGCGGTGTCCTCGCCGTGGAGGACACCAAACTCTGATGTTTTGACTGTTGCCATTCATGAAGAATAGATTGGAATGGCAACTCTGATTTCTGTTAAAATTCCACTACTATTTTTATAGAATGATTTCTATAAAAATAGTGGCGGGTGACATAGCTCCACGAGAATCCTTTACTTTTTAGCACGTTCATTTCCAATAAAAAAAATGGTCACGATTCTTTTTAACAGCACTGACATCGGCTGAAAAACGGAAGAACGCGAGAACAGCTGGATAGATGCCCAATGCTGAAAAAAGGGCAGCCGTTGCCATCGCTCGACTTAAACGACCAGCAAGAGGGCGGACGATCGAAACGTTCATCGCGTGCCACAGATCGAGAGACCCTTCTTTTGACGGCAGCTGGCTGTGCTCGCACGCAGCCAGCTGCGTCAAAAAAGGGTCTCAAAAAAGGAAATCATTCGCTTCAGTCGTTTTTACGTAATGCTTGAACAAAAAAAGCGTCACGGACAGAATGACAGAACGACAGATAGACAAACTTTTTTTTGAGGGTCGCACCGGATTCTCAGGTGCTTGAAACTGATAGAAATCGCAAAATTTTTTAATTCCATGAAATATACAGACAAAAGTCTAATTTTATTTATATAGATAACTGTATCGCACGAACACGGAGAACCAGAATCTTATTCTTTAAAGGGTTAGCAGTCTAAAATTTATTTTCCAAGCACTAAAAAATCAAAGTTTGCAATTTTGTTCCATATAAAGGCGTTAACCCGTTTGGGTACTTACGCATTAACGTATTTTTGTGGGTCGGAGAAATTCCACTTACGCAACCCACCCTCCCACTCCTACGCAGATAGCCCTTAGCCATTCCTTCACGAAACAACACACTAAATCGGTCGATTACAGCGCGAGTAACGAATTTTCAAAACTCCCAATAAAATCGTCATAGCTTAATATTACCACATTAAATATTTTTCGATTTATAATGAAAATATCGCCCATCTCGGTTCATTTTTCAAAGAGTTTTTTCGTAAGAGTTTTTGGCAATTTATCGCAAAGGTCGCCAACATTGACGAATTTTGGCACAATTTGAGGGAGGCACACGTATGTTGTCGGATTATTAGCTAATTGTATTGTAGTTGTATTGTATATATTGTAGTTCATAGTATTATATGCTGTAAATAGATGCCTGTCTCTAAACTGCCATTGAACGTATTGTACTGGAAATATTTTCAGTGCTCTTGTAGAAGAACTATTCAACTATACAGACACTGTTTTCGATTGAAAGCTTTATTATGTAATCTTTAACAACATATATCAATTTTGTTTCATTTCAAATAGCAGAATATCGCTATAACTAGAAGTCAAAGCCTCTAGTGAAGGCTTGCAACGGGCTCTTGAAAAGAACGTTTGACGAAAGCGTGTCTACACTTAATATATTTAATCTTCGTCCACCTAAAGTAAATAACTTCCTATTCATTCAATAGTTTTTGAACATTTATTTGCTAATATGCGTTGTTTGTTGATCTGAAATCGCCTTTTTTTCCTTGCCAAACACCACCAAATGGAAGCCTTTTAAACTAAACTTTTTAATAAACTTTCTTGAGCGTATTTTGTGTACAGTCATTATGGAAAAAGTTGGTGTCAATCATCTTATCAGTTTCAGCTGCTAAATTTTAACTAACTACCCTGCATGAAGAAAAGCAATTTTTATGTATCCGTCGTTGCTTCCCGGCATGGACTCTCAACTCTGCTTCAGGTGTTAATGATGCTGATTTAAAGGATTTCTGGTTAAGGTTAGTGGCTTTTGGCTGTTGGTAATTTTTCTATTTTGGTATTAGTGACTTTTCTTTTAATTTTTTGGAGATAAGTGTGCAATGTAAAATTTAAAAATGTTCAAAATAAGGTGGGAAAAAGTCTATGGTAAAAAAAAACTTCCTGCTGTTAATTAAAAAAAAATGCAAATTTTAAATTTGCATATGACCCCCGAAAAAAAAATTCCCGATTAGGAAAATGTGCCCGATACACTCATGAGGTGAAGCAGAAAATTTCAGCCTTTCATCATAAAATGCGTCAGTGATATCTTTAGAAAAGGATGATCAGGGGCTGCACATGATTTTGAATATAAACATTTATTGCTAGAGTGGAAAAAATAGTTTTATTTCGTAATTTCTGTACGGCCCCTGAAATGCAATCATTCGACGTGATTTTTTTCTCCTTCAAGAGCCATTGAAAAGTGGTTTAAGTCAGCCTATATTTAACTTCATATCTCTGACACTTTTTAGAATATAAATCTCGAAATTTGTAAGCAACCTCAACAGTGCATAAGGAACATTTTACTCACTGGGGAATTTTTTTTTATACGAGGGTCGTATGCAAATTTAAAAAGTGTAACTTTTTGAAAATTAATGAAAATAATTTTTCCTTGATGGAGTCTTATTTACAACCTTATTTTGAACATTTTTTTCAGTTTACATTGTCCACTTATCTTTAACAGATAAAGAATTAAAGGTCATTACCACCTTTTTGCGACACCCTGTACATATACATAATACGTTCTTACGATTGCCACCAATATACCGTAACATATCGCACATCGAATGTACTTTGTATGTCTCTGTAAAAAGTTGATTAATTTTGAGGTTTACCATTTTAAATGACAAGCATGTAGTTATACACCTCAAGATTAAACATGTACTTTCTTATGCCTCGCAATTTACGCCAAAAGACCGTAACGTATCGAAAATATTTAGTGTGTCCCTTAAAAAGTATATTAACTTTACGTCAGCGGCAAGCATATACTTATGTACCTGAATATTAAATATTTAATTTGTTATGTTCCACTACTACCGCCTGCAAGCCGTAAATCTAGCATGTCGGTAATCTTTTGTGCAGCCCTGTTGGAAGTATTAATTTTTAAGGGCAATTGCGTAATTGTAACCTCAGTATTAAATATTTATTTATTTATTTATTATTTGACTATTACTAACAATAGACCAGAACATATCGAAAATATTTTACTCAAATATTTATTTCGAGGTATCGAAAATATTTATCATCATTTCATCTGTGAGCGTGCGTATACGCCACAATAATAAATATTTATTTTGTTATGTTGTATTATTACTGTCTGTAGATCGCAAAATTAACAACCGTAAATCTCTAGTGTAACCCTGTAAAAAGTATATCATTTATACGTTCACTAGTTTAGTAGCAAATAAGTTATACAACTCAGCAATAATTATTAATTTTGTATGAATCACGACTAATTCACTAGAAAATAACATGTAGGCAATGTTTTGTATGTCCTTTTAAAATGTGTATTTAAGTGTGTTATGTCCCCATCTTAACAAGTTCAAAGTGGACCGCCAATCCAAGAAAAATATTAGTCAATCCCACGGAAGAGTGCTTCAAAATCAATGGTTGCAGAGCGAATATTTTTATCTTCTAGAATCATAAATAGTTACGAAACCATGTTCCATAATTATAGCGGAGAGAAACGGAACTGGTGGACCTGCGTTTGAATGAAATGCGCTTCATAATCAATGCGTATCACATATAATATAATGATTACCGTTTCGATAATTTAATCAGTGGAATGGGAAAGTGCTTCGAAATGAATGCGTGTTGCATGATTTTTGTGCCTTGCCTTTAGACCACTCAAGAAAGAAACTGTAGAAACTTCTAGCAGGAGCGTTGGAAAATAAAACCACAAATGGCGGAATAACTTCCTCAGAAATCGGAAATCCTTGAATAAAAAGTACGTAAAATATGATGTTTCTTTACCGAAGTTTTAGAGAGGAAAAAGTTATAATGTGTTTCAAAAGCAATGCGTCGCACAAAGTTTTCGTTGTTAGCTTTTCCCATTGCATTACAAAGGTAGGGAGCCTTGCAGTAAATAAAAAAAAAAATCCTGAAGGGAAAAATTATTGAAAAATCGAACAAATGACCTCCAAAAAAAACGACCTGATATTCCCTAAGCAGCATCTAATGGTAAAGAAAAATCCCCACATCTTCCAGTCTCCCAACCAGGGAACAACAAATAACTGCCTACTCTGCTCGGGGTCGCCGCGACTGAAGAAAGAGAGAGGAGAAAGCAAGATTGTAATTGTCTACTCTCCCCCTCCCTTCCTGGGGGCTCCGATCTGCTACTCTCATGGCTGCCTTTCAAAATCTTCTGGTCTCATATTCAAAATCGGATAGCCTTTTCAGATTTCATTGCCGTGCCGAAAACAGAAACAAACAGTCCGTTGATTCTCAGGAGGAAGAAATCTCTTTTTTATACCTGAAGTTTCTTAAAAATTTTCAGTATTTTACCCCATGCAGTGTAATGTGAAAATGTAGGAAGTGTTTTTTAACGCAGTCTATATAATTTGTCAGCAGACGATTTTTTAATGGTTCCTGAATAATGCAGAATAGTTTGACTTTAGAAAAAGAAATTTTGCATTCATAAATTGTTTGCGGCGGGGTAACTAAATCACAGTTGCAAATCAGTTCTAATCGAAAGAAACTGCAAAACTCGAATACGCTTCCAATTCCATTGCTACTTTTCCTAATAAAGATCTATAGGTTAACACGGAGAGGGGTTGGGATATTTAAATTGGGGAATATATGAGGATTTTTTTTTTTTTTTTTTTTTTTTTTTTGCCATTTGTTCGAATGTCCCTTAAAATTATCTCTTTTCCCTTCAGCAGGGATTTTTGGGCTAACCAGGTAGTGGTAAAGAAACCCCTCGTCGATCGTTTGCTTTCAGGAACCTGTAACCAGTTTGTTTGGATTAAAAGGATTGCATACGTTTTATGCTCAGTGTAGTGATTGAGTATCAGAATTCATGCAGAAAAACACGTAAACGCTTTGTGATTATGAAGCGTTTTCCAACGCCATAATATCCGGCTGAAAACTATTATGCGAATATGAGAATTTAAGTCAGTTAAGAATTACGAGACAGGAAAATCTTTCGAAATGGATCGATTATGAGAAACTTTCAATCGTAAATGTTTAAGACATGCATTTTTACATCCTTGCACGCAGTAAAGAGTCGTGTGATTGCAAAAATGTCGGTGTCAGATTTTGCCAAACAGATTATTTTGTCCATTTTAAAAATTAACTTTGTTAAATTACCGCGTAACATTTCAAAGTATAAGCAATTTATACTTTTATATTACTTATTAATGTCATGCGGTCGATTACATAAAACTTTTGGTCGAAATATATCATGCGGTCGACTTATCGTGAAAAGCTTTTATCTAGAATTGTAGCTAAATATGGAAGTAATAACTCCTTAGCGGGCATTCCTGACAAACCTAGAAGAGAGGCAGTGGCTGCTTTTCGTCTTTTTACCGGGCACGATTGCCTTGCCGCCCACCTCCATCGTATCGACATTCGTTCCGAGGTTGCCTGCCCTCTGTGCGACAGAAATGAGCCTATGGACAAATACCATCTGCGTACCTGTGGAGCCCTCCATGGTGCAACGGACTCTTCACGATATTGGGAGGCTAGAGGACTTCTGGGGCGATAACCTTTGGTTATCCGATTTGTATTTTATCTTTGTACATTTTGGTTTTACCTCTTTTGTATTTCGCCCCTGCCATTGGAAAAAAAAATAAATAAAAAACCATTTCAAAGTATGTATTGATGAACGCAAGACAATGTACATACGTACTCATGCATGTACGAATTATTTTTCCTGACTACGGATCCATTTTGACTGTGTTTGTGATGACGTCTGTACATACGTATAAACGTAACTCATATAACTACTCCGTACAATGTTGATATTTTGCATTTAGATTATTGCAAAATCTAATTGTGTATCTCCTTTTTTTCATTTTCAATAGACTGGATAGTTTACTACAGGGTCACCCTAAAGACAGTAAGGTCTATGGACACCTTCAATACATTAAAAACAATGAATACCATCAATACATTAAAAGTGTGTGAGCTGTTATTTGGGACGTGATCAAAATATTTTCAAATGTCGCCAGACTGCGAGTTTTGCTGAAATACTGCCAAATGTGTCGCCAAAAACATACGTAACTCTCATAACTCAAAAACAATTAGACAAATTATGTTGAAATTTCGCATGGGATGTAACATCTAGTTTTTATTACATACTAGCTGCGTGCCCGTTCTTCGTACGGTAGGAAACGAATATTTTATTAAAATATAATCATAACTATGTATGCGAAAACAAAATGTCAAAAAGTTCAAGTGGTCCTTTTGTTAAAACTACCGCGGGATATATTACGCAAGTTAGGATTATGGTTTAGTTAGTTGTAAGACGGTCGGTGAAAAATAATGACTATAACACTTAATTTCACAAAATAGTTATTAACGTGGTATACTGTGCTATTTAATTCATATTATTCAAACAAATCTACTTTTACTACCAGAGAAAAAAAATGAAATTACTATCTATTACTGATATTAATATTATCAATCTTCGTTTCTCCGTTTTTAGGTTCAATTTAAAGAAACAGATTAGATATTTTAAACCCATGATGCCTTTCTACTTTTTGGTGAAGAATCACCAAAATCATTCTGTGGAATTTATGCATTGCCATTAAAACAGATGTCTATATATTTTTAAGCATAATTCTTGTCTGATTAGCGTATTTAGCTAACTCAGTTGACTATGCTCACGAATGTGCTGAAATTGGACATTTTAGTAGCTTTCTACCCTGAAAATTGCAAAAAATCGTAAAAAATTATTGAAAGGGTGGATTTCCAGAATTTTAAAGTAGCCTACGGATTATTCTATGTCGTTTTACGTGTATGTGCAAAATTTCAAGCCGATTGGTTGAACGGTGTGGGAAGAGTTCCCGGACGAACAAACAGAAACAAACTTTGTAGTAGTAACTAAAACAACTAATTTATACAATCGATACTAAAATCGAATTTCATGCTCTTCTGGGAACGTGCGGAAACTT
The DNA here is from genome assembly GCA_038373885.1 of Cheiracanthium punctorium. Lineage (NCBI taxonomy): Eukaryota > Metazoa > Arthropoda > Arachnida > Araneae > Cheiracanthiidae > Cheiracanthium > Cheiracanthium punctorium. Next base: position 137,730 of record JAWZYV010012596.1, on the reverse strand, counting down.
TTCCCAGTCAATCGACTTTATTTCACTGTGAACATCCGCGAGGAAATCATTTTATTTAAAAATAAATAAATGAACTTAAAAATCTGGAAAAAGCTTGTTCGGTATGACGTCAGTATGAAGTAATTATCCCTTACAATAGCTAATTTTGTCACTCAAATGATTAACTTTTTTACTCTCCGAAATAAAATAGGGCCGTAAATAGCGAAAAATCGCTTAAAAACGAGGGAAAGGGTGGATTTTCTGATATTTAAAGTACGCAGATTGTTTTCTATATTATTGCACATAATTATGAAAAATTTCAAGCGGATTGTACAAACGGCGTAGTAGTTATTAGGCTTTTTGTATTAACTCTGTAGTCTTTTTGCAGTAATGGCGGAAAAAGTTTTTGATCTTGAAGTCAGGGATCAGCGTAACCATATAGTAAGGATGATACGCTTTAGAAGATAACTTCCCATAGAGCGCAATGTATTTGGAATATTTTGAGTGCTCCTGTAGAAAAACTATAAATGCTACATAAACCATTTTCAATAGGGTTCATGGTACAGTAGATAAGAATAACATATATAAATTTCGTCGAAATCGATGCATATTTACGGAAGTTAGAGTACGGACAAACGGACAGACAGACAAAGCGAAATTAAATACTTTTCAACCTTGTTAAAGTGTTAAAAACTGATTATTCTGCCTTCAAAATTTATTTACAGAGGCAGGGAGAAATTTTCAATCTTCCTTCTTTTTCTAAATGACAATTTTATACTGAGCACTCCTTTATTGAAGTCTCCAATACCTAATGATTAAAAATTAACCCTTATTTTGCATATTTTTTAATTGAATATAGTTATTTAAATTCATTTATGATTTTCTGCAAGTTTCAATTGATTTTTAAAGTTAGGTCTACTTAAAGTATGTATATTTAAAATGTGTTTGTGAAATATTTATTAATGAAAAGCATAACATAGCTGCTTGTGCAGATAGCTATATCGTATCATGATATTTTACTAGTTTAAAATATTGTTTTAGTCACTACTGCAATATTGTGTATGATTATCACTTCATAAGAGTACTTTGACTAATCTCTCTCACTTTATTTTATTTTATTTTATTTTATTTTATTTTATTTTTTTTTTTTGTATGTGTATTTCGGAATATCGATTCAAGAGTAAAAAAGTGAAACTGTCCTTAAATTTAGAAACTAATGTTTGAAATGATTTTTTTTTTTATGGATTTACCCCCCCCCCCCATTTTCCCCTTTATGGTGCCATATAAATTTTTGTACTGTGAAAGAATGCTTGTATACTTTAGAAGCTAAAGAATTAAATAGAGCTATTTTTGTTTTTTAACCGGTGGTTTAAAAAAATATATTTCCGATTTAAGAAATTTAATGCATAACCTGAAAAATTCTGTTTCTTACCTGTATAAAACTACAAAAGAAAGCATGATAATTTCATTATAATATTTAAAAGAGATTTACTTTTTATTTATAAATCTGTAAAAGTAATTTAACTTAAATAAAACTAAAAATGATTTAATGTAAATTAATATTAAATTAAATTATTAAAAACAGAAAAAAGGCATTAAACCTATGTTTGGGAAAAAATTAACTCATCTGTCATAGGTATCTTATCAAAATGGATATATTATTCTTAAATAAATAAAGTATGCATTTCTTTGTGAAAATAATCTGCAATTATAGATGCATTAATACATGTGTCATGGTTAAAATTTATTCTCTTCTGCCAGTAGTGCACACATAAAAAAAATATTTTAACTTTTTAAATTTTAAGTAACATTTTTTTTATGGACAAATGTGCAAAAATATTTAATTTTCGTAAATTATTATTCAATTATTAAAAAATACTTTTATGATGTGTGAAACATGTTTGCAATTTATTGTTCTCATATCATTATATAAAAAAATTTGGAGTGACTCCACTCGACTTTCCGAACACTTACGATTAAGATCATTACCAAGCACTTAAATAAATTTTAATCGATGAATCATTCAAACATTTATACCAAATTGAAACTCAATCGAATACACCGTTTAAACGCTTGCGCACTTTCAAGAATTTCTCCCCATATGCCATTATGCATAATATAAAAGAAATCTTTGTCGTAGCCCTGTAAGAGAACTATAAGTCCTATACACACCAAAATCAATACCGCTCTTAGGATGGTGGTTTATAACATGTATGCCGAATTTGAGCTCAATCGAAGGTATCCTTTAAACGCTAGCGCACTTTCAAGAAATTCCCCCATAGGCCATAACGTAAAAGAAAGTTTTTCTACAGGGCTACGACAAAGATAAGTCCTATACACACCCAAATCAATACCGGTCTTGCAACGGTGGTTCATAATATGTATACCCAATTTGAGCTCAATCGAATCTACCGTTTAAACGCTAGCGCACTTTCAAGAAATTCCCCCCATAGGCCATAATGTAAAAGAAATCTTTGTCGTAGCCCTGTAGAAAAACTATAAGTCCTATACACACCCAAATCAATACCGGTCTTGCAACGGTGGTTCATAATATGTATACCCAATTTGAGCTCAATCGTATCTACCGTTTAAACGCTAGCGCACTTTCAAGAAATTCCCCCCATAGGCCATAATGTAAAAGAAATCTTTGTCGTAGCCCTGTAGAAAAACTATAAGTCCTATACACACCCAAATCAATACCGGTCTTGCGACGGTGGGTTATGACATATATATCCAATTTGAGCTCAATCGAATGCTCCGTTCTCACACACACACACACAAACACACCTGGTAAAAATAGCATAAATGGATTGCGTGTAAAAACGTGTAAAAACACCAAAATCTCGAATTCGAATTTTTTCATGATTACAATACTTTCCTTACATGGTACATGTTCGGAAAGTGAAAAGTATTCTATTTGCAGACGGCATACAAGCAGACGGCCAGAAAAATATCATCAGATACATTCATATGTTAAAAAGAATGCTATTTACAGTTCACTCTTGCTAATCCGGCGCTCTTGGGGAAACATGTCTTATTCTGTTTCGATCCGTGGACCACCTCGGATGTAAACAAGCATGCCCGCTCCTGTGCTCGCCACCCTCTTTCGACATTGTTTTCTAGTACCTAATGAATTTTTTGTAGCGTATTTATCTAGGGTATTACCGTGTCGATCGAACGAAAGCACATGATATTAAGTTTGTGTCAAAAACAAGACATCTTGATAATCCTCAATTTTTCCATAATCCGGCGGTTGTCTGGTCCCATGCATGTCGGATTACCAAGATTGTACTGCATTTTATAAAAGTTTTGCATATGAAAACAAAAAGACAAGAGCTTAAGGATAAATGTTATTTCATTATTATTATGAAAGCGCTATGGGCGTCAACATAATATTTTCCCCGGTTTGTGTGTGTGTGGGGGGGGGGGACTGGCAAAGGCTACTTCATCGTACCGTTATAGGATGGAAAGAGAGAAAAAAGAAGAAAAAAAAAGGTGGGACAAAAAAGGCAAGCAAAATCCAGGGAGGGACAAGTGTTCTCTCTCCTCCCCCATTGTTCTATGCTGCCGACGCCTATGGAAAGCGCCCTCATCATCCTTTGTCCACCGCCCTCTCAAGGCACACAGCACGGGCCTGGTTCGAATGCCTTCTGGTTTATGCAAGAGGGTGCTCGTCCACATCGAACGTCTGCAGTATTGGATTTCTTGAACGACCCTTTCAGTAAGCGGGTCATTGCCTTGGTTTATACGGCATGCATACCGGAAGTGGCATGGCATGGCATGGCCTCGTCTTATTCGCCAGACTGGACGCCCTGCGACTTTTTTCTTTGGGGGGTACCTGAAAAATTGGGTATACCGCCCAATTCCACAAACAATTGCGGAGCGGAAGCAGCACATCTTATACTGCATGTGAGACAATTCCAAGTGACATGCTTGAACGGATCTCTGGAAATTTTTGCCTCAGACTGCGCCACGTTGTTGCAGCCAATGGGAGTTACATTGAAAATGTCATTGTTTAGCTTTTTGCAAAAAGTCCTTTTCATACCGGTTTTTATTTTTTCATAGTTTTCAGCGCCACCTGTGGGTGAAAATGTTAACTCAATTTGAAATTGGGTGGGATAAAATTCCCTGATTTCCTAAGCATAAGGCCGCAAACTATATACATACATACATGTCTATCGCATTCCATCTTTTTTAATTGATTTTCAAAATCCATCAGTCATTTTACTGCATGTGATCAACATAATGAAAATACCGGATCTGCCTGTATCAACATAATATCTACATAATGGAATTTGACGGAAGTCAAATAGGGCCGACAGGCGCGTAGCCAGGAAAATTTTTCGGGGGGGGGGATATGCGCCTGGAAAATATTTCGGGGGGGGGGGGAATATGAACTTATATGTGTATAAATAGACGGAATTTCATCACTAATCCAAAAATTTCGGGGGGGGATATATCCCGATATCCCCCCCCCCTGGCTACGCCCCTGAGGGCCGACACGTATTATGGTGCATTTTTCTACGTAATGAAACAAGGAAGACGAATTGTGCCGAAGCATGGATAATGACGCTTTCTTGCCAGATTTTCTTTTTAGCACTCGGGTGCTATTTCTTTCAAGCACGGGATTTTTGTCTACGTGACGCGCCGTGGTCACTCTTCCGTTGGATCCATATTTTCTGATATTGCTAATGGAAACATGGACTATCCCTTCGGATGATTTTCAAATTCCAGGATTCACTTGGGTCGAACGGATAGACAGTGGTTTCCAAAACAGATAACCATCTGGAGTTAGGATTTTTATAAAGGAAAACTTAATGAAACGCTTTACCCGTGCCTACACGAGCCAGATCAAGAGGTTTGCGTCTATTCAAGATAAAGTGAGAGTTGCAGTGACATACGCTAGTCCTCGAATTTCTTAGGAAGATAAATGAGACGCGCTATTCGAAACGTTGCTGAAGGAGGAGGATTGTAAAACTGTTTCAGTAGGAGATTTTAACATAGAATTCAATTCCGATCCAGGATCCGATTTCATAGCTGAAATGGATACTTTAGATTTTCCAATACGCACTCATCCAAAACAATTCACCACTAGGGACGAGACTACAATGGATGCCATTTTCAGCAACAAAAGGATGCGAACAGGAGTCTATAGGAGCGCTTACAGTTATCATTTTCCCTCTAGATGGCAGAATGGATTGAATAGATTTAAAAAAAAAAAAAAAAAAAACTGAAATTCTTCCAGCCGAGTGCGTCAATAAAATCTGGAAGAATTTCAAAATTTTTTTAAAAAAATCTTATTTTTTTAATGGTGTTTTTGAAGTAACCACCATTTGCAGTTTTGTACGACAACCTTGGGGGTCAATAAGGGCACTCAAACGGTCCGGTGTTGAAATGTTAAAATGAATGAAGAATTTTGTGAATAGCTCACATCCAAAAGAACTGGAGTATGCACATTTCTAGCGGGATCTTCAATGGTGTATAAGCCATGCTCCACAAGCAACTGCTTAACTGCTGCATTTAAGAACATTAAGATATTTGCTGCATTTAAGAACATTCCGATTCGAATGTTTCATGCTTTTCAGCAAGTTTTGTTCTCTGATTACTCCATATTGCAGCTAAAAAAATAGGGTGATGTAGAAAGCAAATTTTTTGGCTTTTGTATCAGCCATACATAGCAAGATGTTCATTCCATTTTTACCTTCTTTCTTTCGATAGCGCCTTCTATTGGTGAGCTTTGGAAATAGTTTTAAGAAGTATCGGTAAGTTCTGCCGATGGCAGTTATTACTCCTTCGTTCAAGGATTTTGAAGGTTCTAGAAGAGCTGCATAATAACTAGACTGGGGGCCATTTTGGCATAATGAAGACCCTGCAAAAAGTCCGAGAGTGCTTCCACTGGTCTAGGGATCGGGACGATATTGAAAGGTGGTGCCAAGCTTTGTGACGCCAATGCCGGGCCAAAAAGGCCCAAAGAAACGAAGCCCTGGAAAACTACATCGCTATAATGTAGGAGCGCCTTTCGAGAGAATTGCCCTATACATCCTGGGACCTCTTCCAAGAACCGCGGATGGCAACAGGTACGTCCTGGTTGTCATTGATTACTTCTCTAAATGGCCCGAAGCGTATCCTATTACCGATCAGGAAGCTACGTTCATAGCAGAGGTACTGGTGCAGTAACGGATTTCCAGGTATGGAAATCCTCTGCAACATCATTCCGACCAAGGAACGAACTTTACCTCTGCAGTTTTTAAAGGACTATGTCAACAAAACCCAGACTATTCCTTTGCATCCACAATCTGACGGTATGGTGGAGAGGTTCAACAGCACTATTTTAAACAACTTCTAGCTGCTAGTATCTCGGAATCAAGAGGACTGGGACAAGAAACTAACCCCTCTTCCTGCTCCTCTTTCTTTCTTTCTTTTTAATCTTTACATGAAATAAGTAAAATACATTTTTAAAAATCTTCAAACGAATTAAGTACAAGGCAACCTTTTTTTAAATTCCGTGCAAATTATTGCAGAGAGGGGAGGGGGTGTTGAGGCCTCGCTCAAAATTCATTACAGGGCTTGAGCCTCAAAACCACGTATCTATACGCGTATGTTTTGTCCGTGTGTGCGACCGCACTCACACACGGACTGACTCAGCTGACACAGACAGCTGTGCCAAAAAGGTCTTGAGCCAGCTGTGTCAAAAAGGTAGAGCTCTGTGGCGCCCGATGGGCGACTGGATCGACCGCCCTGTCGCTGGTAGTTAGGCGGATCGATGGCAGCGGCTGCACTTTTTCAGCGTTGGAACCATTTTATCCCATTTTTTTTTCCGACTGGCAGTGAAATGAGGTGGTTTCACGGCACAATCACCTTCGCGTCAAACATGCGGGTTCAACTATAAGGACGCTGTGCATAGCATTCCGTTCCACATCTTATACATTCTTAGGCTTTCGCACTTCCTCGCGGTGCACAATCATTTCCGTTTCCGGAAAAGAAAAAAAAAACACCGTTGCATAATATTATTTAACAAACGATTCCGGAATTCGCTTTTAGGCCTTCGAAAATGCCTGCTATTCGCCAGGAATGGAAAAACTCTCTCTCTCTCTCTCCCTTGTCCGGATCCCGTTTTCGCCGACACGTGGTGTTGCTGCGTGACGTCACGGATCAATGGGTTCCGGGACCTGGGAACCCGGGTGGTATCGCCACATTTGGCGAGACGGCTCCCGGTAAAAAAGGAGCCACGAGGAGGTCATGACATTAGGAAGCGGGGGATCGTTGCGGACCGGTGTGCGAAAGGATAGTCGCAGGTAAAACTACGGGAGCGTGGGTGTGCTGGAATGATAAATCTTCCCTGCGAGGCGTCCATGGGATCCACTTCATTATGAACACCCTTAATGATTCGCACTCTCGTGTATTTCGTTTACCAACTGGAACTTGAACGAACGCTGTTTTAATTTTGCTTCGTTGTACAAAAGTGTCCTCTTGCATAATAGTGCCGTGAAGAGAGGGGGTCCCAGGGCAAAAGCTTCATTGGGGGCCCCCGTCCTACGAAAAATTTCTTACACCCTATAGCAGGAGTTCCCGAACTTTTTCTCCCCGCGGCACGCTTGTCAGGCTAAAAGCATTTCGCGGCACCCTTGTCAGGCTAAAAACATTTCACGGCGCCCTTTTCAGGCTAAATACTTTCGCGGCAGATTTCCTTTAAAGCAATATGAATAGGAAGGTTAGAATGAAGCAGTTTGGATGCATTTTACGTTTTTTTTTTTTTTGGTTTGTTTGTTGATAGGGCTAACTATCAGTACTCTCTTGGGAAAGGGATATAGAATTTTGACAATACCCCCCATTTCAGGGAGTTCCTATAAAAGAGAGGCAACAGAACAGTCTTGAACTTGACTGAAATATTTTTGCTCGAGCCCACTGAGTGATCGGCTTGGCTCACTTTCTTGGGGATACCGGTTCAGAGGAAATTATTGGATTATACTCCACGAAAACACTTTTCTTGATTATCTCCACGGCACCCCTGACATACGCTCGTGGCACCCAGTTTGGGAACCCCTGCCCTATAGAGTAGCTTTAATATTACACTCTACAAATAGCACAATAAAAATGATTATTGAATCAAGACGCAAAAAGATATGACTTGACTTGATTTGGGGTATTAAAGCTGATTAGATTATCGACTCGTGGCATCTGGGCCGGAAGGAGGGGTGCCCTCCGTAGGAGGCCTTTCTAAGGGATCCTAACTCGTATTTATGCGAAACCGAGCTGGCTTTGAACCAGGCGCTTTCCGTCTCCCAGATGAGAGCGCTATCCGCTCGGCTACTGGTGCGAAGATGCAAAGTGAAATACGATTGTTTCATTGTAATAATATTATGTCGGATGATAACAAATCAGTTATATTATTTAATTTTCAATCGTTCATTTCTTTCCGTATTTCTCAAGTAACGTATTCTCCTGTATTTTTACTTTCCGAACATGTAACCTGTAAGGAAAGTATTGTCATCCTGAAAAAATTCGAATTCGAGATTTTGGTGTTTTGACACGTTTTGAGGGCTTCTGAATTCATTTATGCTATTTTTACGAGATGTATGTATGTATGTATGTGTGTATGTGTGTGTGTGTGTGTGTGTGTGTGTGTGTATGTGTGTGTGTGTGTGTGTGTATGTGAGTGAACACGATAGCTCCTGAACGAAGCATTCGATTGAGCTCAAATTGGATATATGTCATAAACCACCGTCGCAAGACCGGTATTGATTTGGGTGTGTATAGGACTTATAGTTTTTCTACAGGGCTACGACCAAGATTTCTTTTACATTATGGCCTATGGGGGGAATTTCTTGAAAGTGCGCTAGCGTTTAAACGGTAGATTCGATTGAGCTCCAATTGGGTATACATGTTATAAACCACCGTTGCAAGACGGGTATTGATTTTGGTGTGTATAGGACTTATAGTTCTCCTAAAGGGCTACGACAAATCTTTCTTTTATGTTATGGCATAATGGCCTATGGGGAGAAATTCTTGAAAGTGCGCAAGCGTTTAAACGGTGCATTCGATTGAGTTTCAATTGGGTATATATGTTTGAATGATTCATCGATTAAAATTGATTTAAAAGCTTGGTAATGATCTTAATCGTAAGTGTTCGGAAAGTCGAGTGGAGTCACTCCAGATTTTTGTATTTATTTTCCTAATGTTTATAGTATAAGATCATTTATTGACATCGGAACATATCTTCATTTCCCTCCTCTATGTAAGCTATTTCTTTTTAATCGGTTCCGATTGAAAATCAGATCTCTCGCGATCACCATGCATCACTGAACGGCGCACGCCTCAATGATAAGTTCGTGCTGAATCATTGCCCGAGATTACACCATTTAGCTAATTAAAAATATATGGATACTGTGCCAGCGCTAAGAAATAGTAACAGAGTCATGACTATTGTTTTCCCATAAAGTTAGTTTCTCTGCCTATTATTTTTTATTTAAAATCAAAGATTGCAAATTTTTAAACCTAAAGAATCATTTGGGACGCCACTTTTCGTTGGGGGTACGGGCGCTTGCCCCGTATGCCCTGCCGGAAATCAGTCCCTGGACATAAATGCTTTTTCCCAGTGCTTTTTTATTTACTGTAGCATAAGGTCGTTGCATTTGACTTAAAAACTTAAACGGTTATATCCTTCCTAAAAATTTAGAATAACATGGTGTACAAAATACATTGCACAGGAAATTTTACTGTGTAAACTGGACTGGAGCTAGTATTTAAATCCGTTCAACTTGAAAAGGGTGCAACTTTTGAGCAGGTTTTCAAAAAATTCGATTGCGCTAAAAAAGGAACCTCCCCCTCCCCTTTTTAATCCTTTAACGCGCAGTGTTCCCGCTCTGGGAACACCCAACTCCGACGTTTTCACTGCTGCCAGTCACGAAGAAGCGATTGGATTTCTATAAAAATAGTGGCGGGTGACATCGCTCCACGAGAATCCTTTAATTTTTAAAGCATGTCATTTCCCTTACAAAAATGGTCACGATTCTTTTTAACAGCACTGAGATCTGCCGAAAAATGGAAGAATGCGAGAACAGCCGGATAGATTGCCCAATGCTGAAAAAAGGGCAGCCGTTGCCCTCGCTCGACTTAACTATTAGCAAGAGGGCGGACGATCGAAACGTTCATCGCGCGGCACAGCTAGCTGTCGTCAAATAAAATGGTCTCTAGATCTGTGGCACGCGATGAACGTTTCAATCGTCCGCCATCTTCCGGGTCGTTCAGTCGAGCGATGGCAACGGCTGCCCTTTTTTTCAGCATTGGGAAAGGGTTGCGCTTCAAAGGGTTAAGAGTTTAATTGGATGTCTTGTATTCATGATGCATATATAGTAAGTCAATAATGAATTTTATGAAGAATAAATAAACGAATAAAAGCTACATTCAAGGTTATATTTATGTAAAAGAGGGTGTTATTTCAATAGGTTATTTAAAAAAAACCAATAGGTTATTTAAAATTCAATAGGTTATTTAAAAGTTTAACACATTTTTATTAGAGATCGTACTCCCTTTTGGGGTCATTCCAAAATGACTAACGTAACATTTAGACCACATTTCATTATATTTTTTGCTTAAAACACAAAAAGTTAAGATAATATTTTGTACTAAGTGGCTTTTTAGGTGTAATTATGATTTTGTTTTATTAATGCCATATAAAAATTCCTTAAAAATTAAAGTTTACAGTTTTTTTTTTTTTTTTTTTTTTTTTTTTTTTTTTTTAATGTCATTGTGACTAACGTAACGTTTTTGTTCCTCGTATATTAGCACTTTAATCCTAATCTTAATTCCTCTAAAACTTGAAATGTCAAGCAATATTTAAAGATTAATTTCTTATATAAATAACGAATTTTAATAATATTCCACAGTTTTCAAAATATATTTGTATATGATAAATTAAAACGTAACAAAATAAAAAACAAGTAGCTCTAGTAGCACAATTAGTGCAAAAAACGTTTAAAACAGGTTTTTTAACGTCAAAAAACGTGTTTCCAACGTAATTTAAACGTTTTTCGAACTAGTTGTGCTACTAATGACCAAATTATGACCAAATGTGCTATTTTGTTCTTAAAATAAAATTCCACAAGATTTTTTTTTAACTGTTGCCAAATTCTAGTACTAGAATATACAACAAATAAACAGATAAGTCACTTTTAATGTTTTGTAAAAGGGAAAAAAAAAGAACTGTTGTTGCAGTTTTTGGAGAGAGGACATTGAGGGAGTTCTACAGAGAAAGACCCAGAAAGAGTATTAGGAAAAATGCTTTTATATCTTCCACTACACACAGACCTAAGATGTATCCATAATGGTTCTGCGTTTCTGCTTGTTCACTGTAAGGCGTCAAAAAAACATTTTCAGATCTCATTATCTGCTATTCCCTTAAATAGCGCAATAGGAAAATTAGATAGGAAAGCACTTCTTTCTTTAATAGAGAAAGAATAAGTTTCATTTTTACTTTCCGAACATGTACCATGTAAGGAAAGTATTGTAATCATGAAAAAATTCGAATTCGAGATTTTGGTGTATTGACACGTTTAGAGGGCTTCTGAATTCATTTATGCTATTTTTACGAGATGTATGTATGTATGTGTGTATGTGTGTGTGTGTGTGTCTGTATGTGTGTTTGTGTGTATGAGTGAACACGATAGCTCCTGAACGGGGCATGCGATTGAGCTCAAATTGGGTATATATGTTATAAATCACCGTCGCAAGACCGGTATTGATTTGGGTGTGTATAGGACTTATAGTTTTTCTACAGGGCTACGACAAAGATTTCTTTTACGTGATGGCCTACGGGGGAAAATTCTTGAAAGTGCGCTAGCGTTTAAACGGTACATTCGGTGGAGCTCAAATTGGGTGTACATGTTATAAACAACCATCGGTAAGACCGGTATCGATTTTGATGTGTATAGGACTTATAGTTTTTCTACAGGGCTACTCCAAAAATTCCTTTTACATTATAGCCTATAGGGAGAAATTCTTGAAAGTGCGCTAGCGTTTAAACGATACATTCGATTGAGCTTCATTTTGGTATATATATTTGAATGATTCATCGATTAAAATTTATTTAAATGCTTGGTCATGATCTTAATCGTAAATGTTCGGAAAGTCGAGTGGAGTCACTCCAGATTTTTTAAATTGCATTGTGCGGAGGATTCAAGGGCGAGATATGCGAATCGGACGTTCAGAAGTGGGTGAAAATTGGATCACCCCTTCCCATCGGGTCCCGCAGTGGCCTAGTCGCTCAACTCACGCAAGAACACGCAAAGTGAAGCAGCACCGGCTTGGGCTGTGCTTGGGAGGGTGAAGACCTCCCTACCGCTGTTGAGACGCCAAAGGGAGCTGGTGCACGTCCAATAGGTTCGCGGCTCCAGTGTAGACCAACTTCAAACGATACTTCTGGGGGGTTGCGATTTCAGGTGCTAGGTCTCCCATCTGGAATGGGTTCCAAATGAGGAGACCACGTATAGGTGGCAACCCTAGTCTGCCTACTAGGCGCCCCCGTCATGAAATGACCCACATGGGCGGCCCTCCTAGTAGTCGAGCCTCCAGTAGGCAGCTGGGCTGGCCATTAGAAAGATGGAAAAAAAAAAGCTTTCATCAGTGAATCTATTAGAAACTTATTAATAAACAAATAATTTACTTTAGATAAAGGTAAAGTAGGAGTTATATGTGCGTTATACATTTTTACTTTCCGAACATGTACCATGTAAGGAAAGTATTGTAATCATGAAAAAATTCGACTTCGAGATTTTGGTGTTTTGACACGTTTTGAGGTCTTCTGAATCCATTTATGCTATTTTTACGAGATGTATGTATGTATGTATGTGTGTGTGTGAACACGATAGCTCCTGAACGGAGCATTCGATTGAGCTCCAATTGGATATATATGTCATAAACCACCGTCGCAAGACCGCATGTATTGATTTGGGTGTGTATAGGACTTATAGTTTCTCTACAGGGCTACAAAAAAGATTTCTTTTACATTATGGCCTATGGGGGGAAATTCTTGATAGTGCGCTAGCGTTTAAACGGTACCTTCGATTGAGCTGAAATTGGGTATATATGTTATAAATCACCATCTTAAGACCGGTATTGATTTTGGTGTGCATAAGACTTATAGTTTTTCTACAGGACTACGACAAAAATTTCTTTTATATTATGGCATAATGGCATATGGGGAGAAATTCTTGAAAGTGCGCAAGCGTTTAAACGGTGCATTCGATTGAGTTTCAATTTGGTATATATGTTTGAATGATTCATCGATTAAAATTTATTTAAATGCTTGGTCATGATCTTAATCGTAAGTGTTCGGAAAGTTGAGTGGAGTCACTCCAGATTTTTTTTAAAAATATTATTTCACTTTAGAATCACTCATTGTGAGCATTATTTTTAACAAAGCGAATGAATTGTCACTCTGCCGTGAATCCATTGGCGACCTCGCCAAGTTGAGCTTAGAGCAGTGAAACGGATTGACAGGCAACGCAAGAGTGGCTGCTCCAATAAAAACGCTCGACCATAAAGCTAGTGTTTATCGGTGAAATAAGTTTAACCCTTTCACGCGCAGTGTTCCCTTTCTGGGAACACCCAACTCTAACGTTTTGACTGTTGCCAGTCACGAAGAATAGATTGGATTTCTATAAAAATAGTGGCGGGTGACAGAGCTCCACGAGAATCCTTTACTTTTTAGCACGCCATCTTCCGTAAAAAAAAAATTGTCACGATTCTTTTTAGCAGCACTGACATCTGCCGAAAAAGGGAAGAATGCGAGATCAGCTGAATAGATTTCCCCATGCTGAAAAAGGGGCAGCCGTGGCCATCGCTCGACTTCACGACCCGCCAGAGGGCGGACGATCGAAACGTTCATCGCGTGCCACCGATCCAGAGACCCTTTTTTTGACGACAGCTGGCTGTGCCGCACAGCCAGCTGTCGTCCAAAGAGGGTCTCTCGATCGGTGGCACCCGATGAACGTTTCGATCGTCCGCCCTCTGGCGGATCGTGAAGTCGAGCGATGGCCAGGGCTGCCCCTTTTTTCAGCATTGGGAAAGGGTTGCGCCCCAAAGGGGTTAAAACCGGCCCCGAATCCAAGTTCAAGGCTCTTGCTACGCAAGTGACGTATAACCTGAAAAAAACCCTGAAAAATGGAGAAATAAATCCCCAGGTAGATAGCGTTCTATTTTTCGCGTTCCATCATTGACTCCATCCAGCAAAGCAACCGGCTTTACGGATTTGCGAATGGATCCATCCGCGACATGACCAGATTTGCAAAAGCTTATACTTTACAATGAAGGAACGACTCTTTTTGGAGACCAAGCAATCCCTCCTGTGGGGAGACTGCGAAAGGGCAGATGTCGAAATTTTCGTTCGAGTATTTCGCAAGAGTGGGGTTTATTTCTGTTTCGCAGTTTCTTAATGGAAGTTGAGGCAAACGTAAAGAGTCGGTTCTAAAGAAATATGGACGGAGTCGCTCCTTTATTTTGGTCAATATTTTCGGAGTCTTAAATTATACAGAAGCTCTGTGCGAAATTTTTCGGCTTATGCCGATGTATTGCGAATTTTAATTTTAAAGGTGCGTTTTTTTTTAAATACTCGTTTTATGCAAGTATTATTGACAGTAAGCGTAAACTTAATATTTTTGTTAGTTTGTAGAAAGAAAAATGTAGTAGGTGTTGTATAAATTAATTTCGCAAATGAAAATGAAGCAGGTGCAAAAACAAAACAAAAAAATAAAGCTTTGTATATGGAGTGTGTATAGAATTCAGGGTGACCCAAAAAGGGAGTAGAGAATCGCCACCCCCTATCCCTTAGTAAGTTACGCCTATTCTATTAAAGATAAGTCACCGATGTCAATTGAAAAGAATGTTCAAAATGATGTAGGGGAAAAAAAAAGACTACTTTACGGAAAAAATCCTCTGAAATTTTTTAAAAGTTACCCTTTTAAAATTTGTATACAACACCCCAGTACAAAACAAATTCCCTATCTTTAAATGGTGCCCCATACACTCGATGCATAAACGTTTAGCCATTCATGATCGATCAAGCGTCTCAGAGATATCTTTAAACAAAGATAATCAGAAGGTTTAGATGAATTTCAATGCGAACATATATTTTTAGAAAAAAGAATTTTCCTTTGTCATTTCTGATCGACCTCTGATACGGGATCCTCCGACTTGGATGATATTTTTTCCTCTTCGAGAGCCACTGAAAAGTGATTTAAGGGGTTAGGGGTAGTCAGAGGCGTGAAAAAATGCCATTTTTTATTAATTACTTCCTTGTACGTAGTATAAGGAAGTAATGCGATCCCGAAAAATTTTGGGGGCCAAATTTCGACATAAAAACCGATTTTGACTACCTCTAAATTTAATTTAAAAAATCTGATGTGTCCAACGCATGACTTCCTTGCACGTCTATTAAATCAAAAATGTTTTTTACGCACTTCCTCTAAACTTATTTGTTTGAAAGATATAAAATATCAATAATAGTAAGATATAGCGATTTCTAGCCAAACATGTCGATATCGCCAAGCTGAGTTCAATTTGAAAGATTTCTTTCTGACACTTTATTTGGCGATATTTCACCAAAAGCCGACAAACTTGAGATAGTTTGAGAGATTTTGGGGATAGCCAAAGTAGTCATTGACACCACAGACTTTCAATGAATTGAATGCATCCATACACCTTAATGTATTTAAAGTCATTTGGCTCACCCTGTAAATAAATTCCCAGTCGATTGCTGTCAAAAAAGATATTGAAAACCGTTAGATATTATAATATAGTTCTAAATACAAAAGTTCAAAATTCTACGGGTTAAAGTTTTAGAGTTATACAAAATACGAAATAATTTTTGGCGCCAAATTTGGTGATATTTCGGCGAAACTCGTCAATGTCGACGACATTTGGCGAGATATTAAGCATGGACCAACAATGACAGATTATCGCCAAATTTGGCGATATTTCGCCAAAACTCGCCAAGAACGATGACAAATGGCGATACTTTGGGCATAGACCAAATGACTGACTATCGCCAAATTTGGCGACATTTCGGCAAAACTCGCCAAGGTCGAGGACAGACGGCGAGATTTTGGGCATGTACCAAACAATGGCTGTCTACAATTGTATTATATTGAAGATGTCCATAGACATTAAAGTACTGAAATTCTTTTCGGTGGTCCTGTAAATAAACTCTCCAGTAGATTTTAACCAAAAATCGAGATGCACAACTAGATGTTACAACAATCTTATATATGAAATTTCATAATAGTTTTTGAGATTTGAGAGTTAAATATGCACAAACGTACACAAAAAAGTCGCCAAGCTTGGCGACTTTTGGCATAGTACTTGAGAACACGTGACCGTGGTCGGACCATTACCTAACTTATGTGGTAGGACGGTATTGTGCTTGAAATGGATGAATCTCCTAAAATTGCCATTGACCGTAATGTATTGGAAATCTTTTGAGTGTTCCTGTATCAGAACTGTAAATGATAAAGACACTTTTTTTAATGGAGAAATTCATTTTCTAACTCTTTACAGCATATATCACTTCTGAGTCGTTTGAAATAGCCCAATACCTCTAAAAAACGCTTTGATGAATTTCGGCCCATAGAGCGTAATGTATTTCGAATCTTTTAGGCGGTTCTGTAGATAAACTATTCATTCGATTGCGACCAAAAGGGGAGGTGCACAACTAGATCATAGAACAATCCTAAATATCAAATCTCAACATTCTACGACCCATAGTTCTTGAGATATGCGAGTTACATACATACGTACGTATGTACATACGTACAGACGGCATGGAAAAACTGACCACAATAAACTCGCCGCTGGTCAAAATGAGTTGCAGACGCATTAATATGATCGTGCATGATAGCCTACGATGAGATGCATCGAAAAAATTTTTAAAATTCAATTTAGAGGTAGTCAAAATCGGTTTTTTTGTCGAAATTTGGCCCCCAAAATTTTTCGGGATCACATTACTTCCTTATACTACGTACAAGGAAGTAAAAATTTTTTCGATGCATCTCATCGTAGGCTAGCATGCACGATCCTATTAACGCGTCTGCAACTCATTTTGACCAGTGGCGAGTCTACTGTGGCCAGTTTTTCCATGCCGTCTGTACGTACGTACGTACGTATGTATGTAACTCGCATATCTCAAAAACTAATGGTCGTAGAATGTTGAGATTTGATATTTAGGATTGTTCTATGATCTAGTTGTGCACCTCCCCTTTTGGTGGCAATCGAATGGATAGTTTATGTACAGGACCGCCCAAAAGATTCGAAATACATTACGCTCTATGGGCCGAAATTCATTAAACTCGCCTAACTCAAAAGCTATTAGGCGTAGAATGTCGAAACTTCATATTTTGGATAGTTGTAACATCTAGTTGTGCACCTCCCCTTTTGGTTCCATTCGACTGGATAGTTTATCTACAGGACTGCCCAAAACATTCGAAATACATTACACTCAATGGGCCGAAATTCATTAAACTCGCATATCTCAAAAACTGTTAGGCGTTGAATGTTGAAACTTTATATTTAGGATTGTTGTAACATCTAGTTGTGCACCTCCCCTTTCGGTTCCATTCGACTGAATAGTTTATCTACAGGACCGCCCAAAAGATTCGAAATACATTACGCTCTATGGGCCGAAATTCATCAAAGCGTTTTTTAGAGGTATTGGGCTATTTCAAACGACTCAGAAGTGATATATGCTGTAAAGAGTTTGAAAATGAATTTCTCCATTAAAAAAAGTGTCTTTTTCATTTATAGTTCTGCTACAGGAACACTCAAAAGATTTCCAATACATTACGGTCAATAGCAATTTTAGGGGCATTCATCCATTTCAAGCACAATACCGTCCTACCACATAAGTTAGGTAATGGTCCGACCACGGTCACGTGCCTCCTTCAAGAACTGTGCCAAAAGTCGCCAAGCTTGGCGACTTTTGGTGTACGTGTGTGCATATTTAACTCTCAAATCTCAAAAACTATTATGAAATTTCATATATAAGAATGTTGTAACATCTAGTTGTGCATCTCGATTTTTGGTTCCAATCTACTGGAGAGTTTATTGACAGGACCACCGAAAAGAATTTCAGTACCTTAATGTCTATGGACATCTTCAATATAATACAGTCATTGTTTGGTACATGCCCAAAATCTCGCCGTCTGTCCTCGACCTTGGCGAGTTTTGGCGAAATATCGCCAAATTTGGCGATAGTCAGTCATTTGGTCCATGCCCAAAGTATCGCCATTTGTTATCGTTCTTGGCGAGTTTTGGCGGAATATCGCCAAATTTGGCGATAATCTATCATTGTTTGGTTCATGCTTAAAATCTCGCCAAATGTCTTCGACATTGACGAGTTTCGCCGAAATATCGCCAAATTTGGCGCCAAAAATTATTTCCTATTTTGTATAACTCTAAAACTTTAACCCGTAGATTTTTTAACTTTGTATTTAGAACTATTGTAATATCTAACTGTTTTCAATATCTTTTTTGACAGCAATCGACTGAGAATTTATTTACAGGGTGAGCCAAATGACTTTAAATACATTGAGGTGTATGGATGCATTCAATTCATTGAAAGTCTGTGGTCAATGACTACTTTGGCTATCCCCAAAATCTCGCTGACTATCTCAAGTTTGTCGGCTTTTGGTGAAATATCGCCAAATAAAGTGTCAGAAGGAAATCTTTCAAATTGAACTCAGCTTGGCGATATCGAAATATTTGGCTAGAAATCGCTAAACCTTACTATTATTGATATTTTATCTCTTTCAAACAAATAAATTTAGAGGAAGTGCGTCGAAAATATTTTTGATCTAATGGACGTGCAAGGAAGTCATGTGTTGGACACATCAGATTTTTTTTTTTTTACTAGTAATTAAGTTTATTTCACATAAGTAAAAACATAGTATCATTTCATCATACTTTAACATTACTTCACTTAAATTTGAAAAAAAAAATAATAATTATTTTACAAGTTATGGCGGTATAAGTAGAACAGGTTTTAATAATGGGTCCGTGCGGTGACCATTACAGCTCCTTGGAGATTCATCTAAAATCAATGAAACAAAAAGATTATTTTTATGGATAGATAATCTTGTGCCTGATCGAAGATTTTTTTGTTTTTTTCAAAATTAACAAAATGGCGGTCTCTGGAAATTTTTTTGCAGATTTTCGGGAAAAAACCAACAATTAATTGTTTATAAAAAATCGAAGTTTAAAAATAAATAAAAAATCCTTCGATCAGGCACTAGATTTTTATGTTTTCTAAAAGCTGTATAAGTTTCATTCAAATCTATCGAGCGGTTTTTGAGTTACAGTGGTCACCAGTTCAAAAAACATAGTTTCGAGAAAAACGCATTTAAAGTTTTACAGTCGATTGATGTACAGTAATACGAATAATTTCAATACTTACATTGAGTCATCTATTCCTGGACCCTATAAGAGTTCTTCAGCCGTTGTAGAACTTTCTAAAACATCAATTTGTTGTTGTCTACGTCGCATTCTACCTTCGCGAGTGTTGTCGTTAGCGCGCTGATCAGCTACTTTTACACGTGCACTATCGGTTTTTTCAGTATACCGATGCGAATTAGGCCCACAACTAAGTCCCAGTGTGTTCATTATTACTAATAATAACTTTGTCCCTTCATTAAATATAGTCATAGCTACGTATGCAGCAATTTGAACAATGGTAAAACTAGTACTGATAGTTTTTGGGCATATTTTCCACACTAGTTGGTTGAAGAAGCTCTCATTATTATTTTGATTAAATCCACCTACACATCTTGAAAGTAAATTTTCATTTCTAAGATCTTCATAAATAGGCTTGATTGCTTTTAAAACTTCAGGAGGTAAGGGAGAATTATGCCGCTAGCTAATTAAAGTAATTAAAAAACTTTGTAAAAAACACACATAAGAAGTAAAAGGAAAGAGGATACGCGTTTCGTTCAAAAATTGTTTTGAACTTCTTCAGTCCAAGCCCTTCGACGTAAAGAACACAGGGAACTGAAAAGAGAACCCTGTGTTCTTTACGTCGAAGGGCTTGGACTGAAGAAGTTCAAAACAATTTTTGAACGAAACGCGTATCCTCTTTCCTTTTACTTCTTATGTGTGTTATTTACAAAGTTTTTTAATTACTTTATCGTTTAACACCAGTATTTTGAGTGTTTTTTCAGCCGCTAGCTAATTGTTCTCGGAAATATTAGACCGCTCGAGAGCCTTTTATTCTTCGCTAAATAACTCGAAAGATATTTGTCGGATTCACTTCAAACTTTCAGAGAATATTTTTAAGATACTATACTTTAAGAAAATGCAAAAAAAAAAAAAAAAAAAAAAAAATCAATTTTTTGAAAATTCTGACTACCCCTAACCCCTTAAGTCAGCCCATATTTATTTTCACGTCTCCGACACTTTCGAGGATATAATTCTCCAATTTCGTAAATCACCTGCTGAGTGTATGGGGCATATTTTTTAACTGGCAATTTTTTTGCACGGGGGTCAGTGGCGTAGCCAAGGGGGGTGGATAGGGGGGGGGTAACCCCCTTCTCCATGAAAAATCTTTTGCCATGCCAAATGTATATTCTTCAATCCCTTATCACACACACGTATGCATTTACGCGAGTTGCAGTAGTCAACTGTGAGACTGACTGGTTTGGGTTTTTTTTTTTTCTTTTTTTTTTTTTTACCGGTTAGCCGGGAGCAAGTGAAAAATTGCCAGATAATTGTGAACTGAGTCAAATGCTTACAACCTAAAGCGATTTCCCCATACATAATTGATTATCCCTTTCCATATCTTAGAAGTTTAATTTAATTTCGTATTTTAATTCAATTCCACACGTTTTCCCACAATTCCCCATTATGTAACCAATAAGCATACAAATTTCTTTTTGGTATATTGATATTTTTGTATATATTGAATTCTGTATCTAAATACTATTTTGTATGTCTAAATTTCCTGCTTTTTTTGGAGGGGGGGGGGACGACCGTGTTTCAAAGTTAGTCTTTGTTGTTGTGTTAGTCTTTAAACGTTTCCCAGAAAAAAACTGTTGGCTAAATTTTCACCTGGCTAACCGAAAAATACTGTAGTTTGTCACCACATAAATCAGTATTGAAAGTTAATTGCATCTTTATACTAATCAGAAACTTAAATACAAAGGATTCATTAGTCAATAGAACAAGAATGCGCATCCAGTTTATACATCGTACTGATTGCGAAGTTTGAACTGGAACCGCAGGCAATGAAAGAATTTTAATTCCACATATAAAATATTCTGGTACTATTTTACCCTATCCTTTCAAAAAACTCACTTTTTAAATGTACCTGCATTTGCGATGAAAGTCAATAAAACTCAAGGACAATTATTCGAAAAAAGGGCAAATTTATGGAGGCAGCAAGGTTTTATACATGGCCAGTGGTACACCTCACTAACCCTTTGAGGCGCAACCCTTTCCCAATGCTGAAAAAATCTGATGTGTCCAACACATGACTTCCTTGCACGTCCATTAGATCAAAAATATTTTCGACGCACTTCCTCTAAATTTATTTGTTTGAAAGAGATAAAATATCAATAATAGTAAGGTTTAGCGATTTCTAGCCAAATATTTCGATATCGCCAAGCTGAGTTCAATTTGAAAGATTTCCTTCTGACACTTTATTTGGCGATATTTCACCAAAAGCCGACAAACTTGAGATAGTCAGCGAGATTTTGGGGATAGCCAAAGTAGTCATTGACCACAGACTTTCAATGAATTGAATGCATCTATACACCTCAATGTATTCAAAGTCATTTGGCTCACCACGTAAATAAATTATCAGTCGATTGCTGTCAAAAAAGATATTGAAAACAGTTAGATATTACAATAGTTCTAAATACAAAGTTAAAAAATCTACGGGTTAAAGTTTTAGAGTTATACAAAATAGGAAAAAATTTTTGGCGCCAAATTTGGCGATATTTCGGCGAAACTCGTCAATGTCGACGACATTTGGCGAGATTTTAAGCATAAACCAAACAATGACAGATTATCGCCAAATTTGGCGATATTTCGCCAAAACTCGCCAAGAACGATGACAAATGGCGATACTTTGGGCATGGTCCAAATGACTGACTATCGCCAAATTTGGCGATATTTCGCCAAAACTCGCCAAGGTCGAGGACAGACGGCGAGATTTTGGGCATGTACCAAACAATGACTGTCTACAGTTGTATTATAATGAAGATGTCCATAGACATTAAGGTACTGAAATTCTTTTCGGTGGTCCTGTCAATAAACTCTCCAGTAGATTGGAACCAAAAATCGAGATGCACAACTAGATGTTACAACATTCTTATATATGAAATTTCATAATAGTTTTTGAGATCTGAGAGTTAAATATGCACACACGTACACCAAAAGTCGCCAAGCTTGGCGACTTTTGGCATAGTTCTTGAGGGAGGCACGTGACCGTGGTCGGACCATTACCTAACTTATGTGGTAGGACGGTATTGTGCTTGAAATGGATGAATGCCCCTAAAATTGCTATTGACCGTAATGTATTGGAAATCTTGAGTGTTCCTGTAGCAGAACTATAAATGATAAAGACACTTTTTTTAATGGAGAAATTCATTTTCTAACTCTTTAGAGCATATATCACTTCTGAGTCGTTTGAAATAGCCCAATACCTCTAAAAAACGCTTTGATGAATTTCGGCCCATAGAGCGTAATGTATTTCGAATCTTTTGGGCGGTCCTGTAGATAAACTATTCAGTCGAATGGAACCGAAAGGGGAGGTGCACAACTAGATGTTACAACAATCCTAAATATAAAGTTTCAACATTCAACGCCTAACAGTTTTTGAGATATGCGAGTTTAATGAATTTCGGCCCATTGAGTGTAATGTATTTCGAATGTTTTGGGCAGTCCTGTAGATAAACTATCCAGTCGAATGGAACCAGAAGGGGAGGTGCACAACTAGATGTTACAACTATCCAAAATATGAAGTTTCGACATTCTACGCCTAATAGCTTTTGAGTTAGGCGAGTTTAATGAATTTCGGCCCATAGAGCGTAATGTATTTCGAATCTTTTGGGCGGTCCTGTACATAAACTATCCATTCGATTGCCACCAAAAGGGGAGGTGCACAACTAGATCATAGAACAATCGTATGTATCAAATCTCAACATTCTACGACCAATAGTTTTTGAGATATGCGAGTTACATACATACGTACGTACGTACAGACGGCATGGAAAAACTGGCCACAGTAGACTCGCCACTGGTCAAAATGAGTTGCAGACGCGTTAATATGATCGTGCATGCTAGCCTACGATGAGATGCATCCAAAAAAATTTTTATATTAAATTTAGAGGTAGTCAAAATCGGTTTTTATATCGAAATTTGGCCCCCAAAATTTTTCGGGATCACATTACTTCCTTATACTACGTACAAGGAAGTAAAAAGGGCAGCTGTTGCCATCGCTCGACTTAACTACCAGCAAGAGGGCGGACAATCGAAACGTTCATCGCGTGCCACAGATCTAGAGACCCTTTTTTGACGCAGCTGGCTGTGCGCGGGCACGCGATGAACGTTTCGATTGTTCGCCCTCTTGCTGGTAGTTAAGTGGAGCGATGGCAACGGCTGCCATTTTTTCAGCATTGGGCAATCTATCCAGCTGTTCTTTCATTCGTCCATTTTTCAGCAGATGTCAGTGCTGTTAAAAATAATCGTGACCCTTTTTTTACGGGAAATGACGAGTTAAAAGTAAAGGATTCTCCCGGAACTATGTTACCCGCCACTATTTTTATAGAAATCAATCTATTCTTCGTGCAATTCTGGCAACAGTCAAAACGTCAGAGTTGGGTGTCCCCAGAGCGGGAACACTGCGCGTTAAAGGGTTAAGTAGAGTTCAATCATTCGACGGTTTAAGATTTCATATAACTCCAAACGTAATAGGCCTTTAGCCGAGGGCTCCAGGCTCAGGAAGGAGCCGCTGGACTTTTTAGATTAGCCTAAATTTTTCAAAAAACAAACCGAGTGTGTCGAAAGAGGGAGATGACCCCAAGACCCCCCTCGCTGGAGCTGCCTTTGCATTTAGCAAAATAGGATAGAATTTCTACAAAAACACAGTCTTCACAGACAAGTGCGGTGGTTGTAAAGTGAAATTGTACAAAAGGGGTCACTAAAGACAGATGGTCTCTTCGCCAAGGGGATTCACTTTAGTAGGTTCCACTGTGTTCGGAATGGCGAAACATACTCTTTGACAGAAGAACTTTACTCACACTCAAATGAAAAAATTGAATGCTTTATGGCCGAATTTCGAACACTGGCAAACAACTCATTACTCGATAGTTGATAAACTTGAATATAGAGAACTGGATAGTGCATTAAGAGTTTGCTATTCTATTGGTCGCTAATTGACGCAAACGGACCAATTTATGAAACTCTGTCACTTTTATTTACCTTTAAGCCGAAATCTCGGGCTCGGGCTCGAATTAAAAGTCCGCTGGCTCGGGCTTTAAAAATGAGCCCGAACTCATCTGTCATAAGCTCTAACCACGCATGTGCTAGAGATGGGGTGGAGGGGCGCTGTCCGCCACTTATGCACTTCTGGTTCAAGGTTCACAAAGCAGATTCATTAAAGCAGATTTTTCTCCCTACAACAGCCTCAGCGCCCCCGCCTGTCACAACTACGAACTTTGCAGCCTCACAGCCCGGGGAGGGAGGGGAATTCTTTCCACCCGCTGCTTTGCTTTTCCCGCAAAGCACAGCTGCACTCGGGGGAAAGCGTCTGGCGGTATTCTCCCTCAGATACCCTCGCCAAACTCGTGCAACCCTGTTTTCTCTTCTGCCGATGCCAACAGAAACAGGGTTATATTCGTCCGTTATAGAACTGATTCGGGCGTCCGTATCCCCGATCCTGGATGCAGAGTGAAAAAAAAAAAGAAGACAATCGTAAAAGGTGGAATAAAAAGAAGTATTCCTCGCCGATTTCGAATTGACAACCAGCTAAGTGTTTTTGCGATGGAGACGGATGGACAGATGCTTGGAGATTAGGCATGTGACAGGGTGGGTGTGTTCCAAAGGGTTTTTTTTTTTGTGTTTTGTGTTTTTTTTTTCTCCAAAAAGCGGTTTGTGTGCGTGCCAGGCAAGGAGCGTTATGCTTCTGACTAAGTTGAAGACACCCGTGAACCACTCCGAGACCGTAGTCCATGTGTCAACAACAGGCACACAGTTGTCCTGCTCAAACTATGAACGACATCAAGAAAAGGTGAGTTTCGATCTACCGTAAGGTTGTGTTTCGTATTTTTTATTTTTTTGTTTTTTTTTTCCCAACTTTTCGGAGGCGTATGCTGGCAGGTGAGTCACGTTTCTGATTCCTCCACCACCCCCTTCGCTCGATGCATTCCTCGAATCAGAGCAAAAATGGACGAATTGCAGCGGAATTCTTTGCATTTAAATACTTGCATTATCTGTATGTATGTCTACATATATGCATAGAGACTTCTATTTTTTCTCTCATCAGCAAATACCCGTGGGGTTGTCACCCATCCCTGCATGATCCCAAGAAGAAATATCGCATTGAAAATACGTTTTAAGATGGATATCCAACCATGTTGGCTTTCAAAAATGGGCAGATGTAAAGAGGAAGCCGTGTTGTTGCTATTATTATTATTATTTAAGAAACGTTTCATTCGCCACAAGAAAGTGCATCTACAATAACTCAAAAAAATCTGGAGTGACTCCATTCGACTTTCCGAATCCAATCCACCCTTTGATCAGTACCAAGCATTTAAATAAATTTCATTCCACTCAATCGGATGGAGTGTTCAGCCACTAGTGCATGTCGAATAATTTGAGTCTATTGGCCGCAATGTAAAATACTTTTTTTGTAGTCCTGTAACAAACTGTAAGCCCTACACACAACAAAATCTATGAAATATATAAGACAGTGACCTACAGTATGCGTACCTATTTTGAGCTCAATCGAATGCATCCTATAGACGCTAACGCATTTTCAAGAATTTCCACCCATAGGCTACAATGTAAAACAATTCTTTTTTGCAACCTTGTCAAAAAACTATAAGCCCTATACACACCCAATTCCATACCGATCGTGCAACGGTTCTCTATAATATAATACACAGTTTGAGCTCAATCGAATGCGTCTTTTAAGGGTTATCGTGTTCACTCACATGCACACACGCACATACGTACACGCATCTCGTAAAAATAGCATCGATGAGTTCAGAAGGTCTCAAAATGTGTCAATCCATCAAAATCTCAAAGTCAATTTTTTCATGATGACAATACTTTCCTTCCATGGTAGGGGAGACAGCGGGCTAATGGGACACTTTTCTAAATTTAAGCTGTATTTCAGTGAAATATGCAGATTTAAAAAAAAAAAAATATTATGCTGAATTAAACCGTGCACGTGTGATTACCAGTTATGGCTAATGTATTTTTAAAGACCTACCAATAAACAGAAAAAAAGTCTCGAGTGATTCCACTCGACTTTCCGAACACTTACGATTAAGATCATGACCAAGTATTTAAATAAACGATAGCGTACTTTCAAGAATTTCTCTCCATAGGCCATATGTAACAGAAATCTTTGTCGTAGCCCAGTAGAAAAACTATAAGTCCTATACACATCAAAATCAATACCGGTCTTACGACGGTGGTTTATGATATATATACCCAATTTGAGCTCCATCGAATGTACCGTTTAAACGCTAGCGCACTTTCAAGAATTTCCCCCATAGGCCATCATGTAAAAAATCTTTGTCGTAGCCCTGTAGAAAAACTATAAGTCCTATAGGAAAAAACACTCAAAATACTGGTGTTAAACGATAAAGTAAATAAAAAACTTTGTAAAAAGCACACATAAGAGGTTATAGGTAAGAACCTATAACCTCTTTGTGTGTTTTTTACAAAGTTTTTATTTACTGTATAAGTCCTATACACATCCAAATCAATACCGGTCTTGTGACGATGATTTGTAACATATATGTCCAATTGGAGCTCCATGGAATGCGCCGTTTAGGAGCTATCGTGTTCACTCACATACTCACATACAAACAAACACACACACACACACACACACACACATACATACATAACATCTCGTAAAAATAGCATAAATGAATTCAAAAGACCTGAAAACGTATCCATACAGCAAAAACTCGAAGTCGAGTTTTTTTTTTTTGTGATTACAATACTTTCCTTACAGGGTACATGTTCGGAAAGTAAAAATACATTTCTGAAATGATATCGTTGTCCCATTAGCCCCTATGTATGGGGTCTAATGGGACATGATGCAGGGCTAATGGGACGAATATAAAAATAAATAAATTTAATACTAAATAAATAAATAAAAACTAAATTATGTGTGTTAAGCTATCTAATTACAAAATATTAATACCAATGCTTTTTCATATTTGTTTTTAATTTACGATGTATTATTTAAGTCATATAGAGAAAAATTAGAAGTCAAAATTATAGATGATCGCGTAGTTTGTCTCTCAATTTTAGGTAGTGGCAATTTCGACACTCTTTCAGCAACACCAGTCCAATGCTTATCTTCTTTTTCTGGATATATGAATTTAAAACAGTTAGTTCACAAGCATTTCATGATTGCTAATCTCATTAATGAAACCGATGTAATGGAATGCTTTTCGCTTTCCTGCAAATTTAACTAAAACAAAGTCGCTTCTATTTATTTTTTACTTCTCTTGAATATTGCACTATTAAAATTAATGGATGAGTTCTATAAAGACATGCTACTGTCTGCAAAACTGTCTGCAATTTTACACAGTTCATATTGTTGGGCTAATTAGTTTTTATTAGGGCTAAATTAATTAAATGATAGGACTCATTAATTTTCAATCACTTTTAGTTATGATCTACATCTAAAGCAGTGTGTTTTTTTATAAAATAATAATTGGTTTACTGTCTGTTCATCTGTCTCAGTCTCCATATCAACAGTCTCATTAGAATCCACAGTATAAGAATTCAAAATTTCAAGACTAGAAAACCCCATGTTCTATCACGCATTGCTTGATTTATGTTATCATAATCTACATGATATTTGTTATCTTGAAGAACTTTTCCATTCATTAAAATTTATTTTAAATGATTAAAAATGCAATTAAATACAAAAATTAAAATTTACTTTGATGTGCTAGAAACAATGGTGTTCTCAGGCTTAGTACAAACTGCGATGGCTGACCTGTTGTTCAGGTATTACTGTATCCATTCTGTGGTACACAAACTTTACATAGAAATATTTTATTTTGCGCACAAACTGTTTTGTTCCATTAGCCCCCAGTCTCCCCTAGATGTTCGGAAAGTAAACATGATAGAACTTCTCCTCTACAGAGCCTAATCCACCCTTTTATATTCCATTTTTTCCAAACGTTATATGAAAAAGAATAACTCACCAATATCAATAGGACACCCGATAAAAACAAAATGAATATATGTTAGTAAAAGAAATTTTTCCGTCAAAAATTATGCATTTATGCAGAGTGTACTATAACTGCTATAATGGCACAGTTAACGTCACCCAATATTTCTACTGGTAGCGAATACTCCAGCTGGACCGAACCGGCTTTAAAATAAACTGCATTTTAATTTTTCTTTTTCAAGATATTGGGTTCTAATATTTTTGAATTCGTATATAGATTCACCTGGCTTGGAAAGATACCATTTTGTCAGATCGTACCTAATGCCAAGAGGGTGCTTTTAAAATCAGTTACAATGAGTTATTCTGTTTAGGAAAAACGAATCATCGCTCATTCTAAACTCCTGTTGTCTAAGCGAACTTACTATTTGAAAATTTTCAACTTTGTGTAACGCACTTTGAGTTATTTATTTCATATACTTTTTAATTTGGCGTAAAAAGGGTGTCATTCTATTTCATATTTGTCAATTTCATGCGATTCTACATACTTGGAATGGCTTTGTTGCAAAGAAATGAATAATTTTATACCAAATCTGGAAACCATTATGTTTTATTTTTTTCAGTTTTTTAATAATATCTTCAAAAATGATTCGATTTTCGAAATTTAAGTCGGCTCATCAGGTTCCTCGGAATTTTCCAAATCCGTGGACATGTTTCTCGAAATTCAAATCCCCACGGTTTAGGAGAAGATAGCCAAACAAGCTATTGACATCGGCGTCAGCGGCCGTTACTTTTTGTTTAGAATAGAGACATAAAATAATCGGAGGATTCCATAACCTTGTGCGTCTTCATTTGTTTTATCCCATATAGTCCGGTCAAATTAGACCAAAAGATAGGAGTGAAGTTACAAAAATTTACACCCAGCTGAAAGTGGTTAGGATTGTTCAAAACAACATCCTAAATGAAATCTAAAAAGTCCTCATCGATCCGACACCTGGAAAAAAATTGACTCGGGGTCAAAGGTCACAAAAACGGATTTTTCGCGATTTTCAGCAAAACGGTAAGTTTTATCATAAAATTAGTTGAGACAAAAATTGTAGATCAGATAATTATCTATAAACAATGGCTAAATACTTTTTTTTCCTACGAGCCACCGTTTCTGAGATATAACTCTTCCAGTTTTTCGAACCGTTATAAGTACGTAAGAGTAAGACGTCATAATATGCACACATTTCCACACCACCTTTGAGGTAGTGTATCTGTTGCAAGGGGTGTCGTTGGTGATAATAAAATTAAGTGTTATAATGCTCGTGAAGTTGGGCTTGACTATGTCAAAAATAACACGCGCTGACAAAGTAGTCCCTCTTTTAGCTATGAGCAGCACCATAAAAGTTCACGATGAGAAAGTACCTCTTGACCCTGTATTATTGTTCCAACGAATGAGTATTATTGCGGCATTTCAAGATGAAATTGAAAAATATTTTGAATTTCAATTAGCTCCCTACCCTTTATCATTGTTTGATGACATTGGAATGCGTAAAACTCAAAACTCTGCCATTTACGATTGTTTTCAAAAGGCAAATTTTGATATTAACAACATAAATGCGACATACATCATTGATAGAGGTTATTTATTACACCGCGTTGTGTGGGATAACTAAGAAAAACTCGACGTTATCTTAGATAAATACGTTCAGTATGTACGTCGGCATTTTGGTCCCAGAGTTACTGTCGTATTTGATGGCTATAATGGTTTTACCAGAAATATTAAAGCCGCAGAACAACGTCGTAGAACTTCAGCAACGTCTTCATCTTCTGATATTTTATTGGATCAATCTATGACCATTCCTACCAATCAACAGAAATTTCTTGCAAATACTCACAACTAATCTCGGTTCCTTTCAATGTTGAAAGAAAAGTTTACTGTTGAAAATATATTGGTAAAACAAGCTCATAATGACGCTGATGTAATGATAATTGAAACAGCAATAGTCATTCAATTTAACAAATACAACTATTGTTGTAGATGAAGATGTAGACTTACTCGCATTACTCACTGCTCGAACTCCAATCGAAAAAACTATTTTTTTTTAAACCTGGAAAAGCTCAACATCAATCGGAAATATATTCATCGAAAAGTTTATCTACTTTTAGAAAGTGTCAAAATCATGCACTATTTTTACACGCAATAACTGGCTGTGATACGACATCTGCATTTTTCAGGAGGGGTAAAACAACATCAGTTTTTAAAATGTTTGAAAAACAAGATTGAGTTCAATGTGCTGACGTTTTTAAAAAGAGTCATTCAACTCCACAAGAAGTTATCACCAACGGAATTCGCTTTCTTCTCTCTATGTATGGAGTTGCTAAGAAAGCTGCATGCTTTGATAAGTTTCGATATGCATGTTTCGTTAAAAATACTCGAAATAAAAAATAAGTGGAATTAGCTTGTCTTCCTCCAACCTCAGCGCTGCTCATCAACATCTTTTACGGGTATATTACCAAGTGTGGCTTGGTTATCAGCTAGACCCAAAAGATTGGGGTTGGAAGTGGGTCGACACTACATTAGAACCAGTTCAGACTTTACTCCCACCTACGCCGGAAAAACAGCTAAACACAATTTTTTGCAACTGTAAAAAGGGATGCAGTGCTAAATGTGGTTGCAAAAAAAATTGGACTGTTTCGTTCTCTAGCATGTACACATTGTCAAGGCCGGTCGTGCTCCAATGTTGAATCACCAACAGTTGAGGATTCGTTTGATACCAACGAGGAGGCATGCGATGTATCACTATTGAGACAATTTATCAGGTTGTAACGAAAGTTTTCCGCCAAATCTGCTAGAAAAACTAACTTCTAACTCCTTAGATAACTCTCTTTGATCTTTCGGTACCAAACCTGCACAGTGTCACGTGATGCACCAATAGTATTTAAAGCTGTACTCATTATTCGTTGATATTCTGTAGCTGACTTTTTGCAACACAACTGGAAGTAAAGGATGGTTCCAATCCTCTAGAGTGATAGTTCCATTTGACGCACCTTGTACTTAATGATAACTATATTTTTTTACAGGTTTCATAACACAGTGTTATAAAGTAAGTCTCTTTCTTTCAAATGCCAAAAATCGTTTGACAAAATATGAGAAAATACGCCAACGCGAACTGTGTGCTGACGATGTTTGGGGTGGCGGGAAACTTTCGTTACAACCTAATACTTGCACCCAGGATGAAGAAGAAAAACAAGGAGAAAAGCAGAAGTATTAGAGAATTATGCATCAGACGAATCAATTTCCCTATTTTATTTTAAATTTACACAGCTTTTATCATTTTCAACCCTTGCCGCAATATCTTCTGTAATTCAATAGTCTCAAATTAAACAGAATCACAACAGATCCGTGGAATAGGCCTACCGGGGAATCCACGTTAAAAGAAAACGCGCTAAAGTACACTACCTCAAAGGTGGCGTGGAAGCGCGTGCATATTATGACGATTGCAACTCTTCCAACTTTTTGAATCGTTCTATCTCAGAAACGGTGGCTCTTAGGAAAAAAAAGTATTTAGACATAGTTTATAGATAATTATCTGATCTACAATTTTTGTCTGAACTCATTTTGCTGAAAATCACGAAAAACCCGTTTTTGTGACCTTTGACCCCGAATCCATTTTTTTTCCCCAGGTGTCAGATCGATGAGGACTTTTCAGATTTCATTTAGGATGGCGTTTTGAACAATCCTACCCACTTTCAGCTGGGTGTGAATTTTTGTAACCTCGGATGTCTAATTTGACCGTACTAATAAATAAAGGAGTAACATCCCAACAGTGTTGGAAAGGATCTCCCACACTTACACAAGATTCACACAGTGATACTTCGGTGTTGCAATAGTGACCACATCCGTACGATGGAAGGGTCATAAGAAAGACGAACGGTACTCTTTTAACCCTTTGAGGCGCAACCCTTTCCCAATGCTGAAAAAAGGTCAGCCGTGGCCATCGCTCGACTGAACGACCCGCAAGAGGGCGGACGATCGAAACGTTCATCGCGTGCCACCGATCGAGAAACCCTTCTTTGACGACAGCTGGCTGTGCACGCGCACAGCCAGCTGCGTCAAAAAAAGGGTCTAGATCTGTGGCACACGATGAACGTTTCGATCGTCCGCCCTCTTGCGGGTCGTGAAGTCGAGCGATGGCCTTTTTTTCAGCATGGGGCCATCTATCCGGATGTCCTCGCATTTTTCCATTTTTCAGCAGATGTCTTTGCTGTTCAAAAGAATCGTGACCCTTTTTGGACGGGAAAGGACGTGCTCAAAAGTAAAGGATTCTCGTGGAGCTCTGTCACCCGCAACTATTTTTTTTATAGAAATCCAATCTATTCTTCGTGTCTGGCCACAGTCAAAACGTCCGAGTTGGGTGTTCCCAGAGCGGGATCACTGCACCTTAAAGGGTTAAACAGATCATCCTGCAGTTTTAAAAACGTCTTGCAAAACGAAAAACAGAAAAAAAAAAAAATGTTTTTTTTTTTTTTCTTTCTTCTTGATCGCTCCAAAAGATCAGACGTTGCAAAGTGAGTGAGCACCCTTTCCCTTGACTCGCTATTTTTAACTCAAAACGGAGTTTTCTTTTTTTTCATTTCCTCCTCCGAGCCGCCCAAAATAGAAGTTCGATCGACACTTTTCGGACGACAACAACACGGTCGACCCACGTCGACGAGCCAGCTCCGGGTCTCGACCCGAGTCCCGAAAGCGAGACGGGCACGGACGGAGGTGTTGTGCTAAGGTGGGATAGGGAGATAGAATAGAAAGAAGTCGGTGTATACAACGGTTTTTTTTTTGTTTTTTTTACTTGCAAAGATATACAAATCCACGGTAAACAATCGATCGTCATGGAAGCTCTATCGATTTTGCCGGGGCGGGAGGGCGACGGAGGGGGAAAAAGAACGATACCGATGGTGAAAAGTGTGGTGAGGAGAAGGGAGGTCTCCTCATCGAGATTGAGTCAGGAAATTTTCCAGTGCGACACGTCATCGGCCGTTGGGGGGGAGTCTGGCGGGACTCTAAGGGCTCCCCCTACGTGAATTCGTGGCTCCTGCAATAGAGATGACTTTGGGATCCTTTTTTAAAGCCCGAACCCGAGGGCTTTCATTTCGAGCCCGAGTCCGAAACTTCAGCTAAAAGATCAGTAAAAGTCGACGATTTCATTGGGCACAATACCCTAAATTTTGACGTTTGTTTAGATTAAAGACAAATAGAATAGCAAACTCTCAAATGCTCTGGGCGCTCCACTCCGTTTCCATAAGAAAGCGGCAAGTGAAGCAGCAACCGGCTTGGCCCGTGCTCGGGAGGGCCCACTCCCTCTCGGCTCGACTGCTGTGGGTTTTAAACTGTTATAGACCGTAAGTATTGGAGTGGTCCCATAACAGAACTATAAATGCTACATACATTTTTTTAAATGGAAAACATTATCTCTTCATCATTTGTTACAGGTATCCGTTTCCTTTTATTTGAAATAGACAAATATTACGAAAATGCGCTTTAAATTTATGACTGCCCATAGAGAGTCATGTACTGAAAGTATTTTGAAGGTGCCCGTAAAAAAACTGCAAATGCTACGTGCACCCTTTACAATAGTGTTTACGATACAGTACATAAAAGTAACCTATATAAATTTCATAGTAAATCCTATTTACGGCATTTGCAGGCAGTCAAATCATAACCATGAACGCTTTTTAAGTTTGTTGGGAAACGGAATGTAAACGGACGAACTGGGATCTGTAGAAAAATTGTTTTATTTCAAGAATTTATTTTAAGTATTGTTTTAAATATGAAGTATTTGTATGTACTTTAATCCCGAAATTTATTTTCAATGAGGTGTTTCTTCTTGGGATCCTGCATGTTTCTGTTGCTGCCTGTGCGGCTCCGCACAGCCAGCTGTGTCAGAAAACTTCTTTGGCTCTGTCGTGCTATAGGGGCGATTCGATCGACCGCCCGCCATGTTACTGGTAGTTAAATAGAGCTATGACAACAGCTGAACTCTTTTGGCATCGGTAAGCGGTTGCGCTTCAAAGGGTTAAAAAAGTCTCGGACAACTTTAAAACAAACAAAATGAACACGGTAAATACTTGGGGAAAAAAAACCCAGACATATTATTTAGAAAATGTAATAAACACCCTCATAAACAATAGATTTACATATCATTTGCAACTTTCATTAAAAATTGTAATATTCCCCCACTACAAAAAATCGCATTCGAGTAGGACGGGAGTGTCGCATCCACTTCTGCAAATTTTGCAAGATGCTTTACCCTATTTTGCTGGATGCTTCTCAACTCCTGTAGGTCAACAGCTTATAAAGAACATACTGGAACTTTTAAACAGACATTTGGAATTTTTTTTTCTCGAGGCTTTGAGGTAGATTTCTCTCTCTCGCTCCTATAGAAATGTTTCCACCTGTAAAACTCCTTTTTCCGCCTGGATAGTTCACTCGCCGGCAAACAATGCTCACGGAACACCACACTTCATTGCATTTCATGGAGACTTTGGCTTAACGTTCACTGGTTAGCACTCTTCCGAGTTAAATTATTAGGTTGTAACGAAAGTTTCCCGCCACCGCAAACATCGTCAGCACACAGTTCTCGTTGGCGTATTGGCTCCTATTTTGTCAAACGATTTTTGGCATTTAAAAGAAAGAGGCTTACTTTATAACACTGTGTTGTGAAATCTCTAAAAAATATAGTTATCATTCAGTATAAGGTGTCTATAATGGAACTATCACTCTAGAGGATTAGAACCATCCTTTACTTCCAGTTGTGTTGCAAAAAGTCAGCTACAGAATATCAACGAATTACGAGTACAGCTTTAAGTACTATTGTTGTATCCTGTGACACTGTGCCGGTTTGGTACCGAAAGTTCAAAAACAGTTATCTAAGGAGTTAGAAGTGAGTTTTTCAGGCAGATTTGGCGGAAAACTTTCGTTACAACCTGATATTTAGGTTTTCGGTTTACCTGTACATTTATTGTTGTACATCTGCTCTCCCTTCCGTTCCTGGCGTACCTCGATAATCCCTACGGGGCACAGTAGACCCTCCCTTTTTCTGTCTGTCCTGCTGTCAGCAATTTTTGAGTGAGAAGGTTGCTTCATGAATGAAGTACGGCGAGGTAAAATAGATAGGTTGTTTTCTTTTTAATATTTACTTTTTAGCCTATATTTTCAGAGATGAGCTGGCAAGATCTATGACTCGTTAAAAAGTTGATTAAAAGTGAATGGTAACAAAATATTAGCTTTTATCTGCTTATTGCTCTTTTCTTGGCGTCTACGAAAAATTAAAATAGGAAAATTAATGAAGGGTCACGAATTTTCGGGTCAACCCATTTTGCGACCGTCCTCAAAAAAAAAAAAGACGCTGGACGTTGACGGCAGTGGCGGATCCAGAATTGTTTTTGGGAGGGGCTGAATTTTTTAAAAAGCTTATTTCACCCAATTAAAATGTACTATAAATCAAAATTTTAGTCTAAACCTATGTATTAGGCTTTTGGGAGAGGCTGAGTAATAAAATAGGATCATTTTAGCTATTTAAAGTGTATAATAATGCAGAATGTTACCCTTGAGCAATCTCTTGTGTGTGGGGGGCTGAAGCCCCCTAGCCCCTCCCCTGGATCCGCTACTGGTTGACGGGTTCAATGCGCAATATGCAATTTCTCTCAAGTGCAAAGGTCCCCAAAAATGTGTGCAGTGCGCACCGGTTATAACGGACCAGGGATATAACGTACTATCGGTTATAACGTACCTAGAAGCTAGGTCTCGATTGAAGTCCTATATTTATAATGTTATTTAACTTTGGTTAAAACGTACTTGGCAAAAGTACGTACTTCGGCTATAACGTACTTTTTATACTAAAGCCAAGAATAAAATCTTGCTTTTGTTAAGCATTTTATCTTTTTCACGTAAATTTCAGTGCGTTCAAAAACACTCGTTGTCCATTTTCAGATACTCTGACGAGATGAATTGCGTATGAATGAAGGGAGCGATCTTTTATCTTTTTCCCCTGCTAGGCAGGGCTAAGAACAAGACCCAGTTTTTTCTTTGGCATTCATCCATGTCAATGCCTTCTGAAAAGCCCTGTCTATACTGATTCTGACAGTGGCGCACACAAGGGGGGGTCCAGGGTGTCTGGACCCCCCCCCCATCGGCTTTGATATATTTTTTTTCGATTGATTATTACCGTATATCTATAGTAAATAAAATGATTCCAAAAAAAGGTAGCAATAGTTTCAGTTCTAATAAATAAAAAAAGAAATTTTTCTCGTTTTCCTCAACTTTTCAAAAACGAACTGAAAACGAACATAAAACACCATCTTGTTCTCAAAACTGTACAACTATTATTTTGCTTCCTATTGTATTGTGTAGTGTATTGTATTCTTAGGGAACTGGATGGGACGAGTTTGGATGAATTCCATCTAATGAAAACGAGTTCTTTCATCACTGATTTTTGTCAATCTGGAACATCCCTAAAAGTTGCACCCCTCCAAACAGTAAAAGTTGGACCCCCCCAAACTGTAAATGTTGGACCCCCCCCCCCCCCAAACTGTGTGCGCGCCTGGATTCTGATGATAGTGAAGAAGAAACAGAGGAGCCTATACCCAGCACACCCGAAGCACTCCATGCTGCAAAACCAGCATCACGATTTTTGGAATGCCGCAGTGATGATGCAGAGACTCTACAGAAGTCTATTACGGTCTTTTTAATCCAAAACGGTCTTTTTAAAGCAGCATCTGCTCATTTAAAGCAAAAGAAAATGACAGATTATTTATCTCCATCAAAATTGTAAGGGATAAAGAATTCTGTTTTTTATTTAATTTAAATTTTAAAAAAATCAGACCTGTTTAAAACACATATTACAATGAAATGACGAGCCCACTATCTTATTTTGCGTCCTATTGAATCTTACCGGCGGTATTACTTATAAAGTACTTTGGCTATAACGTACTATTTTTTTAGGTCCCGTGAGAGTACGTTATAACTGGTTTGTTTATAATATTTGCCCCGGGCCTTACATTGTCATGATCGGGCCCTGCTTTCCCCCCCCCCCCCCCCCCACACACATACACTCGCTTAAATAGTACTGCGTCATTCCCGCATCTATTCGCAACCCATGTCCCCCAAAATATACTTATCCGTGGGGGAGGAGGTGGGGACTATCCGATCGAAAATCCCGTTCACGAATTTCCCAAAATACACCCGGAGAGAGAGAGAATCCGGGATAAAAATAGATCCGGGGTGACGTCTGACACAATTCGACTTTCGATTGGCCACCGGTCAAGATCGGATGCCTATAAATAGGTTTCTTTTTGTCCCGTTTGCCTTCCAGGATGGAATTTTCTTTTCGTTTGTTTCGGACCTGTTGATCTCTCTCTCCGACGGGGGTGGGGAGGGGGGTGGAATTTGCTTACCCAATAAAGCAGTGTCTGAGGACATGATTAGAGAACGCGTGCACTTCTGTGATAGGCGCTGGAAATGCTGAACATCGTCGAGACTATTTTTGTTGCATATCACGCGGCTCATGAACAGTTTAACCCTTTGAGGCGCAACCTTTCCCAATGCTGAGAAAAGGGCAGCCGTTGCGCCATCGCTCGACTGAACGACCCGCACGAGGGCGGACGATCGAAACGTTCATCGCGTGCCACAGATCGAGAGACTCCTTTTTTGACGACAGCTGGCTGTGCCGCACAGCCAGCTGTCGTCAAAAAAGTGGTCTCTCGATCTGTGGCACGCGATGAACGTTTCGATCGTCCGCCCTCGTGCGGGTCGTTCAGTCGAGCGATGGCAACGGCTGCCCTTTTCTCAGCATGGGGAAATCTATTCAGCTGTTCTCGCATGCTTCCATTTTTCAGCAGATGTCAGTGCTGCTAAAAATAATTGTGACAATTTTTTTACCGAATATTGTTACCGAAGATTTTACCGAAGAAGAGATGCTCTTTTACCGATTTTTTTACCGACCAGCAAGAGGG
This sequence comes from Cheiracanthium punctorium, assembly GCA_038373885.1. Lineage (NCBI taxonomy): Eukaryota > Metazoa > Arthropoda > Arachnida > Araneae > Cheiracanthiidae > Cheiracanthium > Cheiracanthium punctorium. The sequence continues at coordinate 99,350 of JAWZYV010012596.1, read as the reverse complement.
CGGACTATCGAAACGTTCATCGCGTGCCACACATCGAGAGACCCCTTTTTTGACGGCAGCCGGCACAGAAAGAAGCTGTGAACCAACTACTTCATACCAAAAGCCATTAAGTATATGTACATACAGGGCGATTCTAAACGTGTACAAACTTTTAGGGGAGATAAGGCACATAAGGAATCGGAATCACACAGCAATGTGGGGTCACAAACGTTGTCTTCATGCAGCTGCAGTGGCGACTCCTTCATTTGAGCACACGAGCACGTAAACCCCCCAAAGTTAAAACTAAAGAATAAACGCATTAGCAAATTAAATTAAAAAAAATATGTTAAGTACACTTCTAGATTTTTGTGAATTTAAAACGTGAGTTTGACTCCCTCCCCCTCCTCTCCTTCCCCACTATCATTAAATAAGCTCGTTAAGGCTAACGTGCTGTAGTATAGGTTACCACAGCACAGTCTTCAGTCAATCGCACGTGCGAATGAAAATTTTCCTCCTGAATCGCTCTCTTGGAATGGAAGCGGAGACAGCCGGGAAGGAGTGCGGGCGCTGCTGATATCATCCGTTCGTAAATTTTCATAGTGCACACGGGGCCATTTTTTGCGGTATCGCTTCCGGATTTTCCCTTGATTTGTTACGTTCGATTAGTTAATTCATTTTTATTTCATTTTCTTGTTATTTTCTTTATTTCTATCCTTTTTCACTACATTACTTTTTTACAAACGAGTGTCAATAATGAAGATGGGAGTCCAAGACATTTTTCGTAGCTAAAGCAAAGGCATTTTTCAATAGCATCCTTTGAAAAAAAAATCTGGAGTGACTCCACTCGACTTTCCGAACACTTACGGAAGATCATGACCAAGCACTTAAATAAATTTTAATCGATGAATCATTCAAACATATATACCAAATTGAAACTCAATCGAATGCACCGTTTAAACGCTTGCGCACTTTCAAGAATTTCTCCCCATGTGCCATTATGCCATAACATAAAAGAAAGTTTTGTCGTAGCACTTTAGGAGAACTACAAGTCCTATACACACCAAAATCAATACCGGTCTAGCAACGGTGGTTTATAACATGTATACCTAATTTGAGCTCAATCGAATCTACCGTTTAAACGCTAGCGCACTTTCAAGAAATTCCCCCCATAGGCCATCATGTAAAAGAAATCTTGGTCGTAGCCCTGTAGAAAAACTACAAGTCCTATACACACTAAAATCAATACCGGTCTTGCGACGGTGGTTTATGAGATATATATTCAATTTGAGCTCAATCGAATGCTCCGTTCAGGAGCTATCGTGTTCACTCACATACACACAAACACACACACACACACACACACACACACACACACACACACATACATCTCGTAAAAATAGCATAAATGGATTCAGAAGCCCTCAAAACGTGTAAAAACACCAAAATCTCGAATTCGAATTTTTTCATGATTACAATACTTTCCTTACAGGGTACATGTTCGGAAAGTAAAAATTGAAATAAAATGAATCGAGACAGCACCTTTGTTCAAACTTATCTTGGTGACGATATGCAAGACCCAAGATGACTTTTTTTTCTTTCAGCCGCGTGCATTGTTTTCCTATCACTGCTGGGAACGCAAATCTATTTTAATGTGTAAGGTGCGTCGTATCTGCCTATTTCATTTTCGGAATTTGGTTTGTGAGCCTCCATTTAAATAGCCCAAGAGCTTCCACTGTGCAGCTGTTAATAATCACTTTGGAAAGGGTGTTGAAACAACAGCAAACTTTCCGACCACCGTTTGTCAAGAATGAGCACATTCTTCTCAGGAAACATGCGAGTAAAATTCATGGATATATCATCTCGATCGGTTGAACGGAAAAGCGGCTGGAGGTTCATACATCGGGGAAGTTTTTTTATGACCCACCCTGCATTTATCAGAAGAATAAAATTATGGTACTCGACGAACTCTTGACAAGATTATAAGAGAAAGCACCGAAAGCACTCGATACTGTCCAGCGCTGAAAAAGTACAGCCGTTGCTATCGATCCATTTAACTACCAACAACATGACGGTCGATCGAATAGCCCGTCTGGCAGCAAAAAGTTTGGGGATTTTAATGGACATTTTGAAAAATTCATATCTCTCGCTCTAATGAACCGATTTACATGCAACAAAAATGCAGCCTTTCATTGTTTAGAGCGATGGTTCCCAAACTAGGGGGTCAAGGCAGCGATTTCAGTGGGTGGCGAAGAGGGCAGGAAAAATTAAAATTCACTATTTTATAGTAAGCTACAGTACTTTATACAATCTATATTGGTTATTATGTACGACTGCGTCTCGAAAAAAAAAATGTCTAGGTGAAGTTAGGTTCCAGGACAAAAAAGTTTGGGAACCACTGGTTTAGAGTGATGAGCATTCATTGCAGAATGCCAGACCGCAAAGTGCTCACTCCCCGTGCCAGTTACTCTTCAGTTAAAAGATGGAAATAACTGAAAATCCTTCCACAGGTTCTCGTAAAAGTACATTGATAGTGATATACAACGTTTTTTAATATTACACTAACCACTCGTTATATCGCGCTTGTCGGGAGACAAGAAAAATGCACGATATATCCGAGGGCGCGATATAACGGGCGGAGAGGGGGGGGGGGATATGATAAAACTTTACTTTTATGAACATATGCTTTTGAAAGGTAATAAAATTAACAGTATATGTACTGTAATAAAAGATGTGCTCTTAAACTATAAAAATAGAAGTTTAAGTTTTAATTTTTATTTTATGTACAAATACACATTTCATTTCCAGCTGAAAAAATGATCCAGAGTCATTGGATTTGATTTTTCTCTCCTATCCTGCTTTTCAACAAAGATGAAGGAGCGAAAATTAATTAATTGTACCAAACTTACATGATAGAAGATGTATTTTTCAAATGTACTGTGTACTTCTCGAATAAAGTAACAAAGCAAAAGAGTACAAAAAAAAAATGGGAGACATAAAAAAGCGCGATATATCCAAATACGCGATATATCGAGGCGCGATATAACTAGGGGTTACTGTACCTGTAAAATCTCGCCTAATTTAAATACAGTACGTTGCCAAAATTGTCTCTATTGTGTTGGAAGGTGTTTTACAATCGCTGCTTTTTGTATGATTTATCTTTCCTGTTTCGATTGCAATCGACTGGTAATATTTTACCGGATAATCCAAGCTACTTTCAATACTTACAAGGTCTATGTATACCTCCAATTCATTAAAAGTATGCGGTTAATCACTATTCCGGCTATACACCAAATTTTGCAAATAATCTCAGGCTTGGCGTCTTTTGGCGAAAGATCGCCCAACTAAGGGACAAAAACTAATCTTTCAAACTGAACCTAGCTTGGCGATATCTCAAATATTTGGCTAGAAATCGCTCAACCTTAGCATTATTGCGATGTTGTATCTCTTTCGAATGAAATGAGTTTAGACGAAATGCACCGAAAATCTTTGATTTAATAGACGTACAAGGTAGTCATGAAATGTCCTCATCAGGTTTTTCTAATTTCAGATGTATATATATACTTTTTTTTTTTTCCCCAGGCTGAGCCGAACGCTGTCTGGTCCTCGCCGTTGCGCTAAGTGCCAAAAAATGGTGTACCTCTCCTTATCGCGGTGTAAACATTGCGAGTGAGTAAACTATGTTTTTAATTACTTTTTTTTTGCGTGCCTAGTGGATTCTAAAGTTTACTTTTTTTTACACTGTAACAGAAATATAATGAATCGAAGTCTGCTCTTTAGAAATAAAGGGCAGCTGAGATGCCCTACACTCCTAAAAAACGTTACAGGATTGCCAAGGACAGATATTGGAACTTTCCTGATTTGTTGGTGTTTATTTTCATGTAACGCTCCTTGAAATTCTACAAGGCACCTCAGTTGCCCGTTATTTCCGAGGAATTTGGGATATTTTGTTTACAGCAGGGGGTTTCAGTGTTCGCGGCGGCACCCCAGGGTGTCGTGCAGAATGGCAAGGGGTGCCGCGAAGCGACCGTGATTTCATGAACCCTTTGAGGCGCAACCCTTTTCGAATGCTGAAAAAAGGGCAGCCGTTGCCATCGCTCGACTTCACGACCCGCAAGAGGGCGGACGATCGAAACGTTCATCGCGTACCACAGATCGAGAGACCCTTTTCTGGCGCAGACTGGCTGCGAGTCAAAAAAAAGGGTCTCTCGATCTGTGGCATTCGATGAACGTTCCGATCGTCCTCCCTCTTGCGGGTCGTTAAGTCGAACGATGGTGACACAGATCTAGAGACCCTTTTTTGACGACAGCTGGCTGTGCGCGGGCACAGCCAGCTGTCGTCATAAAAAGGGGTCTCTCGATGTGTTGCACGCGATGAACGTTTCGATCGTCCGCCCTCTTGCGGGTCGTGAAGTCGAGCGATGGCAAAGTTTGCCCCTTTTTCAGCATCGGGAAAGGATTGCGCCTCAAAGGGTTAGTATGGCCATTGTCAAGTATCGACTCGCTGGGATAATTTGTTAGCTTCTTGTATGCAACTGTTGCTAGTGATAGTATGCCATTCCTCTTTTTTTTTTACAGTGAACTCACACACAAGCACTGCGCTTTCCACGCCAATAAGAACTGTTCTCAGGAAAAGACGAGGGAAACCAGCAACAGTCCCCTCATCCAACCTGGTAAGTGTCGCCATTTCTTTCTTGAAAGAAGCCCCTCATTCTTGAAATGTTGATTTTAAGGCACCCCTTTTCGGTGTTCCATGTTATACAGCGAAACTCAGTAGAGTGCCACCTAACTGTAGAGACCGGTTTTGGAAAACGTTACTCTAACTCATAAATGTATAGAAACTATGCAGCCCTATATGTAAGATAAAGTTTGTTCATAATGAAGACTTCCCCTTTTTTAGAGAGCGGTGCACAGCTAAAACGGTTCGTCAGAATGCTACCCGATGTGCAGGAGAACTTAAACCTTTTGAAGCGCAAGTATTTTCACGTCCCTATAGAAGACCCACTGGAAAGGCTGCCCGACACTGAAAAAGTGCAGGCGTTGCCATCGAGCCATTGACCTGCCAACAACGTGCTGCTGTGCCAGAAAACTTCTTGATCTCTGTGCCGCCAGAGGGGCGATTGAATCGAACGTCCTGTTGTTGGTCATTAAATGGATCGGTGGCAACGGCTGAACATTTTCAGCGTTGAGACCCATTAATACTGTTTTTTTTTTTTTTTTTTTTTTTTTTTGCGACCAACAATGGAAGCGCTGAAATAGGGTGGTTTTAAAGGGTTCATGCGCAGATGGCGCCCCATACGCCGTGATCCATGGAGCATGACGTTCCGAGATTTCAGAGGATGGCTGCAAACGGAGGCAACCCTATTGACGGGTTAACTTATTTTGCACACATTACAATGAAAGTTAATTTAAAATTTGCGATATTTTCTGTATATGTCTGTTTTGTTTATTTTAACGCATCGTGAAGCGCCGATTTTTTTAAACTTTTTTCCCACAGAGAGGTTGCAGCTAAGGTTCTTCGCAAACAGGGTCGTTTTCTGACCCGTAGTTTCCGTTGTACACTGCCATAAGTACGGGAACTTCAGTTATGAACACCCTGTAGGAGTGACCCCTCTCACTGCCCGAATTTATATCTTTATTAACCCTTTCAGGCGCAACCCTTTCCCAATGCTGAAAAAAAAAGGCAGCCGTTGCGCCATCGCTCGACTTAACTGCACAGCCAACGGTCGTCAGAAAAGGGTCTCTAGATCTGTGGCACGCGATGAACGTTTCGATCTCGTCCGCCCTCTTGCGGGTCGTTCAGTCGAGCGATGGCAACGGCTGCCCTTTTTCCAGCATGGGGGCTATCTATCCAGCTGTTCTCGCATTCTTCCATTTTCCAGGAGCTGTTAAAAATAATCCTTTGACGGGAAATGACGTGGTAAAAAGTAAAGGATTCTCGTGGATCTAGGTCACCCGCCACTATTTTTTATAGAAATCCAATCTATTCTTCGTGACTGGCAACAGTCAAAGCGCCCTAGTTGGGTGTTCCCAGAGCGGGAACACTGCGCTTGAAAGGTTTAACCCTTTCGCTCCCAAGCTTTGATTTGGAATGCTTGCTCAAAAACTCTGAAACGCCCGAGAAATATTTTTGTATGCTTTCCCCCCACGAAACACGTTTCTTTTGTACCTGTGTAGATATATCTGTGTCAAAACAGGAGTGCAAAGAATCAGTGGGCGTGCCTCCCCCGAAGGATTTCAAAAGCACCCGTTTGTAAATGCAGCTGATCACCCTGTGATCACCCAAAGGGGGAAGGGGGTTACAATAGCAAACAGGAGAAAGGGGTTTTTCACACCTGACACTCTTAAATGGATGTTGTGCAAAGCACAGGGGAGGGGGACGAAGCTTCGTCCTAGGCGTAAGGCCGGATCTGGGAGCGTGCATCTTGAGACGGTACGGGCGGATTGAGAGCGAAAGGGTTAACCTGTCAAATCGGGAAAAACGACAGCCACGAAGCGACGAAGAACACGCCAACCCTCGATTCCACTTCTGTTCCCGTCGTTGGTCTCCGAAGAGCTGCATGGACGCAACCCGGCCTGCTTTGCTTCTTATGGTACACAATGCGTGCGTCAAACGAGCCAATGCGATCGTGCGCAGTAAAGTGTTTTTATAAACGAAACGTTCTGTATAATTCATCTTTCTTGCTTCATTAAAAATTTATGAACGTGGTATTGAGTGCTCATTGCAGTATTGAAGAAGCACTCCACGCGAATTCGCATCAGGCTTTGTTTCGATGACGAGTTTGTGACGATCCCGAAAATACTGCCTATCCCAAGGGAGTGCGGAAATGTTGAAGTGAGTCAGTGAAGCTATCATTAGTTTATCTGTTCTGAAATCGTCTATTGACAGGCATCCGTTTCTTTTGTATGACCAACCGACTCCGACTATAAAATGGGATAAACCGAGCGAGACTATTTTCATGCGGGATTTTCTCTTTCTAAAAATCTGGAGTGACTCCACTCGACTTTCCGAACACTTACGATTAAGATCATGACCAAGCATTTAAATAAATTTGAATCCATGAATCATTCAAATATATATACCAAATGGAAGCTCGATCGAATGTACCGTTTAAACGCTAGCGCACTTTCAAGAATGTCTCCCCATAGGCCATAATGTAAAAGAAATCTTGGTCGTAGCCCTGTAGAAAAACTGTAAGTCTTATACACATCAAAATCAATACCGGTCTTGCGAAGGTGGTTTATAACATGTATACCCAATTGGAGCTCAATCGAATGGACCGTTTAAACGCTAGCGCACTCTCAAGAATTTCTCCCCATAGGCCATAATGTAAAAGAAATCTTTATTTTATCCCTGTAGAAAAACTGTAAGTCCTATACACATCAAAATCAATACAGGTCTTGCGACGGTGGTTTATAACATGTATACCCAATTTGAGCTCAATCGTATGTACCGTTTAAACGCTTAGCGCACTTCCCAGAATTTTCCTCCATAGGCCATCATGTAAAAGTAATCTTTGTCGTAGCCCTGTAGAAAAACTATAAGTCCTATACACACCCAAATCAATACCGGTCTTGCGACGGTGGTTTATAACATATATACCCAATTTGAGCTCAATCGCATGCCCTGTTCAGGAGCTATCGTGTTCACTCACATACACACAAACACATATACACACACACACACACATACATCTCGTAAAAATATCAAATGAATTCAGAAGACCTCAAAACGTGTAAATACAGCAAAATCTCGAATTCGAATTTTTTCATGATGACAATACTTTCCTTACACGGTACATGTTCGGACAGTAAAAATACACCGTTTCAGTCAAGATAACGCCCACGGAATGGGAGCCTAGCAAGTTTATTTTCGTTTATAGAGTTTAAAAATAATTTACTTTTTTCATGTTTCTAACTGCATTTGCAGTTTTTGAAATTACTTTTGTGATTCAATTCCGTTGAAGTACGTATAAAATAATGCGCTATTTAGAGTATCTCGGGTTATATTAAACGCGAGAGACTAATGTCCGATGTGGAGCCCATCACAACGGGTGCTAAAGAAAACATTCGACAGAAATATGTCACCACTAGATATATTAATCTCTAAGTTTCTCTCTATTCTAAAAAATAGTAACGAACGCTGCCGCTGTCAAGGGCTTGTTCGGATATCTTCTCCGAAACCATGGGGATACGAGTTTCGACGATGGTGTCTACGTATTCAGAAAATTTTGGAGAACCTGATAAGCTGACTTAAATTTCGAAATTCCGATTATTTCAGGAAATATTAATAAAAAACTAAAAAAATAAGCTGAGTGGTTGCCAGATTTGGCATAAAATCATTCATTCCTTTGCACCAAAGCCATTTCAAGTATGTAGAATCGCGTGAAATTCACAAACATGAAATAGAATGACACCCATTTTACGCCAAATTAAAAAGTATGTGAAAGAATAAATGTCAAAGTATGTTCTACAAAGTTGAAAAGTTTTCAAATAAGTTCTCTTAGATAACAGGAGTTTAGACTGACCGATTATTCGTTTGTCCAAAACAGAATAAGTCATTGCAACTGATTCAAAAAGCGCCATTTTGGCATCAGGTACGATCTGGCAAAAGGATATCTCTCCAAGCAGGGCGAATTTAAACCGAGTGTTCCAAATGTTAATACCCAATATCTTGAAAATGAAAAATAATTAAAATGCAGATTATAGTAGAGCCGGTTAGGTTTAGCTAGGGTATTGGCTACCAGTAGGCATATTTGGAGGCGTTATATGCCATTATACAAGTTATAGTGCAGCTTGGATATTTGCTTGCGCGGCGAGATGGTATATTTGGTGGTGCTCAATACGCCCATCTGCAAAGGATTATGTATATGAATATATGGATAACGGCTTTCCCTGTAACCTTACATGAGCAGTCATTATTGTTTATGAGTATGTGTCAATCGTCCAATAATGAAAACTCGCCATGGGTGGCAAGCTATTCTAGCTGTTCTGCAGTTTTCATCAAAGGAAACATATGAAGTGCTGTTTTTTTAGAACTAATTATTAACAATACATATACGTAGTTCGCCAAATTATGAAAATTCGCCATGCGTGGCAAATACTCAAGGTTCTCGGTAGGTTTTACATAATTAAAAATAGTGCGAAGTTTAAAATTTTGTGTGCCAAGGAACATGCAAGAACCAAGGAATGCGTAGCTCGGTAACATTCTATCTGATTCAATATTTGGATTTTGTCAGTTGAAATGGCTTTTTTACGAATAAGCCTCATTAGGGGCCGAATGCCTCATACGAAAAAAGAGCGTAGCGAGTCTAGGGGCTTTGGCCTCTAGTAAAGCAAATAATTTCATATTCAATTTTTATTATATACAGAAATCTGAATGGCATGCCCTTCACGTTTGAGGAAACTAGTCGCATTCGAAAGATTTCGTTTCGCTAAGAACAACAGCCCCTCTTATATCATTGCTACATGCAGAGGAAGTCATTTTATTTCTGAAAAAAAAGTTAGAATAAGTCATCTCGAAAAATTGTTTCGAATGAATGAGAGTCGCAATCTTCCCTTCAACGCCTGACAGACTTGACATCCACATCACTCGCGATACCTAATTTTGTCACTCCATTGGTTTTCTCCTCTCGCTTATAGAAAGGAGCTGACAATTACGAAAGCATGCCTAAAAATGAGAAAACGGACTGTTTTCAGATTTTTAAAGTAGCGCAGATTGTTTTCTGCATTTTTAAAAAATTAAATTATGAAAAATTTCTAGCGGATCGTACAAACGGTTCAGACATTTATGTTTTTCGTGATTAACATATTAATCTTTTCGGAGTATAATGGCAGTAATAGTCTCATTTTAGAGCGGTCACTCACCGAGTTTTCTGCAACGATATAGAATCCTAAAAACGAATTAGAGGATGGGCGATTTCAATATAGATTTCGATCCCGAAGAAGTGTTTTATGGAGCAGGGAAGACAAGTACTGTACACTCACGAATAACGATCCACTTTCCAACTTAATGGAACAAGAAAGAAAAACAGGTAGGACGCATGGATTACGATACGCTTTTAATATACAGCACTTGAACGCGTGTTTAAAATAACAAAGCCTTTCAGATTTTAGTTTACTTTTTTATCAGCAAGCAGGCTGTGGCCTGATCTCTGTCTCTTCTTCCAGACAATGCGGAGTGGCGACTGTTCGACCGCGCGACGAGCCCGGGGTCTTGCGACGCCGAGGAGTCGTACCGTGCCGAGCTCCGGCACCCGAGTCCGGGCGCCGCCATGGCCGGACTCCTCAAGATCGTGCACTGGCTCTCGTCCCACAGGGGCAGCAAGGGCCGCAGCAGCACCGCGAGGGCCGGCCACTGCGAGAAGCACTACAAGGGCAAGTACGGGCTCAACCTCAACATGGACGACAAGGAGGCGAGGAAGATGATCAAGATGGTCCTCAAGAACTCGCGAAACTGCCAAAAGTGAGTGGAGTACTCCGGATGCATTTTCGACTCTTCGAAACTCCAACCTTTCCCCGATGCTGGAAAAAAGGGCAGCCGTTGCCATCGCTATCGACTGAACGACCCGCAAGAGGGCGGACGATCGAAACGTTCATCGCGTGCCACAGGTCGAGAGACCCCCTTTTTGACGACAGCCGGCTGTGCGGCACAGCCAGCTGTCGTCCAAAAAGGGGGTCTCTCGATCTGTGGCACGCGACAAACGTTTCGATCGTCCGCCCTCTTGCGGGTCGTTCAGTCGAGCGATGGCAACGGCTGCCCTTTTTTCCAGCATGGGGCCATCAATCCACAGCTGTTCTCGCATTTTTCCATTTTTTTCAGCAGATGTCAGTGCTGTTCAAAAGAATCGTGACCCATTTTTTACGGAAAAGGACGTGCTCAAAAGTAAAGGATTCTCTCGGAGCTAGGTTACCCGCCACTATTTTTATAGAAATCCAATCTATTCTTTGTGACTGGCAACAGTCAAAACCTCGGAGTTGGGTGTTCCCAGAGCGGGAACACTGCGCTTTAAAGGATTAACAGAGGTGGCTGTGCCTTACACCTGCCATGTTGCTGGTACTTACATCGAGAAATAACAACGGCTGCAGTTTTTGAGCAATGGGCATGTGTCAAGTGTGTTTTTTAGCTATTTGGCAAGCCATTTCCGATTCGATTAGCAGCTATGTTTCTGATAGTTAAATCGAGCTATGGCAACGGTTTCTCTTTTTCGGCGGTAGGCAGTCCATCCAGGTTTTCTTCTAAATCGAGGGTTTAAAATTCTGGGCTTATTTGATCATGAATAATAACAACAACAATTACGATTATAAAAACAGCAACTCTCCATTGCAACTCAACTTTCAGGTTCAGAGTTTTTCCCCTCTCTAAGTATTATTCTACTGTCCTGCTTCGGAATCTCAACTCAGCGGTAGCTTTTATACAAATTTTAAAAAGTTTTACAGTTCATAAGACAGTTCAATTGTCAATCTTCTTCCACAATTTCCTTCTTTAACATATAGAGCAGATGACTTCATATATATAACTCATTATTAGCTACGTAGCATATATTTAATAAAAAAAAGGTGTACATCTTGATTTGAAATTAATGTGCATTCTGCTATGTTTGCGAACATGAACATAGTTCAAGAGTTTTGGCCTCTCAAAAATAGTCATAAAATTTGGAAAATTTTATATAGAGTGACCTAAATACTGTGATGCAGATATCTAATTTAATAATAATTTAATTTGGCTTTCTTTAATGTAATCTATCCAAATTCAAGAATTCTAAATCACTTCTGTTTTCATTTTTCTGCCATTTTGGATTTTAAATCTATATTTACTTTTCCCCGTATGCACTATTCTTAATTGTTTCGTCTCTTCAGACCAGTGGCACCGTTGTGCTAAAAATAGATTATATTGCGTCCGTTTGCAAAAACAGCGTACTTTTTGGTTTCTCCTCTTGGCATCCTGCTGGCGTAAGTTATATTTTTGTTGCCCTGCCTCATCTTTAAAATTATTGGCTCGCGATTAAGTCATTTTAATTTTATTGGATTAACTGTTAGGGTTGCTCTGGAATGGGCGTTATTAATCTCAGCCAGGTGTTTGTTCTCGCCAATGTGTCATTCTGTGCTGGCGTAATTTTTAAGTCATTCCATCTTAATTGCGCTGTCCATATAGGACGTCATTTTATTTTCGCTGAGCCACCACCGCCCGTTATAATAATGTTTCAATAGTATATGTTTAATAAAATAGTTTTATGTATTTAACGTCTTTTTATTATATTGCAACTAAGTGTATCGAACCTGGATTTTCATGTGTCACAACGCAGTCTTAGTAATTTAAAACTGCCTAACCAATTAACTTCTTTACAAATACAATGTTAATTGAAAGATAAATGTATATTACGTTGAATGGGTAGATTTGTTATGAGTGAAATAATGAAAACAGTCACAAGAACATGAAGTTGTTTTTCCGATTGTACGTGTTTTTCTTCACTCTTGCAGGCAAATGTACGGCCCGGGCAATTACAGGCAGTACCAGCAGCAGTACCTGAACCAGCGCGAGGTGTACAGCCAGATCCTCCGGCAGCGGAGGAAGGAGGATCTGACCTCTCCTCGCGGGAGCGTCTCCTCCAGGAGCGACAGTTCCTCTCTCCTCTCGCCCGACATCAGCCAGTCCCTCAGGCAGAAGAGGGAGAAGATGGTCAAGCAGGCCTCCATCAAGTGGTGAGTGGGGGTTGTATTTGGAACGTTTATTTTCGAACTTGTGTGCTTGCCCCCAAGGATACGCTTATAAATCCTCGTCGAGTCAAGTGCAGAACACACTGTAAAAGTTTTTAGTAGCGCAGAGAAAGGAAATTTATACGACCAGGGTATTACCAACGCCCCCTAGAGAGGAAAGCCGCGGCGCTTACTTGTGACGTCACACCGAGTGGGTAAAGCAAAGCGGCGCGGTAAAGCAAAGCGTTTCCATTGGGTTTCTCCTTTCTCCCGCGCCGCGGAAGAGAGGAGAAACCCAATGGAAACGCTTTGCTTTACCTACTCAGTGTGACGTCAAAATTAAGCGCCGCGGCTTTCCTCTCTAGGGGGCGTTGACCTAATCTGCCAATGAGCTTGTGGCAATGAGCGTAATTCAATGAGCTTGTGGTTTTTCGCGGCCGCATCGCTCAATATCCATCCAGTTCAATCAACGCCCTCTAGAGAGGAAAGCCGCGGCGCTTACTTGTGACGTCACATCGAGTAGGTAAAGTAAAGCGTTTCCATTGGGTTTCTGCCCTCTCCCGCGCCGCGTGAGAGAGGAGAAACCCAATGGAAACGCTTTGATTTACCTACTCTGTGTGACGTCACAAGTAAGCGCCGCGGCATTCCTCGCTAGGGGGCTTTGGTATTACAGGGAGCAGCTGAGATAAAGTTAAAAAATTAAATTACGCCTGTGATCTTTTTAGAGGCTGAATACAAATGCGTTACAACAATCCAGACAAGGAGCAATACATGAGGCATGATATAATGACTTTAAAGGCTTTTATTCAAATAAAAGAATTACAGTCGACTCCGGTTATAGTGAACCTCTGGGGACCGGCAAATTTCGTTCACTATATCCGAAGTTCACTAAGCGAAGTGTCCCCATATGAACAAGGAATACATTCCATACGTAAGTAAAAAAAAAAAAAATGTGCTTTATACCCGCACTGAATATGTGTGTAAATCAAACATAATTAATCGTACTTATGTCTTATTACTCCTAAGTGCCACAATAATTTGGGAGATTCCATTCGATTGGACGGAAAGTGCTATAGCCAATCAAGAAATAGCAAGTAGTGGTAATCCTTAGCCTCTGCAATTGCACCGGGAATGGAAAATAGAACTGTTCAAGGAGAAGAGAGACATGTCAGTTTTTGTTCACCATGAAATGTACCCTATACTCTTTGTTAAGTGCTTAGTAGCCGAAAAGTGCCATTGATTCTAATTAAGAATTTAACCCCCTTTTACAGATGTCCCCGGATAGCAAGCGCGAATACAATTAGGAGGGACACAGTTTGATGCATTGGATTGAAGCGCTTGTGGTCTTTTCTTTCTGGTCAAGAATGAGAAAAAAAAAGTTGCATGTTTTTTGTTTTTTTTTAATTGTCATTGCTACCTTCCTCATTGTTGAAGTGTGGGTGGTCCGGCCTTTCATGTAGAGTGGAAAAGATGAGCTTATGCACTTAAGCACTGGGGTATCGGACGAAAGGACTATGGGGAGGCATACACCACAAGACTTGGGCTGTTTTGCATGGGAATCGGGGAGCTAAAGTATGCGTTTCTGCAATGAATAAATTCCTGGTTTCACAGCGGTCAAGAGTCTAAAGCCCTTTCTCTAGTGCACTATTGTTCCCCTCTCCCTTTCGCCATGTTAGTCTAGCTACTGACAATTCCGCTGTATATCGGAACAGATGCTTGATAATATCTTTGTGTATTTATATAATGCAATACATGCAACCTTTCAGAATGTAGATATCGAAAAACTTCATCTCCGCCATTTCCAAAATTTTCGAAGTTCAGCTTTCAGGTTCACTAATCCAGAACTGCCCCCCCTCCCTTCCAAAGTAAAGAAGTATTGCTCCCACACACACTTTTTAAAGTTCGAAAGTACCGATTCATCGAAAAATGATGGAAAGAAACCCAAAGCAAAAACCGAGAGAAGAAAAACAATGCAAGATTGGCATGCAAGATTTCGCCGCTGAAGGCCATTTAAGCAGCAGTGACTTTTGAAATCCAATAATTTAGTCCACTTTTACAAAAAATCCGCTTTAACCCTCCTCCACACCCTCGGATCTATTAGGTTGTTCGGAAAGTAATTTCGTTTTTTACCAACAGAGGAGTTAATTGTATTTTCCCCCTCAGCCAACTTCACACTTAAGCCGCACAATCGTTCTATATTTGGACAGGTTCTGTAGCAAGCTTGCAGCTTGCTTGCGAAAAAAAGTTCGATGGATTCTGAGCAGTCGTTTTTGGTGGGTACACTTTCAAATAGGGACATTGAAAAGAGGTATTTTGGACCTGTTTTGCTTTTTCTCTATCGAAAAGATAAAAATACTGTTCTTGAAATAAAAAAATGAGTCGATGTGTATGGTGAAGATATATTCAGAGAACGCCGGTGCCAAAACTGCTTTTCAAAATTTGGACCCGGTCAGTTGGATGTGGAACACTCATCTCGTACTGGAAGGCCAACGGAAGCGGATGAAGACACGCTAAAAGCATTCATGGATGAAAACCGGCGAATAACAACTCGTGCGAGATCGTTGAAAGATTCAATGGATGGAATTCGACTCTTCACGATCCTATGAAACGCCTCAGAACTCGACCTATGGGGTTCCTCATGTTCTTAAAACACGAAATGACTTTCCGAACAATCCACGAACTCCCACTTTTTGGGTGCACCAGCCACCTAGGGTCGGACACAATGCGTCTCTTTCGTTTTCTTTTCGATGACCCTTTCTGTTCGTTCATCCAATGCTTGTGTTCCAGGGACAAGGACGTCCTGAATCCGGTGAACGACCCCTTCCCCCTCTGCTCGGACTACCACACCGCTTCCAAGTTGAGCTCGGTGTCTCCGAAGCCCTCCCTCCGGCCCAAGGAGAGAGTGTGGTCCCTGCACCAGAAGTGTCTCCTCGACCCCAGCAAGACCCTCTCCTTCGCCAAGCCCCCCTGCCTCACCAAGGCCAAGACCCTGAGCATAGAGAGTCGGGAGGCGCAGAACGAGAGCCTGTGCGCCACGTGGCCGCCCGCCGGAAAAGCAGGCACTCTCCTAGGTGAGATCTCTTTTTCACTGCTTACGATTTAGGTCGGGGCCATCGAGATTCTAGCAGGCCTGCTTGTGCACTCCGAAAGAGGCCTATAGACGTTTCCTCATAGGTTAGATTCGGCCGTTAGATGACGTATCTAAGTGCTGAAACCAATAAGGGAGCATGCGTAGGCCTCTTTGGATGACTCATCGGAGTGCATAAGCAGGCCCGGTAGAATCATGATGGCCCCGTTTAGATCTTTTAGACAGTTTGAAACGCAACCCTTTCCCAAAGTCGAAAAAGTGCCGCCGTTGCCATCGCACGATTTAACTACCAGCAAGATCGATCGAATCGCCCAGTACGTGCAACAGAGGTTAAAAACGCTTTTGACACAGCACAGCCAGCTGTTTCTCAAATGTTCTTGAGCTCTGTGGCACGCACAGGGCGAATCGATGGACCGCCATCTTGCTGGTAGTTACATCGTAGGCAACGGCGGCACTTTTTAGACATTGTACAGTCTATCTAGATGTCCTCCTTGAGTATTTTATTGAAATTAAATTGATTCGTCGGGAATCAAAACAGCCAGAATGCCAGATTGTATCCTCACAGCGAGGACACCGCCCGTTAAAGGGCTAAGGGTGTTAACTCCATGCACACCGAGGACGTACGTGCGTACGTTTCTATAACGTCGCACATAAATACCATGGCGTACCTGCGTACGTTCGCGGTATTATTGCATACGGCACTGTTGCATAGATTTTTTTCATACCTGTTATACCCGGTGTATAATTGTTATCTGGTATTCTTCTAAGCCGTGTTTTATTCACAGCTCAATATTCTTAGCCTTCATTTTCACTTGCTAGATGGCATTAGTAGACATCGAGTCAATAATCTGGTATTATGCCCCTTTTATAGATAAATTGGCCCGGTGCGCAAGAGGTTAAGAGTGTTTGCGCCTAAGGACCTTTGAACAGCTTTAAAAACGAACCGACGGTGTTAAACGCTCAAAAAAAATTGATCATGGTTCTTTACCAGACGCACTATGGACTTTAAGAGTAAAGCTGTATGTCTCGTGCCACTTAAAAAAAAAAAAAAATCAGCACAAAAATAGCCTTTTAAAATGGGCCGAGCAGTTAACCGTTTTTTAGAAATATCGCGAAGTTTCGTACGTTTAGCATTTTTTCCTGAGAGTTTCGTAACTCCTATAGGTTCATTGTTTGCAATAGTTCGTGATACAACTTGTAAAGCAAGTATGGGCAACCTTTGAGAAGTTGCGGGCTAAACTTTAGGACGCACATGGGAAATCTTCGACCCTCGGGCCATAGGTGACCCGCACTGGCTTTTGATCCGGCCTGCGGAACATGCCAAAATCCCGTATAATTTCCAATTATACGGCCTGCGAATTCGCTAACATCCTAGAGTCTGGTTCGCAGCTTTTCAATTGTTGCCCATGCCAGCTTTAGGATGTTAGCAAAGTCGCGGTCCCTGTCATTGAGATTTCTATGGGATTTTGAATGGTTTATATGGGTTTTATAGCCCACATGCGTTGCAAAGACATGTTCTTATTTTTTCCGAATTTCTAGCGGAATTAAATTTTTTAAAAAGCTGTTCAAAAATTGCATGATTTTCAAGTACATCATCCTTAACACTATTCAACAAAGTTGAAAAGTGTTCATGCTTTTGGCTTGTCTGCCTGTCCGTGTTCAAACTGCTGTAAATAGGCGTCGATTTCTACGGATTTTTCATATGTAAACCCCCATGTACAGTACCATGTAAGTAGCAACAATGTGTAGTGTTTTTACAAGAGCACGGAAAATAACTCCGATACATTACGCTGTTTTGGGGCAACAACATTATCACTCAAAAGAATTCATACACATTGCGGTCTATAAGCAGTCATTCGTTAGATGGTATTTTAGAGATATTCGTCTATTTTGAAAGAAACAAAATTAATATTATGTAATTGATGATTGCGAAATAATGCTATCCATCGAAAGTATGTATGCAGCATAGTTCTTCTAGAAGAGCACTCAAAAGAATTCCGATGTATTCCGGTCAGTGGCTCAGTGGCGGCTCGTGGGATACAGCAAGTACTGCCGGGCTGCACTTGAAATTACCAACACATACTTTAAAATAATTTATTCTACTGACTTTCTTAAATTCAGATTAGAATTATGGAATTTCTATGGTAAATTTTTTAAAAATCTAAAAAAAAAAACCCCATTGTAGCAATTGCCGGATTACTCATTCAGAAAAAAAGCCCTTTAATCTTCCCGCAATTCAACTGAGAGTCTTGGTACAGCCCTCATAGCTGATAAAGAAATTGGCAGGAAGGAATTGGACTATGTAAGCAGTCTCTCCGGCATAAGGAGTATGTAGCTAAGATACAGCTGATGAAAGATTTTCTAACGACGGCTGTACTTATGAATTCCACTAACTGATTGGCTCAAGAAGTGAGGGAGGCGGTAAGGAGAATATATGTTCGGAAAACTCTCGACTTTATATTGCCGAATTTATCAAGAAGGTAAACTTGAATAGACACTTATGAATGAACAATGACCCATCAAAGCAGTATTGTTTTTAAGTAAGTAAGAACTGGCATTGAGAGGACATGGCGAGCGAAAAAATTCTTTAAACAGGGGAGATTTTAAAGAGCTTTTAAAATTATGGGTATCTGAATGAAAACAACGCCTTTTTATGAGGACATCAATGACCGATTCGCAAGTTTAAAAGAAAGGAGGACTGATTTGACTTATAAAAAGTAAGTAAGTTTTCTTTTTTTTTTTTTTTCTTCTCAAGTTATCATTACAAAAGAAAATTCTAAGGAAACTTCGAATCGGACACGGATGAATGCAATTTTGAGGATAAGAGCGGCTGGTTGAAATTTATGTCCATTTTATGGAAGTAAAATAGGATCTCTTACATTTTTTGTCTTTTTTTTTTTCCCTCGGTGAGGGCTTAATTCGCCAGCTTTCGAATTCAGTAACAAAGATTTTCCATTCCTGTCTGGAGTAAGGGGGGGGCAGCTCATATGCTTCCGGCTGCACTAACAGTTTTGACCACGGGCCGCCACTGCAGTGGCTGCCTAGAGATATTCATTCATTTCAAGCACAACACAGTCCCACAGTCACAGTCATTCTTTGACCCCCTACTCTTCCTTTTAAAAATGGAAATAACATTTAAAGTTTTACAAGGTCTCGCAGAATGACGTCGATCGTGTTTTACTACACCTTTTTTGAGGCGTTTCGCATCCTTTATCTTTCTTGTTTTTTCTCAACTGTGCTCTCTTTTGTTGAGTCTGAAGCAAGGCTCAGCCAGACTGAGTGGTAATAAGGCTCTCATTTTGAATGAGATTAAAGATAACTGGGTACAGAAGAAGAATTAGGCCAAAATCCCGTGAGGCTAGCTTCTACAAAAGTAGTTTAGGCTACAGAGCCCGATGGGATTTTTCTACCTAAAGCCTCATATGCGCATAATATGCCTTTGAAGCTTTAAATGCTCATATCAGGCTCTTTTTCACTGTAAACAGTTTAGATTATTTTTCACAATTTCGCCCTCATTTATGGACCCAGAGGCATGACCCTATCCAGTCTGTGTAGTAAGGCTCTCATTGTAACCTTTTGTAGCGCAATCACACCAATATAGAAGAATTTACGTCCAAAGACCATAATGTATAAGAATTTCTTTCCTTCTTTCTTTTTTTTGGAGGGGGGAAGGGGGGGCGGGGTAGCCCTTTACAAAACGTATAAGCCCTACACACACCAAAATCTATACACATTGTGTTATGGTGACCTGTAACATACATGCCCAATTTGATGTTATTCGAATACACAGTTTAGACGCTAACACATTTTCAAGAATTTTCGTCCGTGGGCCATAATTCATGAGAATTCTTTTTATAGCCTTGTAAAAAACTATAAGTCCTATACACACCAAAATCAATACCTGTCGTGCGACTGATCTGCGTCGCATACTCAATTTAAACTTATTCCGATTTACCGTTTATCCTGCTATCAAGCAAGCTATTGTGCTAACCCTCATATGCACACATACATAGCATACATCACCGTAAACGCCACCGTAAACGTCCAACGCCAATAAACACCGTTTTTTTATGTGAGAAGGCTGTTAGTAATTGATACTTTGAGGTACTTTATTAAATTTATTTTTCCTTTTTTGTGATTGTTGTTCTAGAAGAAATAGTGGATGAAACAGTTGCAGACTGCATCGAAGAAGCCGACGAAAGCTTTAATCTAAGGTAAGATTTGCAATGGGTAATGCCTTTTATTTATTATTCCCCATCGTTATTAATACTCTGATTTTTTTCTGCAACAACAATCCTAATGTATAGTTACATTGATCACTCACTCTATGAACATTCCGGTCCGTACCACTCTAAAATAAAACTTTTAACGCCATTTATTCCAAAAAGATTTAAAAAGTTATGACGAAAAAGGTAATAAAATTCACACCGTTGTTGCTTTAGATTTGAAGTTTTTCATAAATATGCTTTAAAAAAAATTAAAACAAGCTGTTACTTTAAAAATAGTAAAATCCACCCTTTTCTTGATTTCTATCAGTTTTTTTTTTTTTTTTTTTTTTTTTTGCCATTTTAAACTTTAGGAAACTACTCTATTGGGGTAGAAAAGTTGAAATCTGTCGCCACTACATCATAATTCTGCAATTTTTAGGATTTACTAAAAGGGTTTACTCCAAAGAAAGTAATAAAATTCACACCACTGAACGAATCATATTTCAAAAATTAGAGGGGGAAAATGTACTTGTTTAAAACATCTGAAAACCCACCCGTTTCCCAATTTTTGGAATTATTTTCAGAAAATTGTTCTAACGCAACTACAGTACAACAGCTTGTTTGCATTCGCCTCTCAAAATTCTCCAGATTTCTGCTTGCATAAAGCCTTAAACTCAGAATTAATTTAACAACTTCAGGTGTAACAATGTTACTTCGGCGAGTACAATAGTGAAAAAAAATCTGGAATGACTCCACTCGACTTTCCGAACACTTACGATTAAGATCATGACCAAGCATTTAAATCAATTTTAATCCATGAATCATTCAAATATATATACCACATGGAAGCTCAATCGAATGGACCGTGTAAACGCTAGCGCACTTTCAAGAATGTCTCCCCATAGGCCATAATGTAAAAGAAATCTTTGCCATAGCCCTGTAGAAAAACTATAAGTCCTATGCACATCAAAATCAATACCGGTCTTACGATGGTGATTTATAACCTATAGACCCAATTGGAGCTCCATCGAATGTACTGTTTAAAAGCTAGCGCACTTTCAAGAATTTCCCCCCATAGGCCATAATGTAAAAGAAATCTTTGTCGTAGCCCTGTATAAAAACTATAAGTCCTATACACACCCAAATCAGTACCGGTCTTGCGACGTTGGTTTATAACCTATATACCAAATTTGATCTCAATCGAATGCCCCGTTCAGGAGCTATCGTGTTCACTCACACACACACACACTAGAGATGAGACGGGCTCAGCCCGAGCCCGAAAGCCCGAGCCCGAGCCCGGGCCCGACTCGGGCTCTGTAATTCACGATTGCGTTCGGGCTCGGGCGGGCTCGGGCTCGTGAAAAATTTCTCCTTTGTTGAACATACTCCTTGAAACGAATTTTAAAAAGTGATTTATGGGATAAATAGACGTACTTATTTCAGAAAATAGCGGCACGGGGGACTAGAAGGTGTGTGAAGCTCCAAAATTTATTGTATCCTATTAATGAAGTAGTTCATTTTATTTGTCTTTAGCTGACATTTCGGGCTCGGGCGGGCTCGGGCTCCAACTTTAATAATATTGCTCGGGCTCGGGCGGGCTCGGATTAAAAGTCTTCGGGCTCGGGCTTCAAAAAATGAGCCCGAACTCATCTCTAACACACACACACACCTCGTAAAAATAGCATAAATCAACTCAGAAGACCTCAAAACGTGTCAATACACCAAAATCTCGAATTCGAATTTTTTCATGATGACAATACTTTCCTTACATGGTACATGTTCGGAAAATAAAAAGAGGATACGAAGTTATTTATTTAAGTTTGGAAAGTTTAAATGTATTGAGAATAGATTTTTTACTTTTTTTTTTTTTTTTTTTTTTGGGGGGGGGGGGGTTCGTCCTATTTTTATTTAATTCTAGTGCTGTTGTAATTGCCTCCAGAAATAGGCTTTACCACTTAGTAATCTATATTTGAAATAAATCATTCCTATCTAAAAAGTAATACTTTAAAAAAAAAGAAATATTAATAATAATTATAATCTTCAGTGTCCCAAAACCGTCATGATCCCATTCTGTAGCTAATTGTAGTGAAATATCACTTGTAAAGAGAAACGCTATTTATTTTATTGTTTTATAGAAAAATATTATTTAAAAAAAAGTTACGAATGGCAGTTAATATGAAACAGTCAGATCATATGGAATAGGTGGTTTAAACCGTTGGAAAACTAATTAATACTTCATAAAACACAGTTTATTTTAACTATAGAACCAGTTTTTAAGAATGTTACAGTGATTTCTGCTTCCAGTCTATTTACAAAAGTCGCAGACACAATCTTCCTTCTCTGCTATAGTGCATTCGCCGAGTCGAGAGAACGAAACTAAACAATTGCACTTGCAAACTGGCGATGATTAAATACCTGGCATTTTGCCAAAGCGCCAAACAGACAGTGTGAATTTCTGCTTTCTTCCATTTGCGCTATTTGAAACTGTTTGGAATTTAAAATTGTTAAATTCGCCAAACTAGGGTTTGGTGACAAAAATGTAATTCTTTGGTAACCCGTTTGTTTACTTTCGTTCTCTCGTTTCCGCGAACAGACTATAGTCAAGGTGAGCCCACAGACAACAGCTGAGGTATTGAAAATAAATTTCTCCTGATTTGTCTTCAGATTGTTACAGTAGATTCATTCAGTGTCTTTGTTTTCCGGCTCTTGAGCGGATGGCATGAAATCTATTATAGTATTCCATAATACCCAACACGTCATCTAGAAGCCTGAACCTTTAAACTGATCGGTGAAACACTGTCGGCTCCATGAAAAGCAACCACGGTACAACAAATTACAATTCTTTTAGTGTACGCGATGTGTAACTAAAAGAATTGAAAATTGAATTCAATTGAATTGAAAAGAGACACATGAATACTAGTAGGTTCAAATTCCTGAAAAACTATCAGCAAAAACTCTTGAAAATCACTAAACACAATTTGTTCTGTAGGGAGTGGTGCGACAAAAAGCGTTCCAATCTCACTGTGTTAACACGGGAATCTTCCTCGAGTTGTTCATGGTATTCTCACGTGGTAACGGAGCCGAAAACCCGGTATTCTATGTTTCCCGACTATTCCAGAATATACCCCACTTATCTCTCTCCTACTTAATATATTTTATTTCTTCGTAAAAATGACAAATACATTTTATATGCCGAGTGCATTGAGTGTGCTGGAGAACTGTGATCTTCCTCACAACTCATCTCGGCCAATGTTTTCTTGGTTCATTCCGATTAGTGACTTCAGGAGCGATTCCCAGAGCGGAGAAGAATCCCTGAAAGAATGGTACATCCCCTTTGCAGACATCGAATTTCAAGAGAGAATCAGACACGGCCGCCAAGGAGATATTTACAAGTAAGACGACTCCCAATCTTTTACGTGGGTCAAGTTGGCCGGACCACACACCTCAAGACAAAAAATCATTGCTAATGAGAGTGCCCAATCCTAATAAGTGCTGTTTATTCGAGCGAATCCATTACAATTGGATGCGAGAAGGCAAAAAATATTTGTTCGGGGATTTTAATGCTTACACAATTAATCCTATATTAGTGTTCAACAGATTACCAAATTACAGAATGTGTGATCCATTAAAAAAGTTAATAACAATTTAAAGTGGTCCAGCTACCTTGACATCAAGCTGGCTGAACACGAAAAGAAAAAATTACATTTTTCTTATGGAATATTAATGCGTGCGTAATTAATGCTAGGGATGCAATGGATAACATACTGCAACATATTACATCCGGCTATCCGGTCAATATACCGAATAATTGGCAGTAGACGGATATTACAAATATCCGATAGTACACCCGGCCTAAAATTATATACATAGAAATAATATAAATAAACATAATAAATGACTAAATTCTAAAAACTGCAATAATAAAAAAATTCGAAAAAACAAAGTTTTGCGAAAATATTTTGTTTTCGATACTTTTTGGTTGTATTTCTATCATGTATAGAAAATGGGGGAAAAAAGATTAAGCACCTCTATCTTTTTTTTTAAGATTGGAGTCCATTATGACTGGAAGACATTGTACAAAAACACTGTCTTTCAATCTTTCTAAGAATTCGTTTACCCTTTTTTCCCCACCATAAATTGATCCTGCTTATGAGAATAGTGTACTTGCTGTAGTACTGCTGGCTGGTGAGAAACTGTCCCCCCCCCCCCCCACCCTAATTTTGATAAAGTAAGGAAGTTTGTCGCATTGATTTTCCAACAGTTGAATGGAGATATCTTTCTTCCAAGAACTGATCTTTTCAGATATTTATCCAACTCTTGATGGAGGACATCCACGACATTGTTATTTGTATGACTTTAATGGCAGTCAAACGGGTACTCCATTCATGGAAACAATCCCAAAAAGATTTTTGAATTAAACGATTTGAAACTCATGAGAAAATTTAAAGAAAAAAGTAAGTGCTCAATGATCTAAGAAAACTAATGAAAAGAAAACAAACAAGAAGAAAACATACTGCTGCCGGATAACCGGCTGGAAGTTTGGCCGGATAGTCGGTATCCGGTCAAATTGATATCCGTTGCATCACTCATCAATGCTGTATTAATGCCAATGGATTACCCAATTGAAAAATCTTTACTGCTTATTAGAGACGAGACGGGCTCAGCCCGAACCGGGCTCGGGCTCTAAAATTCACAATTGTGTTCGGGATGGGGCGGGCTCGGGCTCATAAAAAAATTTCTCCTTTATTGAACATACTGCTTGAAACAAATTTTAAAAAGTGATTCGTGAGGAAAAGAAAAGTACTTATAAAAGATAAATAAACAAATAAAAATAGCGGCACGGGCGCCTAGAAGGTGCGTGAAGCTCTTTGGGTATTTTAGAACGGCGGTTTATATTCCTTAGTGAGTCATGAGATCCGACATATTTTGATAAAGGATGGATACAAAGAATTA
Organism: Cheiracanthium punctorium; assembly: GCA_038373885.1. Lineage (NCBI taxonomy): Eukaryota > Metazoa > Arthropoda > Arachnida > Araneae > Cheiracanthiidae > Cheiracanthium > Cheiracanthium punctorium. Next base: position 74,429 of record JAWZYV010012596.1, on the reverse strand, counting down.
GAAAGTGCATTGGGAGTTTGCAACTCTATTTGTCTTTAATTTGCACAAGCGGCAAAATTTATTGCATTCTATCCATGAAGTAAATGAATTTTTTTTAATCTTTAACTGAAATTTCGGGCTCGGGCTCCGACTTAAATAATATTGCTCGGGCTCGGGCGGGCTCGGGCTTCAAAAAATGAGCCCGAACTCATCTCTACTGCTTATCCACCACCTCATGGCTCACTTGGATAAATACAGGCTGTCCGAAAACCAGTTTCTCCTATGGGATTTTGCGTACGAGAAAATTTTCGCTTCTTCACCGATTTGTCGCTTTTACCCAACGAATCACTGTTGCCATCTCTGCTGGAGAAGATATGCCTAAAATCAAAGCTAAAAATATCCAGGAATGGATAACAATGGCCGCATTCGTAAACGCCAAACGAGTTACACTCGTGCAACGAGCTAAAAGTATCCAGGAATGGATAACAATGGCCGCATTCGTAAACGATAAGCACGTTGCACGAGTGTAACTCGTTTGGCGTTTACGAATGCGGCCATTGTTATCCATTCCTGGATACTTTTAGCTTTGATTTTAGGCATATTTTCTCTGGCAGAGATGGCAACAGTGATTCGTTGGGCAAAAGCGAGAAATCGGCGAAGAAGCGAAAATTTACTCGTACGGAAAAACTGAGCTTTTTGGACAGCCTGTATATATCCCAGTGAGCCATGACCACCTCTTTCGAAATTTATCATGCGATCTGTTTTCGGCAGGGGGCGCTGGTATGGAGAAGTGCTGATTTACACGCTGCACGAGTCGTGCGGCCTAGAACTGAACCACTTTTTGGACGAGGTGGCCCAAATGGGAATGATCCGGCACGAGAACATAGTCCTCTTCATGGGCGCTTGCATAGAACCGCAGAGATTCGCTGTCATCACCAGGTAAGGGGGATTTCTATATCACATTTAAAATATGTATTGTTCTGTTCGATGTAAAATTAATTTATGACTCACTTGCTTATAACAGGAAATTGAGCTAACACTTAGCTTTTTTCAGGGAGTTTACAAAATTGGAGCATTTCATCCTAAAAAGTGTCAGAGGTATGAAGATAAATATTCACGTTGACTTAGACCATTTTTCAATAGCTTTCGAAGAGAAAAAAATTTGTCGAATGATCGTGTTTAAAGAGTCGAACACAAATTACGAAAAAAAAAAAAATGATAGCCCAAGCGATTGCATAAATACATAATTTTTATAGTTCATCTCATATCCCTCAGGCAATTAGTTTAAACAAATCTGAGACTTTTTGGGCTGAAAGACTGAAATTTTGTCCATCCCTCATTCATATCTGGGAGAGGGGGCATTTCACCCATTGGGAGCTATTTTGAACAGAGGCTGAATAAAAATTTAAAATTTGTATTTATTCGATTGAATTGCTTGAAAATTTTAAACTATTCCGTAGAATTTTGTATTTTTTCTTGCGTAACTTTGTAATTTATTATAGACACCTATGATCCATATTCAAGGACTAAAGGCTAAAGCCGGTGTTTCTGATGCACCCTATGTACACTGGTACCCAAAACTAAAAATGCAGGTTGACCATTATTTGGGAAGAAGGGGGTATTCAGTAGTGGGCCAGTGAGGTCACCAGACCTCAATCCCACACAGCACTTCTGGGATGCTCTAGAAACGGCCGCTGCCTCTCGACAACTCTCTGCAAGGACTCTTCAGGCGTTAAAATCCACCGCTTTTGGCAAAGTGAAAATGGCTGCCACAATCGACTGAGTAACCACAATATTTTTAGTACTGAGTTTAAAATTTCAAATTCTGATTCCTAGAACCCCTGGAGATTAAAAAAAACAAAAACGTTGCAAAAGGCTAAAGATAAATGCTTAAATTGTTACTAGATAGCAACATTCGATAAAAGTTCTATTAGACAAAGAATTAAAGCGTGTTACCACATTCTTTGAGATACCCTGGATATTAAAAAATATTTAAAGATAACCTTCTCAATAGCTATTTATTAGAATTTGCATTCAATCTTCATGAACGTGGCTAAAACACCAGTAACTAACAGAAGTATCAATTACTGGTGAAATCCATTTTTTCTTACCCAATAATTGATACACCATCTTAATCAAATAAAAAAATTTATTTATTAAAAATAAAATATACAGACTTACCTTATGTACTATTATCTAATACTATAATTGAGTTTATATTGATTTCTAAAAAGAAATGTGCTTCAAACAGAAACAGGTTGATAATGAAATAATCTTAATTTCAGGATTAAGCCAACTACTGAGAATCTGACTTTCTTTAAGTACTCAATTTAAAATCTCGATTTCTGATATCTAGAAACCTGTGAACCTAAAAGAAAAATCGAAGACTAATGTCTAAACGGGTAGTAAATAGCACCATTTGATGACAGTTTTGAAATCGCAGTTTATTATAATGAATCATCGGGCAAAGTGTCAATGACTGCTGCACTCACCCTATATTTGGAAAAATCGTGACTTATGCGGTTTTGTAAAAAATGCCCGATTCGTACGTAAGCAATGCTTTTCATCTGTTGTTTTTAACACCTTCCAAAAAGGTTGAAAAGGATTTATTATTTCGGTTTGTCTGCCTGTCCGTCTGTCTGTTCGTTCTCTAAGTCACGTCAATAGGCATCTATGACTACGAAATTTATGCATGTTATTTCTATGTGCTGTTCCATGTACCTCATCGAAAAGGGTGTATACGGCATTTATTGTTCTTCTGCAGGTGCACTCAAAACATTTCCAATACATAACTTTCTATGGGCAGTCGTCCTTTAAAGCGTATTTTAGAGATATTCGACAATCTCAAATAAAACAAAATGGATGCCTGTTATTAAGGATGACAAGATAAAGCTCTCCATCGAAAAGATTGTACCATTCATAGTTCTTCTACAGGAGCACTCAAAGTAATCCCTATACATTACGATCTATGGCAGTTGAGAGACATTCATCCATTTTAAGCACAGTAAAATAAATATGAAAATGTTTTTAACAGTTGACTCTTCATTTAAGCGATGGAAAAAACTCTTGAAGCTCTTTTAGGGGATCTATCAAACTTGCATTTATAGTGATAATAAACATCTCCGAAATCTCGGCAGCTTGAAAGACACTATCGCCTAACTGGATTCGAAAAATAGCCTTGTCTTGTGAAGTGTTTTTATGGCATGATTTATCTTTCTGTTTGGGAATGACTTCGCGTTCCTTGTTCTAACATACCCCCGATTTTCTTCCCTGCAGCATGCGCAAAGGACCCACGCTCTTCGAGTATCTGCACCTCAAACGACACAGGCTGCCTTTCCATTCCAAGCACAACATAGCACGGCAGATAGCTCAGGTGAGTATCTCTCTCTCTCTCTCTCGGTGTGTGTGTGTGTATGCGTGTATATGTTGGCATGCGTCGTCGTTATACACCGAGTAATCCGTTTTAACCCTTTGAGGCGGAACCCTTTCCCAATGCTGAAGAAAGGGCAGCCGTTGCCATCGCTCGACTGAACGACCCGCAAGAGGGCGGACGATCGAAACGTTCATCTCGTGCCACAGATCGGTAGACTCTAAAGACGCAGCTGGCTGTGCCACACAGCCGGCTGCGTCTCTTGAGTCTCTAGATCTGTGGCACGCGATGAACACGATCGTCCGCCCTCTTGCGGGTCGTTCAGTCGAGCGATGGCAACGGCTGCCCTTTCTTCAGCATGGGGCCATCTATCCGCAGCTGTTCTCGCATCCTTCCATTTTCTGGCAGATGTCAGTGCTGTTCAAAAGAACCGTGACCCTTTTTGACGGGAAAGGACGTGCTCAAAAGTAAAGGATTGTCGTGCAGCTCTGTCACCCGCCACTCTTTTTATAGACATCCAATCTATTCTTCGTGACTGGCAGCAGTCAAAACGTCCGAGTTGGGTGTTCCCAGAGCGGGATCACTGCACGCTAAAGGGCTAAAAGTTTTTGAAAGAACACAATTTAATTCAAATCTTTTTTATGATTCCCAGCAGAAATTGTTGAAAATGTTCGCCACCCTTTCGAATGGGAACGTGAACACGTCGATCCCAATTTTTGGACACACTTCGCAACGTCGTTCGTGTTGTGGATGTGTTGGATTTCTACTGTTATGATTTGTTTTCATTCGTCCATGTTTGCACGATTTCTCTGGAAAACACTACCTTTGAAAATGATCCCATGCAAAAAAAAAATCTGACGGTATAAGGAATCATTAATAATGTTAAAAAAAAAAAAAAATTCTACAAACGCACAGTGCTGGAAAGGGTCTCCCACGCTTAAACGATATTCAAACAATCCTACAACAGTGGCCACGTCCGTAAGTTTTAAGAGTAACACGAAAGACCAGCGGGTACTCTTTTAAATGGAACACCCTGTATATGAATATTCTAAACTACGTTTAGGATCCGTGAGCGAGCATAGCACGGGGCGTTTCAAAATGAGCGGTACAAACGTCTAGGAGAAGTAGGTTGCAACAAACACAAAGCAAACACAAACATGTACCGATTTCCGTTTCATGTACAATATTGGACGCTAAAAGTTTGTATCCCTCATTTTGAAACACCCTGGTACAACTTCAAACGGACGCGATGGCATTTCGTCACCTATCAATAGGTTACAATCCTAAAAATTTCAACATAGGGTTACCAGGCGAAATACGCGAAAGAGGAGTGATCCAATGACAAAGTCCATGAATATCGTTTTAATAGGGCAATCATGAAACTGAAAAATGAGGGGGGTTTCGGGAGGGTGTCCCCCTGACGAAGCTCAAACAGCCGAATTTTATTATGTATGCATGTATATATATGCAGGGTGTCCCAACTGGGATCTCGACCCAATGTTTGAGAAACGAAAACTCTTCGTATATTTACAACGATGGCTAGCCAACAGGTTCTTTATTCTTCGTCGAGTCGGATCTCGTGTGCCGATAAGACTTGTGTTGAAAAGTTTTCTGTAATCGGCACGTTGCTGCGTGCTTTTCTATCTCTCGGGATGATTGAAATGTGCTTTGTTTTTTTTTACAGGGTATGGGATACCTCCACGCCAAAGATATCACCCACAAGAGGTTGAATTCCAAAAACATCATTTTAGAGTGCCGAGTCAAACTGTGCATCATGGATCACGGGATGGCCGATAGGCGGATGGATAGGTGAGTTCGGTTTTGCCTCAAATAAATTAAAAACTGTGCTATATACGGGCTGTCCCGGAAGTTCCCGTACAATCTTGGAAGGGAGGCAGACAACATCGTTGAGAACCATCATGACATAGGAAAGCGTGGGAGGGAATCGATAGGTGGCGCTGTACGCGAGCTCTCGAGATCCGCACGGGTGGTTTCCTCATTGTCATATCCGACAGCTTTTAAGATTTTTTTTTTTTCGGAAGATCAAACAGCACTAATTCTTTTTCTTGTGATTTGGAGTTTGAATAACCAAATTTTTAATATAAAATAAAACTGTTCGAAAGTTGTGGTGGATAATGTTAAATAAAACCGGAAAAGTTGGCAGATATGTTTGTTTTGTTTTATGGCAAACCCACACGAGGGGCATCTGCCTAGGAAGAATGCCTTGGGTGGAAGACTTTAAGGAGTTGTAACGAGTATTCACGTTGCTTCTGGAGAAAACAGCCACAAACTCCACACCGTTAGAACGACAGCCGCGAGAAGGCCCGAACCCGGTAACTTCACACTCCGGCCATCTATCCTGTTCAGTGCCGTATCCACTCGGCCATGGTGGGGCAGATATAACCATGAGGAAGCCACACGTGACGCCCTTGAGAGCTCACGTACAGCGCCTTTATCGGTTTCCACCCATGATTTCCTATGTCACTGTGGTTCCTAACGATGTTGTCTATCTTCCCTCCAAGTTTGTACACGAAGTTCCGGGACACTCTCTAGATAGTGTTCCAGACAGACAAATATAAAAAAATGATGATAAACATAGGAATAAAAATAAAATACACATAGCAGTTATAAAAAATTGTGTTGTAGCTTCTACTTTTTCGTTATGGGTAAATTATAATTAACTCGTTTATTTTAAATAGAAAGACACTTTTCTTCTTTAGGTCCACGCATTTTGAGAATTATTAAATTAGGAATAATGAATTTTCTGCTAGAGTGTCTAGATGTATCATTAGTTTTTTAACAGGCCCAAAATGAAATCTCTGCGGGAGAACGATTAAAATTAGATTTCCCTCACTCATGCATCATGAAGTTTTTGTCGCTTTTGCTTCGAAATCACAATGAGCCAACGAAAAAATTAAATAAAAATTAGAGTCCAACTTAAGTCCTTCTCATTTTAACTAAACAGTATTAATTATATAGGGTCAGAAGCGGGAATGACGGGTCACTCTGTTTCCCGGGCAAATATATAATGGTCACTCACTTTGAAGCACTGAAATTGTTTATTAAAAACAGTTAAATTATGCCAAGTCATGCTTAAACATTTTATTTTCTTATATCAAGCTCAAAAACAATAACTATAAATCAAATAAGAGAAAAAAATACTTTTTACACTACTATAAAAATATCTTCAAAAAAGATTGTCTCTGAAAATCATGATTTTTTTTAAAGATTCATGACAGTGAAACATTTTTTTTAACAACAATTTTGTTGATGCTGTTTTTTAATTGCAGATTGTCTAAGCTTTTCATACCTACATATTTTTTCTTCATTATTTGTAAAATTATTTTTAAGAGTATGTTCATTTATCCTCCAGTTTACTGGGGAAATTCTGGGACACTGGGGTCATTCTTGGTCAGTGATATTTTTTTGATAATTTAGGTGTTTTTTAAATTTATTTCCAAGTAAAAATTATTAGTATTTACTTTAACTGTTATATGTATTTTGCTGTAAAATTATATTACACTTCAACTGGAAGATATAGACAGTCCCCCAAATGTGAAACGAGCTAACTTGGAACTGTTTAGTGATAAAGAGCTGTCTAATGACAGTGAAAATAAGATGGAAGAAGCTGCAATAAAAAAGCTACAAAATAAATTCCTTCTTAGAAGATTCCGTGCTACAAGGAATTCATATTGTACTTGAAGATCAGAAATATTTTGCTGTGTATTATGATTAAGGAGGCCGAACGTTTCGAGGCCAGTCCCCAATTTCAGAACTTTTTTCAGTTTGTCCCTAAAATGTAAAACAATTGGAGACAAAATTCTAATTAAAACAGTTATTTTTCCCAATTTTAAAAGAAATCAATCATGTTTCCTTCATTTTATGAATGTCAATAATGTTCTAGTTGAATAAATAGAAGCTATTTTGAGAAGAGCATTGATTTTAGAAAATGTCCCCAATTTTTGTTTCAGAATTGCGGGACACATTGCTGATTTGTCCCCAATTCTTTCTTCAGAAATAATCTTATTATTTAACTTATTTTTTCTTAAATACAAAACATTAGATCAATAAAAAATCTGCTTGTGTGCTAAATAATGATAATTTAGAATATTATTTACGTTTGATATGCATTACCATAAAAAATGGGTGACCCATTGACCCATATTTACCCCATATCTGACCCATAATTGCCAACTCAATTTATACAAAATTAATAATAATTCAATTTCAGGTGAAGTGATTATTTGACAACTTCTCAGTTATTTAAGCTGACTTCATGCCCAATTAAACCCTTTTATCTTTCATATTTTAGAAAATACAGGATGTCCCAAAAAATAGCGCCCAAACTCTGTACATCGATTCCTCGTTGGAAGTACATAAAAATTGCCGAAAGTGCTGGACCTGTACGATCCATAGATTTCGAGGAAAATAGGAAAAACAAAATAGGACGTCACATCCGGTGCGAGAAAAAACGACTAGAAACATTAAATTGGATACTGGATTACATACGGGGGACTCTGTGTTATGGCCGCTACAATCTGACACCTATGGATTGTTTTCAAGGAAAACGATTGAAAGAATGGATCTATCGACTCCTAATTACAACAAATAGTGATTCATTCCCTCCCCTTCGTACTGGTGTATCGACGTGGGTACCAGATGGAACGTAAGCCGTTGGCCATTACACTGCACACGCATGCAAGTCTCGATATGCACGGTGGACATTTAAAACATCATTTCATGAAATTGCATGCAAAAAAACTATATAAAATTAATATATGTTCGTGATTCCATTTAACCCATAATTCCCCCATATGACAATACAGAGGGGAAAAACACTCCCACACTGTATGTGAATCCCTAGTGCAGTGTTTCTCAACCTATGTGCCGCGGCACACTAATGTGCCGTGAGATATAGTCTAATGTGCCGCCAGAGCTTTTGAAAAATTATTAAAACTGCTTGGTGTCATATCAGCGATATGACATTTTCTATTTATTATGTCCTGCCTTGTTCACTTTCAGTAAGCTATACACCAAGAAGAGCGAAACTTATTTCATAGCATGGAAAACTGTTCTGCCAATTTTTGAAACAGCTGTTTGCAGCAAGACCCATGCAAAAACAGGCTTAGCCCTTTCATTGAATGTATTATTATAATAATATATATATATATATATATATATATATATATATATATATATATATATATATATATATATATATATATATATATATATATATATATATATATATTTGGTAAATACACAATTTTTTAAAGTTGTTTATATTTATCAATTTTTTTGTATCACACAACCTTTGCAATTTTTATGTTCAGGCGTGCCGGAAATAATTCTAGATACTTTCAGTGTGCCGTCAGCCATTAAAGGTTGAGAAACACTGCCCTAGCGGCTTATCCGTTCAATCCATCGAATCAAAATTTCAGACAGGGTTGTTTGAAGGTATGAACGTGTTGGAGATCGGGATGAATTGAAACAACGCAGAGATCACGTCCATTTTTAGTCTCCCGGCACGGCTCGGCTCTTAGGATGCTTAGCTGTTATAGGACATCGAGTGTCCTTTCGTCATCCATTACCTGGACTGGGCTCCAAAGGAGCATTCTATTGGGTTGTCCGGAAAGTCAACTCGTTTTATAAGAGCATGAGCCACCCATAGGTCGAGCTTTGCGGCGTTCCAAATATTCATGAAGGGTCGAATTCGATCCATTGAATCTTTCAGCGATCTCGCGCCAAGTCGCTATTAGCCGGTTTTCGTCCATGAATGTCTTTAGCGTGTCTTCATCCGCTTCCAGTACGAGATGAGTGTACCACATCCAACTGACCGTATCCAAATTTTGAAAAGCAGTTTTGGCACGGGCGTTCTCTGAATATCTCTTCTCCATACACATCGGCTCATTTTTTTTTCTTTCTTTCAAAAACAGCATTTTTACCTTTTCAATGGAGCAAAAGTAAAACATGTCGAAAAGGCCGCTTTTCAGATTCCCTATTTGAAAGTGTTCCCGCTAAAAAACGACTGCACAGAATCCATCCAACTTTTTTCTCGAGCAAGCTTGCTATAGAAGCTGTCAAAACATAGAACGATTAGGCGGCTTAAGTGCGAAGTGGGCGGTGGGTAAAATACTATTAAGTTCTCTGTTGGGGGGGAAAAACAAAATGACATTCCGAACAACCCAATGCGATCCATTCTTAGAAACAACGATGGTCACCCAAGAGGATCGCTCGACTTTGCGACGATGCGATCCAACGAATTAACTAATTGCTCAACAGTAACGAAGTGATCATTAAGATTCTGTGAGGTCGTAACATTCTTCTCTCTCTCTCTGTTTTCCAGAAGCGACTACGGCTGCATTCCCCGTGGTCAACTGAGCTACTGGAGCCCCGAGCTGATGTCTTCCTTACAGATTGATCCTCCGAACATATTCGCCTCCAAGTCCTGCACGCAGGCCTCGGACATATTTGCCTTCGGGTAAGCACTCTCCAATTTTTTTTCTCTGCGCGAATTCACTATTTACAGGTCGAAAACTTCTTCCACTTGTAACTGCGATTCCTCTCCTTTTCACTTCAATGTTGGGCCAATCAAGTAAACTCACGTCATAGAGTATTTTTCATCTGTAAAATTTGAAAGTAGTATTTTGGAAAAGATTTTCTCTTCGCCAGAAAGCTGCTCTTTATTATCAGGTTGTAACGAAAGTTTTCCGCCATATCTGCCTGAAAAACTAACTTCTAACTCCTTAGATAACTGTTTTTGAACTTTCGGTACCAAACCTGCACAGTGTCACATTATACAACAATAGTACTTAAAGCTGTACTCATAATTCGTTGATATTATGTAGCTGACTTTTTGCAACACAACTGAAAGTAAATGATGGTTCTAATCTTCTGGAGTGATAGTTCCATTTAAGACACCTTATACTTAATGATAACTCTATTTTTTACAGATTTCACAACACAGCGTTATAAAGTAAACCTCTTTCTTTCAAATGCCAAAAATCGTGCGACAAAATAGGAGCCAATACGCCAACGAGAACTGTGTGCTGACGATGTTTGCGGTGGCGGGAAACTTTCGTTACAACCTAATACTTTCTTAAGGTCTACAAGCATCTTCAATACATGAAAAGTATATGGCGTATCATTGTTGGGGGTCATGTCTACAATGTCTACCAATTCCTTTTGGTAAAATAGAGCCCAATTGGGTGCCAAAAATAAGTTTTCGAAACTAAAACCAGCTTGGCGGTATCTCCTAATGTTTGGCGAGAAACTGACAAACTTTATAAAAAAATATCGCGTCTCATTTTCAAATGAAAATAAGTTTAACTGAAATGCATCAAAAATTTCTATAATTTAATACTCATGCAAAGAAGTCGACGTTCACACGATTGTGCGTGTGTATGTGTGTGTGTGTGTGTTTGTTTTTCATTTTAAAAATCTTGGTTAAAATGATTCACTCCCATAGCTAAATAGGGAATCAATAGTGGATAGGGGAAGAGATCCAAAGGCTCACCTCAAAGTAGGGATGGACGCGAGACGTGCGAGACGAGAATCGGGGCTGTCTCGTCTCGTCTCGCAATGGTAAACCTCTGTCTCGTCTCGCGTCTCGCCTCGTCTCGCAAACACTGTGTCTCGTCTCGCGTCTCGCAAAGAAATTGCTGTCTCGTCTCGCGCGAGACGCGAGACGTCTCGCGAGTCTCGCAAAATTAAGGACTGCGATTTCGTTACCATTTTTTACTAACTTATTATTGGGATTTTATTGAAAATTAATATTAATAATAACAATTACTTACATATAGCCACATAAGTAGATATATTAATAACTATATCAGCATATATCGGCATTTGAAGTAAAAGAAATTCAGCTTTAATCCGTACGTATAATGTCCCACCGAAAATATAGTATTTATTTTTATTTATTTACTAGCTGCGTGCCCGTTCTTCGCATTGTAGTAAACGAAAATTTTCCTAACATGTGTAATTTCAATTAATTCCAGTGATGTGGAATCTAAAATAAAAGCAAAATTATTTGACTCTTGATGTAAAGTTTGCGTCATGAGTATTAACCTGGCATCATTGCAATATAATGACTCAAAAAACTACGTCAGTATCATTCGCGATCAGAAAAGTGAAAACCATGACGATTTGCAGAGAACTCCCGACTTTCAAAATGTGTTATTTCTACATCATACTCTTCAAGTTGTAGCATTAAATACCTCAGACACTACATGAAATGGAAAACCGTTTGTTTTAAAATAGTTGCGCACCCGCTCTTCATACTGGAAGAAGCGAATATTTTACTAAAATCCTATCTGCAAAACAGATTTTTTTTTTTTTAAATTTAAGTAATCTCCTCTTTTGAAATTACTGCGGGATATATTAACGCAAATTAGAATTACTTATCGTTCAGTTGGTGATAACTCTTGAAAAAGGATAAACAGAACACTTTTAATTTCATGAAATATTTATTAATGTGGTATATTGTGATTTATTCATATTATCCTTACAAATCTACTAATACTACCTATTACGCATATTAATACTATCTATTTTCGCTTCTTCCTTTTTAAGGCTCGATTTCAAGAAACATTATTTGGCACAAATAGGTCCTTTTTATTCTATGGCGATTCTTTGCAATTTAAGCATTAGCATAAGGAATAATCATTTCACATAATGGTTGCTATTAAGAAAGCTCTCCATATATATTTAATTTATGCATAGTTTTGTAAGATTGGGGTATTTAGCACCACAAAACATTTCATCCACCATGGACCACGGTGGATGAAATGTTTTGTGGTGGATGAAATATTTATCACCACGGGCCGTAGTGACACATATTCAAAGAAGTGCCAATTTAAATAGCCATATATCCACTATAGCGGTATTTTATAAATCCTCCATGGTTCTGTTTCCTGAAAACGTCAAACTTTGTAATCTAGAGGAGCTATTTAGAATCGCTATAATTGTGTCAGGACGTTAGAGTTGCAGAGTTTACAATTTTAAAGCATTTCTTAAAATTTATGACGTCACTGTTTAACTGCCGTATAAGATAACCCGGTTCGTTGAGCAAGTTAATTTGGATATTTTGACCAATATTATCATTAAGATAACGGTTTACAGATAAATAATTTTGAAAACTTGTGTGATTATTAGTAGCATAAAATTTTAATCTAATTTCTTTTTTAAATCGTACAGAACAATTTAAACAAACCTCTAATTGAAATATGCGCTTCTTTCAGCATCCACCCACGAAGTAAAGCAAAAGCAGATGACGTGTTAAATTTATACCACTAAGTTTATATTTAGGTATGGAACACCGTAGTCATAAAATTCCACTTACCGCTGAAAAATCCTTTAAAATATATAAAACGTTCACAGATGTTAATAGCAGGGCCGTTGCGCTGTGGGCGCTATGGACGGCTCAGCTCCCCGCCACCCCCCCCCCCTAGAAAAATCTGAGCCACCTCACCCAGGCCAAAGAGCACAGTCATCGAGGAACATTTTTTGAAAAATCTTATAAAGAGATGCAAATTTCTTAATTTTTGTTTCTGTACGTAAAAGCAAACATTTTATGTTTTATGTTCTTTAAAGAGTATTGGAAAATCAATTATTTCTTTTCCTTAGAGATAAGGAAAATTGTATTGCCTGAAGAGGAAATTACAAACTTCGCAACAAGGCCGTACGCTGGGACGCTATGGACGGATCAGACCCCCTGGAAAAATCTGAGCCCCTTCCCCCCCAAAGAACGCAGGCATCGAGGAACGTTTTTTGAAGAAAATGTTCCTCGATAATGGTGTTAAAAAATATACATCTTTCTTAAAAGAGATGTAATTTTTAAAAATTTTTGTTCCTGTTTGTAAAAGCAAACATTTCATGATCTTTAAAGGGACAAGGGACGTTAAATATTCAAAACTTTTCCATTTTAAATTTTACTTGTAATCTTATGTATAGTTGTTTCACACAAAATCATAGTTGTCTAACATAATAGTTTGCATCTATATTGAAACTAAAAAATAATAATAATGATAATAATAATTTTTAAAATGAAAATTGATATTTTTCAGAAAAAAATACGTCTTCTATTTTTTTATTTAAAATATCCCATGCGCATTCAAAATTAATAAAAAGCGACATATTTTTTTTTAATATACATTTGCAATATATGTATGAACATATCTGTGCATTCATTTCTATGTGTGACAAACGCAGGCGCGTAGCCAGGAAAATTTGGGGGGGGGGGGGGAGAGAGATGAACTTATATGTGTACTAATAGACGGAATTTCATCACTAATCCAAAAATGTGGGGGGGGTGGGGATATATCCGGATATCCCCCCCCTGGCTACGCCCCTGGAAAAAGGTAAGCTTTATATAAAAAATAAATTCACGTGAGATGAAGCTTTTTTTTTTTTTTTTTCAAATTCCATCCTGCTGTTACATTTAAATTCCTATATCTCTATTAAATAACGTTTGTTTGAAAATTTAATGTACAATTATGTTCATGCATGCATTACAAGTTTACTATAAAAATAAATTACAGCTTTTTATTAAATTGGAATGCACATGAGATATTTTGAAAAAAATATTTATGGCCCATTTTTCCTTAAAGATATTACCATAATTTTTAAAAAAAGATTTAATTTTTTATTTTTAGTATTAATGTAAATGCAAACCTTTGTTTTAAACAACTGTACGTATACTTTGATACTAAAAATTAAGAAATGATAGTTTTCAATTTTAAAGTCCCTTTGTCCCCTTAAAAAGTTTTAGAAAAGCAATTATTTCTTTTCTTTTATGATAAGGAAAATCGTATTTCCTGAAAAGGAAATTGCAAACAGCAAGCTCTTGAAACATCGTAAATTTTCTTCATTGATCTCTTTATTGGGGCGGCATTATTGGGTCTCTTTATTGGCAGTGAAAACATCTTGTTAAAAAAGGGTGTGTGGGTGGTCCTAATTTTCTCGGAAGCAGCACTGTCCCATTTCTACAATTAACGATCACCCCATGCGTCGCCCCTCTATCAGTAAAAAGGAAGCGTGAAGGAAACTTACGGTTTTCTGGAATGTATGGAGAAAACGTGCTAGCAATTAAGTTTCATCCTTTAAAAATGAACGACTATACAATACTAATCGCTTTACATGTTTGTTACTGCAAAGCCCATCAGTCTTTCGAACTTTACCACAAGGGGTGGTGATATTGTTCTGTGTAAAATGCCGCTTTTAGAGGTATATACCAAGACTGGAGATTTTCGCCCATACTCTTTCACACACACGAGTTTTCCAGGAAATGGATAATGACATCTGCCCTGAACCGAATCAGAAACAACGTCTTTATCCATTCTTTTACTGAAAGTCTTTTTCTCCCTAGGTTTGAGTGAAGATGACAGAGATAATGGGCATTGGAAAGTTAGTCAGAATGGAAATTTTCAAGCAAAGCAGCAGTTGTTTTTTGCCAAGCACCAGTAAATGACTCTTTTTAAATGGTGTTTTAGTTTTTGAAGCTGCAGAATAGCAATACTAACTGTCAAATTATATGATTTATAAAATATTTTGAAATTCCCCCCTTAATTTTTTTGACACGATAAGAAGTATAAAGCTAATTTTGATGTGGATTGTGGATTTTGATGTGTGCTAATTTTGTGCCCCTATGAATCCGGGGCGCTGGTGCCTTGCATCCACAGCACAACCCTTGTGGACGGCCCTGTAGCACCACGGGCGCCGACTTGTAAAAATTATTGGGGGGGCTCGTATCCTTACGGAGGTGGACGGGAGGACACAAAATACTTCTCTCCGTCAGTATAATAAAGGGGTTCAGAAATTTTAGAATTGAGATTTCAAAATGTGCTTTTTTAACATAACACTTTCATGAAAATACAAGGAATTCCATTTAATAAATTTTTCAAAAATTTTTTGAACTCATTTTTTAAATTAAGTATTTGAACTCAAGATCTCGAATCAGTCTTCAGTACACATATGGAGAAAGCAAATCTCCCTTCTGAAAGAACAACTGAATTTTAATTAAGTTAATAACAGCAAAACAAGTAAAATCTTTTTCGAAATGTATTTAATGATAATTTCATAGGAAAGAAAATGCATGCAGTCAAATGTGGAAAACTGTTCTGCAAAACATTACTCCAGCTAATATTTCAAAATACCCTAGAAGTACAAACGAGACGAAATACTAAAATCTGGATTATTTTATTTACTTGCAAACATTCATCAGAGATAATTTTTACTAATATAAAATAGTATTTTTTATTTTACTACATGATGAAATACCCATAAATTGAATCGACTTTAATTAAATGTCGCACTACTTTAAGACAGAAAAACTGATCACATTTAAATTACATTTTTTGACAACTTTTTACAGATTACATTTAAAATTATTTAAAAAAACATAAACAAAGAAGTAATAAATACCTCCTTTCCATGTATTAAAACAAATCAAACAAATATACAAACCATCATACAAAGTTACAAGTCCTCTCTTCGACACATACATTTTAAACGGATTTCCGTGATTTGAATTGTAAAAACAAATAAATAAATAAAATATACTTTTAAATTCATTCTCATAGTATTTTCACAGCAGGAAAAAAATTAATTTTTCAATAATATCATCCTTGTTAACATTTAAAAATGATTTAACAAAGAAATCCAAGTGCGAGAATATATCAAAATTCAGAGTCTACACTATTTTAGGTCTTCATAAACATTTTAATACTGAAAACTTTCATTTTACATTAAACTAAGAATGCTCATATAATCTTTCAATAACATTAAAAATGAAAAGAAATGTTGAAATGTGGTGTTATAGCCAACTATCTGCGCGTGGGATCTAGGCCGGGGGGGGGGGGCTTCGTGTGGAACTTGGCATAGAAAACTCGACATATAAAATCTGCATTGCACTTTAAATCACACTTCTTTTTGGAAAACCGTTCCAGATTACCTTAACAATTATGAAAACAAATTAAACCAGCACATAAGCAATTGGCAAATCAGAGACGCTCCTGGCAAAATGGACACATAGTAATCATTTTATAAACTAAAACCATAATGAATTATGCTATTTGAAACATATTTTGATGATATTTGTGCAACAATATATGAAAATTTATTTTTATTCAGTACGGAAAAAAATTGTATAAAATATAATCGTGCTTTACATTTAAAAGTGGAATAACACAGAAACAGATATACAATGCCAAAATTATCACTCTGAATTATTGTAGATATTTACAGACAATTTTTAAGAATACTCAATAATATGAAAAATGGAAACAAAATGAATGAAATCTAATTCGAAATCATAGTCTACGCCATATTATTTTTAAAACATATATAAAAACTCCACTGCACTCTAAATCACCCTTCTATTTGGAAAATTGTTCCAGATTACCTTAACAATTATCAAAACAAATTAAACTAGCACACTAGCAATTGGTAAGTCAGAGACGCTTTGGTTAAATGGATACATAGTATTCATTTTATAAATTAAAACCATAACGAATTATGTTATTTGAAATTTATTCTGATGATATTTGTGCAACAATATACGAAAATTAATTTTTATTCAGAACGGAAAAAAGTTGTAAAAAATATGATTGTGATGACTGGGGTACGAAGGGTATTTTGTTTATAAGCCTTCTTATGATTACCATAGCCCGTTCGTGTAAACATAGTGCTAAAAGTTCTCCTTATTGAATTTGCAAAATATACATCCATCTAATGCAAGGTATCACTGAAATGTGCACATAAAAATTCAAGCTAAATAGTCAGCTTCAAACTTTCTAGCACATATTCATTCAAATTTCAATTAAGAAGTGTACAATGACAAAAAGTGTTTCTTGTGTACGAAGTCAATAATGAATCAGAATTATTTTCTCAGAGTTACATATACATATACTCAGTGGCGCACCCAGGATTTTAGTTTAGGGGGGGGGCTGAGCTGAAAATACTGCTGAACTCGGTTATAGTGAGATCGATAATAGTTACAACCCTCTTATAACGTCAAAATATTCTGTACCACTTGATTTGCCCATACAACACAAGCCCACAAGCAAAAACTCATTATAGAGTCATAAATAATGATCTGATCTTTTCAGTGATATTGTAACTGACTTTAACAGTGTTTCATAAACTCTCTGTAAGTATTTATTTAAAAACTGACATCTTTTTAGGTAAAAAATACTTTAGAAATAATTTGAAGACAATAAATAATAATAATAGTAATAATTCATTAGTGACAATTTTCATTTTTTTAAGTTTTTCACTTCAAACTTTCCACCTTTAGGGGGGCTTGATCCCCCCATAGCCCCCCCCCGTGGGTGCGCCTATGCATATACTGTATAAATATTAACACTAAAATAGCTTTAATAATGTTTGATTATATTTTTTTCCTTCTAAATTTTAACGCAGGCCTCTAAAATGGTAGGAGCCCACAGGTGAAAGCCTACTCAGCCTAATGGGTAATCCGGCCCTGTTTAGGTGTAGTCCCTCTTTCCCCATGACAGCCCCCTCCTTCCTCCTCTATAATTTTTATGGTTTTGTAGCAGTTACGCTAGTTTGATATTCCATAAATAATAATTTACAAACATAGGTGCTTCATAGAGTGCTTTTACAGAAGAGGGAGGCTATTTGCAAGTGTGGGGTGGAGGTGGGGGTCGAATACGAGTATATGTATCACACGCCCAATTCACACATTTTTCTAAAACCATTTTTTGATTTTGATCGTTTTCTTTCATTGTGGGTTCGAGGCAACTACCCCATTCACCCTTACGTTAATCATGCTCGCTGTGACTCCCCTTTCCTTTGCCCTCTATGTATGGATGAATATGGATGAATGCACATATTTACAAAACGGCTGCATATTTTTCTGCCAAGGAACAACGACTGAGCACATAGTCAGAATATTGTGTGCATACTTTAGTGTTGTTATAAAATAAGTAAATTAGTCAGAGACTAATGGTTTTCTAAAGAGGAATTCTCTTTCAGCAACACAATATGATATGTATGCACATGATCAAGGCCTCTCTGAATTTTGGGCCTTGTCCAAGCTCGGCTTGGGCCCTCGTTTTTTTTCTTCCTTCTTTCTTGGCGAGATGGTTAATCTAGGCCCATGACCACTGTGACCCCCCTCTGGAACCGCCACTGGCACCATATGCAGCCAAGAGTAGCAAAATAATGAACCGAAATTCGCCTAAAACAACGAGTCTTCTTAAAGATTTCATGGTTTTCAAATGTTCGTTTCTAAATTTTCGTATTTATGTGTAAACTAACAAAAATTTTTGAAAATCGTAGGGGGGCTGGGAGACAGCTAAGTCCCGCGTAGCCCTCCCCCCCCCACCTCTGATTACGCCCTTGATGGGGGATAGAGTTTTATATGTAAAGAGAGAAGATAAGAGCAAGCAATTATAAAATATAATCCAGAAGTTGTGCTGCTCGAAGATTTTTATGAAATCATTTTTTATTTAGCTCTTAACTGTAGCTAAATCAGAAACGTTAAGCGTTCGATATTGGTAAAGTTTTGATAAAGCGTATAAAGAAATGAATACTGTCTATATCCGAAACTGTATTAAACATCAATTTTTCATCTATCTCACAAGGTTCTTCATGATTTAAAATCTTCAAACTTAAATTTGACTATCAATTTTCTGCCTTGAATTGTTTTTAAGTCACATTTAAACGGTTTATTTTCAGCATCGAAACTTAATACTGCTGGGAAATGGGAATGTCACAATCGTTTGCAGTTTTGCACAATGGGAAAATCTCCCTTATGGTCAGACGTCTACAGAAGAGTCTGTATCTCACAATAGAACAAAAGTGAAAGCTTTTGCTATACTGATTTAAAAAAGAAAGATTACATTACATGAGAACGACCCTCCTAAAAAAAACGCAGTCCTCTCCCTACTAGAAAGCAATTCCATCATCAATTGTGTCACGGTGTAAAATCTGAAGGGTTCTTGTGGGGAAAACCACCCGTTTCTTTTTGCCTAGCTATCTGATGGTCATTTGTTTGTGCTTGCGCTCTTGATAAAGAAGGTTGACATCCGTGCCTTACGGCATTACAGGCGCCCAACGTAATTCCTGAATCCCTGTGAAAGAAAAAGCGGAGTGGGAGACAGAAGAAGCTAGCGATACATTCTCTATTTTTAGGATTCTTAAGTTTAACCGATTTGGAGGAAGAAATATGATTTGACACAAAAAAAGTTGGAGTGAAGTTTTTGAAGGGGCTCAGCCCCCTGAATAAAAATATTGGGGGGGCTGAAGCCCCTTCAAGCCCCATGAAGTCGGCGCCTATGTGTAGCACGTTTTCTTGTCATCTGGCTAATTAACTAAACAAGCATACGCAACGCAGAGTCAAAACCAGGGTCGGACTGGCCGTGTCCGACTGCCTGCAGACTGCCCACCCTTTGTCGGGGCCCCACACTCACACACAAAAAAGAAAGAAAACAGATTTTCGAAGACAACAAATGAAAAACTGAAATTCGGTTTTTAAAGTAAAAAGACGTCGAATGTTGTTAAGTCTATGGTTTTTCAAAAACTAATTCCTCTTTCACTTGATAAAAATTGTTATTTCAGAATTGTTTCTTTCATTACATCTATGAAATTGTCTGAGGAAAGCCATTGTTTATGAAACTTGGTTAAGAAATGAGGCGCACACTTCAACACTTCTTCCAAAGGTATTATTAAAAGGCACATGAAGATGACGTTTCCGCCCATATATTACTATGTTTTTCTTAACCGTCTCTGCACCCCCTACGCCCCTCCAAGTTCGGCAGTCTAGTAGAGAATCACCCTGTATATATATAACTAATAAGTAAAACACAAAATATTCTGCAAATATGACAACACCTCGCATGAAAAAATATATAACAGCAGAAGCAAGAATTACAAACCACAAGTGGAAAAAAAAATAGATGCTCCGCCAAATGAGAATGGAACGGGAATTATAACCACTGGCACCATTGTCAGGAGCCATAACCAGTAGATTATAATTAAAGACAAACAAAATAGTAGGATTTCGGTTGTGTGGCATATCAAAAGAGATATTCACTCCACACGTTTTAGGCTCTATCGTACTATAAATAAGGAAAAAAGGAAAACAATAAGATATCAAAATCAGGAGCGTAGCCACGGGGGGGGGTTAGGGGGGTCATAACCCCCCATGAGAAATTTTTTACCATATAAAATGTATATTCTTCACTCTATTATCACACACACGTATACATATATATGAGTTGTAGTAGTCGTAACCCCCCCCACCCCATGAAAAATTTCTGGCTACGCCCCTGATCAAAATAATTGAAAAAGCGCTGAAAAATCGACATACCAATCTGTAGTGATAGAAACCACATGGAAGTCCAGCATATCTATACATATGTATATATAATATAATATCCATATTCGTAACTTGTGGAACGGAAGGGAGGGAGGGGGGGGGTAGGCAACCAGAACGTTCTTTTCACAAATCCCTCCTCTAAAAAAAAATAAATATCGATAAAATTCTTGATGTAAAATACAGCCCCGCGAATACCTAAAAATAAATTTATTTTCATTCTGAAATTAGTTCTCTAAAAAGGATCGATGACAACTCTCTCTCAAAAAAATAAAAATAAATAAAAAAATAAAAAATAAAATCCGTATCTTGCGTTGAAATATAAAAAATACAAATCCTATGTTTAGGTAGAGCTTTGTGGTAATTAAGAACTTATTTGCTTGAATTTACTGTAAATGACATTATTTCTCGGTACACCTAATAGCAATATTACGAATAAAGCGGATATAGTACGTCTTTATTAAATCTCTACTATTTACTTTAACGTCAATTTCAAGTCTCTAAAATATGTGTAATTTTTATATTAATGAAAACAAGATTATATTAACGATAATTATAATTATTTGCCTAATATTTCCAATAACATTACCGTGTGTGCATTTTTAGATTTCATTATAGTATCTCAGTTGGTTAATAGACGACTTATTTTTTGTTTATATTTTAAATTACTGAACAGTTAATTTGTTGACGACTATCCGTTTGTACTTTTCCACAATAATTTTTAGCGAGAGTACTACAGTCGTTATGTTCGCCCTGCTTACAGAAAAATTAAACCATAATCCCCCTAATGTATATCCAGTGTGGATTTAAAAAAAAAAAAAAAAAAATGAAAAGACATCTAACAGGCGAAGATAATTTTAGAATAGGAACCCAACTGCAAGATATAATGATGGGGAGGAAAAAAATTTATAAAAGTTTTGCAAGCCGAAGGAAGGGAAAACATGATAATATAAACGAAAAGAGAAATAGTTTAAAAAAAATTGCTTGCATTTCTTTCCGTCCGATATTAATATATAAGAATAAAAAATGTCATTTTAATCTATTTAAAATAGGCCAACGATAGGGATTTAACCGCCCCTAGAAAGTTGTCACCAGGGTGGGCGCCCCCCCCCCCCTACGCACGCCGAAACGTGCGGGAAAGTTTGAGGATAATATCGGTACAAGGATATTTCAACCAAGGATATTCAACCATATTTCAACCTACTCAGACTAAGCATCAATGCGAATGCAAGTTGCTCTACTTCTAATCTCTCTCTGATATACCAGAAACCCGATTATCACAAGGGCAAGGGGGGGGGCGGTAGTCCGGTGCCCCTGAAGAAAAAGGGGGCCCATATATATATCCCGATTATCTAAATTATAAATTCATATGTACTGAAATAGTAATTGTGGGGAAAAAACTGAATTTCCTCTTTAATACAGGTATTACCTAATTGCCTATCACTAGATCCAGTTAGAGATATTTTTTTTGGGGTGATAAATACGATTTGATTAAAGTACAAAAACTACAGTTAACTGAAATTCAATTTTCGAGTACAACAGTGGTCAAAACTGGGTTAAAATGCTTAAAAAGGGGGCTCAGTAAAGGGGCTTAATGCGTAAAAAAGGGGATAGTAAGGGGGGCCCCAAACTTAATGCCCCGGGCCCCGTCTAAAAGTGGTCAGATTTGAACATACCGTACCGCCTTTCCTATTTACTTATTATTTTTCTTTCAGCTCTTCTCTGTTTTCTTTTTTTTTTCCGCCTCTTTCTTTATCCTCTCTTTTGTGTGTTTTGTATATCTCTCGTCTGTTCTAATTTTAAATGTTACGTGTTTGTGCGTATTGTAGAGTGCTGATAGTATACCAGGACCGAAAACGAAGGAGACACAAGTTAAACGCTAGAGGCTTCAGGCAAATTGTCGCTTTTCAGATCGTATTTATGCGAGACGGAAAAAAATGCGAGAATTCTCGCGAGAAATCTCGCGCGAGACAAGACTCTGTCTCGTCTCGCGTCTCGTCTCGCAAAATATTTTCTTTCTCGTCTCGCGTCTCGTCTCGCAAAAAAAATGCCTGTCTCGTCTCGCGTCTCGTCTCGCGAGACAATGCGAGACTGCGAGACAATGCGAGAATTCTCGCGTCTCGCGTCCATCCCTACCTCAAAGTAAAATCCTTTATTCAGTACTTAAAACTCTTGGACGGCAGCCGTATTTCATTGTCCTGGTCTGTATTATCCAATGGGGAGAATTTTCTTCCATAACAATGGCATAATTTAATACGCATTGAAAAACTTTGTTCAATTTTCTGTCTGAAGTCTTAAAATTTTATATAGCCACCCACATAAAAGACAAAAACTCCCTTTGAAACTGCATGTACTGCTTTAAAAAAAGAAAAAAATTCTAAGTTTTAGAATGATCAGTATGAATTTTTAACGTGAATTGCTGTAAAATTGTGTATGAAAAGGAAAGACAAATTTCCCTCTTTGGTTAAAAGGGAATTCGTGAAATGTAGTGCTGGTCCTATAATCTTAACCGCCTGCTGCTACCCAGGTCATGTAGCGGTTAAAGAAGTATTCGATCACAGATTGGCTCCGGGCTCGATTCCTGGCATGGGGTTGGGTGTTGCCTCGTTCATCCCTTTATAGGGTGAAACGGGGGCTACCCGCTGGGTGCCCCCTTCATAAAATGGCCAATCGCTGGGGCCTAGTTGCGAAGAATGGATAAGCAATAGGATGAAACTTTTTTTTTTTTTTTTTTTTTTTTTTTAGAATTTCAAAATCTATTTATGTGGAAAAGATGTTCTATGATACAAAAATTAGTTGGGGGGGGGGGGAATCAATCAATAATTAGATTTTAGATTAAGCACTGCCGCAAGGGAGACGAAAGTTAGAAACGGGAGACGTTTTAAGGCAAAAATTAGCATAAGAGGATTTTATTAAAAATAAAGACATTTTAGTACTAGTTCATGTTCTCGAAATGTGAGAATACATATAAAGTGGCTACAAGAAAGAAAAAAAATGGTGCATTTGTCCTCTATCATTTCATCATGAAACTGACCGAGGGCGGTCATCCAATTTGATGTTCAACACGGATGAGGTTTCGTGATGGCATGACCCTTCCATTGGACGGATGCGGCTACTATTCTAACACCGAGATATAATTGTTTAAGGTATCCGTACACCTTTGGAGACATTTTTTGAAAATTTTACACTTAAAACTATATTTTATCATTAAATGTACGAAAAAAATGAGATAATCATTTAAAACAAAGTTATCAAATATCTAAAAAAAAATTGGGGCAGGAAAAGACAAAAAAATATCAAAATTTTTGCATCTCCGTAAAACACCATAACTCGAAAAATGACTTGCATATTCAAAATCTGTAAAATGCATAAGATGAATGATAATATAATCTAGGGAATAGACTATTATCAATAAGTTTGTCCTGCTACATGAGAAGCTGGAACAGTCCATCTGTATGAATAGGGTAAGAAATGCGAAAACAGCCAAGAACTTTAAATACAAACAGCCATAAATCGAAATATTATTAGTTTATGTTAATGAGTATAGTCTATTCCCTTTAATAATATATAAACAACATGCGAACAAAAATTCATCCCATTCAATGCATTGATTTTTCAGTTGGGATGTTTCGCGATCCATAAATCGTCAAAAAACTTAATTTTGAGAAAATGCTAAAAACAACTTTCATATACACTTTATTGAGCTTAGAGCTACTGTTTTTCAAACTGCTCTATCTCTGCTTCTACTTGAGATGCAATAAAAATTCAGGCGGTTTTAGAAAGATAAAAGTTCCAATTTTATCATTTCATCAAAATTGAAAAATTGATTTTTTGACCGAAAATGACGTTTCCGAGGTGTACGGATACCAAACACCTTTTAAGTGCGGGAGACCCTTTCCAACACTGTTGGACAGTGTCCACTTTAGGATGGGGTCAAACAGAAATAGAGACGCACAACGCTACTGAATCCTGAGATCGTTTCATTTCTGAAAAGCATAATTTAATTTCGATTTTTTTTACAGTATCCTTCCTTTCGGCAAATGTTGAACACGTCCTCCACCCATTTTAATGCAAACATGAAAGGGTCGAACCCAGTTTTTTCGACTCACTTCCAACATTGGTGGCGTGTTATGGACGAGATTTCTTCAGTTGCGATTTGTTTTAATGCATCGTTGTTTCCAGGAATCCGATGTGTTATCAGGGTACTTAAGAGAGAATTAATTCTCAACGCTAGTCTAAGGAGACAGCGACCGCCAGACCTTCGTCATAGTATAAAAGCTGAAACTTTCTCTGCGGAACCATCGGCCACTCTAAAATTTGCAGGATCGTGGCTTTGGCAGGTAACAGGTGTATAAAATTGCCGAAAATTTTCGTCATTTCATAATGCTTCCTTTTTTTATAGGTTCTTCTTCGCAGTACTAGAAATCCCTTGATCCCTTGCCAGACACTTTTCCATCGTGGCAAACCCCCGCCAGACAATCTCAAAGTCATGGAATGCGTCATTCTATGACGAGCGCGCTGCAGCATCGTAAGGAAGTTCAGAAGTAGCAGTATAAAATGGGCTTGGCACTTTGTGACAGCTTGACGTACTTCGTCGCGGGAGTTTACAAACAACAGTTTTCCATGTCTCCCGTTGACTTTGAGATTGTCTGGCGGGGGTTTGCCACGATGGAAAAGTGTTTGGCAAGGAATAAAGTGATTTCTAGTATTGCGAAGAAGAACCTATTAAAAAAATAAAGCTTTATGAAATGACGAAAATTTTCTGCCATTTTATACACCTTTGCCACCTGTTACCTGCCAAAGCCACGATCCTCCAAACTTTAGAGTGGCCGATGGTTCCTACCCCTGTTGGGGGGTATGCGCTGAGAACGTTTCAGCTTTTATACTAGGACGAAGGTCTGGCGGCCGATGGCTCTTGCTCTATCCAGTTCGAAGCTGAGAAATTATGGATTCGTCAACGCATTTTGAGCTGTTAAAGTGTGCCGATGCATCGCAGAGAAAACTGTGAGCGGAATTTCGCGCGCCGGCCGTTCCGACAGTTTGAGGGGTGGCCTAATACTGTGTGATCTCTCCTCTATATTTTTTCAACGTCTTCTTATTATTCAGGTCCCTCCTGTACGAGCTGCTGTCGGAGCGCTTCGCTTTCCACGACCAACCACCCCACGCCCTCATATGGCAAGTGGCCAGTGGAAAGACGCCGCCTTTGCATAACTTCAGGTTCATCACCGGACTTAAGGTGAGTCACGTCCTTTAAGACGACAGTCATTCTTTTTTTTTTGGGGGGGGGGGGAGTTACGATCACTGTCATGACCCAAGGTTACCTACCCGCTGTCCCCATAGATCAGTGGTTCCCAACCTGTTTTTACTCGCGACCCCTTTCAGATTTTTCAAAAATGTTCGCGATCCCCCCCCCCCCTCTTCCATCCATTATGTTTGACCAATAAGACAAAAAAAAATGAATAATGAAAATATATATACATATATATATATATCTTGGGATTTAAAAATGATTACTTTTTATTCCGTACTGATTATTATTAGGATCACTGAGTTTGTATTTGTCTGACACGTTATGCTATCCTTGGCTGAATATGGGTCAAAGCCAACCGCATCTTGGTCATCTAATTTATGACTGACTTTTATCTTAATCTACAAAAGAGTTTTAAATTCAACTTCACGCATGTAAGTGGATGCAAAGGGCACTCACATTTGAAGCGAAAGCTTAGAAAGGATCGGATATGAGTGACGCATAGCACCTCAAAATTGAATTAAAGATTTTTCTTGGTATAAATCACGTGCTGAGGAGTCATTTTGCAAATTCAAAAATTCGTCCTGCGCTTCATGAAAAAGATCGGCGACATCTAAAGAGGTGTGAAGTGGATTTCGCACTCTTGTTCATTGTGAGCTCTGGGATATATCTTTGAATTTCAGATTTAAGAGCTTCAAGGTGGTTAATAATTTCTCACCTTAAATTAACTGCAATTTCTATTTCCGATACTCCTGCCTTAGTGAACACGTTTTCAAAATGGGTTAACACTCCTAGATACACTTTACGACGTCAGTTTTTTGTACATTTTATACAAGCGTCCTGATGAGAAAAGGGATTTTTACTTTACAAAGAGAAAAGGGAGAAATCGTGCCTCATGGCAGAGAAACGTGGAAATATTTTGCCATTTTCTCCTACAAAATCGGTCTGCGGCGACCCCTGAGAAAAGCCATGGCGACCGACTTGGGGGTCGCGACCCCCCGGTTGGGAACCACTGCCATAGATTGAACGCGGGTGGTGATGTACGCATGAACCCTTTGAAGTGAGCAAGCATTTTCACATGCGTACAGAAGACCCGCCGGATAGACCGCCCAACGCTGAAAAGTGCAGCCGTTGCCACCGCTCCATTTAACTACCAACAATAGGGAAGTGGATCGAATACCCCCCATCGGGTGCCACAGAGCTGAAGGAGTTTTCTGAAACAGATGGCTGTGTGGCCGCACAGTCCGCTGTGTCAAAAAAACTCGTTGTTGGTAGTTCAATGGAGCGGTGCAATGGATGCACTTTTTGGCATTGGGACCCTTTAAACCTATGTTTTTTGCAAATGGCAGTGAAAGTACTGAACTAAGGTGATTTCACTTCGCAACCACCGCTCGTCAAAGGGTTGAGCCATTTTACCGTAATGGCGAAGAGAATTTTGGGATTTCTATGAATACAGAATTTTGAGGTTTCTATGCTGTAACATGAAAATGTTTCGATATTTCCCACTTTATAGCTGGTGATTTGGGTTACTCCATCCTTACTCTGTAAAGCAGTCAACTCCGGGTATAGTGAACCGCTATATAAGTTTTATCCACCTATCAATATTTTTGTTGTTTATAATATTACTAAAGTTTAAAAATTTGGGCGGAAAAATAACTTGGTAGAAATTTTCTGCTGTAACTATCTTAAAATAGTAGCTGTTTCATAGTTACTTTTTTCACCAATACTTAGAAGAATTTGTATGCGACTTATGATATTGACCTTCTGTTTTTTATTTTCTATGTAAACGCAGACAAGACCTCAACAGGGGCAAACGGTCGCGTGTTCCAGTTGCTGTGCTGAAAGGAAGCACAGAAAAGTAAAAATAAGGTTTTCCCGGGTGACGTTACCTCTTGTTGCAATAGTGTTTGTAATATGTAAATGAGAAAAAAAAATGTAAAGCAACAATTAGTATACAAAATATATATTTTTTTTCTTTAGTTCAGAATTTTTCATGATATTTACTTAATGTTTCGTAAAAATAAAGTAATGGATGAGTTTTCTTTATGCAGCAACCCCCCCCTCCCCCTTCAAATACCTCCTCTGTATGACTGATTAAAATCTTTTTTAGCACCCGAGTGCTGTTAAAATCAAGAAGGTATTTTAGCATAGACATCACTTTTCTACAAGATTTGTCACGGCGAGGCAATTTTCAAATGTGCCAAAACGGTGCATAGCGCCGAAGGGGGGGGGGGAATAAAATGTTGAAAGTCGCCAAGGTTTGCATTTCTTGATGGTTTATCCCCAAGTTTGGTGTCAAAAAATAAGAAGTAGTTAGAATATGCTTCTTCTTCCTCTTCTTTTTCTTCGCCTACCACCAAAGTCCAGCAGGGCTAGACTAGGTCCATGATTCCAAATACCCTAAGGAAGTCCAAGACCATCAACGGACTTTCAAAGAGATCCCGACAACTGAGTCCCAGGCACTCTAAAATATGAGATGGTGGTGCCCGCTCAGAGGAGCACTTGGTACAAGTGTCCAATGCTCTCAAACCGCCCGAGAAGGTCACAGTTCTGAGGTGTCCACTGAGGTAACGGATGATAGCAGTTTGTCTTTGCCTGTCACATTTAAGTGCCAAAGAACCGCCAGGTCGATGGTCCCGATATCATTGGTGCACTGGAGGAGTAGACTAAATTCATTTTCCACTCAACTTAGCATGTGAAAATCTCGGTGTAGGTAAGAGGCTCAGTGTAGGTCATAGGTTCCCAACCTGGGCGATAACGTCCCCTTGTGGGCATTTGAGGCTTTCAGGGGGGCGATAAAAGACCCAGAGAAAATTTGGGGGGCATTGATATGGCACAGAGGGGCGTGGAAAGATTAACCAAATATAGTCTACAAAAGACCTAAAAATTACGCTGATAATATTTTAATAAAAATAAATTTTAATAAAAATACTTTTTAATATAATTAAGTATGCGTTTTGATTGTTCTCTGAAACGGTCAATTTATTTATTTAGAAAGCAATAGTTTATTATCTATTACTTTGTATATCAAAACCCCTGCCTGTCTTTATAACAGGTAAGCTAAAACTTTTATTCCTCTTTTTTAAATGAAGAAGAAATTCAGTAGAGTTTCAATTCCAACAATATTCTATCTATTAGTAATTTTTTTTTAATTTAATTCTTGTTTTCACAATGCATTATATACGCTCTTGTTTCTCTGGAGTGGGAGGGGGGCGGTATTGAAATATTCACTAGAAAAGGGGGTACCCGTTCAAAAAAGGTTGGGAACCTATGGTGTAGGTAATACCTCACAGGCCCCGCTTTGGCCAACACATCTGCCATTTCATTCCCCTCAAGATCAACATGGGAGAGGATCCACTGTACGTGGATCTGATGATCCACCGAAAGGTGCTTTAGCCTTTTGAGAATAGATACTCCCACCCTGTCTCTTACACTGGATCCATTAGTCAAGTGCTGTACAGAACTCCTGCTATCAGTTAGGATCCCTATTTCATTTCCTCCAGTAACCGTCACTCAATAGTCAAGGCCTTCGCCTACAGCAATGAGCTTGCTACGGAAAACAGAGCAGCCATCAGGATTCCTTTCTGAATCTTCATGTAGTTACCATTTGAAATTATATACACTCCACTGCCAGTTCCACTCTCTCGTTTTTACTGCCTTCCATGTACAATTGGATAGCGTCAGCCGGGATGTTGTTAATTACCTCAAGGGCAGATAAAAGTTTAAACACGCATGCGCGAAATCGCTAATAGCCATTGGAGGAACGTACGGTTCTTAAAGGAGATAACTGAAGCTAGTTGAAACGGAATTCTACTTTAGCGTTACGACTTTCGGGGAATTAACGGCATTTGGGGCATTAACGACACAAGTGGAAACGCGCCTTAAGACGAATAGGAAGGTCAGCCCGCTTGTTCACGTGGACGGAGAATATGCTTCGCGAAGATAGTAAATCAGGTTTAGTAGGCGATTTTAAAATAGATTTCGATTCCAAAGGAGTATTTTATGAAAGAGGGAAGACAAATACGTCACACTCATGAATAATGATACCCTTTCCAACTGAATGGAATAAGGAAGACGAACAGGGACGACACGGGGATTATGATACATCTTTAATATAGAGTACTTCAGTGCGTGTTTAAAATATGAAAGTATTCCAGATTTCAATTTTTTTTTCCTTTCTTTTTTTTCAGACACTGATCAAAAGGTGCTGGTCCCGGAATCCTACGCAGCGTCCTCCGTTTTCAGAAATAGTTCACATTCTGCAAGAAAATGTAAGTTCCCTTCGCAACAACTTCAAGTCAACAAAGAGAAAGCACACGTGACAAAAAAGCTTTCCAACCAAATGGTTTAACTGAATCGTACACTTGTGTATCAAAAACACAGGGACAAAGTATCGTACGCGTGTGCACGGTGCAGTAAGATGGAGTGAAAAAGACTTTTTTCCGAAGTTTATATTTCCCATTAAAGGGTGCAAAACGGATTCGAACTAATTGTCACCAAATTTTATCTCAAAATAGTGTCGTCTTCAGGCTCCACGCCTCGAGCGAATGTATCAGGTTGTAACGAAAGTTTTCCGCCATATCTGCCTGAAATACTAACTTCTAACTCCTTAGATAACTGTTTTTGAACTTTCGGTACCAAACCTGCACAGTGTCACATGATACAACAATAGTACTTAAAGCTATACTCATAATTCGTTGATATTCTGTAGCTGACTTTTTGCAACACAACTGGAAGTACATGATGGTTCTAATCCTCTAGCTAGAGTGATAGTTCTATTTGAGACACCTTATACTTAATGATAACTATATTTTTTACATATTTCACAACACAGTGTTATAAAGTAAACCTCTTTCTTTCAAATGCCAAAAATCGTTTGACAAAATAGGAGCCAATACGCGAACGGGAACTGTGTGCTGACGAAGTTTACGGTGGTGGGAAACTTTCGTTACAACCCAATACTTCTAGTGCATTTCTTTTTAAATAATAATGCTTAATTAATTGATTGAATAATTAATTGTTTCCATTATTAAATGGCTCTAAATATAGGTTATTGTCGCATGTCAGTGCTGGAAATCGTAGATTTAGCAGCAAACGTCGTCTTAGTATCCGATTCAGAATTGGAAGATACCTTTGAAAATGGTGACGATTTCGTGAGTCAGGAAGCCGAATGCTGGAAAACGACTGACGACGAGATAGAATATCATCGCCAAAACTAGCCGTTGTTCTTGAGAGGACGGGAGTGTGAATGACTCAATTCATTAAACATTATTATTTTAATAGAAATCCATTAAACACTTAAGACATTAGACATTTTCAAGCGGATCGTATAAATGGTGTTATTACGCTTTCTCTGGTTTTTAGTCTTTTTGAACGTTTTAATCTTTTGGGAGAAATGGCGGTAAAATATTTATATTGAAGGGGTTACACAGTGAGTCAGGGATCAGCGTAACTGTATAGGAGGATAAAACCATGAAAGTTAAGAGTCCGAATGACTTGTATAGCTACTGAAAAAGGGATTGAAAGTTCTTTTTATCGAAAGAGTTGTATTGCCTGACAAGTAACTCCCTAGCAACACTACAATGTTGTTTCAATGTGAACTTTCAATGTCATTTCCACATGATTTTGTTCAGTTCTCTCCACATTGTTTCAGTATGGACATTGATATAATATTGAAACAACATTGTGAAATCACAAGAGGAAAACAAATAAAAAAAAAGCAAGATTTAATTTCTTTCATGGAAAATTGTTAAAATCATACGGAAATTTACGAAAAATAAAATTTTTGATAAATATCTACTTGAAAACATCCTTTTAATTCGTATTGACTGTTGTAAAAATGCGTTGTGACAATGCTATATTTTAATTACAATTAAAATGATGTTTTCAAGTAGATAATTATCAACAATTGTATTTTTCGTAAATTTCCGTATGATTTTAATAATTTTGAATGAAATCCCAATGTTGTTTCTATATTATATCAATGTCCATGCTGAAACAATGTGGAGAAAACTGAACAAAATCTTGGGGAAACGACATTGAAAGTTCACATTGAAACAACATTTTGTATGTTAGCATTTCACATTTAAACCGCATTGAAACAACATTGCTGTGTTGCTTGGGCTTTTAGGGTGTTATTTTACAGTTTTTAAAATTATTTTATCTGAGTCTGTGTTTATTCCTTTTTTCAGATCTCTCACCACAGGCGTCACAGCTGCTCGGAGCCGGACCGATTGCATCTCACCGGACAAACATCTAGCAGGACACTTTGCACGTGAGAATCTCACCTGAATGTGATATGCAAGGGAAAAAAACCAAACAAACATTCGTTGAAAAGGAAAAAAAAATAAAACATGAATTAGCAACAGGACTATTCAAACCATCAGTTTTTTCTGAATGAACTTCTTAAACGTTACTTCCTCACTTTCTAGATAGGATGCGGAACTTCAGCTGACCGGTTGATTTTTTTTTTTTGGGGGGGGGAGGGGGTGTTCTTAACTTGACCGCCAATTGACACTGTGCAGTGCACCTAATATTGAGATAAAATATTTGTTTGCTTTGCACTCGAACTAGGAATCACTAAAAATTCCTGTTTGATCAAACAATACCAGTTTTATTCATTTTAGCCATTTTTAAAGTGTTGTAATATATTAATTTAATGTAAAGTGTGCTCTATGTATTTTAACTAGTAAGTGCTTTTTTTTTCACGAAAAGTAATTTTTTTAACTCAACTGCTTTTCCTTGATCACAAGATTATTCCAGACTCGCCAAAATTGTTGAGAGAGGGGGGGGGGGTGTAAAAATACAAAATAAAAATCATACATTTTTATGTTATTTTTAATGCAAATTGGTTATTTGAATGTATGAATAACTTTTGTTTAACAAATAAAATGTTTTTCTTTTTTAATATGCTCTTTACACGCAAGTACAGTACAATTCGCCTATCGAAGTACTGTACTGTAACTGTAATAGTAAAAATATTGGTATAAGAATAAATCATTAAAAAATCAAAATAATCAAAAACTTCAAAAACCTTCAGGTATTAAGCCCCGATAAATTTCAGTTATAGAGCAACCGTACCATTTTTAGGGAGTTTTCTATAACACTTTCATTGTAAGGGGGGGCGCCAAAACTGAATTTTGCACACACATCATTTTGCTCTTAGACCGGTACTGCTCGTGAATCAGTGTATTAAAAATTTTCTTTTTTCTGTAAAGTATTTTAAATAGAAAATTATTTACAGGGCTTCCTGTTAAGTATTTTATCCATTGTAGGAAATTGCCCCTTTAGAAACGTTCAATTATCACATTACGAAACCGTTTGTGCACTATTTTTAAATTTATTCCAGCCAATTAATATTTGGTTTAGAAAATAAATTTACTTGGGAAAAGCTCCCTGGATATCCTGGTAATATTAGAAGTAAAAGAAAAAAATGATATAGCAACACATAAAAGAATTGCACCTCTATGTAATTATCCGTATTCATGAATGAAAAAAAAAATTCAAAAAGTTTGTTATTTTAATCTACGAAGGTCGTTCAAAAAGTTAGTTGCACTGCTTAAGAAAACAAAACAGGCATTTTACAATACTACCTTTATTTGTATCTTAAATTTCCGTGCAAAATCTACTTTCCTACGTAATTACCTCCGTTTTTTAAGCATTTGTCGAGACATGGTACAAGTTTTTCGATGATCTCTACAAAGAAATCCCGTCCAGTGCCCGATAACCGTGCTTGGGTTGCAGCCTTCACCTCGTCATACGAAGGTTATCGTCGCTTTGAAAGTTTTTCTTTCATGGGACCAACAACGCGAAAGTCACACAGTGAAAGGTCTAGGCTATAAGGAGGGTGATCCCACACCTCCCACCGAAACTTTTTCAGAAGGTCGCACGTCTGTTTTGCATTTGTCGCGCCTCTTTGCTATGGCTTGAACTGACATTGCATTTTGACCAAAAACTTTATGCAATTGCTGATATATTTCACAGTAGTTACACCTTTCCACTCTCAAATGAGAAATAACTGCACGCTTTTCCAGTACAGACGACACTTGCAGCTGTCGAGACATGTTAAGGACTGATGAGCGGGCAAACCACACGTGCCAGACAGTTTCATCAAACTGGCCTTTGACAAAAAAGTTTTACGAATGGGGTGCAACTAACTTTCTGACTGACCTACGTACATGCAATGCCTTAAGGGAACTAACAATAGAAATTATGTTTTAAAGTTAAAAATGCACCTACAATTTTTTCCTTAACGTCTTATTCGAGTTGCCTTCGGAACCGCCTTTGGTTTCGATGCCGTTTAAGGTAAAAATAAGTCAAGATGACCATAGATTTCATTCAAGGGCGGATCTAGAAACTTTTTTCGGAGGGGGCGCGCACCCCCTGCACCCTCCCCTTGGATCCGGCTTTGATTTCATTACATTTTTCTTTCTATGAATAAATTAGAGATTTCTCAAGACCAAAGTATTCGAGGTTTTAGTCAGGTTCTGTTCAGTAAAGATGAACTCCTAATTCTTGTTATTGCAACAAATATTTTTGGCATTGACGTATGTCTCTTTAACAAGAGTAAATTATAATATTAAAAAAAAAATCTTGTTTTCATCTTGCGATACGATCTGTGATAGGACTTCAAAATTGGGCCTCATTTTGGACTGTACTTTAGTTATGTACTTTCTATTATAACATCTATATTCTAGAGAAAATACATGAACCACCATCGAAATAACTAATTGTATGCAATCTATAAAAGAGTAACTATATTAAATTCACAGCAATAATGTAAATAACACAAGCATTGTTTTGAAGCATGCAGTGCAGCTAACCTTTCAACAAGGAAGGCTCTTCCAAAATAAAAATATGTGTAATAAGTACAGTAAAATCTCAATTATCTGTTCACTTTCTTTGCCAATTGTGATTTCTTCCGAATATCCAATACCTAGATACCCGTTTTGGTTGCCTCATGTGTTGAAACTACCGAGCGATTTGTTAATGTAGGATTACTTATCATTGATTCCCTCTTCCCCCACCTCTACAACCTCCTAAAATTGACAAACCAACCGCTTTTATTCTTTCACAAAAATTTAAAATTAGATGTATTTTGTAGCAATAAATCCTTACTCTTTTACCTGAAACAATTAATTCTCTCTCTTTTCGCATGCAGATGATATTTCCAAGTAAGAATGACGTTTCAAGACTATTCAATTATTTTTTTAGGAAAGGCATTTCTGTCTACCGCCTAGATTCAAGAATCTAAATCATTTTATGGCGCCGATAATCCCCAAGCATGTCAGTAATGGTGCATTTTTTTTTCGGTTTTCAGTTAATATCTTCTAAAGTAATTCGAACTTCGAATTCTAAATCAGATGACTGACATTCTTGATTTTTTCCCGATTTCTTTTGCACAGGGTGTCCCAATATTTAAACAAGATTCGAATTAAATAAAAAAAGATTTTTTTTAGTTTTTTTTTGTCGATTGTATATTTATATTTTAACTGAAACATAAAGTACATAGGGTTATGTATGGAATAGCACATAGGGCAATTGACCTCTACGGCTTTGCTGGAACATAGGCACTCTTTTGCCGAAATTTTCCCTGGGCCATTTCGAATAAATGTGCCTGACTTTCGTGGATGCAGCGTTCAGTCCTCCGCACATCCTCCTTCAATGCACAGGTGGATGCGGGCTATTCGACATACACCTTTGATTTCACTTAAAATAACCCCCACAGAAAGAAATTCAATGGTCTTAAATCACATGAGCTTTCTTATCCAATCATCATTCATCAAACTTTCATTATTTTTGAAATGTTGTTCAAAATGAAAACGCGTTGTTCTATCGTACAGTGGTGCATTTTTACTAACCGTAAACTGTCGGCTGTCAAACTATTTTGCTTTTTTTTTTGGTTACAACACTATATTAATTCGTCAATTTTGGGGCACCCTATACTTATCACGTGTTTGCCTGTAAGGTTAGATTTCTGAGTCAATCGCGATGAAAACTAGTTTGGAAGTAACCCTACCTATCACTTACAATGTAATCCTACGTTAAAA
This sequence comes from Cheiracanthium punctorium, assembly GCA_038373885.1. Lineage (NCBI taxonomy): Eukaryota > Metazoa > Arthropoda > Arachnida > Araneae > Cheiracanthiidae > Cheiracanthium > Cheiracanthium punctorium. Next base: position 38,442 of record JAWZYV010012596.1, on the reverse strand, counting down.
ACTGTTCAACTATAAAAAATAGTTCAGCGATTTTTGCGAGAAATCGCTCGACATTTATACATAGTTGTTAGAGAAAGGATAATTAGGTTTTCAGCATTGCGGTAATACGAGTCTCAGAATCATCCGAAATAAATTAACCAACTTTTAATGGCTAAAATTATTTTTCTTACATTTAACTCTCGCACTTATAATTATCATACAAGCTAGATATTATTCAAGTACAGTGACCGTCGCTTAATTGGACCAGCCGCTTTATCGATTCAAATCACGGAGAACGAAACGGAATCACTCGTTTGAAAGCAACCGCTTTTTTGAATCGGCCGTTTTATTGGATCAAGAATCGATGGCACGAATGGGATTCAATTAAGCGGCGTCCACGGTAATATAAAGCAGGCTCCAAGGTATGTTTTTGGTTCTGGTCCCAGTGATGAAGGGCGCTGCATACGCGCACGCCTACTGTAAACGGGTTGTTCAAAAGAATTCTTGTGTATGCTGCTTCGGCCGTTTTGTGAATGAACCTGCAGATTCCATTGCCGACAGTGGGCGCACTGCTCAATTTCGTCGATAATCGACGAGTTTACTGTATATAATGTAAGTACATATATGTAATGTAACACCCTTTCCAGCAAAAGGAAATATTGGAGATTCATTCGGTCAGCTGAGGTTCTGTCCCCTTTCCCCTTTCTCAAAAAACCCCTTAACATGTGAATACACGGAGATTTACAAATAGTCTTTGTTCAAGCTCTACCATTATCGAAGCGTGCCTCTGACTTTCGTGATTTCAATATTGTTTCCTTGCCTTGTAAGTGATTCTCGATTGCTACACTGCTGTTCCAGCGAATAGGTTTAACCCTTTAACGCTCAGTGGTCCCGCTCTGGGAACACCCAACTCTGACGTTTTGACTGTTGCCCGTCACGAAGAATAGATTGGATGTCTATAAAAATAGTCGCGGGTGACAGAGCTACACGAGAATCTTTTCCTTTTTAGCACGTCCTTTCCCGTACAAAAATGGGTCACGATTCTTTTTAACAGCACTGACATCTGCTGAAACATGGAAGAATGCGAGAACAGCTAGATAGATGGCCCAATGCTAAAAAAAGGGCTGCCGTTGCCATCGCTCGACTTAACGACCAGCAAGAGGGCGGACGATTGAAACGTTCATCGCGTGCCACAGGTCTAGAGGCCCTTTTTTTGACGACAGCTGGCTGTGCCGCACAGCCAGCTGTCGTCAAAAAAAGGGTCGCTAGATCTGTGGCACGCGATGAACGTTTCGATCGTCCGCCCTCTTGCTGGTCGTTCAGTCGAGCGATGGCAACGGTTGCCCTTTTTTCAGCATTGGGAAAGGGTTAAGCTAAAACGGAATGATTTTTTTTTCTTTGTACTCTTTCTCCAGTTTCGCAAACAACACGCCACTAAAAGGTTTCGAAATTCTGATGGTCTATAAAACGTAAAACCCTCTCGCAAGTTGTTTATCCCCTAAGAAAGTTAAACATGATTCTGTTTTTAACTCGCCCATTAAAATGGCGCCGAGCGGAAAGCGTATTAAGCTATTAAGAAGATATCATTTTGAACCTAATTAGAAATGAAAAGCCGTAAACAACTTTGTTTACGAGACTCGAGTTATCCTCACAGATTTATGCTTTTGGCTTCCAAGTAAATGTTTTAGCATAGATTAGCTACGATATAAGATAAATGTATCGGTCCGATTTTGATTATTACTTATCTATCCATATTTTGGGAATTTTGATTTCGAAGTAAAGAACATAAATTATTGTAATTATAACGGAAAGGTTTATTTTAATGATTCTGGTATGTTAGTTAAATTTTCATGAAAGTATGTGAGCATAAATTATGAAAAGATGTTTCATTAAAACTATTAATCACTGGCAATGAAATATTCGGCCAATGGATCCAGTTTTTCTCCATCGGAATTGAGTTAAAATTACGAATTAGTATACAAATACTATCCCGATTGAAAGAACGTTATTTATATGAATTAGATTTAAATAACTTTGTTCAGTGGTTAGAAAAGGGGGTGACGGTGTGGGTAAATGTAATACGTATAATAATTTCCCCTGATACACATAAGTGGGGATTTAAAGGTTTTTTTGTGATTTTGTCTTCAACAGTAATGTAGTCGTTTGGGACTCATGAGATATTTTGAGTTCTAGACGGAGATCTTTAAGGTTACTATTGAAATGCAGTGTTAATGGAGAGATTAAAAAAGCGTTTTGGAAGAGATTATTTGTCCCCTCTGCCACTCACCTGGGGTCATAAATAACTAAATTCAAAAGCATATTATCTGGATTGAGATTTTTGTATAAGTTCATCTTGAACTCAGGTTTAACGTGTTTGCTCTCATCATTGAAAGTCCCAGAGATGAAGATTCCTCTTGAATGGTGACTCGCCACAGATCTTTCAATAATCCTCCGAGATCCAGTATTGTGCTTCCGTATGGATGCGCCATTCGGGACTGGTTACTGAAGGGGAATCTCGACCGCCGTGTCTTTTCAAGGATGAGAACAAGCAAGTTAAACCTGGGTCAATGTTAGGTAAGCCTTCCTAACACACTCACAAATCAGGTGTTCAAAGGTTGAGATTAATAAAGAATAAATAGCGCACGTATATAAATAAAATATAGTACAATACGAACGTTTCGTGTAGTGCAGAGTGTCCGTACTTCTTCACTGAAAAAAATTCCTACTCCCTGGAGAGGCAGAAAAGTGAGAGCAGGTTTATATACATACAGTACTGTGCGGATGAATGTGAACAGTATTATTTGTTTATTTAGTGTAACCATTCAATTATTTCTTGACATCATCACTTGCTTTCACATTCATTCGTACAGTACTGCCTATGCCAAATAGCACGGTGACATCGCAACCTGTAGGCTTACTAGTCACACTACTGGGACTGGTTCGCATGGGGCTTATTCCTCGCAGAGAGGTTGCAGGGACGGACACATGGCAGGCAGTGAGACTTTTTGTGACGTCACAGGGTGACCCACGAGGGCGTCGATACCACCATCTGACACGTCACTCTGCAGCGTTACAGGTGGGTCACCCAGTGACGTCCCATCATCCGTAATACTCCGGCGTTTCTCTATAACGTCACTCTTTAACAAGAAGGGACGTCATAAAAGGCATGCATTCACATCGCATCTGTGATGGAACAAACGTGATAAAGTGTAACATCGGCACAGCGTCTCTGCCAATCGGGTTGCTGTGTAGATATATATATATATTTATGTTTATCTCTGTCCGGAATTCTTTTACTTACGCTGTTGAGTAAATTGTTTGTGCAACGTAAACAATTTTTATTTTTCTGCTTGAACACAGACATTTGCAAACCGCCTTCATCCCTTCACCACCCCCCCTTCCCCATCTTTGTAATAAAGTGTGCCAATGCCTAAATTTTGGGATGCAAATTCTTTTCCCTCTCTCGAGGGATTGAAAAAAATAAATAAATGAAACTCCAGTGATATTACTATTATTACAAAAAAAGACGTTGAGACTATTTTTATTTCTTTTTTCATATACGCATATAATATATATATGCATATGTATGCAAACCTGTTTTTTAAGCAAACCACTCTTCTATCATAGCGAAGTCGGTAGACATCGGAGAAAAAAAAAATGTTTAGCACCGTCTATATTCTCAAATGTAAAGTTTGAAACCTGTCTAATCTTTCAATAAAAATCTTCCTATATCTAAGAGTTGTGTACCTTCTTTCTCTCCTTCCTTTTTTAGCAATTTCTAAGGCCGTGGTAAAATATTGACCGCCTACGGTCTGTTCACTACTGAAATCAATTATCATCGGCGAATTTTCTGACTTTTGTTCAGTAACAATAAATAAGTTTTTTTTTTTTTTTTTTTTTTTTTTTTTGGCACTCGCGCGCTATTTCTTTAACGCATGGGATTTTTGTCTACGCGGCGCGCCGTGGTCACTTTCCCGCCCCCCCTTTTTTTTTTAAAAAAAAGAAATTTTTAATGTTCTAGGCAAAATTTTGGGTGTTCTTGTGATAAAGCGAGATCACTTAGTGTTCTTCTTTCAAGCACGGGATTTTTATCTACGCGACGCGCCGTGGTCACTTTTCCGTTGGATTCATGTTCTCTGTAGAGTGATTGGATATTGATAACGGAAACATGGACTATCCCTTCGGATGATTTTCAGTACCAGGATTCACTTGGGTCGAACGGATAGTCAGTGTCTTCCAAAACAGAAAGCCATCTGGAGTTATGATTTTTATAAAGGAAAACTTAATGAAACGCTTTACCCGTGCCTACACGAGCCAGATCAAGGGTGTTCAAAGGGTCATTGCGTCTATTCGAGATAAAGTGAGATTTGCAGTGACGTACGCTAGTCCTCGAATTTCTTATGAAGATAAACTAAGACGCTCTATTCGAAACGTTGCTGAAGGAGGAAGACTGTTTTAGTGGGAGATTTTAACATAGAATTCAATTCCGATCCAGGATCCAATTCCAAAACTGAAATGGATACTTTAGATTTTCCAATACGCACTCATCCAAAACATTTCACCGCTACGGGCCAAACAATCATTTCCCTCTATATGGCAGGATTGATTGAATAGATTTATTTTTTTTTAAAAACTGAAATTCTTCCACCCGAGTGCGTAAATAAAATCTGGAAGAATTTCGGTTTTTTATTTTATTTTTTTTTTTTAAATGTGAATTATTTTCCGGTTTCCGGAGAACACTACGCGTTCGTTGCCACAAAATGTTGAACTGATTATCTATCTTAATATGAATGTATGAACCCCTTTTATATATTTATTGCTTTAAATCTATGTACACCCGCAAATAAAAAAGGCAGTATCTTTTGGCTTTTGCTTTTATGGCAACTCGGGTGTTATGTAAATATTTGACCAGAAGTATTTTAAGGTAACCCGACCTTAGCGACGCCAACTAGGTGAAAAAAAAAAATGGCGAAAACGTCGACGGTATCATACACAAGTACCCATAAACAACTGCTGAAGGATTAAATTTTTTCGTCTGAAATACGTTTCCAGAACGATAAGTGCCTTTTTGTGTATCATTTACAGGATTTTAATTATTTCTTCTCACTCTTGAGCTGTCACCCTAATAATTCTGTCCTTTTTAGCTTTTTTAGGCGCTACCTTCCTAAATTCTAATTTGACCTAATCTACTGTCATATTAGGTTGCCGTAACAAAATACTGACGGTGATCAAAACTCGATGTAAACAAACAAAAGCACCAACAAATACCAGTTATCGCCAAAATAGCTGAGGACCAAACACTGCAGTCTTGCCAAGCAACTGATGGACGTAATACAAAGTTATCACGATTATGAAAATTGTGAATATATATTATCCTATAAGAGATCTTAAATTAAGATACTTATAGGTTATAGTGATCATTGAAATTCAAATCGCCAAGCAAAGCAACCGAGATTTACAATCAAGATGATAACGGTAAAATCTCGTGAAAATATTCGCTGTCGGAAAGCATAGCTGCGACCTGGGCGTAATCCTCATGTCGCCAAGCAAACTTAATGGCTGTTATAATCCACAAATACCCGAGTTTTGTGGATTATCGTGTGAATTTTGTCGAGTATCGTAAAGGTAATTTAGTTATTTAACTAAATTACCTTTACGATAGTTGAATTTTGACGGTTGAAGCAACATTTCACTACTTTCTGTTAAAATGCGTACAATACATAAAAATATTAGCATAGTAATGATTGAGAGAAATGGTGCTGTTCTTTGTTACGTTCTTTTTAATTTCCGTATTTATTGTGAAAATACTTCTAAATTTTTTTGCGCCTGACTTGTTTACGAATTTCGACCTATAGGAAGTTATGCTTCACTTACGAAGATGGATAACGCCATTTGTGCATACAGATGGCGCAACACCTGACTCTGTCACTGCTGGTGTAGTTATCAAATAGAAAACTGCAATAGAAAACTTACAAATTTTTATTTAGAATGACGATGACACACAAGAAAACAGCATCTTCTACTTATATAGTACGTTAACGTATCGACGCTATTTCCACGCTGCGAACGGCAACAGCTAGATGTAAAACATTACAGTGCAGTAACAATAGCGCTTGTGCGAAAATCCAAATGAACAGTTTCAATGACGTCCAATGGAACAAGACTATGTCACGCAGATTACAAATTAACGATCATGGATACACACACAAAAAAAGCAAGATCTTTCGGACTTTTTCGCAGCTTTAAAACATCGAATGGACAATACTCGGAGCATTCATCTCCCATCTAAGAAATGTCACTCTGCATGGGGCTAAAGTACATTTTATCCATTGGCTGTTTCAACATCGGCGTTTAGGATGACACCCAAAATGTGTACAGTAACCCTAACCCGAATAAATTGAATGACAAATACCGTTAAAACAATGAAACAATGATTGCGGGTAGTTTACATTTATTACAATCGGCCATAAATTTTAATACAGTTTTAAATTCACGTTCAATTCAAACTCTTAGTGAAAACTCAAAGGCTAAAATGTGCTCCACTTGGCGACTGTTTTTTATTTTATTTTATTTGATGGGGCATAAACGCGCCAAGTATTGTAAATTCGATATTTTTATATCAAACTTACCATGTACAATACCCAAACACGCTTATACCATATCTTCATGCTTTAAAGAAATTAATGCTTCTTTGAGACTTAGCAACAGCTAAATGTAAGTGTAACCGCTTGATTAAAAAAAAAATTCGCCGCGTAGTCATTATTTAAAAGAAATATTTCTACGGAACACAAAAAACCTTTCCATCCATAAGTTAGTCAGAAATTTTAGTTCGTTAAACTCTAAATAAGTTATTAAAAAAATTATATCGTGAAAGCATTTACAATAACGTCTGAATATTCAATGGTAACTTAGTTTTTGTAACGAACTATCGATACATAATAAAATAACAAGCATTTATACTAGAAATTGTTTAAATGTTCTGCGCAGCTAAAAAATGCGCGCACTAACACTCGCCTACGTTTTCGACGCCGTAGCGTGTCCACAGCACAAGACGGTACGGTGAGTGCCTGGTTATGAGCCCGGAGTGGACCCCAGGCTCCCGGCGGCACTCTTCGTGTGCAGACCGTCCCAAGTACCAGTGGCAGTCCGTCCAGTTCTAATGACTGGCAGTGTGTTCGCAACTGGGGCCTCACGACTATCCATTGCCCTCCGCTATTGCTGCTTTTGGCGATTCGGCAATCGCCAAGAGCCAGGAACAGCCAAGGGCCATGCGCTGGCACATACGTGACCATGCGCTGGCCATGCGCTGGCACATACGCTGGCACATACAGTGCATCTTATTTCTTTTCTGGGGACGCTATACAGGCCTGTCGGGCTAAGCAGGGAACGCCTTGGTGGAAGGACTTTCAGAGGGAGCTGGCCTCTAGTGGTCCGAAGTAAACCACCAAACCTCCGGACAGCCAGACCGACTACTGCGGATTTGGAACGGGGGGGACTTCATTCCCTGATGGGGTGCCTAACACTCCAGTCGGACGTGGGAATCGAACCCACGACCACCACGAACTGAGAGAGCCACTGTGTTAGACCCCTCAGCCGTGCCGGCGACAACAGATGATATCTTAAGTAATACTTAAACATTACAACAATGATCGCTATGCATTACGAAGATTCGCTTTCCAGTTCTACTCAAACATTTTCCAGGCCATTGTTGGGAACTGTCTGGCTGAGAGGGTTTGCTCGCCTCTCGCCGCCACCCGCCTGCGAGCGGTCAGGTCACGGGTTCGAATCCCATAGTCCATGGTTGTCACTGTCTTCTTCCCCGGTATTTGTACTTCTGTTGTGTTATTCTGTAATTGTTAGTGACTGTATTTGGCATAGCTAATGCACTTATATGCGAGGAACAGCAGAGATGAAAGGCCTATCGCATAGCAGCCCTATAATTACGATGAACCAGTGGCGTAGCCAAGGGGAGTCAAATCCCCCCCCCATGAGGAATATTTTGCCGTACAAAATGCAAATTGTTCACTCCCTTATCACACCTTATATATGAAGGGTTTACGGGAACGATAAGAGTCCAATACAGCTGATTTTCCAAAAATCGAAAGGCGAACGGGATTTTCACCATTCTTCCCCATGTAAACTGTATCTTTGGGCTATTTTTTCAGTGTATTCTCATCGTTCTTTCCCCTTATGGGTTCGGATATTAATAGTGCCACTCATGAACAACAGAATGCAGTAGAAACCTCAACATTGACGGAAAGTGGACTCTTATCGTTTTTTCCCGTGGACCCTTCATATGTGAGTTGAGTACTCGTAACCCCCCCCCCAAATGAAAAATTTCTGGCTATACGCCACTGCGATGAACTATCACAAACTCGGCCATTGTTATAAAACAGCTGCCAAATTTAACAATTTTGGCTGCAAATCACTCAATTTGGCACGAGAAATAAGTTTTCACAAAAATGCCTTGTTACGATCGTCCAATTTGGCGAAAAAGACATTCTGCTATGCACTCAATGGATGTGTAGTGTTCCAAAATGGGCCATGTGATGCGCCAATTTACACGAAACAAGATGCAAATTTAAGAGTCGTTATTGCTTAGATTACTAATTTTAGTTGAGAATTAAGAGACGGACTACATATCATCCCTCAAATTCGTCTTATTTATATGTGCGTGATCTAATGTAGGAAATTTCGCCTGGAAAATGTTGATGCGTTATCGAGAAAAGAAAGACTGGAATTTTACAAACTAAGCAAACTGTCGATTGTGTATCGTAGCCAGGAAGTTAAATCTTTAGGAAAGTACTCTTCCCTTCTGCCGTTGTTGCATACAGATGGCGTATCCCCTCATTCGGTCACTGCTGGTGAAGCCATCGAAGAGAAGACACTATTGCTTGAAGGCACTATTTATTTAAAAATCTGGAGTGACTCCACTCGACTTTCCGAACACTTACGATTAAGATCATTACCAAGCACTTAAATAAATTTTAATCGATGAATAATTCAAACATATATACCAAATTGAAACTCAATCGAATGCAACGCTCATTCGTTAAACGCAATCGTTTAAACGCTTGCGCACTTTCAAGAATGTCTCCCCATATGCCATTATGCCATAACATTAAAGAAAGTTTTGTCGTAGCCCTGTAGGAGAACTATAAGTCCTATACACACCAAAATCAATACCGGTCTTAGGATGGTGGTTTATAACATGTATACCGAATTTGAGCTCAATCGAATGCATCCTTTAAACGCTAGCGCACTTTCAAGAAATTCCCCCCATAGGCCATAATGTAAAAGAAATCTTTGTCGTAGCCCTGTAGAAAAACTATAAGTCCTATACACACCAAAATCAATACCGGTCTTGCAACGGTGGTTTATAACATATATACTCAATTTGAGCTCAATCGAATCTACCGTTTAAACGCTAGCGCACTTTCAAGAAATTCTCCCCATAGGCCATAATGTAAAAGAAATCTTTGTCGTAGCCCTGTAGAAAAACTATAAGTCCTATACACACCAAAATCAATACCGGTCTTGCGACGGTGGTTTATGACATATATATCCAATTTGAGCTCAATCGAATGCTCCGTTCAGGAGCTATCGTGTTCACACACACACACACACACACACATACATCTCGTAAAAATAGCATAAATGGACTCAGAAGCCCTCAAAATGTGTAAAAACACCAAAATCTCGAAGTCGAATTTTTTCATGATTACAATACTTTTCTTACATGGTACATGTTCGGAAAGTAAAAATGCTTATTTATAATCACGATCACACTCAAACAGTATTTTTACTTATTTCATACGGCGATCTATTTTAAACACAGTTTTAAATTGCTAATTTAAATATTAAATTCACGTTGCATAATAAACTCAGTAATGAACTCTGACATTCCCTGGCATAAATATACTACACCGTAGCAGAGGAAAAGTTCTTTTTTTGTTAGCCAGGATATACCGTTGCCTACGTAATACTTACACAAGGCCGGGAAAAGGTCGTGTTTTCCAGCAATAAAACGGGCGAAAACTTAGTTCACTAAAATGACCGTTGGGGGCGCTCTTATGACCCTTCAACGTTTGTGTTTTCTGGCTGTTTGAATGTAAACAATGAGTTTTTCGAGACGTTTAAACATGTTTAAACATTTACCTTGTTATATTTGTTATTATTTCATATCGTACCTATACATAATTACATTGTACGCAAAAATAATTAGGCGAAAATGGTGTACTGCCGTGTACCATATTGCAATTATTTTGATTGCTCTTTAAAAGAAAATACCGGATTTCACCGTTTTCCAAAAGATCCCGTTTTTAAAGATAAGTGGCGGGCTATTTCTCGCCAAGGAAATAAAGACAAAATGAATAAGCTCTTAAAATTTCATATTCGTATCTCCAATAGTTTTGACTGGTCGTTCATGTTTTGAATAAGTCAATCAGTGAGGACATATTTTATATAGATAGATAATATGAAATTTAATGCATACGATACATACTTTGACATCCATATCGGTTTGTGTCGTAAACCGATGCGGATTTAAAATTATAAATCAATATAAAGAAATCTAAAGGTACTTTCGTAATATCATCCCTGCGGTCATTCCCGCCAAACTATTCTTTTTGTCAAATATGCTCCAGTGTTTATCTTGGCGGTCCGCCGGGATACTACGTAAGTACCAATCTAAAAATTCGAGGAATATAAAGATAGCTCTCATGGAGTAACAAGGCAACGATGAGTCAGTTCTTATAGGACCAAAAAGCGCCATCTACATTTTTCCCAGTTTTGAAAGCCGCATTTCCCGGACTTGTACGTAGGCAACGGCTAAAGTGAGAAAATAATTAAAATTCAGTGATTGCGTACATTGTCTCCCTCGCATGCTAGGTTGGGAAATTAAAATCATATAAAACTCGTTAACAGTCAGCGCGGGACGTGCTTTATTCTTTGACCGCTCTGATCGCTGCACGTTACTAGATTTCCAATGTTTACATAACTGGAACTTAGTTCGGATACCACAAAACCCATCGTTGAGACTATCCGAATTTTTAATCATTTGGTCGTTTCTTCTCTTAGTAAGCGGTTTTTATAATACATAAAGTTTTTAGAACACGTTTATTATTACTACACACTGTAGCCACATTTGCCACATAACATTTACAAACGGAGTAAATTTTTAAAGAATTATTTTTCCAAATAAATCAAACCTACGGAGCTTATAGAAATCAGTGGTTTACGTAACACCCACCAAGCAGCTATATATAGTGTCCACTCCCGTACTGTATCTCCGTGGTTGTAGCATTGAATAACGAATACAGTTAAGATGCATGGAACTATAGCGGCTAAAGTGTGCTTTAGCCAGCCGCTGCAACTGTTTTGTAGATGGACGATAAACGAGCCAAGTACTGTCAATTCGATATTTTAAACACAGAAATATGAATACAGTTACAGTTATGCAGTTAATATTAATATTGTACATTTAACGATAACTGTATGATAGTATGAAGATTTTAGTTTAGAAGGTCCAAAAGAAGCATATTTCCAAGCCCTCGCTCCTACATCGATGGCCAGACCCAGTGATGGTTTTTTTTGGAGGGGAGGGGGGCCCGAAAAGGGCCAGCGGTAGCTTATTTTTGTGGAGCCCCCTACAGCAATGGTCATACCCAGTGATGTTTCTGTGCTTCTCGCAACGGGCCACTGGCAGAATATTTTCGAGAGGGGCCCCCTTATGGCAATGGATCCGGCGATTTTTTTTTTTTTTTTGAGTCTCGCAAAGTGTTTATTCATATTTTCGAGGGGCTTCCCAACAGCGATGGCCGGACCCAGTGATGTTTTCTTTTTGGGTCTAGCAAAGGGCCAGCAGCAGCAGCATCTTTATGAGGGGGGGGGATGCTTATTTTTTCTTTAAATAATGGTTCTTTTTAAATGTTTGGTTTTCCTAAATCGCCATTTCGTTTACGTTTCTGCGGTGCGTCTTGAGAAAATACACGTAAAAATAAAGCGCGCTTCCTCCATGGCTGAATCGAACAGCCTTTTGCGTTACATGTGTGGTGCCGGTCCGAATGAAAAGTAACCAAAGTAACAGGACCGAACAGAGCAGAAGAGGTTGCAATCCCAGAGACATGCCACAGAAATACGCCAACTCGACAATTTTTTGACAATCGTCAAGCGGTAGGCTAAAGCACATTTTCACCCTGAGGAGTTATTTTGTTTGGTACTTACGTATTACCCCTGCGGTCATTCCCGCCAAACTATTGTGCTGGCAAACAGTTGCCAGTCGTATTCCAAACCATCCATCATTTCATGTGTCCGGCATTTATCTTCGCGGACCGCCGGGATAATACGTAAGTACCTTTTGTTTAGAAGTGCTGTCTTAAAATCTTGCACAGAATTTGAAATATTCAGAAGTTTGCCGAGTCATAAAACTAAAACCATAACCACCAGAAAACAACAACAACAACAAAAAAATCGAGTTTCTTACTATCACAGAAGGGACATTCATGTCAAATTTCATTAAAATCCGTGATCATGGGTGACAAAACTCTACCGTTTGATTGATTTGACACATGGAATGACCCTAGAACATTGCATGCTGGTGGGTCGACAGGATGTACCAACCATAGATATAGGAATCTCTAGAGAGCATAACGAGAGAAAACTTGTTGTCTCTAAACGGTAGCCATGATAGTGGCATGCTCATGCGCAGAATGGCAATAACTTAAATTATAATGGTATTTTCAATCATTTTAGAATGATCTGTATTTTAAAAAGGTACTCGTATCGAAATATTTTCCCTCGAACTTATTTATTTTTCTGATTGCAACGAATGTTCTATTTTACATCGACGGCAGCCATGATAGTGGCAGAAATGGTTTTGGCAACAAAAAGCACACGATTAGGAATATTGGATGAGCAATCTAGGTATTCCTAAATCTATGGTACCAACACCACACTAGAAATAATTCCTTCGAACAGTGACGTGACGACTATGACGTAGTCATAGATGAGCTTCTTTCCCGACCGACCAACGGTTCATTATTATATTCGGTAATTTGAAACCGACTGTAGCAGATTGTGAAATTTTTCAATAATTTTGCTTTGCATATCTAATTCTCGTTTTTTTGTTATCAAGCTTCAAAGTTTTCCTTTCGAATTTACTTCTTTAAAGGTTGATCTTACTAGTGATCTACTGTAAGTGGCTTGCCAGCATTAAAATGGCGCTTTTTTTTCAAGTTTGGGGCGACAACGCCAACATGGATTTGGACGTCTCTGACAACAAATAAACGTCGCCACCTTTTACCACGGACATCGAGCAAGGTAGGAACTTTCTTCGGACATTTATAGACGAAGCAATCTCACAGAAACAGAAATGGTGAGTAATCTCTCTTGGGAGAATGGCAGAGAAATTGTGTTGGCTTATACCAGTAGTCAAATAATTCCCAAATCGAGTGCAAGGACTCTCAAACATGAAATAATATCCCATATCGAAGATACGCAAAGAATAACGGGAATAAAGTTCCCAGGGCAGAGAAACTGAATGGTCAAGTTCTGAAAAGTTTATCGCATGCTAAATATTGGCAAACTAGCAAATACACCGGCCAACCATCTTCTCAAAACTGAAACCATTACAATGGGTTTTCTTCAACACAGAATCCTTATTGATGTATCCTGTTACAAAACTACAGAATTAGGCCAAACGTGAATTTTTGCTTCTATGGAGTTTGTGTTGATCAGTAAATGCTTTCTTTGAATTTTAGTTTTGTTTACTATGCTGCTTTGGTGCAGGGGCGTAGCCAGAAATTTTTCATGGGGGGGGGGGTTACGACTACTGCAACTCACATATACGCATACATGTGTGCGATAAGGAAGTGAAGAATATACGTTTTGTATTGCAAAAAATTCCTCATGGGGGGGGTTATGACCCCCCTAACCCCCCCCTTGGCTACGCCCCTGCTTTGGTGCATTAAAATCATTTTGTGGGCATAGCTGATTTCTAATTCTCATTTAAATTGCAATTTTTGTTTATACAATAGTGATAAAAATTCATACAATTTAATGAGCCGGTGTTATTGGTTGGTATGAAGGCACTTGGGTACTTCCTTATTTTACAGTCGGTCAACCAAAAAAGAGCGATTTTGCGTGCGTGTTGAATATGTCAAATCCATTGTTATAATATAGTTCATTGCGACCCTTTGGCGAAAAAAGTTGTTGGCGAGAATAACCGACGATAAAATACGTAAGTACCGGCTTGTTTTTAGTTTTAATGAATATTTTATTAGAAAATCAAAATAGTAGGGAGCATTTGCTTTTTTTTTTTTTTTTGTACTTTTACATTAGACGGGCGCGAATGTCGCCAATTGTGAACCTCGATAAATATCATAAAGAGGGGACTGACCTTGTTCCTGAGCAAATCTTGAAGTCGATTCGGAGTCCGTAATCTTGTCTATCTCCGAAGGTTGAGCAGTTGTGCTTTCCATTGTATTTACCAAATCTCCTCCATTTGAAATGAGACGCCACCGTTACCCTATTAAGGGGAAACTCGCCTCAAAAACCAACTCCACTGAACTATAATACTTCACAAAAACTTCCTCAAAACGCGAAGCAAAAGTCGAGGAAAACAGAACACTCCTCCATTAAACCGGAACGACTTAGAGAAGGACAGGCCAAAAAAAAAAAAAAAAAAAAAAAAAAAAAAAGAAAGAAAGAAACACTCAAATATATGCTGCATTCGTAAACGACAAACTCGTTGCACGAGTTTTCATAAGAAAACTGGAATGCGTGTTCGTCAGTGGTTATCAGTTTCCTTTGACTTTACGAACAACTTCAGTTTATTTAGTTTCGTCGCCTAGGAGACGTGTTTGTTTACAATTCGCGAACGCGTTAATTTTGCTGAGGAGAGTTTTTAGTACATGCTCAATATAAAATCAACAGGATTTTTAAAAGAAAGAGTGGCCATCATTGAAGTGCACAAATCAAAATTTAGAAATTTCGACATTTTTTCAAAAGTATTTAGCAAAAGAAGTTCAAATTTCGCTAATAACGGATTAAATCAACTTCATACTCAACACTAAAATATGCATTTTTTAATTGACTAAAATGAAAAATATAAGAAAATGATCACCTTTGAGAAATTATGAACCTGCGTAGCATTTTCTAACGTATGCCTGAATTTCCTCCTCGAAAAAATAATATTTGCAGCTGTAGAAAACGTAAAATACGATTCACAACAGCATACTTTTCCATAACAACGGACGCCATTTGAAAACAACAACGTGCAGCAAGTGTATCTTCTAAACAACTGACGAAACTTTAGCAGAGATCGGTTTATTTAGTTTGAAACTAATCGCACTCAATTTTGTGTACGAACGCTCTAGTTTAAAAACTGCATGCACTCAGTTTCCTTTACGAACGCCTTAGATGGAAACTCATTGCACGAGTGTAACTCGTTTGGCGTTTACGAATGCAGCCACAGCAGAGAGACACAGCCCTTGTCAGGTAATCGACCAGTGCGAGCACAACATCAAATATCCAATCTATGTTTTTTTGTTTTTGTTTTTTTAAACACGAAAAAATCCTTTAACATTTTATATTAAATTCGTGTGTTAATCAAACAAATTCTTTATGCAATGCAAACAATTCGATTACTTTGGTCAGATATATTTCTCTTTTAAAATATGGCAACATTCCACAAAATTATATCCCCAAAACTATTCTAAAGGAGTGAAAATTGAGATTTTCTCCGAAACTTAGCCGGGTCAATACTGGTTAGGATCCCTAACGGCATTATTCACCAAGAACTTGACACGGGGATTAATCCCAACTCGGGTGTTAACAACTGCCTTTACAAGGCGAGTTTATGTACAGAAAGTACTTGGGATTTTTCTGGCCCATTTTTAGGGATCCATTCCTATATTTTCCCTCCACTGTAATATCCCACGTGAAAATTGGAGAAACAAGTATTAAACAAACATAGAAATTTTGCAGGAGAATGCATTCATTATTCACAAAATCAAAGTCGGAAAACTACCTGCTCCTTGTGCACGGAATGAAACGCAAAAATATATAACTATAAGCGATGATTCTTATGCTCAATTTCGAGTCATTATTCGAACTTTCTTTAAAATGACGAATGAAAGAAAAGTTCATAAGACAAATATCATTTAGAATCTACATGTACGGAAAAAATATACATCCAATCAAAATCAGAAAATTCACTCATGATAATTGATTTCTGTATTGAATAGACCGTAAGTGGTAACTATTCTTACCACGATCTTATAAAGGGTTAAAGTCATCGGCAAGATATCTCACCCATGACTTTAACGCGCGTGTTTGGATTAATTCGCGTGTCAACTGTTTGGTGAATAAGGCCGTTAGAAAGACCCCCTAAGACAGCACCCCCCTATAGTGTTGTCCATTCACTTGACTAGGATTCATAAGCGGTTCTCCTAAACGAAGCACACGAATCCGAATATACAAGTTCCAGTAACAACAAAAGCAGCCAGGGGCGTAGGGGCCAGGGGCTGGGGGGGGATATCCCCTCCCAGCCAAGGGGGGGGATATCGGGATATATCCCCCCCGAAATTTTTGGATTAGTGATGAAATTCCGTCTATTTATACACATATAAATTCATATCCCCCCCCCGAAAAATTTTCCAGGCGCATATCCCCCCCCGAAATTTTTTCCTGGCTACGCTCCTGAAAACAGCAGCAGTGAAATTCGATTAGATGAACAAAACAAATTACCTTTCATGAAATATTGCAAGTGTGTAAAAAATGAATCATCAACAGCAAAAAAAAATCACAATTAATCTAATAATTTTCACACTTCTGTACACAATGCTGAAAGAGTTTTAGTATGTGCCCAAAAATGAGTAAGTACTCGATTTCATCAACGCAAAATGCAATTAAACTTTTTATATGTTTTTCACCCATTAAATATTTTTCATATTTCCCCTAAGTAAAAACATTTCGCCGATCGATTTTGAAAAGACTATGAATTTTATTTGACAATTTTTTCCGCTACATTTTACGAGTTCATTTCAAAAAAATCTATAGAATTTCAGCTGCATACGTTTAATTTTGTCTGCGTGTCATGCGTGTCTATACAGGGTTTCCGAAAAAGGTGGTAACGAGCTTTAATTTTTTATCTATTAGAGATAAGTGGGTAGTATCCATTGAAAAAAAAAATGTTCAAAATAAGGTCGGAAATAAGGCTCCGTTAAGAAAAAATTCCTCTCGTGCATTTTCAAAATGTCAAACTTCTTAAAAACATTCCCAATGAGTAAAATGTGCCCCCTACATTCATGAGGTGATGTATCCAATTGGAGGATTTTGTCATACAACGTCGATGAGATAACCTTAAAGGAAGACGACCAGGGACTAAACTTGATTTTTAATGTGAACAGTGGCTGCATTCGTAAACGACAAACTCGTTGCACGAGTTTTCGTAAGAAAACTGGAATGCGTGTGTTTAGTGCTGTCAGTGGTTATCAGTTTCCTTTGACTTTACGAACAACTTCAGTTTATTTAGCTTCGTTGCCTAGGAGACGTGTTTGTTTACAATTCCCGAATGCGTTAATTTTGCTGAGGAGAGTTTTTAGTACATACTCAATTTAAAATCAACAGGATTTTTAAAAGAAAGAGGGGCCATAATTGAAGTGCACAAATCTTATAACATTTGAATTCTCTTGGCATTGGATTACAGGAGTAGCCAACCTAGAATTATTTTTCTTTAACCTTGTTCTTAAGGGGATGGTGGACACCCAAATCATCAAAATTGGCCCCCAAAACTGTGTTTTTTCTTTTTTACATACTAATATTCTACAGTTAACCCTTTAACGCGCAGTGTTCCCGCTCTAGGATCGCCAAACTCTGACGTTTTGACTGTTGCCTGTCACGAAAAATAGATTTGATTTCTATAAAAATAGTTACGGGTGACATAGCTCCACCAGAATCCTTTACTTTTTAGCACGCCATTTCCCGTAAAAAAAAATGTCACTTATTTTTAACAGCACTGGCATTTTCTGAAAAATGGAAGAATGCGAAAACAGCTGGATCGATTGCCGAATGCTGAAAAAAGGGAAGCCGTTGCCATCGCTCGACTTAACTACAATCAAGATGGCGGACGATCGAAACGTTCATCGCGTGCCACAGATCTAGAGACCCTTTTTTGACGACAGATCTGTGGCAGATCTGTGGCACGCGATGAACGTTTCGATCGTCCGCCATCATTGATGGTAGTTAAGTCGAGAGAGGAGAAAAAACCGCGTATGTCTACGGCAATTTTTTAAAAAGATATTAGGGTTTGAAAAAATTAAAAGGGACAGTTAAATGTCCACAAAAATGCAAACAAACGCGTCAATAAACACGTCACAATTTTTATTGAACGTTTTACAAAATAAGCTAATATTTGAATGAAATTATTTTAAAAATGTTTTGTTAAGGTAAAATCATAAATAAAATTATTCAGAAGAGACGGTATTAAGGGGACAGCCTACTTTTAGGAATTGGAAAATGTATAAATTTTAGATCAACTTTCATAATTTTTAAAAAAATAATGAATGTATGCAGAAACATAACTTTTTTTTCAGTTAACTACTATGACATTACTCTATTGATTAAAAATATTATTTTAGTTTATTATAAAGGTGATAATTTTAAAAATATTATTTTACCACACAATATTGGAAAAAAAAATTCAAGGGTACTTTCCCACTGCGCGCAAGATATCTCAATTAGAATTCCTTTGAACCTCATAATTTTTTTCTAAATTAAACAAAACATTCAAATTAACAATCTAAACTAAAATGGTTTAATTATTTTCATAATTTAAATTTAAAAAAATCATTTAATCTGAAAATTTAAATTACCATAAAAATTTTGATAGTTTTACAATCATAACTTTTTTTCTATGAAACACAACCATTTCATTTTAGTTCATTTTGTTCATTATATTAGAATAAATGCCTGAGAAAAATTTCAAGTTGATATCTTAAATAGTTTTTAAAATATCATGCGCGCAAACTTGAAAAACAGTGTTTTGAGAAAACGCCAATTAAAGTTCAAATTGTTGTTTTGGAACATAAATTTTAATTTTTAAAAGTTAAAAACATTTTCTAATGAAACATTTACTATTTAAGAATAATTTTACGGAGTACTTAATATGATTAACCCAAAATATGTTTTAATATGGCTTAAGAAACATCAGTCTAAAGAAAAGCTCGACAATTGTAAATATGAAAATATATGTACATACCTTAACAAAAGATACATTTTTAGGATATAAAGGCATTAATATTGGTAAAGTACATGTTTTGAAGTTATTTTAATAATTATATCCATATATATATATATTTATTTTTACTTTGCAACATAAAAATTTGATTTTATTTCACTTTATGAAATTTCGATTTAAAATTTTCCGCTTTCATGCACAATGCCTTCGTTTTCTTTTATTGCCTCAAACTGAGAACTGATGAGCATTTTTCTGGCTCTTCGAGTTTCTAAATTAAATTCTGTACATTTCTATTCTCCCTCTTTTATGCTTTGAGTGTCAACCTTAGTTGCAGCTTCTACAGCATGCTGCCCAACTTGCGTTTACATTTTCCTTTTTATCTCAACAAATAAATGTCATACAGAAAAATGGTTGGTATCAATCTTTTTAGAATAAAGTAAGCTATTTAATGAGATAAAAATCTCAAAATCGATTTTTTGGGCATTTTAAAAGTAGGCTGTCCCCTTAAAGGTAAATGGAAAATGACACTTTAAACTGTATTTTCTCCAAATCAAGTTTTTTGTGATTTTCCTGCCTTCAAAATGCTCCGTGCGACTTAATTTTGGTCGGAATTGTACAAAATTGACTACAAACAATCTTCTTATATATTACAATAAATCTGTGTATCCTTTTTAAATAGGGTCAACATTTCGATTATGAAATTTCACTTTTATTTACGAAAACTGAAAAATTTTGGGAAAGTTTGGTATATATCCATGAAAATATTTCTAAAAAATGAACTACTCGGTCGAATCAAAAACCGATACACAGACTTTTTTTAAATATATTTTTATGTTATTATAAAACAAAATTACTAAAAAAAAGTTAAAATTAAAACGCATGGAGCATTTTTTCGAAACTAAAAAATTAATTAATTTTTAATTAATTACTAATATTTTTAAAATTTATTTTAAAAATTTTTCCGTTGTTTATAATGCTTTTAGTTTAATATATTAAAATACAAAATTTCATAATCCTATCTTATTGAATTAAAAAAAAACTTTTTAATGTCCACCATCCCCTTAAACCGTTGTTCAGTCTCGAGGTTGGGTTAGAAACCAGCAGCGCCCTTCTAGTGGCTTTCTCTAACCGTGCTTTTAAACTGTTTTCGTTTGTTTCTTGGCTACCAATGAAGGTTCCATTTCTGTGTTTGTCTATGACCGGGTTCTTAGACCTTTGTTTTCTCTCTGCTTGTTAGGTTCGAAGTATTATTCTCTAATCCTCTGCTTAAACTGCAGTTATTGTCTGCTGGTTCGGTTCGATTGCAGGCATGGTCCATTTCTGTGTGTTGTTCCATCAGCCAGCATAAACTGTTGTTCCGGTGAATGGTTGGCTTCGAGTACAGGGAGCGTCCATGCTGTAGTATTATTCTCTTAACCATGTCCTTAAACTTAATTTTACGTCCGCTGGTGTTTGAATGGAGGAAAGGTCCCTTTCTTCGTTTTTCTATCACCGCGTTCTTAAACCGTTCTTCCATCTGGAGGCTGAATTAGAACGAAGTTAGTGTCCATGCAGTCCTATTAGGCTGGGTTCAAATGCTGGAAATTGGGTTGGAATCCAGGGACCGTCAATGTTTTAGTATTATTCTTTTATTTCGTCCTTGAACTGATGTCTTCGTCTGCTGGTGGTAGGTTTCGATTGCAGGTTCCATTTCATGTTTTTCTACAACCGGGTTCTTAAACCATTGTTTTCGTCCTTTGTTGGGTCAAGGCCATCCTGATTCTACCGGGCCTGCTTGTGCACTCCGAAGAGGCCTACGAACATTCTTAACCGTGTTCTTAAACTCTTAAACCGTTTCCATAGCCGTGTTCTTGAACCACTGTTTTCGTCTCTGGTTGGGTCGGGCCATCGTGATTCTACAGGATCTTGCTTGTGCCTACGGACGTTTCCTCATTGGGAAGATTCGGCCGTTAGATGACGTATCTAAGTGCTGGAACCACCTATAAGTCTGCTTCCGTAGGTGTCTGTGGATGATTCGTCGGAGTGCACAAGCAGGACGGTAGAGCCACGATGGCCCCGGTTGGGTTCGATACAGGCAGGATCCGTTTCTTTGTGTTGTTCATCCATAGATTTAAGAAAACCTAGAATGTTCCTAAACGTGTGCATTTCTGCTGCCAAAAACGCACCCTATTTATCTCTATGATGCCTGTCGTCGATGTAAAATGGAACATTCTTTGCATTACTTTAGAAATATAAATAGGCTCGAGGGAAAATATTTAGATACGAGTACATTAAAAATACAGATCGCCCTAAAATAATTGAAAAGAACATTATAATTTCAGTTACTGCCATTCTGCGCATGCGCATGCCTCTAGTATTTCTACTATTTTGAGGCAGCAAGTTTTCTCTCGTTATGCTCAATCTAGAGATTCCTATATCTATGGTTCCATCGCCAAGTTCTTTAACCGTTGTTCCGGTTAAAGGTTGGGTTTGAATCAAGGAGGTTTAACTAATGGAGTTGCCAATGTTGCACTACGCAGTGCTAGGAAAGTGAAGCCTGTGCCACGGCCCCTTATCTCCCTAAAAGATTGAAGAACGCATAGAGATGCATTGAAAAACGAGTTCCGTAAATTGTTAATAAAAATAATATTAAGAGTTACTAACCAATTTGTTTATCCATTTTACGTTTATGGTAGGTTGTTTACATGTATTAACTTGTTTTTTATTGTATAATTTCAAATATATAAATTTACATGTTTTCCAATGACGATATCCAATGCTCTAGGGGATGAGGGGGCGTGGTTTTGGGATCCAAAAACAGGGCACATGGGCTTCTCCATTAGTTGAACCCACTTGGTTTGAATACAATTAGAGACTGTGCAGGAATAGGATTCTCTACCCGTTTTCTTAAACTGAAATTTTCGTCTACTGGTTAGGTTCGAATCCAGGGAGCGTCCACTGTGCAGTATTATTCTCTAACGGTATCCTTAAATTGAAGGTCCGTCTACTAGTTGGGTTCGATTGCAGGCAGGGTCCGTTTTTTCATGTTGCTTCGTTCCCGTGTGGTTAAACCATAGATATAGGAATCTCTAGATTGAGCATAACGAGAGAAAACTTGTTGCCTCCAAACGGTAGCCATGACAGTGGCATGCGCATGCGCAGTTGGCAATAACTTAAATTATAATGGTATTTTCAATCATTTTAGAACGATCTGTATTTTAAATGTACTCGTATCGAAATATTTTTCCTCGAAATTATTTATTTTTCTGAAGTAATGCAATGAATGTTCTATTTCATTTCGACGGCAGCCATGATAGTGGCAGAAATAGGGTGCGTGTTTGGCAACAAAAAGCACACGATTAGGAACATTGGATGAGCAATCTGGGTATTTCTAAATCTGTGGGTTAAACCGTTGTTCCGTTTTGAGATTGGGTTCGGAGGCAGGGAGCTTCCATATTGTAATACTGCACGTGGCTTGAGTGTCGTGCTGAGGAAGACGCCGAATTACGTATAGTTAGTTCCATGGGAAAGAGGCGTCCGTATTGATGCAAACTCTCGTTGACACTGATTCAGGGCAATGCGATTTTGCTGATGTGGAACAATTTACAATTGCAAGTTACTTCATCGAAAATAATTTTAATTGCTGCTCTCTTTTGCAAATCTTACAATCGCACGATATAATGTATTTTTTGTTTGTCTGTTTGTGTAACATGTATTTCGGATTTGCGTGCTTGGCCCGAAATACGCTTATAAATCCACGTCAGACAGACAACACAAGCAGGAGTGCCCTCCGTGGTGGACTTTCCAAGGAGTCCTAACCCGTATTTATGTTAAGTTTCGAAGAAAACCATGGGAAAACTGCGAACGGTTTGATCGGCGGACACGACCTGGCTTTGAACCATGTCCTTCCATCTACAATTTTGAGTGACTTAACCATACTCAGCCACGGCGGGGCGATATATTGTAAGTTTGACTTGAAAGCATGAAGGAGAAGTTACTGTTTTCCTTTTCCGTGCTCTGTTTGGGCGCTGTCAACTCCTTCACAAACTTTTGTGTATACCTGGAAAACCTGCTGCGGGAATATCTCCGTTATTTGACCAATATCCGTTCGTTTTCTTCTCCTGCCAATTGAAGAAACAGATCAAACTACTACACAAACCTTTGTCCATTCCTGGAAGAGCTGTTGCCGTGTAACTGCTTGAGCGATGGTCAGACTATCCGAGTAGACTGCAGAGTTAGGCAAAAACTAACATTCAACTAGCAACTGCAACTAATTTATTTAATTGACAGTTAAATTACATCTAAGCTAATAGTTATTAGTTGTAAGGTTCAACTAAGTATGCTTTACTAAAATAGTTTTAGTTGAACAGAAAGCTAACTAATTTGTTTGAGCCGAGTTAGTTTGACCTTCAACTAAGAATTACTTCAGTTGAATCTTTAGGTATGTTCAATTAAAACTAACTTTAGTTGAATTTTTAATTCGACTCATATTTTAGTTAACGATGCCCGGCTCTGGTAGACTGCATATCTGTCACGCCAGTCGAGGACGTCCGCAGGGTGCTGTCAACGACTAAAGGTATCAGGAGAGTGTTCTTCGATTTCTTGCAAGCTCGCATGGATAGAATATTACCTTTAGATCCGTTTCGTGATTCTTGGAGTGACGTCGCCGCAGTTGTCCTTCACCTGAAAAGCTTCCGTGATGAAGGAAGATCAGATCTTGAAGGATTGGAGGACATCCAGGGTGCGAATTGACGGGGGGAGATGCCGGGGATCGTCCCCGGCTGAAGAATGTAATATCCCTGGCTTGAGAAATATGAATGGATCCCTGCCAGGGATACTATTTATTCCTTGCTGAAGAAACATTAAACTGGTGAGTGAAGATTTTGGGATTCAGATTGGGAAGTCAAGAAGTCAAAATGAAAGTGGTATGTTATCGTTTGTTACTATACTCTAAGGCGACTGCCTTAAAACTTCGCCTCTTTTCTAAGCTAAAAACCCTCGAGGGTGGCTTCCAATACAAGTACATTGTATGTAGCTTGTTTATCTATGATTCCATAGAACAAAAAATCTGTGATTTTGTTTGAATATAAGTCAGCTTCTACACGTGTCGGCGACCATGGGCGCCGGCAGAAAATTTCCCAGGGGGGGCAAAGACTACTTGAGGGGGGGCAAAGACTACTCAAGGGGGGGCAAAGACTACTTCAACGTATATTTACCATGTTGGAAAGAGCAAAAAAGCAAGGAAAAACACCACATACAAAAATCCAGGGGGGCATTGCCCCCTTTGCCCTATGCTGCCGGCGCCCATGTCGGCGACTGCATTTGTCAAGTAATATCATGTGAGGGAAGCATTTGCACCTTCCCTCCTTCTTCTTTTCAAGTGTCCCCCCCTGGAGAATGTTTACTTTCAAATGTCCCCCCCCTGGAGAAAATGTTCAGTTCGCACCCTGAGGACATCATAGAGGTTAGTGCAGATTAATTAAGTAAAAATAACTTTTTTCCGCAATTCCTTTTTGCCTTTAGCACACACAAACCCCACCATGGCCGAGTGGACAAGACACCGAACCTGTTAGGAGGCTGATGTGTGAAAGTCTCACGATCGGGTCTACCGTGTGGTTGTCGATCTGACGGTCTGGAGTTTTGGGTTATTTTCTCTAGGTGTAACGGGAATACGCGATCCCTATAAAAAGTCCTCCTTCCAAGGCCTACACTCTCAAGGCAGGTGCCCCATTTTGTAGGCTTGCCATAACACAGAACACTTGAACACTACACTTGCTTTCAGCACTTTTCCAATTTGTTTTTCAAGTTTTTCTCTTTGTGAAAAACTTTAGTGACAAACGAGGAGGATATCTTGAAGGGTTTGAAGATACCATCGAGGTTAGTGCAGATTAAATATGTAATTTTTTTTCAATTACTCTTTCCTTTTAACATTTTCCAAACGTTAAAAAATATTTGGTTCCTTATATATATATATGCTATAGACAGTTATTGACGCATGTTTTCGAACTGAAAATGACCTTTGTCACTGGATTAAATCTCTCTTCGGATAAATACGGGTTAGGACCCCTTAGAAAGACCCCCACGGAGGGCACCCTCCCACAACGCAACACACAACACTGGATTAAATCTCATGATTTGGCCACCACCAGTGGCTGAGAGGTTCTGCTCTCAAAACTGAAAGGCGGGAGGTGCCTCGTTCAAACTGCGGTCGCGCCTTTCGACCTAGCCGTTCGGTTTTTTCCGTAGTTTTCTCCGAAACCTCGCGTAAAAACTGCCTGGGATCCCTTAGAAAGTCCCCACAGAGGGCATCCCCTATAGGCCTAGGACCCTCCTGCAGTCAATCGGTTTTAACTCACAAACTAACAAACTCATGATTTGATTCAAGCGTTTATGTTAATGCCACCCATTATCGACAGTTTGTGCCTCTACCTTCATTCTCTGGGGGGGGGAAAAAAAAGCATTAAGAGCAATTTTGTTAGTTTCAATGTCTATCTTCGGATAACTACGTTCTTTTCTTAGGAATTCTTTATTCACTTCAGTTTTTCCGAAGAAAATGAACAGAAATTTGTGCAAGTGTGTGGATTGAAAGTCATCGAACACCTGCAAATAGCTGGTAATGGGTTTACTAAACTCGGCAACGAATGGTTTAGGGTAGGGATGGTCCTGTAAGTCTCAAAAACCTTTTCTTCATGACAAAATTTATCGGGAGCTTGGAGATAGAGCATTTGAAAATTGGTAAGAATTTTCTGGTTGACCGGTAACTGATTAAAGTCCTTATGTCCTGTCCTGCCTTCTCCTGCAGTAATTCATTCGACTTCGTTGGATTACTACTCTTGGATTTCCAAAAGCTGACAACAGATGGCAGCACTATAAAACTGGTAACTAATTGCTTAGATTAATATATGATTCTTAGATTATGATGAGATATGATAGAGATATGATGCTTGGATTAATATCTGTTTATCTAATGATTCCTGTGAAATGACCTATGTAAGACTGATATCTGTAAACGCAGTATTTATTGCATTACATATTCCCAAAGTCAAAACAATTCAGTATTCAGTTGCTCAGAGGGAAAAAATAGTGCTTTAGTTGCAAATGAAAATTTGCTGCTGCTGCCATCTTTTATCAGTTTTTGCAACTACAAGAGTTATTTTAATACTTCGTAGCTTGTATTTCAAAATTGGGTTGCTTGGCTGATACATGATACATTGTAGAGATGAGTTCGGGCTCATTTTTTGAAGCCCGAGCCCGCCCGAGCCCGAAGACTTTTAATCCGAGCCCGAGCAATATTATTAAAGTTGGAGCCCGAGCCCGCCCGAGCCCGAAATGTCAGCTAAAGACAAATAAAATGAACTACTTCATTAATAGGATACAATAAATTTTGGAGCTTCACACACCTTCTAGTCCCCCGTGCCGCTATTTTTTGAAATAAGTACGTCTATTTATCCCATAAATCACTTTTTAAAATTCGTTTCAAGGAGTACGTTCAACAAAGGAGAAATTTTTCACGAGCCCGAGCCCGCCCGAGCCCGAACGCAATCGTGAATTACAGAGCCCGAGTCGGGCCCGGGCTCGGGCTCGGGCTTTCGGGCTCGGGCTGAGCCCGTCTCATCTTTAATACATTGGTATTTTCCTCCGCTTCAGAAAAGTGAATGAGCGATAATTTATATTACTAAAAACATTTCAGGACTTTTGTGTGTATCAGAGAGTTGGGTGCTTGAATAATTTATGCCTCAAAGGCTCTGGACCCACCCTCACCTTTATCTAACCTATTTTATTCTTTCTTTTTAACAACACGTTGCAACGATGTTGAAAAGTGTTTGTGATTTCGGTTTATCTGACTATCGGCGATAGTGTCTTTCTGAACGAGTCGCATCTCACTGCTTCCCGATGGCATTTGACAAAATCAGTGCTCTACGAACTACGTTCTTCCCCCAAACACCACCCTACCCCGAAAAAAAAAACAGTCATATTTTATATTTTAAATGCACACTAAAATGCTCCATATTAAAAGTTCTTTCGGTGACCCAATCTCTTATTCTTGTTCTGTTGTATTGGAAAGCGCATCATAATCCATGAGGCCCCCACCAGTGGCCGAGTGCAATGCGCTCTCAACTGGGAGGGTTTTTTTTTCCCTGCTGTCACATTTGTTTTGAATAATGATATAAAATTAAAATTTTCAAGTGCTATCGGATTCAACTTCGGCCGTGCTTGGTAGTTGGTTGTGATATATCCCGAAAAAGGCCGACAAATAAAGCTAATATGTACTTGCATTGCTAGTATAGTAACTTACATACGAGATGATAAAGAAGAGGCCTCGCTCTTCCGATTCGCCTACGGCCCCACCAGTGGCGTATGCAGACTTCCTTCAAAGGGGGGGGTTGTAGACATAACTTTGTGTTAAAATGCATAATACTTAAGCGATAAATTGAAAATTTATGGACATATTGCTAAAAAAATTTTGACAAGGGGGGGGGGGTTGAACCCCCAACCCCCCGTCCTTCTATGCGCCACTGGTCCCCGCATACCCCTCGGGACGGCTCTGATTATGGCCGTGCATAAGGGTCCTTAATGTACCTTAATAGGGCGTTTTTGAAGCTCACTATTTCCGGACTACAAAACTTTTTCGTTCCGGCATAGCCTAAAACGCTCCCAAAGATTTTATTTCTGGCTACGCCACTGCAGTCCTGAAAGAGTTTATCATCGAACAACATAAAAAAAACACTGTGAATTATTGCTCTTTTTCATTTTTCTCCTTTGTTAGCTAAATATCACTTTTAGAGTTCTTGCCTTAAAAAAAGTAGTTTTATGGAAGAAGATAGAATTTGTTTCAGCCTAAGTGGCGTTTGAGAGCACTTAAGCAGTTCCAGAGATACCTACAAACCAATTTTAATCAATTTCATAATAAATCGAAAGAAAAAAAAATCAAAATAGATCAGCTGTTCAAAAAACTGAGGGAAAATGTCATAATAAATAAGCATTTCGAATAAACTCCAGAAAAATCTCTATTCAAAGACTTTTTAGACGCTAGTCTATTCAGACTGGCGTTTCCCAACCTTTTAACGTCGCCCCTCCCCCAACAGAGGGTTAACTCACGCTGGCGTCCTTCCCCCTCTCTCACATTTTTCAGCATACATTCAGTTTTATATTATTCAACAATGGACTTTGAGTCGCCTGTTTAACGGGAAAACGTTATTAGTAAAGTTTGAATAAACATTTTAAGCGAAAATGGTTATAGTCTAAGAGCCAGCGACCGCCAGACCTTCGTCATAGTATAAAAGCTGAAACTTTCTCTGCGCATACCCCCCCAACAGAGGTAGGAACCATCGGCCACTCTAAAGTTTGGAGGATCGTGGCTTTGGCAGGTAACAGGTGGCCAAGGTGTATAAAATGGCCGAAAATTTCGTCATTTCATAAAGCTTCATTTTTTTATAGGTTCTTCCTCGCAGTACTAGAAATCACTGGATCCCTTGCCAGACACTTTTCCATCGTGGCAAACCCCCGGCAGACAACCTCAAAGTCATGGAAAACGGTTGTGTTCGTAAACTCCCACGACGAAGTACGCCAAGCTGTCACAAAGTGCCAAGCCCATTTTATACTGCCACTTCTGAACTTTCTTACGCGCGAACTTTCTTGCAGCGCGCTCCTAATAGAATGACGTTTTTCAAGACTTTGAGATTGTCTGGCGGGGGTTTGCCACGATGGAAAAGTGTCTGGCAAGGGATCAAGGGATTTCTAGTACTGCGAAGAAGAACCTATAAAAAAATGAAGCTTTATGAAATGACGAAATTTTCGGCAATTTTATACACCTTTGCCACCTGTTACCTGACAAAGCCACGATCCTCCAAATTTTAGAGTGGCCGATGGTTCCTACCTCTGTTGGGGGGTATGCGCAGAGAAAGTTTCAGCTTTTATACTATGACGAAGGTCTGGCGGTCGCTGGCTCTTGCTCTATTACTTTTCAAGTAAAAATAAGAATAAATAAGATGACTTTTACTTTCCGAACATGTACCCTGTAAGGAAGGTATTGTCATCCTGAAAAAAATTCGACTTCGAGATTTGGGTGTATGGACACGTTTGGAGGTCTTCTGAATTCATGGATGCTATTTTTACAAGATGCATGTGTGTGTGTGTGAACACGATAGCTCCTCAACGGGGCATTCGATTGAGCTCCAATTGGGTAGATATGTTACAAATCACCGTCTCAAAACCGGTATTGATTTTGATGTGTATAGAACTTATAGTTTTTCTACAGAGCTACAACAAAGATTTCTTTTACATTATGGCCTATGGGAGGAAATTTTTGAATGCGTTAACGTTTAAACGGTCCACTCGATTGAGTTCTAATTGGGCATATATGTTACAAACCACCGACGCAAGACCGGTATTGATTTGGGTGTGTCTAGGACTTATAGTTTTTCCACAGGGCTACGACAAAGATTTCTTTTACGGGAAATTCTTGAAAGTGCGCTAGTGTTTAAACGGTGCATTCGATGGAGCTTCAGTTGGGTATATATGTTATAAACCACGATCGTAAGACCAGTATTGATTTGGATGTCTATAGGACTTATAGTTTTTCTACAGGGCTACGACCAAGATTTCTTTTCCATGATAGCCTATGGGGGGGGGGAAATTCTTGAAAGTGCGCTAGCGTTTCAACGGCGCATTCGATTGAGCTTCCATTGGGTATATATGTTTGAATGAATCATCGATTCAAATTGATTTAAATGCTTAGTCATGATCTTAATCGTAATTGTTCGGAAAGTCGAGTGGAGTCACCCCAGATTTTTTTAAAACATGCATTATCACTTGCTCTTGGGCTATTTTTCTGGCTCGCCCCTTGCACACGCCCCACCGGTTGGAAAACGCTGGAATAGATAACAGTTTAAAAGAAAAGAAAGAAAACAGAACTCTTAAAAAATTGTTTTTCAGCTTTCTTCACTGACATTTTTATTGCCTTCCATCCCCATAAAATATAATAATAATACACTTTCCCAGTCTAAACAGAACAGTGTCGAAACCACCTGCCCTTTTTTGCCCAAAACATGTACTTGCTAAGCAATAATAAAAACTAACACGCAGCAGTCAGCGGTTTTCTCTGGCAGGAGACTTTTTGTGGATTAAAAAATTGACTGTAACCAAACTGGGGTGAGAACGGGGTCTGGAACTTTCACGGATGCTTTATTAGGGTCAGAACTTCGACAACAACAACGACAAAAAAAAAAAATAATAATAATATTTCAGACCAAAGGAAGGTGAAGTTCGATTTGTGCGCACAGGCCCGGACTGGCTCCTTTGGGGGCCCTCGGCTAGACATTGAAAAGGGGCCCCTTACTGGGGAGTTTATTTGGAATAGAATATTAGGATATGCATAACGTGACCATTTATTTTTTCCTTCAAAACGGGACATCTACTACTTTTTATGCAATAGTATATTTATTTTCTTCCTCAAAACGGGACATCTCCCGTTTTAAAGGTAATAGTGTAGGGAGACTGAATGGACATGTCTGGGTATCTTTGAGTTGTTAAGAAAACGCGCAAAAAAGCTGGTGTTAATGTTAATATCAAAATAAAATGAAAAAAAAACCCTTTTCTAACACACACATATACTATAAAAAAATAGTGCAAGATGTACGTTTCGGGTTGTACAAGGGGTACGCCCTTCTTCGAGTTCAAAAACGCCCTCCGACACAAAGCAGGAAGGTAGGGAAAGGAGAAATGGATAAAAAAGGACACATAGAAAAAGTTGTCATTTCGGAAGGAAAAAAATTCTTGAAAAATCAGACTGAAAACGGAAAATAAAGTGGAGATCGGGGGAGGGGGAGGAAAAAGCGAAAGAGGAACATGACTTTAAAAAAAGAAATAAATAGAAATACTTGACAAAAAAAGAACATTAAAAGAACAAACTCAAAAACAATCCCCCTCCCCCTGCGTTTTCTTTGCGTCTCGAGAGGGGAGGGAGGGAAGCCAGGTGTTTTTTTTTTTTTTTTTTTTTTTTTTAACAGACACTGCCTTTGGATGATTTTAGATTTTTAGCGGCCTTTATTGAAATCGTGACTATGGGTTGCTCTCTTTCTAAGTACGGGTCATTGCAGGGGACATCTTGTGAAAACGGGACATTACGATGTCCCGAAGCTGTTCTTGGGGACAACGGGACAAGCCACCTAAAAACGGGACGTATGGTCACCTTAGATATGCAATATTTGAGAATTAGGCTTACGCGCCTGAAAACGATATTAAAACCACATTTAACTATTTTAAAGTTGTCGGGGCCCCTAATTCTTCCGGGGACACCTCGCGACGACAGGTCTGTTGGGTCTTCCATTACGCCACTGTTTAAGGCGTAAGATTACAAGGAAATAAATAGTCGAACTACTTTCATATATATCCAATTACTGTAATTATAAAGTAGTATATCCATTTTGCGATGCGAGGCCACGCTGGAGACCCCTTAGACCGGGGGCCCTCGACAATCGCCGACCTGGCCAGTCCGGGCCTGTGTGCGCATATGTAAATCCAAATTCCACTAAAATCGGAATTTCGACTGACTTCCCTGACGGAACTCATCTTTAAATTAACTTTTGTATTTTTTAGGAATACTGTTGGACCTATGCTTTATATATCATGAAAAAGTTTTTCGAGAAAACCATATGAAAGAGGGAATTTTTCCGAACATTCCCTTGCAAAGCTAAAAAAAAAAAAAAAAAAAAAAAAAAAAAAAAAAACTAATTAGCTCACGTTTCAGCTTTTAAGTTCCCGCTAGACGAAAACTTTGACCGAGAAACGATTATTATTACGGCCTGATTCTATGGATGGGCACACAAAAAGATTAGCTCCCTATGATCAATGGTAAAAGCGAGTTTGAAAAATGGACTTTCTTCCACCTGTACCCCACTGTGCATCTCGCCGAGATATAGTTAATGCTTAACCAGGGCTCGAAATCAGCGATGATCAGCGACCCAAGGACGTAACTGTAGCTGACACATGGGAGGGGTTCGGCTCTGGGGAGAGACTTAAGGGGGGGGGCGGGCATGTGTAACATTTCATTGGCGATTAATTTTACTCTAAATAATTTGCAAAAAAAAAAATTCAGTTACATTAAAAAAATGTTTAATCTCTATTGTAATTTTATTACCCATTAAAATATACAGTTTTCATCTATCTATTCAGCCAAAATTAGCTTTTTCGTAGACTAAGGCGGAGGTTCAGACGCCCCCCCCCCGCCCTCTTCCTCAACACCCCAGGGCCCAGACCACAAAATATATATCTATTTATAAAATGCACCAGTAACGTATTATTTATATCTCTCTATTAAATTTTACATTTAATCCCGGTTTGGGCACGGTCGACTCAGCCTTTCATCCCTTGAATGGGCCGATAAAATGAGGGTCAAGCTTGCTTGGCAGTTAAACACTAGGGGGGCTTCGCGTCCGGCTGACCACCTAGCCGAGGCATATAGGCTTTCGCACCCCCTGAGCCCAAAGTCGCGAAGGTGTGGTTTAGCAGCGCAGGCCTTAGCCCTGCAGTGGGTTATTGCGCAAATATTTAACTTTAAATTTTACATTTAACACACTACATTAATTTACATTTTCCTCTAAAAGTAAATTATAATTTAAGTAAAGCTGTATTTTTAATTTAATTCAATCGATTTCCTGGATTAAAAATATACGCAAAGAAATACATGCCATAAATATGTCATATGATTCTATGTATAGCCCGCGATCATCTTTGTTTAAAGGTGGGATATTTTATGATGATAAGCTGAAATCTTGTACATCACATGTAAGTGTATGGGAACACATTTTGCTAACTCGGAATATTTTTGTACGGAGGTCGTATAAATTAAAAAGTGTCATTTTTTTTAAAAATGAACAAGAGGAATTTTTTCTTAAAGAAGTTACATTTCCGACCTTATTTTCTGCATCTTTTTACATTGCCCACTTATCTTTAGTAGATAAAGAATTAAAGCCCATTGTCACTTTTCTGGGAAACCCGGTTTATTCCATAGAACCTGGGAAAACGTTATGACATTTCCCCACTACCACCATTTTTGTTTACAGCTTAATAAAGCATGTAGATACTTAAACTATTTTAAATTTATAATGTATTCAAAACTATAATTTTTACAACTAGGTGTACTATTATAGCTAAAAAACAAAGTGAAAGAATGGGAGAAAAACATATATTTAAAAAAATCACTTTGACATTTCTTTCGGACAGTGAAAAAAAATTATTGTTCATTACTTTTTGAAAGTGGCATCGATGTCAGGGTTGCCAACTTAGCCACTTTGTGGCTAGATCTGGCCACTTAAAAAACCTAACTTAGCCACAAACTTTCGAAAAAGCTACTGGGAGCTATTTTAGCCATTTTCTTTCTGTTTTTAAAAATTTCTGGCTGTTTTCAACCGCCTTGGATCATTCTGCCCGTATCTGTACTTTTCCATTTGCTTTGTTAAGTGTTCTTTATTTTAAAACGCGAGCGCGCAAACTTGAGGGTATAATTTCATTATCGTTGTTTTTTTTTTTAACCGTAGACAATATGGGGTGTCTAAATAAAACTCCGCAGACGACTGTGTGTATGTCGACAAAAACAATGGGGTTCACTTGACGTCACAATTCATTCCTTTGAGGACAGACATTCCACAAAAACGAGGCAAACACAAAATTTTATTTTGTTGTTGGAATCAATTATGAGCAGGGGTCGATCCAGAAATTTTTTCCAGGGTCCCATTCTTGTGAATTTCAACAGTTATTTTTGTGAAATTTCATAATCATTTTTAATAATTCACTTTTTTTGTTAAAAAGTTCATAAAACAGTTTAAAACGTAGGGTAAAATGCTAATTAAGGGCCGGTTTAGTGGATTGTATTTTTGTGAAGGGGTCGTTTTAATCATTGTTATTTTGTGAACTGGCCGTTTTTATCGATTGTATTTTGTGAAAGGCCGCAAAACGGACCCAATTTTCGTTTGTATCGTCCCCTGATGAGTCATTTATTTGTCTCTCGGCTCAAAATCATTTCTAGCCACTTTTCACTTTGATCCTAGACACTTTTTCTCCCGCAGAGTTGGCAACACTGCTGGTAATAAGCACAGATCTCTAAATAGTAATTGCTGGGGAGGGCTGTGTGATAAGGGATAAAACTGTATGGGTTACGAACATTTTAGAAAAAAAAATCTTAAATTCGAATATTTTCCAGAATGTGTCGTAAATTTTGCTGCTCAGTTCTATTTAAAAAAAAAAATAAAATCCTGAATGATCCATAAAAATGCATCTTTTTTTTTTTCATGTATTCCAGAGGGCTGTGTGCAGGCTCTAAAAATCATCCTGAATTTTTTCATGCCCCTGCTGCTCTATTAGTTTATTTTAATTTGTGGAGAAAGACCCTGGGACAGATTTTCTTTCCTGTAACGTAGGAGCTTTCTTTAAGCAAAACACAGCCTGCGTTTATAAAACAAAGTCGTGCCATTTGCAAAACCATTTTATTGGTTTTACATATGCCAGATGTCTTTTGAGTGCTCTCTCCGTCCAAACAAGCAATTTGTTTGTACAAGATCTCTGTGGTCTGCTTGAATCACAGCTAGCTTGCATTAGCAGATGTGAGGAATAATGATAACACAAAAATTCAGATTTTTCATTCCGTCAGCACATAGTTACTGAAACTTGATGATTGCAGAATAAATCGAGGAACACATGAACACAGTATAGAGATGAGAGCCGGAACCTGGGGCCCAAACGGGGCTCGGGCTCTGAAATTCACAATTGTGCTGGGGCTCCTGAGAAATTTATCCCTTATTGAACATATAATACTCCTCGTAAACAGATTTTAAAAAGAGATTCATGGGAGAAATAAACTTATTATTACTATTGGATAAACTTGAATATATCAGAATTGCAAAAGGAGAGCTAAGAGTTTGGTATAATATTGGTCTTAAACCCTTTGAGGCGCAACCCTTTCCCAATGCTGAAAAAAAGGGCAGCCGTTGCGATCGCTCGACTTAACTACCAGCAAGCGACAGCTGGCTGTGCCGCACAGCCAGCTGTCGTCAAAAAGGGGTCTCTAGGTCTGTGACACGCGATGAACGTTTCGATCGTTCGCCATCTTGCTGGTAGTTAAGTCGAACGATGACAACGGCTGTTCTTTTTCCAGCATTCGGCAATCTATCCAGCTGTTCTCGCATTCTTCCATTTTTCAGCAGATGTGGGTGCTGTTAAAAATAATCGTGACCATTTTTTGTACGGGAAATGATGTGCTAAAAAGTAAAAGATTTTCGTGGAGCTAGGTTGCCAGGTCGCCAAGCCAAATAGCCGGACAGCCTACAATATTGAGGATTTTGTCTCGGTATTAATAGGTACGACAAAAAAATTGTATGTAAAATCAAGCTTTTTTGATTATTACGATGAATCTTGTTCAATTCTAATGAAATATAAATAACATCGAATGCCAAATCAGTTCAAGTACTGTATGACTCATCAGCCAAAGTCACCAGTAAAATGCCTAACAAAAGCCGGACACCGTTCAATTTGGCCGGACACGCCATCAAAAAGCCTAACTATGTCCGGACGCCTGGCAACGCTACGAGGAGCTATATGCCACCCGCCACTGTTTTTATAGAAATCCAATCTATTCTTCGGGACTGGCAACCGTCAAAACGTCAGAGTTGGGTGTTCCCAGAGCGGGAACACTGCGCGTTAAAGGGTTAATGTGTAGAAACGGCAAAATTTAAGATATTCCATGAATGAAGTACTAATTGACTTTTATTTATCTAGTTATTTGATTTGGTTTGATTTGTGGAATAACGGCCGAATTTCTACACGAGGAATTAAGGCCGACGGGTGGGGGGGGGTCTTTCTAACAGGTTGCATGGTTGAAAAAGCGGGCAACTCCCCCCCGCCCAAAATTTTCAGAGTTCCAGTGCAAGTTCAGTGGAGTTGAGTTATGTGTCATGGCAGGCCCCTGCCCTGTGCGCTCGGCCGCACAGCCGGCTGTGTCAGGAAACTTCTTGTGTCGTCAGATGGGCTATTCGATCGACCGCCATGGTGTCGGTAGTTAAGTGGATGGATCGTCGGAGTTTGGTGTTCCCAGAGCGGGAACACTGCGCGTTAAAGGGTTAAGCCCTCATCTCATTGTTCCTAAGTATTTTACATCGCAATGCTTATACAAACAATTACATCTATGGGCTAAAGGGATTCGAACCCGAGACCAAACCGCTCGCATGCCGGTCGGGGTTGCCTTGATCGAAGGACTTTTTAAGAGGTGCATTCACGTTGCATCTGGAGAAAACCGACCCAAAACTCCAGGCCATTCGATTGACAGCCACGCGATATGCCCGAACTCGTAACCGTCACACTTCGGACGTCTTCATGTTCAGTGTCTTATCTACTCGACCATGGTGGGGGTTCAGGTGCGGAGACCTGCGCAGCCGTCAGGCCCCATCTGAAGGGGTTGAAACTAATGTGTAGGATAGGATTGTGATGCAAAAATTTGACGAAGATGTGAATTCTCAGTTTTGTTATATAAAGCAAGTTTATTAAAGGAAGTGAAAGGTTCATGGAAGCCTTTTCCTACAACAAAGTTTCTTCCCAGTAAAAAGTTTCCTCTGTGTTTAATTTTAGCTTTAACCCTTTAACGCGCAGTGTTCCCGCTCTGGGAACACCCAACTCTGACGTTTGGACTGTTGCCTGTCACGAAGAATCGATTGGATTTCTATAAAAATAGTTGTGGGTGACAGAGCTCCACGAGAATCCTTTACTTTTTAGCACGTCATTTCCCGTAAAAAATGGTTACAATTCTTTTGAACAGCACTGACATCTGCCGAAAAATGGAACAAGGAGAGAACAGCTGGATAGATTGCCCCATGCTGAAAAAAAGCCAGCTGCGTCAAAAAAGAGTATCTCGATCTGTGGCACGCGATGAACGTTTCGATCGTCCGCTCGCTTGCGGGTCGTTCAGTCGAGCGATGGCAACGGCTGCCCTTTTTTCAGCATTGGGAAAGGGTTGCGCCTCAAAGGATTAAATACTGCTAATTCTATGGTTTCTGTGTCAGAGCAACTTAATGTCTAATTTTTATAGCTAGAATGTGCCTTCTGCTGCTGCTCCTCTTGATTTTTTAAAGGTCGTTCTCTAATTCATTATTTATAAGATTTTATTACTATCTTTAAAAAAAAGTAAACTCCCCGTGTGAAGTTTTCCTCAGCCAAATAATGGTAATAATA
Organism: Cheiracanthium punctorium; assembly: GCA_038373885.1. NCBI lineage: Eukaryota > Metazoa > Arthropoda > Arachnida > Araneae > Cheiracanthiidae > Cheiracanthium > Cheiracanthium punctorium. The sequence goes on along the minus strand of JAWZYV010012596.1, from coordinate 1,028 downwards.
GTGATAACTAAACGTTTTGGTTCCCTCAACCACTGCCCTTTGTATCATTTATTTCTTGTGACAATCTAATTTAACACAATTGTTTGAAAATTTACATCCCTCCATAAAACAGTTTTTGTGGATCTAAAATAACCTTCATTTGCCCTTGGCCTTTTACAAGTGTGAAAATGAACTAAGGCGGGCTCATTTGGCAGACGACTGAACATTATTGGTGCGTGTTTTATATCCGTTCCCTGGAATTTGGTCAGCATCAAACGAGTTGGCCATCTCCCTTAACCCAAGGGCTTCTTGGGCAAAATGACACGTTCAGATTGACGTACCGGCTGACTCTCTGGGTTTGCCAGGCAGAATTTTCAAACGCGACTTATTTTTTACATAAGCAGACGAAAAGGGTTGGGTCTAGTAATCATAACACTAGGACAGATGTTATAATTAATTACAGAGCATGCGCGAAGGGGGGTCTGTGAGAGTTTATATAAAGGTTAATTTCAGACGATTTCATTCTCGAAATTCTCTCTTGAGATATTTCTGCGTTCTTGTTTGATTTGATCCAGTCTTTTTTGATTGACGTCATGTCTTCTGTGGCTTCTAACACAAATCAGCTTATTCTCCGCCGTAAGGTAAGAGATCAGTTTTGATATTTTTAAGTAGACTTGATCTTGAACCTTGTCAATAATCATTTCCTTTACTGAAAGGGAAGTACTGGCTGTATTGCGAGTACAAGTATTTTGGTAGCCAGTCATAGTTCGAATCTTGGCAACAGTCATAATAAAAACTAGCTTTGGACAATTTTTATTTATTTATTTATTTTTTTGAGGGGTGGAGGTGGAGGCAGTTAAAACTTACTTTTAACTTGAAAATTCTGTAAAAGTGTATTTTTATGTAACAAATCCGGGAACCTGATTAAAATAGGAGCTCTTTCAGGCCCTTCGTCCTCAATTGAGGGCGCAAAAATTAGGTCATGCTATCGTACAGCGTGGAAGTCTTTAAATTTGTTCACCTAAAGGGGAATTTTTTTTTCTTAAAAA